>OZ012687.1:15169375-15301875 GCA_963942565.1 Maea johnstoni | reverse complement strand
TTAAAATCTTTTAAAAGTTTACAAGACACATTCAGTGTCCCTGGTTTTCATCAATTCAGATCGTCTAATCTTGAGGATGGTTTGAAGAAAGCTTTCACATTGCTTAACATTATTACCATCGCTTAGTATTGTTTTGAATTTCTGCTCCTCTGATAAATAAGAAAATCCTTGGATTGACTCTTCTAGTCTTGTAAATAGAATCGCTCTCTGTGCATTACAAAGAGGGCAGGTAAGAATGACTTGTTTTTCATCTTCAACTTTTTTTCTATTAAGAGACTTGTAGTGAAAACAAAGCCTTTCCTGTACTGTAATTGGCGGCATGTTTTTTACCCCAAAAGTCCTGCACCCTTCTAAGAGGATACTCTTGGTATGATTAATATACTCGCCATCAGAACTTTCATGTAATATATTCTTTGTATGGGTTAAAATGTCTAAAAAGAGCGGAATAGTGGAAAACTGAGTCAAAGAAATTAATACCCTCTTGGCCAGTTTTGAATTAATTCACCAAATAGAAATATACAATTAACAAATTTATGCATTTTGAGCATATATAGATTTAGATCTTTCTTGTTTTGTCGTCAATTCCTCGTATTATTAATTTTACCGCTTCGTGAAATGTAGTGAAGCCCCCTGACATTTAAGATAAATGCTATTTTAACAAACTGATGGTGCACAGGTCATATTGGGAGGCTGGATCCGCTCCTGGTACTGGCAGTATTTTCAACTACCCTGCTAGTATACCCGCAGTGCCATCAGGGGATGATATTTAAATATGGTCTGGGATGCAGGCTAATAATGGGTGTGTCCATTCGCAAACTTGGCTCTTGGCCATCTTATCATGAATCACATACTCCAGGGGAAAATGCCACTAAACGACCATTAAGGTCAATCCTAGCCTAGATTTCTAGGCTGTCATATGTATTTTTCTGTTATGTTTTTTCTGTTACCAAGCACCAAATAGGATCAGGTGGTGCCATTCATCTAGCATACATGGTACTACACTACACTGTTTGGTCTTTTGACCTTTTCCTATCCATGTACGGATTAATTATGCATAGTGCCTTATAATTCAATAATATCGAACGTTACTATATGCAACAATATTTTATTGCGGATGTTCGGTGTTGCACATGTAGCCCCAGTAGGCAATATCAGAAATCAATAAAAAGGGTGTAAGGGTTTTGGTACTGAACTAAGTGTCTTACAGGCAAAGAGTACATGTTGTTGATGGCATTCCGAATCATCTCATGGCGCAACTGTCTACCTATCATTTTACAAGGTTCCATCATATTTCATTTACTCCTTGATGATGTGATGATGTAGATCCAGACTATATAAATGAGTTAATGAAGGCATCAATAGTATATATATATAAGTTTGGTGAAAATGTATTACATATTCCAAACACAGTGTTTACGCTATAATACGAGCATGCAAAATCATTAAAGTTAGCTGGAAACGAGATTATATCGTATTGATGGCTGCATCCCCCGCTTGCTTCACACATGCATGCAAGTCTACAATATTTGCTATTTATCAAACAGAATATTCAACAATGTGTGACATCAAAAACATTGCCTCATTACCCTTGTACAAAAGGTAATGAGGCAACGTTTTGATGTCAAACATTGTTGAATATTCTGTTTGATAAATAGGTGGATGGCCAAAGGTCAGCATTATACTTTTGAGGGCTTTTTCGTTACAAATCGTCATCCATGCTTATTCATCTCTACATAGGGTGGGTTTTAGTGCATGGGTGGATGACTCGTCTGGTTTTGCTGCATAATGGAATTTTGGGGCATTTTATGGAAAAAATCACTTTAAAAAGCATGATTTTTGGAATTTGCTTCTAGTAAGTTCATTTTTCGTGATAGAAACCCAACCCTTGCTACAAATGTGTTCAAAAGGATGCTTTTGATCTTAGAACATGTTGCATTTGGGTGACTTCAAAGTACCCCCCCCCCCCCTCCCAAGGTTTGAAAATGTGTTATGTTATTGTAAGATGTGTCTGTGTCCTGCTATGGCATTTTTGGGTCAAAAACATAAATTGAGTGATTTTTGTAATTTCCCGCAATTTGATTGCCATACTGTGGACAATTCAATCTCTCATCTACTCATGGAAAAAAAACGTAGATTTTAGGGATTGTCTTCTGGAAGGTGTATATATATATATGTATATATATATATAAAAAATTATATATATATATATATATATATATTATATATATATATATATATATATATATATATTATATATATATATATATATATATATATAATATATATATGTGTGTGTGTGTGTGTGTCTGTGTGTGTGTTACAGTAAGATAGTCCAAACCAGGGATTTAGTCAAATCCCTAAAACTTTCAGGGATTTTGTCAAGAACCCTGTTTCACTCACATTTGACTAAATCCTAAAATGGCTAGGGATTTGACTAAATTACTGAAAATAGGAGGATCATTTTTGGGTGGGGGAGGGGGGGCAACATCCTCTCACATCATCACTTCCGACTGAGTGATCATCCTGATCAAGGGTCCACCAAGGGACAGTGCCAATCTAGGCTGAATGGCAATCGTGATGGGTGACTAAATATCATCTAATAATATCTTTTATGCCAAATATAAATGGTTAAATGGGGTTGGATGATTGTTTCTTTTCTTATAATCAAGCCTCTGCAGTACAACGAACATAGGGACCCCTGTTTCTTATTAGCTTTCGAAGAGCATTACATACAGAAACTTAGTAGACTCAGAACTTTCTATAACATTAATTGTAATGAATAAATGAAAAAATATCTTGTTTTTATGAAGTATGAATAATTCAAAATTCGTACAAGGGTGCTTATGGGGTATCTTTGTGAACATAGAATGTGTGCCATTGTTCTTTAGGATTCCTTGAAGAATTAATTAGTTTCCGTTTCTAAACATACATGTTATCGTTTTGCTTTACAGCATGTAAATACTGAAACTTACAAAAAGAATCATATGCACTATTAAATGAATGAATACCATAAAATACCAACGAGAGGAGAAGTAAGAATAAATTCATGAAATGTAGGAAAGCCCAGAATGGATATATAGCGAGAGACCAATTACTATATGAAATAGGTTGAGCCCCAAATTCAGCTGTCTGTGCCGGGCCTGCAGCTAACACATTTATCCTGGGTTTCCACATTAACCCCTTCTGGACACTCGCCTGCTTCCGGCGGCTGGTCCCAAAGGTTATAATTCTTATCTTTGATGAATGGAGTACTAGGACATGCATGTGTTGGCTATATTCAACTGTTAGTAGGTCGTCTTCTAAGTATGATGTAGATTTACCCGCTTGTTAGAATAACTGACAGCAATGTCCATGACATGATATTTATACTCGTTGCTATTGGCTATGATATGATATGAACATTGATACACCCTCCTATACCTGGCGATATCAAAACAATCTTTCTCTCAAAGCGACGTCATTCATAACACTATGGCTACTACCACTACAACCACTACTACTAGTTTTAGTAATTAGTACAACAAGTAGAAGTACAACAACTAATCTATTTGTCATATTTAGAAGAACTAGAATAGTGATAGTCTCTTCCATTGTGATATAATGCTGTCGTTTAAGTATTAGCAAAATAGTTGAAAATCTGTATATTTACGCTAAATTACCTATTTTTTCAACCCTGTTCCCCGAAGTAACGGACCTATGCATGTTCAAATACTGACAAATACATATATAGTTGCTATCTAAAATGACCTTAAGTGACTTTGGAGTTCTTAAGGTCTCTTAGACTTCAATATATGAATGAACCAAAACTTGAGAAAGCCCAAAAGCTCAAATTGTCCGAGGGCCCCAGCCAGACATACAGCACATTCTTTGAGTGTGTACCTCTTGCTCCCAGAATCAACTGGAAAATATATATATACGAAATAAATAGGTTGAGCCCTAAATTCAGCTCTCTGAGTCGTGCTACAGCTAAAACATTTACCCTGGGTTTCCACATTAAAGGGGAACTAAAGGCTCACATACATATTAGCTTATATGAAAGTAATACACTTCAAAATTAGGATGCTGTCCTACTTTTTCTCTGTTAGTAGGTCGTTTTCTAAGTATAAGGTAGATTTACCTCCTTGTCTAGAATAACCAACTCCAATGTCCATAACGTGATATTTATATACACTTGTTGCTATTGACTATATGAGGTGAACATTGACACACCTCCCTGTACATGGCGATATTAGAAAAATCTTTCCCTCAAAGCGACGTCATTCATAACACAATTCCTGCTACTACTACTAGAACTAGTACTACTAGTACTACTACTACTACTACTACTACTACTAGTACTACTACTACTACTACTACTACTACTACTACTACTATTGTAGTAGCAGAAACTGTTCACTACTGCTACTACAAATTGCGCAAAATAGACTTGTGGGGTTAATTTCTGAATAAACGGGCCAATTTGAGATTTTTACATGTGTTTAGGCCAACATCTTTCTCCTCATAATCAGATCAAATGTGAATGCCTACACAATTACTAAGCTGAGTGAGAGACAATCTATTAAAGCACATATGCGACACATGTTTTGGCCCTTTTCTCAACATAGAATTATACCAAACCATTGTCGCTTCAAACATTCATTCTGGGTATCAAATATTAATAGATTTGCTTGAAATTTAGCACAGTTTCACCATTTCAGACTTCTTTTAAAGCTATGTAATCTGAAAGTTAAAAAAATACTTTGGTCTCATTCTTAACGAAATATCTGAAAGAAATGATTATTAAATTAAAACAGCAAAATGTTGAAGAAATATGATGTCCTTCCCTCCGTATTTATCTTTCATCCGCACTCGTGAAATTTTAAGGTCACCGCTCTATGATTGTTTTTTTAGACTTGTTTAAAAACACTATGCTGTTTTTCAAGTTTTTACCCCAAAATCATACACCCTTTTGTGAGGGTACTTTTGGGATATTTAATGAATTTCTTATCAGAAGACCTTTCAGGCAACATATTTACCTAACGACCGGGTATGACTGGTTACCAGAATTGAGCCCCCTCCTTTAGGATTTTTTTGTCCAGAATCGCCTTAGCAATGAGTCATGGAAAATCGCTATTGGAAAAAATACTGCGTAGTGGAAAACCACTAGTGGAAAAAAAGAGAGATGAAGTTTCACTAGTCAACTAGTGATTATTCACTACTGTTGCTAGCATCTCACTAGTGAAAAGTCACTAGTAACGTTTTCGTACGGGAATGTCCGTCTGTCTACGTGTATATCTTATAATAAACATGGTCGAGGAAATAATTCATACTGTGCTTACCAGTTCGTAAACCAACTTTCCCCTGTTCTGTGGGATCCCAGCGGTGCATGCCGAGTCGTTGACGTATTTCCCTGATAGACGGCACTGACGATCTGTTAACACGTCTTCAGAATATTCAAACGTAACACAGCTCTGGTGGCGGTCACAAAGAGATGCGCATCCGAATAAAGTGTAGAATGTCTCTATAGGAATCCGCAGGTCCTTGCTTCGGAAAACTGCAACCCTTCTTGACGTCAAAATGTGTGCACACAAACTGAGTAGGAAAATCCAAGCAAAAACAAAAATACCGTTGTGCCGAAGTCTTTGAAAACTTGTGCCGATCTAGTTATTTCGAATTCTTTCATGTTTGGGTTCGATGTGTCGTCTGTTTTCACTTGCTAGACGACACAGTAAGCCTCTCCGTATTACGATTGGTTACTGAAGAATACCAATGTGTCTATCCTTTCTGAGTATATAGATGTCTCTATAATCGTTGTGTAGCAGAGCTCTAAATGGCCTTTAGATATATAAAAGACGATTTTCACTATTGTGTTGAGCAGTGATGGCAGAAGTCGAAGGATTAAGCAACGTACTTCCCTTCCCTGTTTATGCAATATAGAGCGATTTATATCACTGTATGATGCAAACATCAGAGATAAGACCGACCCTGGAGCAATCAATGTTTTGTAAATAAAGTCGGCAAATCAGGAGATGACACGTATACATACGTACCTGAAGTATAGTGAAAGGGCGTTTTCGTAATTCTGATCCATGAACAAGCTTCGTACAATCTGTTATGCACAACAGCTACAGAGTTGATAGCAACATTGCTTTTTGCCTGAGTTGTCTTGACTTGTAAGCATATGCTGTCGATACATATCAAAGTCCTTATTCTGATAGCTAAAATACTCCCATGACAATAGCATTAATAACACACAGAAACAAGGAGTTAGACTTCGCTATTTTTAACACTATTTCTGAATTACTGATATGTTTGATTAATCTAATCATGTAATCTAAGACATGTCTCCATGATACAATGCACATGTGATTGGAACTACAGACTTGGATCTTTCTCTGCATGTGTGAGAATGGATTTGCAAATTGTAAAGAGAAGTACATTTTTTTTATGAATGGAAATGTATTTTTATCTGCAAGAACAATCAACTTAGAAATGAAATTGATGTTTTAAGGGCATATAGCTTTTTTCAGCAGGAATGGCATACCACAGTTTCTACATAGTATTGTTGGTGGCCATACAGTGGCATTGATACAATACATTTTGGTATGAGTGCAGGCAACCACCTGCTGCTACCATTGCATCAAATCAAACAGAACTTGATATGCTTCAGTTGCATGAATATTACCAAAATGTCAGCTTATAATGTCTGCTTGTATAAGTGAAGGCGATCAATTCATCAACACAGGAAGCATAGCCACATATGTATATATATATATATATATATATATATATATATATATATATATATATATATATATATATATATCTATATATATATATATATATGTATATATATATATATATATATATATATATATATATATATTATATATATATATATATATATATATTATATATATATATATATATATATATATATATATTATATATATACATATATATATATACATATATATAAATGTATATATATATATATATAAATGTATATATATATATATATATATATATATATATATATATATATATATATATATATATATATATATATATATATATATATTATATATATATATATATATATATATATATATATACAGGTGAACTCGGATATGACGGACCGCTGTATGCCATACTTTTGGTTATGACAGACAATATGCTTTGTCCCAGTCCCATGCATATCAAGTACATGTATTGGACCATGCGTAGGCTACCTTATCCATAAATACTTGGTGTAATCTCTGCTCTTTTTCAAAACATTATTTTTTGCAGTTTAGAGTATTTGCCAGAAATGAGTTGGGTTTCAATGAAGTTATTGTTTGTAAATGCTTGTACAGCTGTAGTAATTGATTCTTGCTGCTACCATAATTTTAAATGAAACAGGAGTTATGATGATACACAATCTTACCCATCAAGAGACTGCACTTTTGTGAAGAACAGCCTGTCTATAAAGAGTATTTCTAACATTCCTTGAGATGAAGATTGTTGAAAAGGTCAACTGTTTGTAAAAATTGTGTTCATCAAAGTCACTTTTGGTCATCCTAACCGTTGTCTGTAGGTGGTTTTACTTTCTCAGTAGACATACAAAACAAGATGGGAAGATTGACCACCCATGTACAAAACCCTTCTAATTTTCCCAGGGTTGGAAATAAGCATTTAACATGTTAATACAGAGCGCATATTAATCTATATTTTAATACCGGGTTTTTGAGACCTATGGTAAAGGATTCAAGAAACACTGGGGCCTGTGGAGTTCTGCTGCTGCTTTGGGTTGTTCCATTGTGGTCTCTAGATGGCCCCGAAAGGTTTCTGCTTTTTCAAATTTGTGCATTTACAGTATATTTTTGCAAAAGAAGTGTTTCACTGGTCCTGTTGCCAATGGCAATGACAAGTGTCTGCAGCCAGTCCAGGTCACCTCAATGACATATGTCTGCAGCCACCCGATATGATACAATGTATTTCATACAATGTTGTACAACTGTATCTATGAAATTATACAATGTTGCTCTCCCCCTCTTTCAACTCTACCTATAAAATTATACAATGTTGCAAAAAACTCTACACCATACACCAATAGGCTGACAGGAGTTCACATGTACTCAGACCTGTGGTCTTTATATAAATATGTTTTCTTATTGAATACTTAAATTTGTATGGTTTGGGCGATCGAATCGGCCCACCACAATATAAAATAGTGTTTCACGCTACTCTATCGCTCTATACTGCCCCCCTATCTCTCTACTGCTCCTTTATTGACTGCCCCCCTCTCTCTCTACTGTCCCTTTATTGACTGCCCCCCTATCTCTCTACTGCCCCTTTATTTACTGCCCCCTGTCTCTCTGCTACCCCTTTATTGACTGCCCCCTATCTCTCTATTGTCCATCTATTGACTGCCCCCTGTCTCTCTACTGCTCCTTTATTGACTGCCCCCCTCTCTCTCTCTACTGTCCCTTAATTGACTGCCCCCTATCTCTCTATTGTCCATCTATTGACTGCCCCTGTCTCTCTACTGTCCCTTTATTGACTGCCCCCTATCTCTGCTACCCCTTTATTGACTGCCCCCTGTCTCTCTGCTACCCCTTTATTGACTGCCCCCTATCCCTCTGTCCCTTTATTGACTGCCCCCTATCTCTCTACTGCCCCCTTTATTGACTGCCCCCTATCTCTCTACTGCCCCTTTATTGGCTGCCCCCTTGGCTATTCTCCATAATTATTTTGAGTGAAATTTAATCATCATCACACTCTCTCTCTCATTATGTATGTGATGTCCAGGGTTTTGTCTTTCCCAGGGGCATATGCCCCTAGCTTTTGCTGTGGGCCCCTAGATTCTTTAGACTAGGGGCCCAAAATAGTAAGTATAGTATAATAATACGGAAATGCTGTTTTTGACCACTAAATTTATTAAAATAGCTTTTCGGGCCCCAAGCCTGAAATCTAAGTGTCAGACCTTGGGTGTCACAATATCCTGATTAGTGGGGGCAGGGGTTTGGGGAATTTATACATGAGTTCTATCAAATTGGCTTGGGAAACTGAACGCCTGGCAGGACTTTCTGATCATGGGTCCAACTTGCCCTGCCTGACTACTTGGGTTGGCAGGGTACTGTTGAGCCTTGTCCCCCTATGGGGATCTTCTCTCCTCTTTCTTTAAAAAAGATTGTCGCACCCACTCTCTCTCTCTCTTATTATTATTATTTAGCTGGTGTTTCAGTATCTTGATTAGTTGGTGCAGGGGTTGGGGAATCTATACATGAGTTGAATGTTGATGGAATGATATTAATATTTACTTGATTTACATCTCTATTAAACTTCTGGCGAGGTGTAGTTACCAGGGAGATGTTGCAGGGGCCATTTATCATACATGACGTAGGATTGGAAAATTTGATTATCCTTACTTTTTCTGCCATACTGCAGCCGCGACTAGCACGTTGTTAGTGGTTGAGAAAGCCAGAGTATCTGGCGAAGACCACAAGACCCTAAGTCACTAGCAACTTTATCATGTGCATGGGAAGTTGGGAACCAAGGTAGTTGTGAGAGACAGCAAGCTGTCAGTGTACAACCATACTATGAGGCCACATAGTGTGGTGCCAAGTGCGGCTAACATGTCTGCAGTGTAGTCAATGCTGCACTTGGGTCGGACATGCAGCACTTTCATAATTATAGCATGCATATTGGCTGCAAGCAAGGTATATAAGGGGATCCCCTCCCTGACGTATACCCCAGGTGGACATTTGACGACATTGACGTAGATCCAAGATGCCTTGTAGTTGTAAGAGCACCATTTGATTGATGCATTTCATTAAAAATTTAATAGTGTTTGTGTCACCCAGTTCCTGGTGATGACTGAAAACTAGAAACAAAAAAACAAACAAGGGCGACGTCAATGGTTCAGTAAGGGTTCTATTTTTTTGAGTGGTTAAGGCAGTTTTTTTTATTATCTGCCTCTGAACTTCCTGAGCTTCATTGAGTATGACTTAGAATCCAAACCCGTGCTGTGCAAGGGGGCCTGCTAGTATAGATTAAACATCACGTTTAGTCATCTTATTTGTCATCTTGATTACACGTTTGAATGCGTTTTTTAAGAATTAGGGTAAACACAATCTATACCATAAATAATATTGGGCTCATGTTGATAATTGTTAGCTGGGTATAAAACTGATATGGGTAACAAACATATATTTTTCAAGATACCTTCTATATCATATTGTCTCCTTCTAGTGGGTTTTAGTATATCTATATGCTATTAGACAAATTATAGTAGCTTGAAGATCCAACAATATTATAAAACATCAAAGGGAGGAGCACCCTTATTTACAGGTGTTTCCACACGGTAATTCTTTGTAGATGTTCATGCAGTCATAGTAATTGATCATCTTTTGTGAGTTTCAGCAAGCAAACATCTTGTTGCTACCAATCAAATCAGACAAGCTTTATCTGCATTAGTTCTTCCTCTATTGTCAAAATGCCAGTTAAATACTATGTATTAAATGAGAGTAATCAATCCATCATCTGTGTGAGTGGAGCACCAGCAATGTGACACCTAACTCCTTTGATTGGGGAGAGAGTAACCCAGTCTGGACTCTCACAACATACTGGACAGATACAGATAGGGCTATGTTCACTACCTTTGCAATCAGTCTTTCATTTTCATTCAGAATCTAGAGTGTATGCACGTCACATCAGAAGTAGTATGAGCACCCTTTGATACAAGTGAATTGATGTTTAGACTGTTATGAATAACACAGCAGCAGCACACACTTTCACATACACACAGCGTGAGAGAGAGAGAAGCCCATTAAGTATTTCATTTTAGACGCTCAAATAGTAGTATAACACGACATTTGTCTGAGTTTAAGCAAACACATGTTTTGCAGTCACCATTGTATATAGTCAAACAGAAGCTTGACAACATACTAGAAAGATCTAGACAGAGCTATGTTCTCTACCTAAACAACATACTGAACAAATAAATGCAGCCATGTTACCTAGTTTTTTAATCATTCTTTCAAAACATTATCCGTTTAGAGTAGAAACATTTCACATGAAAAGTAATGTTGGGAACCCTTTCATACAAGTCACTTGGGTATCGAACTGACATGGGTAACAGAGAACTGGTATAAGCAATCAATATATTCACAGATTGAGAGAAGAGAGTCTTCATGGAGTAATTGGCTGCGAATATTACAGTAGTAATAAAGTATTACCTTTAGTTTGAAAGAAAGAAAACATTTATCTTGCTGCTACAATTGTATTGAATTAATCGGAGTCCACATCTGCATCGTTTGCTTCACTGTTACCAAAATGTCAATCAAACATATTGGTATATTCTTTATACTTTTGCCAGACAAAGTTATTGATTCTGGGTGCTTATAGAGTAGTATCACTAGTCATCTTTGTGTCTTATTTAAAGCAAGCACTTGCCGCGCAGTAGCATTGTATCACACCAAACAGAGGTTCGATCTGCATGAGTTGCTCCCCCATTGCAAAAATGTCAGTTGAACATTTTATGCCTCAAAATAAAAGTAATAGATTCATCATCTTTGTGAGCAGAGCCCCAGCGAAATGATACACAACTCCTCAAATTAAGGAGATAGCAACCCAGTCCGAACTCTCACTTCTTAATGGACGTACCGTTCTCTATTTTTGTAATCATTCTTTCAAAATGTTTTTGCTTTCATTTTGAATGTAAGCATTTCACACCAGAGGTAATGATGGGCTTTCTTCTATACGAATAAACTGGATCTCAAACTGATATTGGTAGCACAGCACTGGTATAGGGAGAGAGATCCCCATTGTGGCTGCTCATATAGTAGGATTACAGGATCACCTTTTTGTCTTAGTTTGAGCAAACAGTTGTCTCGCTGTTACCATCTTATCAAACCAAACAGAGGCTCGGTCTGCATTAGGTGCTTCCGTACTGCTGGATTGACAGTCAAAGCTGAATGTAACAAATTCATCATCTTTTTGAGTCCCAAGGGAGAAGGAAACCAAGTCCTAACTTTCACAATTAACTTAACATTTTATTCTCAATTTTTGCAATAACTCATTCACAATGTTTTTTTGATTTAATTTTGAGTACAAGCATTTCAAACCTAAAGCAATATGAGTTCCCTTTGGTACAAGTAAAATGGAAATCAAGCTGATTGGGTAACACATCACTTGTCTAAGAAAGAGAGAGAGGTCCCCATGGATTAGCTGATTGTGGCTGCTCAAATAGTAGCATCACATGGTCACCTTTTCATCTCACTTCAAGCAAACACTTGTATTGCTGTTAACATTATATCAAATCAAAAAGAGGCTTGATCTGCATCAGTTTCTCCCCCGTATAGCCAAAATGGAAGTTAAACTGTCCGTCTCTAGATGAAAGTAATCAATTTATCATCTGTGTGGGTTGACCTCCACATAACTCCTCAGGGAGAGAGTAAGCCAGCTTGTATCACAGCAACATACTGGACAGAGATAGATAGAGCTTTCTTTTCATTTTTGTTGAATTCAGAGTTTAAGCATTTCACACAAGGTGTAATATGAGCTACCTTTAATACAAGTAAATTGAGTATCAAACTGATATGAGTAAAATAGCACTGGTATATGCTTTCATACGCACAGAGAGAGAGAGGGGTCCCCATGGTGTATTTGATGTGGATGCTCATCTAGTAGCATTACATGATGACGTATTGTCTGAGTTATGCAAACACTTGTTTCGCAGCCATCATTGTATCTAAGCAGACAGGGGCTTGATCTGCATCAGTTGCTATACTCTTCCTAAAATGTCAAGTAAACCATTCATGACTTCCAATGAAAGTAATCGAGACATAATCTGTGTGAGCAGAGGCCCAGCTAATTGACAAACAACAATTGTTAGAATGCAACGCAGTTTAAATCATTACAACATACTGATGTGCTCTCTATCTTTTGCAATCAATTTGTCTTTCTAGCAATTGACATCATAAGCAAGGGAATTAAATTTGGATAACTTTAATACAGTACAACTGGATATCGAACTGATATAGGTAATATACCACTGGTATCAGCTTTCCCAGAGAGAGAGAGAGAGAGAGAGAGAGAGAGAGAGAGAGAGAGAGAGAGAGAGAGAGAGAGATGGGGCTGGGTCCAATGGAGTGATTGATTGTAACAATCTCCTATTTTGTGCTTTTTCCCGCCAAAGTGTCCTGTATCTGTGGCAACCAGTGGCAATATGGGTGGAATGGTACTCCAAATTTGATCAAAATGGTCAAATACATCCAATTTTGATGTTGCTGAAAATGCTTCAACAACTGCCAAAACAGTAACAACAGCTTGCCTGTGACTAAACTATTGTGTTTTGGGGGTTGTTTTCGCAGATGTTGGCAGCATTTTTGAAATACAAATGAGTGGTCACAATACTGATACCTGAGCATGTTAGACAGGATATTTGAAATCAGCACCCGACAAATTGTCTTACTAATTTTGCCTATTATCTTATAACACAAAATGCCTCATACATTATTTTTCTCAGGAAATGGAACCAGCCTTGTAGTGTAGAAGAAAGTTATATAAAATCATGAGAGTTCTTCAAATTCAGCTAATCTGTGTTTATTTTACAGGAAAGAAATTGAGCGTAATTTAGGAATGAATTAGTATGGGTGGTTTTCTACAGATGTGACCCCCCAAATCCAGAAGTGTACGAAAGGTTTTTGAAAATGCCATTATGTGTGATATGACAGCGCCATTGTGTATGACATAAAGGTAAGGGTGTTCGGTTTATAGTCTTGTATCCACCGAAGTGCTCACACAACCTTCCTTACCTAGCCATATATGTAGTTCTTCTTAATCCAAAGGGCATTTTTATTTATTTGTGAAATAAAGTAAGAGATAAAACTGGACCATGTCTGTAAACATTTGCAGATGCGGATTTAGTATATCGTATATGTCCAATCACCTTGGGCTATCATTCTTAGTTCATTTTTTATTATTTATCTCCTTTCCCTCAGTGGGGATATCACTGTGACAGTATGTCTAACTGTAGAGGAAAGTGCGAAGAGGCACCAGCCATTGCCTGGCACCTAACTACAGTGATATTTTCCCTCTTGCATAGATGGTATTGGTAACAGCTGACTCTTCGTAAATGCCAGCAATTATCATTGTTCTGAAAGGTAAGATACAGTATGGATTCAATTCAAGTGCGAGCACACATAGGATGGGTTGTGTACACAATCCTCTCTTCACGCCATCTGATTTAGCATGAAATCTATAATGAGACTGAGCGACATTAATTTGTGTTACAGACTATTATAATCTCTACAATGAACTACCTCTCTTTGACAGTAGCGAAGCCAGGGATACAGCATTTTACTGGCAGATGATCATAAAGGAATATTT
This sequence comes from Maea johnstoni, assembly GCA_963942565.1. Lineage (NCBI taxonomy): Eukaryota > Metazoa > Annelida > Polychaeta > Spionida > Magelonidae > Maea > Maea johnstoni. Next base: position 15,287,523 of record OZ012687.1, on the reverse strand, counting down.
TTAAGTGTGAAAAAACGCATTGAAAGGTCATTGGTGTGGTCATGTGATCACTATCTTTCCCCAGATTCTGCTGACTATTGAAATCCTACATATGAGGATGCGCTGAACATGAAGCTAGTCTGCTACTAGTAACCAAAGAATTGGCGCAAAAAAGTCAAGCACACAATTAAGGAGAGTTGTTGGTTGAGTTCTGATCAATATTACTCCATCGAATGCTCATGTTCTTTTAAGTTCTCTTGTCAAAACAGTGATCACAACATTATAGTGCAGGGGAAAGAGTGCATGAAAGGGTAAACAATGTCTCCACGTCATTACAGTCAACGGGTTTCGCAAACACCCATTATGACTCACAGTATTTATTTTCTTGATAAGAAATGCAACTTTCTTTAGTTTTTGTTAACCCACTAATGCTTAAGAATGCATGCAGAAATTGTAGTCTGGATCTATAGACAATAACTTGGGAATTCAGAGTTATTTTACAGAATATTTGATGGAGAATTGTTGGTATTGTTCAGGTTAACATTTCCCCTTCAAATATTTTTCCACCTTTGCATTCACCTAAAAGATTTTACCAACATTGTCATGCTGTTTTGGCTGCTGTGAGTATTAATGGATTAAAATCAATAAAGTGGGTATACCTCCTATGAACCTCTTCCCACATGCAGAATGGGCTCCAAACACCCTGGTTGCTACATTGAATGAGTGCAACAGTAGCCATTGACAACAAAAATGCCATAAATGAAGAACAAGATACGTTTGTCATTACCCGTGCATTCCTTCTAAACCAAAACTTGTCAAACTTCCTAAAATAGGGAACGGCAACTGTGTACCGCGGCTTCCCAAATCATAATTGTCAAAAGCTAAGCAGATTATGGTTATTGTGGTCATTGAGGTTAGTACTACCAATACTCTGCTTTTTTAATGTAAGAATGTCGCCATTACTGGCAAGAGGACACCCTTTGTCTAATTCACAAGGATAAAGTCTAGGAATTACGAATACCTTCACTTTTCTTCCATGTAAGTCGTGACTAGCTATCTTTAAGAGATGGAGGAAACTTCAGTACCTAGCAAAAACTACCGCCTAACCCCAAGACGCTGGCAACTTTATCACATGACCCGGCCAGGATTCGAATACAGGCTGTGGTGAGAAAGAGCGAGCAGTCAGTGGCAACGACTTAGGCCACTCGAACTTTATATAAGGGCAGGTCCAATACAGCATACGATATTCAACAATCATTTCTATATAATTTTGCGTTAGAAAGCTGGACAGTTCATTATATGCATATATATATAATCTTGATCAATACATCATGTATGTATGTATGTATGTATGTATGTATATGTGTGCATGCGTATGAATGTACGTTTGTCATATAAATGTATGAATGTGTGCTTTATTTACATATTGTTTACGTCTCCTTTATCTTCCAGTGTACCCCGACGATTGGACGGCACATGGAGGGCATTGCTACGTGGTGCATTCGAATAAGATATCTCAACCTATAGCCTAGAACTATGTGCGATAGTGGCACGGGTGGTACTGCCCACTTCGTCTATATAGATGATGCCGAGGAAAATGCTCTCGTAACCAACCTTTGTGCACATTTTCACAGTCAAAATTCCACTTGTATGGACAGGAATGAGAGACTTTGAAAGGGGTTGGTATGATCTAAAGATGTTTTATTTATCTAAGGTATAATTTATATCACACTGCAAGAAATAATGCTCCCTTACTTTCTCTTTTATTGTGGTTGTTCATCCAAAGGTATAAGGGCGGGCTTTATAGGAAATGAATTATCTTTTCTTTTTTGACGCAAACCAGGGACAATCTATTTAAATAAACCTCTCTTCGCAAACGCACTTATAAATAAACTGAAGAAATCCGAACATCCGAATTAAGTTGAATTCAATCAAAGATTGACTTATATTATAAAGATGATAATGGTTTTTGACTGCTCATAACCCCATACTTTTGTTTTTATTCATCTATGCTTTTGGCAAGGATTTGGCTGTATAGCTCTCTGCATTTTGGCACAAGATACAGAAACGACGTTTCCTTGGAGTCTTATAGGCGCCCGGGGGGGGGTACAGAGGGGGGTCACACCCGCGTTACGTATTTCGCGGAAGCAGGGGTCTTTTTAAGACCTACAGATGTCCGCGATTTTGTAAAAGAAGGGTACTGAGCATGGGCGGGGGGGGGGGGGGAGGGGGTTGAAAATCCCCTTACGAAATATACGCGGCTCTGACGCGGAGTGTCTCCCGTAGTGACTGCATGGGCTTCAAAATCTGCGGCCACTAAACAGGCAGAGAATTATAAAATCTAAAGTTAAAATACGTGTTCCCGTTCATCCAGTCCAATGTTAGTATTTTGATAAAAGAAGGGATGTGTTTTTTTTACTGGAAAGTCAGCCTTTTAAAAAAATGGTGCTTTTTGGTCAAAATCAGTGCTCTAGGGGTATTTCTAAAATTTGATAACGAGCGTAGGTAACCCCCTAATTACCAGAGTGCATCCCCCCCCCCCCCCACCCCCGGGTATAGGCGTCCTTTTTCTTCAAGTGTCTGCATTATCTCCGCCAATTCTTTCCTGGCCCGATAGCCCGAATTAAATTGATTGGTGTTTATCTTCCTTTAAAAGGAGGATTGTCATAAGAGGTAATCTCAGAAATCAAGCTCTTATATTCTGATGCTTGGGGCACTCAACCACCAGGCTTTGGTCTATGTGCTGAACTAAAGCTGCGACATCTATCGGTTGAAACGATCAACTTTAGAAGGCAGCCCGAGTGCTCCCACGGTGCTTCCTCACACAGCTGCCATCTATCGGCAGTCTTCCCTAACAAAAACAAAATGGCCGTCTACGAAGGTGGAGGCGTCGTGGATACATTTCTTCATTACGGCCTGTTTTTAGGTGCGATTTTTCAACTCGTGTGCATATTCGCTGTAGTGGTCATACCTCAACGAGAAGACGACAAGGTGAGTTGCTTTGAACATAGCGGGGAGACAGGTAGCCGTAGACGGTCAATCTCGGTTTGCTTGGATCGGCGTACACACGAAAACAGGTTTTAAGTGTTTTAAGTGTTTATGGGGTTGGTTGAGGCGAAAACAATCATGTAGAAAAGGATCGGGTATGCGACCTAGCTCTTGAGACATTAACTATGGGCAGAGATGTGTGCATGGTAACAGAGAGGTATTTCAGTCCTTGATTGTTAGCTTTCTCAGATGAATATTATACTCTCTTAGACGAAAATCACCTCTCTGATACCTGTCTCATGTGATACCTGGGCTAAGACCAATTACATGTACAGTAATCATGATTACAGCTGGTACTCAGAAATATGCTACTAAATGCTCTCACACCCTACTGTGGTTATGGATTCGGTGTGATCCTCCACAAATCTGCAAGTTCAACTAGTGTATAAAAGCTTAGATTTAGATAAATTCTTTTCTTAAGATAATAGAGGATAAATGTCTTAACATAGTGCCTCAGGAAAGATCCTTACCATTAGACCCTCCGTGACGTAATGTTACGGCCCTATGATATTGTTGCTCTGACGGGCCTCACCTATACGGAACGGACAGCCTAAGGGGCCAAGTCTCCTGGTCTACCTTACCATTGGACTGAGTTACCCTCTTTAAATAAAAATTATAATTATTATTATTATTATTATTTTTATTATTATTATTATTAACAATGCTGCTGTAACACCAGTATTGTTATAAGGGCGCGCCGATAATCTGCTATATGACACATCCTCTGTGAAGAAGGATTGAAAACAGACATATTTTGATTAGTGCATAGAGGAAGTATTGACTACTACTACTACTACTACTACTACTACTACTACTACATTGTACTACTACTACTACTACTACTACTACTACTACTACTACTACTACTACTACTACTACTACTACTACTAAGTACTACCAAACAGGAAAATGCGTTTGTAATTGTGGAAATGGTATAGATATTATTTTATTTATACCCATTGTTTAATTTTTATTAATTTTGATATTACGAACCATTCAGGTAGAGCACATGAGCTATGGTCATGCTTTGTTCAGTTTGTGTATATATATCGATGGCATCTTTCCCTGTTGTAGGACGATCTGGAGGATGAGGGCCACGCATGCGTCATGAGCGATCAGAACGTGGCTCAGAGACAGAGCACTGAGACTTCCAGTAGGCGACGCCTGGACAAGAAAAAACGGAAATAAGTGCATACAGTCATTCTAGCTAAGGTATGGCTTCACATGAACTGCCATTGACAGATGTCTGGCTGACACTCAGTGCTTGCTACTCCGTTGTAACTTAGATGACCAAACCCTTAGTGACTTCTTAGTTCAAGGTTGTAAGCTAACTAAGCTTATAGTTACTCTGATTTTAGGGGCTGACTCTGTTTGCAGTCCGAATCGGCGATGTAGAGCCAACTTTATAATATTTGAACAAAGAACCAAACGCCGCGGTACTGCTCTATTTTAAAACTTTAGTTGGTCCGACTTCAATGTTTTGCTTGTATATTGTAGTATTTGTACACTGTACTTTTTATTGGATAATCTATATATAAACCGAGTTAAAGTAATAAAAACCCCTCCGTTAAATTTTATTTGCTATATTTCTTTTTATATATTTGCAGGTGGAGGGAGATAGTCCACCATCTTCACGGGATGTATCTTACCGTGTTTTGCACATCTATCTTTACATCCACCAAACATTCCAATATACACATGACTCCTAATCGCCGTAAACTGACCGAGGAGATGAACTGACCATTCGTGATTATCTCTGGCTGCGCAAAGAGACTGACAAAAATAAGCGGACTCTGAAGTAGTGCCCCTTGTGACTTTACACCTAGCTAATGATCTTACTGATAAATCTACTGTTTAATACTCACAATGAAAAGAAAGCATGCTGTGCTCACATGGAACAAGAAAGCTTTCAGACGCAAGTAACGTTTTTGATGCGTTGTCTCTTTTCCTCCATTGAAAGGTATCGAAATATAGGCTAGAAATTATAGGTCACATCATCTTTTCATCTTTGTTGGCTTTTTGGAAAATAGTAAATTGCCATAGGAATCTACTTATGATAGTTAGTTTTATATATCTTTTGATATACCTGCTATGAAAGTGGGTTTGAGTACCTTGCTGGTGTTTTATATTTGATATTTCAACTGGTTTTGCGCAGTATTACTTTAAGTAACTTTAAGAGTGTCGAGAATCCTTTCGTTTTTTACTTCCCAGAATAGCTTCGGTTTTAATCCGTGTTATAAATGAATGTAAAGACATATCTAGCTGATTTATGAAATTTGGTAAGTTCTATTTCATGTGAATCCTACTAACTTGTTTGATTTCTACCATACTTTCGAGCTTCCAACTCCCCATTTCATATCTAAATTATTTTCACAATAAAAATGAAAAATATTCTGCGTTTCCATGATTTTCTATCTTTGTATTCTTTTTTTTGGTTAGCTATTAATTTTATTTCCAATGATTTGATGACCAAAAGATATATAAATGGTTAACCCCAGTGTGGCCTAATGCTGATAAGTCTAAAGGTGACTAACTCCAACAATCAACCGTCTAACGAGCGTGATTTCATTTTATACTGTTGTCAAATATTTCTTTGTCCTTTATGAATAAAAAAGTGCCATAAATAATGAAATTGTCGTGATTAATCAATCTGCCGGGAACCTTTATATGTGTCAGATCAGGAGCGTAATAAGTGTTCCTGGTCAGATTTAGTATTAAAGGGCAAATGCACCATCAGAAAGATTTAGGTTCAAAATGAATCTATACATGTCACCTTTCAAATAATACTGGTGACACAGGCTGGTGCTTAGAAGAGGTCAAAAACAGAGTGCATCTTAGGATGCATGGAGGCCCTCTATGGCTGCCTCAGGACTGTTACTTGCTGAACTTCTATAAGCTATAACTGAGTAGTGCTGAAGAGGACAGGTTCGGCGGAGGTCTTATTTGAAAGGTGACACATATAAGCTCGTTTTGAACCTAAATCATTCTGATGGTGCATTTGCACTTTATAATAATAATATAATAATATTGTCATTTGATATTGCGCCCTTTCCATATAAACATGTTCAAAGGCGCATTACATTTAAGTAAATCCCTCAAGCTGACATTGAAGTGTGAAAGATAACATTATTTTTTGAAAAAAAAAGAATAAGAACAAAAAGAGTAAATAGTTAAACTGTTACAGTATAAAAGTAACTCAATTACTAAATATGAAAAAAAAAGAAAAAAAGTAACGACTCCGGTGGGACTCGAACCCACAGCCTCCGAATATCTACATAGACCACTAGAAGTCCGACGCGCTATCCATTGCGCCACGGAGCCGCTCTTACTCAGCACTGGTGTGCATTACTACTATATTCTGTATTTCTCAGCTTTATCGACAGATGGCAGCAGGCACGCACCTGCTGGTTTGTATCTGTGCTGTAAGTAACCTTAGATGAGCAACCACAAGCATTGGTCCAAGATGTAACTGGGGTTTGTTTTGGTTCGCTGCCAAACACAAAAGCAAGCAGTAAGCTGACAACACTGAATAGGGGCTTATTCACTGCCGAAGTTCAACTATTTCATAATAAAAACAACAACAGCATGGAGATAGAATGGAAAAATGCTTTATAGGCCCTAGATGCTTAAGTTTGTGGAGAGAACTCATAATCATATTATCCTATCAAACGTTATCATCAGCTCCACTCAGTCTGATTCTAGCAGCCGATACGTCAATTTCTTTGTTGTACTGGACTGAATTGCAGGAGTGTCCAATTGTTGCTCCAGAGTGCAGCGAATCTTTTTATCACTGTTTAACTCAGGGATTTTTTGGAAAGAATTGCCAATTAGATTGCATTTGTTGAATTCTGTAAATGATAAGAAAACGTATAAATTCCATTTATTGTTACCGCCGATTGATCAGATTGATTGATCTAGGCCTTTATTATTGCTGGAAAGGCTGGCATGTTAGTCAGCGGCGGTGTCACATGGTGACAATATTGAAACTGATCATCGCAAAGCGCCCCAAAAAACTTGCTGTAACCCTTGAGCAATGAATGGTCTGTGCTCCAGGTATTCAATATTTGGGCACCCCTGAATTGAGGTTCTAACTTTGCTTTTTACATTGTTATGTACCACATATTAATCCTGTACTGGGATCCTAACAATAAACAAAAATGTTTTTGTAATAATTTCTTTTCAAAAATGGGCAGTGGTGTCAGGTAAATTGTTATAAAATATCTTAGTTAGTCCAATACTAAATAGGTGTCACCGGTATAGAGCATAGGCGGATCCAGGGGGGGGGGGACGAGGGGGCACTGGCTGCCCCCACCCCCCCCCCCCCCCTTGTTAAAAAATGATGGGGCCTGCCCCCCCCCCCCTCTTAATTTCTGGCAACAAAAAATATATATATAAGATATTATCAGTAGCAGGGAATTTCAGGGTGACAAGGGACCTGATTGGCCGAAAACATTTCATCCCAGGGATGTACCTTCCAGGAAAATCAGCCAAAACATGACATACCCAACTTCCCAGGAGCCTACAGCACTCTTTTGCCTTGTAACTAGATGATTTCCTGATGTGTAAATTCATCATTCTTAAAACAGGTATATTTAAAATGATTGAACAAACACAATTGATGTGATCATATCCATTACCTATCTATGGGTTAACTTGGGAAGTCTTAAAGGAAATAGTAGACCAGCAAAGAAACACATTCTAAGATTGAATCTGGAGGAATTCCGAGATTTAGCCTACCCTTTTAATAACCCACTTAAGATAAAGAAAAATTAAATATCTGAAAAAGAGAATGTTAATACCTTGTACATGTAAAAAAAAAAGGATGAAGGGGTCTGTCACGCTTTCTAAACTTTTTTTTCCAGAAATACAGCTAAAAAAGGGAATTCTTTCATCTAAGTATTTCCAAAACTCCATGCTCAGAATGCACCAGAATGCATCACAGAGCATCTATATTTCAAAAAAAATCCGTGGGTGCATGCCCCCGGACCCCCCTAGCAGGGACTGCGCGCATTCGGCGCTCGTGGTGCACGCGCTGCGCACGCACACAAGGGACTCACTTTTTTCAGGCTTGAGATATTAAGGGGCTGCAGTCTCCTTTTACCCTAGCGCTAACACTGCCTAGAGGTTAGTTTGGTACTATGAATCATGACAGGACAACATGAATACACCATATTTGTTGCATCCTTACACTATAACACCATTACCTTAGAAATAAGTTATTTCTATCAATATATTCAGGATGCATTGCAATTCCAACCCCTCACAACACCTCCCCCCATCACAACCCCCCTAATTATGCTCTTGGACACCAACGACGTTGATGGTCACCCCGGACCCAACCTGCCTAGGTATTAGTTACAGCCATTGTCTGTGGAACAGTTATCACTGCCATTACTTCGTTGTTTAAGTTTATCCCCAACAGGAAACCATGTATTAAATGTAAATGCTGCGGTAGACTCTTTATTCGCGCAGTCCTCAGCAAGGAGGTCATCGAAACTTATGAGCTTGGAATACCCTAACTAAGAGCTATGGTTAGAAATCAGGTCCAGCGTTAGGGTTAGTATTAGGGTATGGTAACCCTAAACCTAACCCTAATCCTAGGTTTAGGAATCAGGTCCAGGGTTAGGGTTAGGGCTAGTCTTAGGGTTGGCTAACCCTAACCCTAACCCTGGACCTGATTCCTAACCCTAACTGAAACCTTAACCCTATTTAGGGTTTTCCAAGCTCATAAGTTTCCTTGACCTCCTTGCTGGGGACTGCGCGGATAGAGTCTACCAAACGTTCTGAAAATAGATATTATGTTATTCACCAGATGGCGTGACCAGATCAGAATGTGCAATCCTGCAAAACGTGGCTCCTGATAAAACAATAACAACTTAGTAATACTGCTAACATTCAAACTTTGTCAGTGCTTTATTTAGTCAGCTTGTCACCCATACAGACTCGCCTCAAAGGCTTTTCGGGAAGAAAATAAATGAAGGATAGAACATTTCAGGAAAGAGTAATGTATGTTTAACTAATTATTTCATGTTGATACACCATATAGTTATAATGAATACAGTTCATGTATCTCAATCCAATATGTTCATTTATGCCAGGAAATCTCCAAGGATTGACTTGTCACTTATTGTCATCACGTTTGACGAATATTCTTATTATAACGACGGTGAATTACCTAGTACGCATTTGATAAATCCACAAACTTAGTCAGGATAGCGTTCTATACTGAGTGTTCGTGATATTTGTACGGCTTTCGTAGACCTACCCAGGGTATCAAGGTCGCGTGGTATGTTTTGATTTTTGAAAGTGAAACAGTTATTATGATAATGCAACTCATAAGTATCATAGCTAATATGATGTATACACAGGCCGAGGAATACAGGTACTCTAATCCTTGGTGCAAGTCATCTCGTTCAACATGTTTCAATTTAAGCCAAAGACGGTACACTGATTCGAATGGAAAGTAATTCGCTTCTCGAAGTCCATCAAAGTAAATAAAGGGGATTTTTTCAACTCGACTTTCACCTGGAGGGAGAAGTGTCATGGCAAGGGTCCTTATATGGGAAGTGCTCCATTCCAGTGGATACAACGCAAGGATACTATCTATGAACTGTAGGTATTTTAAAAGATTTGAATTCATCCAAAAAGAGGCATCTAATACCTCGAATCCAGTAAAATAAACAATATTTGCCGGCATCAAATTTATTGGGACATTTATGTTTTCTGCTTTAGCAAAGTATTGAGAAGCTAGCTGCAAACTTTCTACACATTCAACCTTTTCCATTAGGTATCTGTATCCGTATGTTGATCCCTTCACTTTCATATAATGGAATACATCCAGATTGGTGTCACTCAGGAGAACTGTTCCTGGTTCCAGACGAAGTATATAGTCAACTCCTCTCAAAACTGGTTCATGGAAAACACCAACAGTATGGAAACGAGTGAACGATCTCAATCTCTCATTCGTTTTAGAAAAGCATTTTGATTTGCGAAATATCCGTTTCTGAGGGTCAGAAGTTTGTACTGTTAATGTGAGTTTTGTGTAATAATCAGGTAAGGTGAAATTGACTTTTTGAAAGTATAAGCGCTCAGGAGCAGCTCCCCAGCTATTTATTTCAGCCAGCATGCTCGCTAGCATTCCACTGTCGTAGAAGATGAGCACGGGGTACGGGTAATTAGTGAGAAAATACCTCTCTAAAGCAGGCAGTGTTTGGCGCAGTTGAAAATAGTTTTGCCTATCCACTGCAATATAGATAACACCTTTAGGTCGATCTCTAGGCCATGTGGCAAAATAATCACGCAGTTTACAACGATTTTCCTTCTCATACATCCTATCCTGACGAGTGTCTTTTGTGAGGATCGGCGGTATTTTATCGTTGTATAATCTCTTCACTGATCGAATGAATGAGTTTTCATCCTGGATTTCAGGTAGGTCAAATTGTTTAGACACATATGCCGATACCTGTGTTTGATATTCCATGAGACTTTGGTGCGTTCCTTGCAGGTGTAATTCATTGCAATCAGCAGGCTCAGGTATGGCAAGGTGGCCAGGAAGGTAGACATAACAGTCGAAATGAGAACAGACAGCGAGCAATACTACTGAGCACATAACTGCTATCGTTACATAACACAGCAAAACCAGTCGGCTTCTCTTTCCACTCGGTACACCCCATGTGAACCTGGCAGTCCCTTGAATCTGAACCATCTTGACACTTCAGAAAATTAATTGTCTGCACTCAGCAATCTTGTCCTTGTTCCCAGTTATACAAACAGACATTTTATGAATACTCCATATTTTCGCACACTCACTTTATTGCTATTCCATGCTTAACGCTCCGCATACTATTCTTTTCGGTATGATGCTATACTTTTGTTTTCTCAAGAACGAAGCACACTTGCAAACTTGAAATATTTGTAGGTGCGTTGACGTGTAATTAGGCTTCTGAAGGAAAACTTCTATTTCTCCTCTTCGACTGAGTGTTTCCTAGACCATGAGCATGTCAATTCTGGTATCGTAAGGCGTATAAAATCGATTCAGGCACCTGATACATAAATGATCTGGCATATACATGCGTCAGTACTTGGTGTGGTGATGCTGAGCGATAATTGAGTAATATGCATCAGGTAACCACTATATGATTAAAGCCTGTAACATGAGTATACCTGTGATTTCTGCTGAACTCGAAGCGGACGGACGGCCCCTGAATACAGTGGTGAACCCATGCTGTGATAGTGGAAAGTTTCGCGTATAAGGCTGAAAAACCTTGGATTAAGTATGGTGGTTGTTTATCCAAGAAAAACATACATCTGCACGTTTATACCGAATGAGCACTGCAGCTGTTCAGATGGAATTCAAATGCATTCATAACTTTTCAAATTCCATTATTTTCTCAATAAATACATATGCCCGTATGAACATAATTCTATTCCTGTTTGCAACATGATAGTCGTTCATTAATGTGTATGTTACGTGTTGTGTGCGCACACATGGACTTTGATATCGCGCTGCAACCCTCGGCCAACTCCCACTACTGCCATCTCTGCTGTGCACCTGTATGACCTATTTAGCGTACCTATGGCGACCAGGCTGACCCAAATACCTGCTCCATTTACCTGCCTCCTATACATAAACGTATGCATCCCATTACCTTCTTCTTTCTGGATAGTATCCTCCAGTTCTGTATAGGAGCTGTTTAATTTAATATAATAATAAACAGTAATGATAATATGCCATTTAAATTCATGCCATATGTTATAAATTTAAATGGCCTTTTATCATTACTGTTTTTTATCATCTTAAATTATACAGCTCCTATACAGGACTGGAGGATACTATCAATAAAGAAGAAAAAGGTAATGAGATGCAAAAGTTGTTAGTTCCTCTCGAAACGTACCGACTTGGCGTTATGGTTTGTTAAAATAATAAACACACACAGTGGGACCCCTCGAGGTGACCAATAGATAGGTCCTAAACTAATCACGATGTTGATAGTTATATATATATATACATATATATATATATATATATATATATATATATATATATATATATATATATATATATATATATATATATATATATATATATATATATATGTATATATATCATTCAATCAAATAACTGGCAAAGGTTAAACATTGGTCGACTACGCTAATCAGTCTAATGTATTGCTGTGTAGTTACAAATTGCATTATTGCCACGACAGAGTCAAGCGCAGTTTCTCCGGTACCCGTCACTACGTATCAAGGGCAGGTTACGATGTATCCCTAAGATATACTCTAGGTTCCGTGTCCCTAAAAATTGACATCCCCTTCTGTGCTGACCAAGCAGTGTGATGTAGTACCAGGACGAGGTTTGGTAGATAGATGGCACCACCTGCTACTCCTATCTCTAGAGTTTTGTCTTATTTAAACTGAATCCTGGTGAGATAAGTGTAAACTAAATTGACCACTATGGCTAGAATATCTGGTGCTTGGCAAGAGAAAAAGCAAAACAGAAAAATACATATGACAGCCTCGAAATCTAGGCTACCCTAAGAGAGAGCAAGCACAGATACGAATTTCAAGATCACAGTTCGTATATAGAATATTGAATTATAGATTAATATTCAAATGCACGAAGCTTATACAGTTATATCCATGGTTCCTCGACTACCCTACCCTCGTCAATGTTCTTAGCTTTAAAAAATTATGTACAAGTATTTAAATGATACCTTGGATTGAGATCATCTAAGATGATACTGAATGATCAATGTCCATTGAGAATATCTATCACAGGATGAACCAAACTAGGATGAAAGCAAATGACATCCGCTTTGCAATACTTTAACTTCGAAAATATGGATGTTACAAAAGGAAAAGAGTTTTGAGCAGAAACGATTAATATTATCTAGGAGTGTTATCATAAACAGACAGCGTCCCCGCCCCCCTCCCCCGCCCTACCTATCTTTTTTCTTATATCCGGTTTGATAATCCTCTAGATCAATGTTATCAACAATGTGACTAATTAAATACCTTCTGCTAAAGTCATGAATATTCATTTGTGTATTGTTTCCAAGTTAGATCTATGTGAAATTTACCCTTTCGATGATAATCAATGCGGGATGTGATATATGTGTATTTGTGAGCAAAACAAGTATCTGGTTACATCTTAAGGAGGACCTTTTCGTGACACTGTATGTGTCATTGCATAACTGTTAGGTCAGTGCTCAATCTTACCTTGCCTTTTAAGGAGGAGATAGTAAGCGTTAGAATCACCACCGTACTCTAATAAGGAAGGTTCTGTTGGTCGTCATATAAACACGAGGGGTTGTGATGTGCTCTCTGTGAATACTTTGTAACCCAGAGAGATCTTTTGATGGTATGACAGGAGAAATAGTGTCCCCGTGCATCGGGTGTGTACTATTGTAAACTATTAAAGGTGCTTAAGGAGCGAACTATCTCAGACATATAACCCAACTACAATGAAATGTGTCCTAAAAACCTTTTGAAATTGTAATAAACATCTATAAGCCAAGATAATACCACAGATGTTTTAAGTGTCATATTAATGAATTGCCCGTATTTCGCACTTATATACAAGTGTTATAAACACTTAGTTATAAGCCAAGATACCGGTAATACCACGGATGATTTTTTAATGTTCCATTAATGATTTTCTCCCTTTTATACAAAATATATTGTTTATATAAGTCCTCACTGCTGAGTAAAATATATTGTACATGTACATATAGTTAGTTGAAGCCAATGAATGATATAATGGATGATTATGAGCCAACTACCACTATGTAAGGTAGGGATAACACTATATATGGACTAATATAACGAATATATTCATTGCACCAGTTGCTAAATAAAAATAGCTACTTCTTTATGCCTCGGACATTCTTAATCCCATGTTTAGTCAGGTCGGTCTTAAATATTTTGATCTGCCATTTACCCGCTTTCAAAGTATTACTAGTATATCGAATATACAATCAGCGAGCGTCTTTAATACGGGTGCTGTGAACATCGTATACCTCATTCCGATGTTAGGTCTGACACCTTGTTCTCTAAAAGGTGAGTGGTGAGTTGACAATATTAACAAAGTGACAATACCCATTGACACCATTTTAATTGATACTCTTAATTCTTAAAAAGACGTAAAGCCCGTTTTAGGGCAATTTGATTTTTGATACGTTTCAGGTTTCAGTAGGAAACTATAGCTGTTTAGGTGTGAATGAAATACATATTTCATTGATCGTTTGCATCAAAATGAGGAGAGGTATGAAAAAATACTTTTTTGATTTACCTTGTATCAATTGGAAAAATGTTTCGCCGTTTACACAAAAGGAAAGTAAAACGCTCTTAGTGTTTAAATAGTCTTACGTAATCGCTGCGAAGGGAAATGACGATTTTGAAAAAAAAAGTGAAAGAGCAGTCATAGTTACCGAAGTTGGTGAGGAGGGGATGATATGATACTTAGTCGTATTTCCAGAAACAGGGCACTTTTATCTGGCCTGATCGCAAATCACTGCTAATTGCTCCCCCCACATTAAACCTAAAATGAACTTTAACTCATAAATAACGAAGACCGCGTGACGTATTCATGGGTCGAAGACCGAGCCGCTGACTGGGTTAGCCCACGTACGGGTGGCACCACGCACAAGGGTCGGATGGCCCTGCCTTAGGGTTGAGGGTTCTCGGCTGACTCACACTCAGGGTTCCTGGTTGGGAACTAGGTCTGACGTGCGCCGCCCGCCGTGTTGTGACAGTCAGTGTGCTGTTAGTCCTGCTAGTGTTTGGTATATAATTGCCTAGAGACCTCAGCCTCCGCATCTCATAGCTGCTGCTACTACCATGACGCGCCACAGGCTACTCAACGCTACTGCTGCCTCTGTTTTCATTCTCAGTTCACTGATAATTGAGGTAAGTGGCAATCAATTCAGAAGCTTAGTTTTGAGAGGGAAGTGTTCATACTTAAAAGGGAAGTATCAGAATATAACTATTTCAAATTCATACTTGGGGACATTTCTTTTACAGACAGAGCACAATAAGCATATAGACAGTGCCGACAGTCAATTCCTTCACTAAACGTTTGGTCAGCCCGGTCGTAATGCACGACCGCACGCCTGATTGTCACCGATGACCTGGCAAAGGTGCATTGATGATCTCACAACTGAAAGTAGCTTTCATTTACAAAGCTATGTGAGCTACTGGTGTGCTTTGCTTATTTTGTTGACATGTTATCTGTGGGTGTTTGTTCAACCAGACACTGGCAAACGTCCGGTCGACTGGTGCAGAAATTAAATGTCTGTACTGTATATATATATATATATATATATATATATATATATATATATATATATATATATATATATATATATATATATATATATATATATATATATATATATATATATGTATATATATATATGTATATATATATATGTATATATATATATGTATATATATATATATATATATATATATATATATATATATATATATATATATATATATATATATATATATATATATATATATATATATATATATATATATATACCGGTATAATAGGTCAAGTTTATTACATCAATGCATTCATTTGAAAACTTACACAGGAGGTAGCATACTAAGGGTTAACCCAACGTGTATATAAACGAAAGATAAAAATAAGCTATATATTTTTCAATGGGTTTCAAATCACACACAGGATTTTTCATTTGTTCATCGTGTTCTGCTTTTGTTTTATGATAAACATTCTCAAAAGGACTTCACAAAGTATACATTGGATATTTCTAACTCTCCATGATATTCGGGTAGGGCAGTCATTTCAGAAATTTACTTGCCAATTTAAATGCACTGTAGACTCTCGATTAACCACCTCAAAGGGAGACATGGTTTTGGGGTAGGACAATCAAAAAGGTCGAACAATTAAAGGGGCAGGTCTGAGGGTAGAAATCATACCTTAAGGTAGAGTTTATACGATGCATACTCTAGGTAACAAATAAGCAAGACAAAGATTACGTCAAATAAGTACACTTGGAATGGTTTTCCATCTAGCACTAGTTGTGGTGTAAAAATGGTTGAAACCATGACTGATTTAGGAGATACTGATAAAAGGATTGCAGTTAATAAAAACTATCATTATTATTATTATCGTTACTATTATTAATCATAACTATTATTATTATTATTATTATTATTATTATCATTATTATTATTATCATCATTATTCATTTATTTATTCATTTACTTATTTTTATCTTATCATTTATTTATGTATTTACGTACTTAATTTTTTTTATTGACTTATTCTTTTAACTAAATGGTGCTAAAGCTTCTTTAAACCTTCTGCAAATCGCTCCACATAATGATTTTGGTTCACTGCCTAACTCTGAATAAAACGATACTATGAATAGTAAATGAGCAAAGCAACTTTCCTGTAACTTTCATTTAGTTAAATGTTGGTCGGTAGATCTTGACTTGCCGTATTAATACTGTTCCAAGAACGAAACACATCTTATACGGTATTTTATGCATGCGACTGTGGGTGATGGGTAAACGACAGATTTACTATTAATGACCAACTGGACAGCTGGATCTGACTAACCCTTCCTAGTACAGCATGATTTATTTACATCACGAGCAGTTTGAACAAAGGGCGATATCTACATCCATTGTTTCATTGGAGTATGTGATCGCACATTTGACGCTATCATGTGTCCGCACTGACTCTCAACATAATACTACCCTGTTAGACAAGACATTCACGATCCTATGCTTAGTAGGAATGCATTACATTTAAATTATTCATGGGTAGAAATAAATTGTTCCAAAACTAAAGATTCGAAATCTCATGTTCTAAGTGACGCAGTACAAAAACAAGCCAACGAGGGAAATTGGCAAAGTTACATTCATAGCTGTTCCAGTGTGTTTAACAAACCCCATCACTTGCATAAGCAAAAGGCAGTTAGCTCGTTTGTAAAAGGGACAGTTACTATTATGATTTGCTATACCTCATGTGAAAATTCTTGATCCTGGTTGGTCAAGGGTCAATTGTTTTGTTGTACTAACTCTCTAACAGCGGCATTCCTTGTTTTAACTGCACTGGAACAGTGGGATTCATTGTATCGAATGAATCACGCTGGCCCGAATACCCGCGAGCACCCACGGACTTTGCCGACTATGTAAAAGAGTATATCCATAATCTCTTATGTTTGCCACTTTTCCCCCTTTGTGTTTCGTATTTTATTCGGTGTAATAAAACAAATATGACATCCCTGTGGGGTGTCATATTTGTATAGTTTTACTCGGCCATCTCACTAAATTAGAACAGAAAAGTTGTACATTGGAGTATGAGATTAAGTTTAGTCATAAATGACTATGACGCACAGACTGATTGAGTTTCAGTAGCATTCGGCCAAACACCACCAGAGAAATCTGACTCCCGGACGCTGGTCATTTCTTGTCTCGGGACGGATTTGTAAGTAGGTTACATCTGTCCTAGTCAATCCAAAATGACTATGAGTGACCTAACCCAGAATACACCGAAGTTAGTATTTTTCCGGGAAAATTCATGTCTTGATATCACTTGAATTCTTCCTATAAACAACATTAAAAAGTGATAAAATGGCGCTTCAGATAAATTTGGATGTAACAGACAAAGATTATCTGAATTACATGTTTTGTCAAGTTTATTTATTATTCGCACCAATGTAGTGTTTGTTTTTATACGATATTTAAAAGAACGAAATTACAAATGCATTCATGACATATTCAACCGGTCTCAACCATGTTAGTTCATAGTCAGTGTCAGCTTACTTATTCAATTTCTATTGTTATTTAGAACTTGAATATTGGGTTAACGGTTTCAATTTCCGATTTTCAAATTGAGTTTTGCCATATCAAAACTGCGATCAATTTGCTATAAGGAATATAAATTCTAATTTCTTAAATTCAGTTCTTAAAATCATTTGAGTATTGACATTTTACCCTAATTTTTGAAAATTAATCTATATTCAAAATAGAACATTGAATAAGTAAGTGGTTCGAAGATGTTCATGTGATGTGCTCAGTATAGTATAGTAAGCAAAGTAAGCAAACTCAATCACAGTATGTTGTTAAAACTTTGCGTATTATTTGGAACGCAGACGAACTTTATATTGCTAAAAAGTCTATGAAAAAAATTGATCTTAAACTTTTCCATTCCATCTTTATTTAGTTCTCAGAAGTTTTTAATGAAAAATAGTATTTTTATATATTTGACCCCCCACCCCCTCCAATCACCCACACCACATTGTCTCGTAATTATGATAGTGAAACCTCGAGGCACAATTAAGGGGAATACCATGTATGACATACAATTAATAAATCATTTTCGCTTGCGGTTGATTACATCAATCATAACATATGATAGTAATACAATTAATCACTCAAACACCACTGATGAAATAGAGCATAATGCAGAGATTTCATTGAGAGTTACCCTTAGCTTTATACTATTGTCAAGGTCGTCCTGATCTGACACATAACTGATGACACTAGCTGGTGGGCTTCTGAGGTGATGGAAACGCATTACATAGCAAAGAACTTAAAATTTATGCCAATCATTATCCATTTCATAGGCAGCATTATCATACATAATACTATTACCGGTGATCAGACGTTCTGCTGGATGTCGGTGATATCCTAACACTTTTAAATTATAAATGACTTCTTATGGAATAGTCATAAAAGGACTATTCACATGGCAAAATACAGAAATAAAACACGTGAATAAAACAGTTTGATAGAACACGCCTATTGGACAATACCAGGGCAGGCGCTGATGAATTTCACCTAAATACCATTATCTCTATATAATTACATCCTTTTTGTTCGCAACATCTCTTATTCGATAAGATGACAGCCATTAAATTATGGGTATAGGGAGTGTCGTTGTAGTACCAAAATACACCAAGTACACCACCAGGTTACTAGTAATATATGTGTGCCCAGTATATAAGCCATTGATAATCACTTAAAATGTAAGATATTGAATAAATATAAATATTGATATAAAGGGGTAGTTGTAAGTGTAGTGGAACCTCTAATTGTGGACATCTCGGAGATGTGAACAACTGCTATCCTTTTATCGTTCATATTTGTACTTTCTACACATCATGAAAAGACCTCAGAGATGTGAACACCCCCTTATATGAACACATTTGCCTTGGTCTCTAGGTGTCTACATCTCTGAGGTTAGGTTTCACTGTACTAGTATTGAACAGACGCACGTTTTAACTTTTTCCTTTTCTCCCCCTACAGTTGTGCAATGGCAGTGGTATTCTATCCTTGAAGCTTATACGCTACAGGAACCCCGGGGGCAAGGGCAACAATGGCAACTGCTGTGACGGCTCCTGGATATTCTGTGAGATCAACGGATGCGACCACTGGTTCACCCTATGTGCTGATAATTACAATGGGTACAGATAATGATATCCTTATTTCTTTATATGCGTGCACTTCTTTACCGTATGTGCAGATAATTGTTTTGGGTACAGAGGAATTCTTCTATATCTCCCTATACGCGACCACCGGTTCAGATGATTATAATGATCAATATATATATATATATATATATATATATATATATATATATATATATATATATATATATATATATATATATATATATATATATATATATATATATATATATATATTCTACTTAAGCCATATTTGTCGAGAATCTGTGTCACTAGGGTCGGTCTGTTAGCTGTTATGATTTAACGTCTCATTCGCCAGTGACAGAGTCTCCATCTCTCATTTCAGACCAGACAATGTACGGAACTGTGCGATCGGAAAGGTGGTAACGAATACAGTTCATGATTCTGATAACGTTAACTTTGGCAGCAGCATCAGCGGAACTCCCAATCCCATCAACTTCCTCTTCACCACGTGGCCGGTGAGTTAGGACCAAAATTAACATCACTTCTTTCCCTGTTACCATGATGTAACACACAGCAATGGATCACCATTATATCCCAGTGGGCACGGTAACATTCATGGAATATTCCAGGAATGTTTCGCCGAACATTTGAAAATGATCCTCTCATAGTTCAGAATGAAAATTGTATGAATGTTCATGTGAGAATGTTCATAGAATGTTCAGAGCTGAATGATTCTGATTTCGAATGTTATCTGAACATTGAAAGTTGTCTGTGCAGTGGAACCACTCGGTAACAGTTTCTATATTATGAGTTAGAAAATATCTGATTTTAATGTTTATATAATGTCAAACCTGAACATTCCAGGAATGTTCAGACCTGAAGGTTGCATGAATATGCATTATTGGTGCATGACATTCAGATCAAATTAGAACATTCATATCTATATATTACAGTCAATAAACATACATACACACATATGACATCAAATAAGACCATTCCAGGAATCTTAGGACCTGGACATAATTGGTCCAGAATATTCTGACCAAAATTAAACATTCATATGATATTCAGGTAATATTTGTGCTCACTGGGATATAGATATAGCATGTGAGAAATACAGTTCATGCTCAACTGTCAGTGTGCGATTATTTGTCGTTAGACCATTTGTATCATCTTTATCTTAACCCAATTTTGGCCAGAGCATATCAGGGTTATTGCCGTTTGTATATCTGGTACTTTTTAAATAACTTCTTTATAGCGTTTACATTTACAAAATGTTTCACTTAGAGTTATTGGTTGAATTTCCATGAACATTTCTTCTTGAATTGTTTGCCGAAGGATGGGTTTGTCAGATAAATATCACAAACTAGTCAAAGCCTTCTGGGAACGGTTCAGGCATGAATTGGTCCATCCAATCACACTATGAGCGCAAGGCTAGCCAACTTACGAGCAAATGTATCAATCAGGTCAAAATGCCACGCACATTTGATATAGTTAGCAGGGAATTATCTACGGCGAAATAACAACGAATTAAGGTACTAATCAAGTAGTCATCGAACTATCATTCCCTATCTCTTGATCTAAATGATTTATGTGCTCAGCGTATGGGACCTCTGAAATAAGAATATGAATGTTTCCCATGCCTTACATACTGTGTAATTCTTTACACGCATCTTCCCGTTTTTTGCACATGTTGTGTGAACATCAATGTGCTAAGGAGTATGATACTACTTTCTTGTTCAATTTAATTTCTATTGATGCTTGTTATCTATTTATTTTTCTATGTTATGTTATTTATGTTACTACTTTTTTATTTCTCACATACTATGTACTGAGATATGTTGTCCTTCGACGGACAGTCAATAGTCATACAATACAATACAATTTGGAAATATGATTTTTTTTCATCCCAGGGTTCCGTGAAGTTGAAGATAGAGATCTGGGATGATGACACCGGAAGTAACGCTCACGACTACGTCGACTTTATTCACAAGAATCTCAACTTGATACCAGAGAGAAGTGCGGCAGAGGCAATATGGCAACGCTACACCATCTCTGGAAGAACCAGGTGATACTTATAAAATACTCAATAATATGATGCTGGCACGGCCAGGAAGCGAGCGCGAAGCTTCGGATGATGGAATTTATTTTGTTCTGACCAAAATATAGCATAAATTGACCGAAGATTAATGGCATAAAAATATGACGATTTCAACCTGTCGCAAAATCGCCATTTTGTAATAGGTTTGTAAGAGTAGTAAAAGGCAAGTAGAATAAATTGCGAAGTTTTAACATTTTAGATCGCATTAAAGTTGACCCTAGGAAGGGCGAGTAATTAATTTTTACCGTGAACATGTAGTCCAACAGTGGGGCAACTTTTCCCGTTTGCAATGCAAAGATGGCATAAAATTTACTAAGACTTCAATCTTTCGCAGAATCTTCATTTCGAGAGAGATTTAAAAGCAAATTACATGGCATGTAGAATGAATTATGGCGGTTCTAACGTTTTAAATCGCATTAAAATTGACCCACAGAAAGCGAGAAATTCTCTTTCATCGTGAATATTTCGCAACAGGTTTGTAAGCGAATTGAAAGGCATGTAGAAAAAATGTGGAAATTCCAACCATCTAAACCGCGTTAAAATAGACCCACGGAAATGCATCTAGATTGACTTGACCCAAAAAAATAATAGCATGAATATTACGATCTCAACCTGTCGCAAAATATACATTTCAACCTTTCACAAAATCATCATTTCGCAACAGATTTGTAAGCGAATTAGAAGGCATGTAAAAGAAATTGTGGCAATTCCAACCATCTATAGTCTGTCTGACTCAAGTTTGGCAATCACTTTTGCCACTTTTTTGTGACAAAACGTTCGAGTCTTTGGAGCACTACTACGTGTATGTACAAACATACCTTTTGTCTCAGCTCCGCAAAATGTTGATTTTGCTCATTAGTTCCTATTGTAAAATGTGCACATTGCGACACTACGATCTCGCGTGTTTGTCTGTTGCGAACAATACAAACACGCGAGATTGTATTGTTGGCAATGGACACATTTTACAATGGGAGCTAATGAGCAAAATCAACATTTTGCGGAGTTGAGACAAAAAAAATGTTTATAAATACACGTAGTAGTGCTCCTAACATGTTTGTCAAGTTTGGATGGAAAACTCGAACGTTTTGTCACAAAAAAGTGGCAAAAGTGATTGCCAAACTCGAGTCAGACAGACTATAAACCACATTAAAATAGATTCACCGAAACATAATAGCATGAATATTACGATTTCAACCTTTCACAAAATCGTCATTTCGCAACAGATTTATATGCCAATCGAAAGGCATGTAGAAGAAATTGTGGCGATAACAACCATCTAAACTGCATTAAAATAGACCCACGGAAAGGCATCTAGATTGGGCGAAAAATAATAGCATAAATATTACGATTTCAACCTTGAGCAAAATCTTCATTTCGCAACCAAATTTTGAGAGCATTAAACGACAAGTAGGGGTGAGTTTTGCAATTCTAATGATCCAATCCGCAATAGAATTGACCCACGGAAAGGCGAGTATTATAAACTAATTTCTACTGTGAATATACAGTCCACGGTGACCACCGTGTCAGCTTTCCCCGACGTCGCGTGAGCATTTGTTACTTTGTTGCGGAGTTTCGCGTGTTGCTGGTCAAAACGCTATTAGGATACAATCTAAAGGGAACAGTCCATGCTTATTAGCGAGCGCGCCAGCGCTGCTGCACGAAGTGCAGCTAGCGCAAGCGAGCATTCATGTAACGTACGTGTGTGTACGTTAATGTAGATACAATGTATACATTCAATCTGTATATGTACCAGAAAAGTTTTGAGGTGCCAACAATGTGGTCTCACGCGCGTAAACGGAAGTATTATTTAGTACATCCGGTCACGCAGGCGCAAGTTTCTGAAGTCTGAAGGGAAGTCTGGGAAATGAACATCACCTTTTGCTTTAAGGGCACATTTTGCCGCCAGATCTTTCCATGCTTTGAACATTGCTTTGTCACGTAATACGTATTGACTGTTCACTTTAAATTATATCAAAAGAGCGTTTTGATCAGGCATCACGCGAAACTACGCAACAAAGTAACAATCATGCTCACGCGACGTCGGGGAGAGCCGACACGGTGACGGTGTTCAGGACGATATGTTGAACAGTTAAAATAGATTTATGAATACTCGCTTTTCTGTAGCTCGATTTTAATGCGGTTTAGAGCATTAAAACCGCCATAACTCATTCCACCTGACGTTTAATTCTCTCTCAAATCTGTTGCGAAATGAGGATTTTGCGACAGGTTGAAATCGTTGTGGTTTTAATGCCAATTCTTTTTGCTATAATTCTATGCTACTTTTTAGTCAGTATGAACTAGAATCATCTGAGATTACGCGTTTCCGTAGCTCAATTTCAATGCGGTTTGAATCGTTTGAACCGCCACAATTCCTTCTACATGCTTCTCAATTTGCTTTAAATTCTGTTTAGAAATAAAGATTTTGCGACAGGTTGAAATCGTTGTAGTGTGAAGGCCAATTTCTTTCGCTCAATCTATGTTAGCTTTTGGTCAGTATGAAATGAAATCATCCGAAGCTAGTCGCCTTTCCGTAAGTCAATTTAAATGCGGTTAAAATCTTTAAACCGCCACAATTTCCTTTACATGCTTCTAAATTGGCTTTCAAATCTGTTGAGAAATTAAGATATTGCGACAGGTTGAAATCGTTGCAATTTTGATGCCAATTTTTTCGTTAAATCTATGCTATCTTTTGGTCAGTATGAAATGAAATAATCCGAAGCTACGCCTTTCCATTAGTCAATTTCAATGCAGTTTAAATCGTTAGAATCGTCACTATTTCCTCTACATGCTCCTCAATTTGCTTTTAAATCTGTTGAGTAAGGAAGATTTAGGGACAGGTTGAAATTGTTGTAAATTTTCTTCCATTTTTTTCGCTCAATCTATGCTATCTTTTGGTCAGCATGAAATGAAATTATCCGAAGCTACGCTTTTCCGTGGGTCAATTTTAATGTGGTTTAAATCGTTGGAACCGCCACAATTTCCTCTACATGCTTTCCAATTTGCCCTTAGATCTATTGAGAAATAACGATTTTGCGACAGGTTGAAATTGTTGTAATTTTTATGCCATTTTTTTTCGCTCAATCTTTTGGTCAGTATGAAATAAATTCATCCGAAGCTACCCGTTTCACGGGGTCAATTTTAATGCGGTTCGAATTGTTAGAACCGTCAGATCAAAAAAAATGAAATAAGCCAAAGCTTAGCGCTCGCTTCCTGGCCATGCCAGCATCATATTACGTGACAAAGCAATGCTCAAAACATGAACAGATCTGGCGGCAAAATGTGCTCTGAAGGCAAAAGATGATGTTAATTTCCCAGACTTCCCTGAAAATCACGCATGCGTCACCGGATGTACCAAAAAGGTACTTCCGTTTACGCGCGCGGGACCTCATTGTTGGCACCTCAAAACTTTTCTGGTACATATACAGATTGGATATATACATTGTATCTACATACGTACACACACGTTACATGAATGCTCGCTTGCGCTAGCTGCACTTCGTGCAGCAGCGCTGGCGCGCTCGATACTAGCTATATGAAGTATATGACGATATCTTGACGATCTACCTCTCTGTTGATAACAAAGCACCTTTTGTGGGGAAATATCATACAGGCAACTCCGCGTAATCCGGACTGATGAGAACCGTGAATTTCTGTCCGGATTAGGCAAAATCCGGATTATACATGATCCGAAATACGCGGAGTTGCATGTACTTAAGTTGTGATGTTTAATAATCTCTCTTCTGCTGTGTTATGAAAATAAACATATTAGAGTAGAGGGTTCATTGTGAAAGATGTCCGACTCGTGTGCACTCCAGATGCATGTGATTTAGCATAGAATGCTAAGCAAACCTATTGTTTCGAGTCTCGTTTCTTTCCAGTTTTCAACTTTCATGGATTATTATTTTGTCATCAGATTTTTGAAAATAAAATATAGTGTTAAAATACCAAGTCGGTTGTCCTTAATTACGTCCATATCTGTATTATTTTCATATCATGATTCTCAAAATGCCCCATGACCACATGGACACGCGTATAGTATTTTCTAAGAGCCTTTTCCTGTATTTAGATAATGTGTGGTCGATGCCTAATAATTTATTTTGCTATTTTTCAGTATGGTGGTGGATGTGAAGTCGTATTGTGATCCGCACTGGTATGGCATGGACTGTAATACGTACTGCAAGCCCACCAATAACTCTTCTGGTCACTACACCTGCAATTCAATGACAGGACAAAAGACATGTAACCCAGGTCAGTATACATACATGAATAATTACAAAACAATAATGTATATAATCAAATACATGTACCACTTTCATACATATATGCCTTATTAACTCAATTCTATTCTGGTAGATTTTATTCAATAGTTAGTTTGTCAGTTTATCATTTTTAGAAAATGTCGACTTAACTTAGAGAACGAACAAGATGATGCAAAATGATGCAGTGCCTGTTCATGTATCATTACAGGATATGGCCACAGTACCAACCGTACTGGCCACCACGGTACCGTGGTGGCCCGGACGGTTGGGGGTGTGGCCACACTGTGATACAGCAATGCTTCCTGTCATCCGCACTCCCTAGAGAACGCTACCCACCTGGCCGGCACTGACCTTATCTATATGGGTCAAATGCAGCCAGGGAGTAGCAGTGTAGGATGGAGTGTTGACGCTAGATGTGACAGCCAAACAGATTTCCACTTGCAGCAGAAAATTGAGTATAAAAGCGGTTTTCATGGAAATGGCTACAAGAAAGTGGTATATTTAGTTTAGGAAGTATACGATACTCTGGCGTGCAGCTTAATATAGGAGTGTTAGCATGCTCTTGAGGGTTGAAAGTTGTAACAAGTGACTTTAAAAAGTTCTCTGTGACCATATCCTGTCATGATAACTCATAAAAACCGTGCACTACCAAACAACATATGTTGCAATAAAATACAATCCAAAGATACCAACTAGCCAATTTGCAGCTCAATTGGTATATGGTAGTGTTACACTGGTTTAAAGTTAAACCAATACTGTATACTGAAAAAACATGGACGATCTCTGTGCACATGTAGACGATGATGGTTGGTTAAAATTGTATGAGGTATGATGAGTATTGTATTCTATTGTACTTTTATTTGATGTAATAGACATTACAAAAGTAGTACTTTACCATCAACAGTTAATACATACTAGGTTCTGTTAAAGAGAACAACTACAAAAACAAACATTTATAAAGAGAAAACATTATGAAGTGGTTGCATCCATACACACATACACAAGTATTCTCTATAATGTTTTAGGTTGGTCAGGAACTTCGTGCACTGTTCAGATCGATGAATGTCAAAGTTCCCCCTGTCACCATGGAGGTACCTGTCGAGATGCTCTGAATGGCTTCACCTGTACCTGTAAACCCGGCTACATAGGTCAGTCAAATATATATTAACCCATTAATGCTTAAGAGTCCCTCTCGAAATTGTCGTCTGGATCTATAATACTTTTGACAATAACTTTGGAATAGGAAATGATTTTGCAAAATATTTGAAGGAGACTTGTTGGTAGTATTCTAATCAACATTCCTCCGTCAAATATTTCTCCAAATGTACTCTTGCTTAAAAGATTTCATCAAAATAGTCATGCTGTTTTGGCTGCTATGAGCATTTATGGGTTAAAAGAAGCTACTTTATCAGTTCAACTATTGTAATCGTTAATTTTCTATCAGTTAAAAGTAAAAAAAGAAACTTTTATCAAAGATGTTTTATTTTGATATGAAATGAACTTAAGTAAACGTTTTACTTTTTGTGCTTTTAAAGAATTTTCATTTAAAGAACAGCAGTCATGGCTATCCAATTTATTGTCATCAATAGAGAAAATTGTTCCAAAAAGAGTCAACTATTTTGCATTGTAAGAATACTGAGTAGAATCCTTAGTATGGGAAATATATTCATGTATGTTTTACCCACTGTCTAGATGCTTAGGAACTTTTCATAACTATCGATGTATGTTTTATATCTAGATCTTTTTCTTGTACTTTTAAGTCAATCATGCCTGTTGTGACCATTTGATTGATATCCGTTATGTTTATACATTCCTTACATGTTATATTCTTTATCTTACGCATATTTCACTCTATTTTTCTGACAAAAGTATGTTCAGGCACACATTCAAAATATCTCCGCCGTAACTTTCTCAATTCATCAGTTTATTCCATGGTTATTGTCAGATTAGTGTCAGGGGAACCCTGTGCATGGATAAGTTTCAGCTCATATTATCACAACTTCTTGTATTGTCGCGGCATATAGAATACATTCGTAATAATCGTCTACTCTTATTCATTTGCATGAATTAAACTAGATAGCACTAAACCAAATATCATAAAAGTACATTTAGGGAATGCTCATTTTTGTGAGGTACAAGTAAAAAGTTGTTTCCTATGCGTGACTAATCCAGAAACTTAATTGGTAACCATACTTTATTATTTTCATGCAAATTATTATTTACTTTCTAAGTGTTTATGTATATATAGGTCAACGCTGTGAGTTCGATGTCAATGAATGTGTTAGCAACCCATGCCACAATGAGTCTTACTGCCTTGATATGGAAAACGGCTACATGTGTACCTGTGCGCCGGGGTACACCGGACCGACCTGCCATGATGATATAAACGAATGCGCCAGTAACCCTTGTGATAACAACGCCACCTGTGTCAATGGCAAGAACTATTTCTCATGTCTCTGTGAGGCAGGATGGACAGGCCCCACGTGTTCCTCAGATGTAGATGACTGTGTGAATGTTACCTGTCCTGCTAACTCACTATGTAAGGACCTACATAAAGGCTTTAGCTGTGACTGTATGCCTGGCTGGACTGGAGCACACTGTGGTGTTCTGATAGACGCCTGTCAGAGTTCCCCCTGTAGTGTCAATGCCACCTGTCTGGATGTAGGGGATGGCTATAACTGTACGTGCCCTGACGGCTGGGAGGGAGACAATTGTACTGAGAGAGTTATGCCATGTGAAAGCAACCCTTGCCAAGGCCAGGTAAGGCATATACTAACTACAGGAAAAATTGTCCTAGAGACAGTGATTCCAGACAAAACTGTCACTTGCATTAAGAGACCACTTGTCAACAAAGTCTTCATTCCACTCGCTGATGGAAAACTCATTATTATGACTGTATCTACAGAGACCATCTTTAATTTTCCATTGGGGATTTCTCACTATAATTTCGACTTTATCTGAAATAAAGATAATTCTCAATTAAACTTTCAAATTGAAATATCATAAAACATTTCGAGTTTTTCAAGCACTCATTTTTCAGATAAGTTTGTCGTGAAAAGTAAGTTTTTCTAAAAAAGATTCTATCGCTACTTGGGAATAGCAAGTTGTATGACGAAAAATTGTCTTGATTCGAATAATGTCAATGTTTGCTTTCACTGTTCAAGAAAGCATTGCCCATTTTAATGATCACTATAATTTAAAATACCCGTTTAATATATAACTATGTGAAAACAAATATGCATCGGTATGTGATCCAACATTTACGATATTATTCACTTTTAGATGAGCTTGTGCAATACAAAAACACCTACAGTGCATACACTTAGTTCCTTCACCCGTCGACCGGACGTCTGTCCGTGCCTGGTTGTACAAACATCCATGGATAACTTGTCGGAAAATAAGCCAAGCACATAAATGAAGCTACGGACATTTGTGAGGTCATCCATGCATCCATGCTCAGGAATTGGGTGGCAATAGGACGTCCGGTCGTGCAGTCTGCCTGGGCTGCCCATGCATTTAGTGCATGAGTTAAATAGCTGTACTGTACTGAGTGTGTCAGGTTTAATGTTGACGTTGACGTTGTTTGTTCTTGTTATAGGGCACATGTGTGGCTCATGGCAGTGGGTTTGAGTGTCAGTGTCCCCACGGTAGGACTGGCAGGGTGTGTGAGACCAGTGTGGGCTGTCAGAATGACACGTGTCTTAACGGGGGAGTCTGCAGCACCCATCACACCTGTCAATGCGCTTCTGGCTTCACAGGTACGAACCGGATAAAAACGCTACTACTACAGCAGAGAATATAAGAATATAAGGCAAAGGAGAACGCAAAATATAATTGGCAAAATGGAATTATGACATATTTGACATTTCGTATTGGTCCATTTCTTTAGCAAATTAGAATGTGTATTATTATTCTTACTATTGGCTAGACAAAATGTTCCAATATTTATAACAAAATTCAATATATATGTACTTTGCATTCAATTTGTTACGTATATATGCCAAAATGAAATGTTCGATACGTGTGTTGCATTTCAGTATGTGAGAATGGCATTGTTAGCTTCTTTATAAGTATATGTTTGTGTAATATTATTTTTTTACGCACGCAGTTTACTGCTTTCATTCAAATTGTACAACTAAATACATTGCTGCAATACTACACACTGCAAGTAGGCTGTGCTAGGCCATTGACTTTACCCATTTCTACCAAATTTAAGCCTTCTGCACCAAATCTATGATCTTCCCATGAGAATAGTCCTTGCATCTAGTGAGAGGAAAACTGAGACCATTTCCTGTTAATATTTGTGCATGTAGCGTGTGGTTTACATTACAAAGGACAGAGACAATTAGTTTCATATGACAATGACTGTTAATCAGACAGGGTGATGCCTTCAGTCGCTCACGCAGTGTTCCATGTTGGTAATATATTGTCGGGATGTCTTTCAACCCCTGCAATGGTTTACACTTCAAATGCCAAAGACGATTAATTCTTTTCAAATTCCATCGAGTGTTAATCATATTTTGTGTTACAATCTTTCGGTTCTTTGAATTATGCTCCTTTTTTAATAACCATGTGTGGATGTCTTCTGACCCATTCGCTGGAACGTACTCAGTCTTACACAGATTGAAATACAAAGAAATATTTTTAGAGAAATATTATCTGAAATGGTTCTTCCTGGCATGGTTATTAATCCCTCTTCTATGTTCAATGATTACTCGCTAGCTTAATGAGTTATGTTCAAAGTTCTCAGACCGAGTGTGTACACAGGGTGCAAATAGGTTAGTAAAAATTAGACTGTCGGGGTTAATTTTGGCAATGATATACCGTAATTAATAGTTGATCATGTATTCACCAGGTACACACTGTGAACATATTCCATACCTGTGCTCTAGCCAACCCTGCTTCAACAACGCCACCTGCCTCAATACAACCCATGGTTATATATGTGTGTGTCCGGATGACTATTCAGGGGATCTATGTGAGATTGAACTGAACAACACAGCGGATCCCTTCCCAACTGCAGGTAAAGTACCATAGTAAAGCACGGTATAAATAATATATATATATATATATATATATATATATATATATATATATATATATATATATATATATATATATATATATATATATATATATATATATATATATGTGTGTGTGTATATCTGTCTTATGTCTTAAGCAGATTGTAAGTACACTATTGCTATTACATAACTATAGATATTACCAACTTACGCGCCAAGAACAACTATTTTTAGTGCATTGTGGCTGATTTTAAAATTCGAGGGATATGGAACAAAATGCATATCGAAAAAAACATTTACATGCGTAGTACATAATTAAGTATACTAGAGTAACGTATGCATGAAATATATAATCTAACTAGTATTGCGCTGTTGTTGTGTTTTCTCGTCAGATTGGAGAGAGAGTGCGTTTTGGTTTTCGGGGAAGCTGAGTGAGGAGGATGCTAAGACCACAGTTAACATCATTACGGACATGGTAGCGGAGATGTACGACACAGAATCTGACCAGGTCAACATTGACTACAAGACTGACACCTGTGATGGCGAAAAACAGTAAGTCACAGAATATCTCATGAAGAATTCGATGCAAGTTTATGTTCAGAAGAACTGATGTGGACCCTAAATTTCTGTCCGGATTAGGCAAAATCTGGAATTATATGTATAAGAATTATATGTATAGGAAGGGACTGGGACTGTCCAATCTGTCTGGTTTAGACGAAAATCCGGATTACACATGTCCGGATTAAGCAGAGTTGCCTGTATATGAGAATGGAATGCTTTGTCTTATGAACAACATACTGTTTTTGGGACTACACATGGAACAATACATATCCGTGTGTGATTGCGTAATCTATGTTGATACGCGACGTTGACCATGAAAGTATGCAATAAATAAAGACGACCCGACGCTGGATAATGCTTAACCAATGTTACATCAATTATATTGTAACTGTTTTCTGCGATTGGCATGATCGTCATCATAAATACCGTATTGTGTGGATGAAATAGTATATTTATGAAAAAGAGAAGATTCAAAAACATAGAGTTTGCGGAAATCTAAAAAAGAATATGTCACAGGAAGTAGTTTCTTTAACCTTACTTGGAAAAATCGTGAAACACAAGGTCATGCCTTGGATCAGTACCGAAACCCTAGCACCTTTTTTTTTTTACTTGTTTCTGGTATTTTATAGCGCGTTTACAATTGTGCAACACCAAATATCCGCAATAAAATTTGTTTCATTTAGTAAGGTTCAATTTCATTGAATCAGTCCATGCCTATTCTTTGGTATGCAGCATACACTGCTCTGATTGCGAAATATCACGCCTTTGATCTGATAATAAGTCAGTTGAAGATGTTTTTACGTCAGTGTTCCAAAAATAAAAGAGAGAAGTCTAAAGAAATTACGATTTTGTTATGATATGTTTCACCTTTCAAATTGAAGCGTAATGTTATTATAGAGTATTTGATTATTGTATTACCAATATCTAATACCCATTCATACCCTCATTACTTTTGTCTTTTTGAAATGCAAATTTTGGTAATTAAAGATTCTTTGTGGATTAGATGGAATTACGGTTGTCGATTTATTCTGTCGTAACTCTGCAGAATATATGTTATAAAATATATTTGAATATTTGAATGTTTGTATGACAGATCATAGGTCAGTCTCTTCATTCAATCAAAGTAGTTTATTTAACTGACGTTTATGTAATGCGTTGCTTACCGTACATCTTTCAAAATATATTTCAGCATGGTCGTCACGGAGTTCATTTTCTACGCCACAGTGAATGGTGAGCGTATCAAATGGGATAAGATACAAGAGGCCTTCGACACACTACCATCTGAGAAGTTTAATGGCATTTTTCCTGCGCCGCTATATAAGGGAGAGATGTGTAATAATGTCAGACATTCCAAGCAGCTGGCTCATCAGGTTTGGAACGATTAATGTAATTGTTTATCGTGAAAAAAATGCATGCAAATTAGAAATGGACATATCCACGCAAACCTTCAAATACTGTAAATTCGGAAAAGATTGTTTTAGTTTAATTTTTGCGTTTTTTAGCGTCTAGCCTCGGACGCAAAATTAGAATTAGCAATGATTAGTGCTGCCACTTTAAGTGTATAGCTGGCACTCCATGTTGCGGCCAATTTCCAAAGTTAAAAAACGCAAAAGTCGATTTTCTGTAAATACGCAAAATCTACCCTACACAATCTTTTGTGAATCTTCAGTATAACATCGCTTGTGAAATGTGCTTTTATTACATATTTTCACATCGTTTTAACCCAATATGGATAACTATTATTGACTTCAAAATGATTAAATTCATTACATGCTATATGATATGATGTACATGTAATATGTTTAATTATCATATGCATTATTATAACTTCTTCAGATAGCACAGTTGCACATTACGTTATAATTGAACAGACTTTAGTTAAATTCGGAAGATAATGTGCATTTCATGGAATATACTAGCATCACAATATTGAATAGAATGTGTAATTCTATTTTATAGTTAAAACTTTGTTAAACTAAACGAAATAAGCAGTTTTAGTTTAAAGATCTCATTGAACATTTTCTTTGTTTGGAAGTATGACCATACTAATTGCACTACAGGCTATTCTCTTTACAAGTATAAATCAATGGGTGTATGGAAAATGGGAATATCATTTATCGAAACTTGTTTATCATCGCTAGTCATGACTAGCTGTATATATATATATATATATATATATATATATATATATATATATATATATATATATATATATATATATATATATATATATATATATATATATATATATATATATATGTATATATATATATATATATATATATATATATATATATATATATATATATATATATATATATATATATATATATATATATATATACATACAAGTGGTGAAGAAAATCAGAACAATCGCCAAAAAACACCATCTAACTCAAAGTCGTTGGTAGCTTTTTCACATGCATAAACCATGGATGTATGAATCATTTAATCAAAAATACGTATTCTGGCACTACTGAATCAATTAGTTGCGGTATGGTGTTCTTTCAGAGCTGGGCTCAGGCTAACTGGTTTGTGATCGTAGCCATCATGGTCGGAGTGGTGTTACTACTGGTCGCACTGGGAATGGCTGTTTATCTTGCACGGTGAGTTTTTAAAGTTTTATTTTAAACATTTAGTGCAGTCAACAAATCGTTGTGCACTTGATTTTTATTTTCAAAAAAATACACACACACACACATTTTTGTAAATATTATTCAATGCTAAGTCCCTTAGCATCAAGTATCGGGAGCATAAGTACATACATCAATTTGTAGCACAAATCGTAAATTGCTGCCATATTTCATGACATGACATAATTGACATACTTGACACACACGTATATAGTAACAGAGAGTAGAAGATTAGAGGGTACACAATATTTGATCTTGCACGGTGAGTTGATTATGCCATGCGTGGAACTAAGGGCACGTCTAGTTGATTATCTGTTTCCCATGTCCAAGGTACTGAAAATTAGGGTCGGTCGGTCGGGTAAAAAAAAAAGGAAAAAAAAAGGCAGAAGTACCTATAATAGGGTATCAAATTTCTTTATTTGTGACAGAAATGCTGCCAATGCCATGGCAAGAAGTACAAATATGTGTACATGATGTTCATGAGACACATTTCCCTCTGTATTATTCTTCAGCTTGTTCATACAGAAAATTGTGCAGATTTGAAAAATGTTGAATTCGCAGGCTCCATTATAAATAAACGATGTCAAAATCTCAGTTTTTTGTACCCTGAACTGATGGTACTTTCAAAATCTTTTTTTTATTTATTTCATTCAAAATGCAGTTCTCAGAAGAAAAAAAAGCTCCTCTGGACAGGGTCGGTCGGAAAGTAAAAAAAATTTTTTATTTTTTTTTAGGGTCGGGCCCAAAAATAGGGTCGGTCGGGACATGGGAAACAGATAATCAACTAGACGTGCCCTAAGATAAATAAAATGATCCAGTCAAAAAAAAACATTAACATTATCACCGATTGATGGAGTTAGCTGCTAGAGGAATTTCGCAATCTAAACTTAAAGTTTAACCTTTGTCTGATCAAAAATGGTAAGACCTGTGAATTCAAGAGTGCGACTCAAATTTGATGAATCTCAAAGCAAAATTAATCTTACATGTAAAAGATGGCATGCATATGTCATACATTGAAGTAAAGCTACTTCTGGAATTGCTATACAAAGATTTATTATGCTATACACTAAGTATGTCTTCTTGTTTTTGTTTTCATCCTTTTCATTTGAAGCAATTGTGGTTTGTATTTTGTTCGTCTAGCCGCCGCAGGAGGTCGCAGGTGCCTGTAGGTACGGCCAATGCTGTCTATGACTCGTCTCTGGATGACAGCGAGGACGCCACCACCGTGAGGGACAGGCAGCCGCAGGTCAACGGGCTCACCTTCGAGAACACCCTCTATGCTGAACTTCATACTGAAGAGATAGGGAAATCACACGCATAATCACAATCATCAAATACTCAAGATATTCACCAAATTTGAAATTTGTGTTTTGCAAACCAACCATTCTTAATTCCATTTACCTGGCACTTTCCTTGCATTCTACGCCATCAGTTAGAATATAAATTTCGATTATCTGATTATAGTCACTCTTTACGGTACGCACACATACTCAACCCTTGCAATGCTGAGGCTACTTTATTCTAAGGCGCAAGAATGCATACGTGTGTGTGTGTGTGTGTGCATTACAGGAAATGTGCACATGGACTACCGTAGGCACTACTCCACTTCCTTGGTCTTGGCTACGGCAGCAGGCTATGCATCCAGCAAGTTCCTCCCCCGGGAACGCTATGCCTCTGGCAGGTCCGGACGTTCTGGTTGTTATGTGTATTGGAGGGGGTGTTGCACAAGAAGTGACAGCTTTACAGATTTCCACTCGTTGAAGAAGATTGAGTATAAAAGCAGTTTTATTGGAAATGACTACCAAACAGTGGGATATTTAGGTAGGGATGTATATAATACGACGGCTTTTCAGCTTAATATAGGATTTAAGCGTGCTCTTGAGGGTTAAAAGTTGAATCTAGTGACATTCAAAAGTTCTATGTGGCCATTTCCTGTCATGTGTGTGTGTGTGTGAAAATGGATAAACCATTTTTCTCAAAACTGTTTCTAGATCTCTGGATAAATTATTTAATGATATTCAATTGATTTGATAATATCGTTGGGAAAAGAAAGGATATGTATAGTTAAATTTGAAAATTGTATTTTGCAAACTAACCATTCTAAATTCCATTTACCTGGCACTTTCCTTGCATTCTACGCCATCAGTTAGAATATAAATTTCGATTGTCTGATTATAGTCACTCTTTGCGGTACACCTACTCAACACTTGCAATGCTGAGGCTACTTTCTTCTAAGGCACAAGAATGCAAACGACTTTGAAAACCATCTTAACCTTGTCATGTCGGTATTCATTTGAAAGCTCTCGCTGAGTACTATCAGATGAGTACCCATGTGCCAGAACTTTTGTCATTTTTCAGGTTTTTTGCATCATTTTGTATTGACCAAATTCACTACCAGCAGCATAAGTTTTAAGGGGGTATCCTTTTTTATTTTTTTTGAATACCAAAATCTTCAATAGTATATATGACCCCATGTACATAAAATATATTATCAAGCTGTTTTGAATTAATTATAAACACTGAACTTTTAAAGTTTTCTTGAATTCTGATAAGAAATTGAAACGACTGATGGAGATGATAAAACAAATTGAGATGGAATTTATGTTTTAAGGAATCTAGCCCTCATAGATGGACATCTTTGTTAATACAGGTGAACTTGGATATGACGGACTCAATGGGACCAGGAAAATTGGTACGTCATATGCAAAGTCTGTCGTATACATATGACGAATACATGGTATGCATCGGACTGGGACCAAGCATATCGTCCGTCATATGCAAACATCTGTCGTACAGTGGTCCGTCATATCCAAGTTCCCCTGAAACTCACTAATTTTACTATTCTCCTTGAAGAATAAGATGCAAATGTGTTCCTTCTTTGCATATGTATGTAAATATGTTTAAAGCATTCCTTTTGTTGTAGATATAACATGTATGAAGCCATCCAATCCCTGCTTATAAATGGGTTAAACGATGGCCAGTTTAGTCTATCGAGAAATCGTGATATGTAACTTTTGATATAAAACATCCATATTTCGTTTTATTCTTATCTCATTGTGTTTGTCTAATGCCCCATTATTGGTATGTGTAGCGACCATGATGTATAAATGATTTAGTGAGCTGCATGGATATTATTTGGCAATACTACCTACCAATTTTTACAATAGATGGTTCAGGTAGTCTTGCCAACTAACAATTGCTTCAATTATACATGATAAGTACTATATAAGTTGATAACCTGAACTAAAATATGATTAGATGAATATATTAATACAATAAGTTTTAACATAAAACGCTCCTCAATGACAGTTGTTTATCACTTTCACGTCACTAACAATTTAAGTGTCACACGAAGTTAATAGCTTATTTGATAATAGCGCGTGTGTTCTTTTTGTTTGTATATGTATAGAAAGGAGAATGCGCTATTGCCTTCCTTTAAGGTTTTAAGAATGTACTAGGATACAGTAGCGACAGCTTCTGTATTAGCTACTCCCTTAAAATGGAGGAAACAATTATTATGTAAATTTGCTGTTTTGGACAATAGAGATAAGCTTCTGTATTTACAGGTGTTTTCTGTAAAGTCACTGGATAAACGCCTATGACTACTTCTTCTGTTAATTCTATTCCTATAACTTGTATAATCTGGTGTAAATAATAACAGCACATATGTATATTTTCATGTTCTATCTTTAATTTCCACACAAGTTACCCTACATTATTATTACAAATTTTATAAATGCTTTTGTAATTTGTATTACAAGTCAATAAACATATATGTATATATATATATATATATATATATATATATATATATATATATATATATATATATATATATACATATATATATACATATATATATATACATATATATATATATATATATATATATATATATATATATATATATATATATATATATATATATATATATATATATATATATATATATATATATATATATATATATATATATATATATGTATAATATATACTGATAAGAACAGGGGTGAAAAATGGACATTTGATATACAGTCGATTCCCTCTCTTGGCCTCCTGTGAGACTGACCTCAACTGGCCTTTTAGAGGGGTCTGGCAAAATGTGATCACTTTAAAGGGGTGGTCATTTCGAGTGGTTCCATTGTACTTAGAAATTAAGATAAGGATGTCATGGAAAATATTGAAATACAATGAAAGATATTCTTTTTTACTGATGTATGCGTTATTGATCATATGTGGTCTGCTGTCACATGAGTTACATAACGTTCGTAATTAATTTTTATTCATCTATTAACAATTGTTTTTAATTTAGGTCACTCGATGTTCTATGCCATTCATATTTGAAGGCATGTTTTACTTGTAGGGCCTTTTGGAAAAGTCAATATGTCTTGTAAAAATAGGTTTAACCCTTGCAATGCTGAGGCTACTTTCTTTCAAGGCACAAGAACGCAAACAACTTTGAAAACCATCTAAAACCTGTCATGTCGGTATTCATTTGAAAGCTCTCACTGAGTACTATCAGATGAGTACCCATGTGCCAGGGTTTTAGTCATTTCTCCATTTTTTTTGCATCATTTTGTGTTGACCAAATTAACTACCAGCCGCATAAGGGTTAAAACTACATTTGTGGTGAATTTTTACTACATTTGGTAACAAAAGCTTAAAGTTGACTACATTTGTGGGGCTTGTTTGACAGTGATATATTTTTGGTAGTGATCAATGCTTACTTTTGTGCTATTAGATAGGCATGAGTAACATGCATTATCACCTGCTCTGCTGTAATTCTCTAAGCTGATTGCTCAATAGGTGTTAGACCTGGAGCTGTTCACACTTTGTAGATTCAATATTGAACGGCAGAATTCAAAATCGAACGGCAGAGTTCAATATTACCACTTGCCCACCAGCCTCGTTCTGACCTCCAAAGTTATCTTAAAATTTTATGAGATGTATTTGTTATTTTTTCTTAGCATAAAAGAGCAGGTGATAAATTTATTACGCCCTGTTCTGACCTCCAAAGTTATCTTAAAATTTTATGAGATGTATTTGTTATTTTTTCTTAGCATAAAAGAGCAGGTGATAAATTTATTACGCCCTGTTGGAAAGTGCAATCCGTCCTGCTATCTGCCCTCAATCATCCAGATCACACTCGGCTCCACCTTGTGGGATCTGGATGACTTCGGTTGGATATCAGGCCGGATTGCACTTTCAAACAGGGTGTACCTAATAGCATGAATAGCTTGGTGACACACGACTGCAATATTGCCTTTGTTGTCATGACAACAACATTTGGATAATGCAGGTGAGTATGGATTAAAAATAAGCTTGGCTCTATCAGTAAAAGGATATTTTTTTTTCTTTTTCATTTATTGAAAATTCCATATTGTAGAATTAAGTTGGAATAATCTGGAGTAAAATTAAAAAGGCATGCAATAAAATAGAGAATTATTCCATTCAAGCTTGTTAACCTTACAAAGGATCATGAGGATGATATGATTCTAAACATACTCAAAGGAACAAAGCGTGAATGTGAAAATATATATACTGTAGAACACATATATGACGCGTGTCCTAAATATAGCGAACTGGGGAATTTTCACATCATAACGTATCTTTATGTTAGCGAAGGTAGCCGCTGCTGACAGCGCCAGTACAGCAAGAAAAAAGTACAGCGTTTTTATATATAGCGAAGCGGAACCACACGTTATGTACGCTATATATAAACAGACACTAATATTGTGTGTTCTGCAGTAATGCACTGTATATTTGTATTAAAAGGTTGGGCGAATAAATAACCATATTTGTATCTTTTATCTGTATTTGTATCTGGAAATAATTCAGACATTTTTGATTAAAACTAATGTAGGGGTGGCTTTGCAAAGGAAATGACACTAATTGTGTCAGTCAGACAATATGTGGATATGTTGACATGTTCAAAGACTTAATCTTTACACAAGCAATAAACACATAACAATTCATCATTTTATGATATACATTTTATTGGAACTTCAAGAACCAAACATTTTCTTTACATGTTACAAGGGCAGTTTTAATAGTGAAGAACCTTGCATTTACAACCACATTGCTCTGGTTATGATAAACTGATTTCAATAATGCCGATGGTGCAAATATCTGCTACAACATGCTACTTGAATCTCAATCTACTACCATCATTCAATGTAACAATGCTATATAGCAATAATTTTGAGGGTTCATGTTGGACCTTATTCTCAGTTCCTGACTTTCTAATGGTCTTATAGTAGTATACTTAAATAAAAGGAATGTTTATATCCTTTTTGTAGAAGCTTAACCTATGCTGTCAGGCAACATACATTAGAAGTAACATGTAATAGGAAGCCTAGGGATCATCCAAATTACAGATTACTTACTGGCTTGATATGATGTATAACATAATGTGGCTTTTGGCACTCTCATAAACTCCATTCTTTTATATATATGCCTTTGATTGTCAACATAGAACTATAGACAGAGCAGTATTTTAATTGCAGTGTTATGTAGGTTCAGGTCAGACAAAATAAACCCTAGTCATATATCCATTGATGTTAATACATTGCCAATACTCTCTGCAAAAAGCATATATATTATTATATCAGCCTGAACTTGTGCTCTTTTAAGTTAATGGAAGATTGGATATATTTCTTTGTTTCATACTTCCCTTCAATATACCAACAAAGCTTACTTTTTCAAATCTTGCCAATATCAGATAGATTTAGCCACAAACTATTGAACATCCATACCAGCAAAGATCCACACAAGGTAATGGCATTTTTGAAAAACAAGTCAATATTCTTTAGTGCAATGTAATGGGTACTTTGTTTCTTTTTTCTCTTAAATTTCATATCCAACAAATGAATCTTCATTAATACAGAAGATAACTACCAAACCCCACAAAGACATGTAAATAGTACTAGCATCTTAATTTCCCTATATATTTGACAATTAACCGACGGCTGACGCGACAACTTCCGAGGCGTAGGCGTCGGTACTTCGCACTGTGATCTGCATGGTGACGCCGTCGCTAAGGGCCAGCTTGGCGCGTACCAGAATATCATGGCCGCCCCGGTAGACGCCCGCAAGGTATAGCGTGTGCGAACTCTTTCCCTCGGGCACCTTGTCAGAGCGCTCACACGGCTGCAGACCCATGTAGTTGATAATATTTTTGATCGCTTCTGCAATAGAGAAACAAATATAATTAAATATTAATTCATGTATATTTATCAAAAAAGAAAAATCATAGGCAAATTTTTCATAAGCATATGTGTCAAGGTAATGAATCCTCTTCAGATCTGACCATGTCCCCAAATGGAGACACGATACTTTCACAGAACAAGATACTGCCCTTTCTTTTGAGAGGAAGAAAAAAGAGCTACTCAATGGGGAAATTAAACCCGCATTTTAGAACCTTTTGAAAATCTGGCTGCTAGACGTTTAAAGTCTCTTCCCCTAAATACACATTAACTGTCAATATTCCATTATCATGCATGAGTAAAAATCTGAAGTGTGCAAGATTCTAGATCATTAAGTTCAAGTGAAATTGGGCATGGTAAGATAATAATACTTCAATAATAGAACTACATGTAGATAATTTCTAAAAGGATCATGCTAGGAGAAGTATTGATAAAAGAAATATGTCAGGAAATAATCCACCTCGATGTTTTTTTTCATGTCACCAAATGCACCGACAATAAAGATCTGCATAGTTGAGAAATTTGCCATGAAATGTTAAATTATTTCTCTAAAATGCAGAAAAGGGATATTTTACTGCAAAAGTTTCAAGTCTTGTAGTCAGAAATGACCAATCCAACCCCACTGTATAAATGCAGCAGAAGAGCCCATGACCTACCCTCTAAGCTTGACATTGTAGAGAGAGCGTAGGTATCCTCCAGTTCATTGTCCACTCCAACCTCCTCCCACGAGGCACCAAAGTTAGGCTTCATCACACGCTGAACATGGTCTGCCACCAGCACCTCAACATCCTCAAGCTGAAATACAGACACAGATACCATATATAGCTCTTCTGTGAGAGAGAGAGAGAGAGAGAGAGAGAGGAGAGAGAGAGAGAGAGAGAGAGAGAGAGAGAGAGAGAGAGAGAGAGAGAGAGAGACGAGAGAGAGAGAGAGAGAGAGAGAGAGAGAGAGAGAGAGAGAGAGAGAGAGAGAGAGAGAGAGAGAGAGAGAGAGAGAGAGGAACACATATAGTAAGAAAGTCACAGAAGCAGATAGTTTAGACATGGGCAAACATAAGTTTTGAGAATGGAAGAGATGAAATCAGGGCAATAGTATCCTACTCACCACATATTCATCTTCATAACCATCATCATCTGTTTCTCCTGTGGTAGGGTCACAATCCTGGACCAAAAACTTCAAGGTACAGCTAAATGTTCCCGTCACTGAAAAGTTTACGAAGATACACAGTTACTGACCAATCATACACCACTTCAAATGTTAACTAACTTATTAATTAACTATTTAATTAAAATGAACGAATAGTATCCGATAAATGAACCAAGGCCGTACATCCTAATATCGAGGGCAATGGCTATGGGAAAGCCATGCACTGCACAATTACATAGCAAATAGGCAGGCCCTACTATTTGTTAAGACTGAAAGAAAGAAGAGATTGAAAACTATTATCCTCATATCCTTTTCTGCTATATTGAGGTTTAATCTAAACCAGCCATAAG
This sequence comes from Maea johnstoni, assembly GCA_963942565.1. Lineage (NCBI taxonomy): Eukaryota > Metazoa > Annelida > Polychaeta > Spionida > Magelonidae > Maea > Maea johnstoni. The sequence continues at coordinate 15,244,802 of OZ012687.1, read as the reverse complement.
TTGGTGGAGAAAACCAGGGTACCTGAGGCAAACCATTGACTATGCCGAAGTAGCTGCCAACCTTTCAAAGTGCCTAATACAGGACTTAACCCTTCCAATGCTGAGGATACTTTTGTCCAAAACACAAGGAGGCAAAGAATTTTGAAAACCATCCAAGCCCTATCATGTTGATTTTCATTGGATAGCTCTCGCTGAGTACTCTCAGATGAGTACCCATGTGCCAGGGTTACATTAAATTTTTCAGGATTTTTGCATCATTTTGTTTTGGCCAAATTAGCCAGCAGCAGTATAAGGATTAAAATGGAGCCTTATTTAAACAAAGGTGTGACACATCAATCTATTGGTGTGCAGTGTTTTAGGCCATGGATGCAGTACATGGAAATTCCCCCAATACCTACCTGAGACAGGGTCATCAGGGAATTCCACCAGGGTGTAGGTGGTACCAGGTTTACTGTAGGGTATACAGTGTTTGAGATCAGTCTGTACAGTACATGAATCTACCTCATCAATACCTACCTGAGACAGGGTCATCAGGGAATTCCACCAGGGTGTAGGTGGTACCGGGTTTATCGTAGGGTAGACTGGCAGCAGGGATGTACTTAAGCACCTCAAATCCATCGCCGGTCTCCATCTGAACTGTGACGTTCCCAAGAACCTGGTCATTCAGCGTGTTCGTACAGTCAAACTACAAAATATAGGAATGATTCTTAATAACATTCATCAGTAAATACTGTACTGTATTTTCTCTCTCATTCTGTTTGTTTGTAAAATGAGATGAGATATTTTTGTTTGTTTGAGATATGCAATAAACAAAAAACTTTTCAAATTAAAAAAAAAAAATACTGAAAAAGAAAAAGAAAACACACCGTCCTTTGTAGTAAATACATACTTTTCATTTCTGTGCAAACTACAAAAAATATGAATGGATCTCAAGAGTAGTCATCAGCAAAATATGCTTGATGAAAACAGTCCCTTGTGGTGAATACATACTTCTCATATAAGTGTTGTCAAACTACAAACACAAATTGGAAGGTTGTCTGCAAAATTTACACATTGAAAATATAACATACAAACAGTTGGGTCAGTTTTGAATTAATTGATTAAGCATGAATTGCCATATATCGCAAAATTAAATGAAACTCAAGTCTAGAAAATACTTCTTCAAATTGATGGTACAACGTGGTCATCAACCATGACGTACATATACTCCATAAAATTTCTCTGGGCCTTTAGATAATTGAAGCCTGGCACCAATTATCAATGAGAACAGCAAGCACTTACCTGGAATACCATGTGATGGGCAAAGGTGTGCTTGATACAGCGCACCACATACTCCGTCTCTGACTCTGTCAGTTCCACAGGCAGACTGGAGGACTTGAACAGCGGGCCCAGGGCAGCAAACTCTGGCACAGAAGCCAGTTGTTCTGAAACAAATGGTAATACAACTTTAAGGACTGGGAAATCAATAATCAGAATACCATGCACACCTTTATTGTTTTAAAATCTTCCTTCAAATCTTTCAACATTTCAATCATATACAATCCGAATATTGCTTCTAAGAAATTATGGTGATTTCAACTTGTATATATATCACAATACAAAAGTCAGTTGATCTGAATTTGGGTGTATTTGGGACCAGTCACAAAATAGTGCTTATATCTTCATAACAATAATTTGCCTTTTAAGCATATCCTCCAAATATTGTTTTAAAACAGCTTCATTGATTGTAATTGTTATATGCTAAAAAACTAAGCGGCGTTTATGCTCAATAGTAACATAATTACTTGCATAACGTCTCATTTTAGTACCCAATCAGTTAAATATAATTTTCTAATTCATGCTAAAAGGGATTCTGGCTTAACAGTAAGTGAAGTAATATTACTTCAAAATCATTGGAAACACCTTTGATTTAGATACACGATTATGGGGGATGCACATAGATTATGTAATTGATGCAACACTACATATATATCAACATTAAAAGGACCAGATGACCACAACATACCAGCATAGATATCTTGTCTTGAAGCTGCCACCTTCTCTGAAGATTTGGGTGCAGCAGTTTCTCCCGCCGTCGCAGCTACTGGTTTCTGCTCTGTGATTGGCTGAGTGGCCAGCGGCACAGACTTCAGGTCAAATGGTGTCTCAGATGGCTCAAGGTTGTAGTTATGAAGCGCCCTCTCTAGGCCAATGATGGAAACTTGCAGACCTAGAGCAAAATCAAAATTCATTATATTTTCATGTCGCTTCTTTGTTTAACAAACATAAATATTTCATAAATATGTTGAGTATCTACATGCACACCACATATACAAAGTCTTAGCCAGCAGGGCGTCTGGGTGTCTTTTTGGACCCCCAAACCCTTAAAAAGCACCCCTTAGGACACCCAAAAAAAAATTGTGAAGAATTTCTTAAAATTTCAATCTCAAGCATATAATTGAGCTTTCTCATCTCCATATAATTCCCATGACATTGCATAAAGATATCGTGCCTTATTTTGATAAATTTATCCATGTTTATGGTTGAAATCTGAGTATATTGTGGTCCCCTTAAAAATTTGGACGCCCAATAATTTCACAATTGGCAATTTTAGGCACCCAGTTTCCAAATCCTGGCTAAGACCCTATGATATATATATATATGTATATATATATATATATATATATATATATATATATATATATATATATATATATATATATATATATATATATATATATATATATATATATATATATATATATATATATATATATATACATATATACACACACACCATGCAAAAAGGACCAATATGGGGCCTAGAAATTTTGTTTGTTTGTTCCTGTAACGGTCCGGAAAAAAATAGGGTAGGTAGGTCGGTAAAAAGATTTTTTTTAGATTATTTTTTTGGTCAAAAATGTGTGTTTTATGCATGTTTTACATTGATTGGGAGTTTGGAGGGCGGAAAAAACTTTAGGGTAGGGATTATTTAGAATAAAAACTTGTTAGGGTAGGGTTACAGGAAACAAACAACTTTTTTTTAGGCCTAGTCAATGAACTGATACAGATTTCTTGCATAGAGGTCAACTTGGCTTTAAACAGTTTTAATTAAATCATGAGTTTAGGAAAAAAGTAAATATAACAGGCATAATGCATATAAAAGATCTCTACCCATATGAACATAAAACGAAAGGCTACAAAAGTCAATGCTAGGTCTTTCGTGCAGGCCTCATAATGAAGTCAAGTTTTTGTAATATTTCACAAACAGGAACTCTTCTGTGCGATAATACCACTATATCTATCCTCCCCCAACTCATCAATTTGATAAATAACTACATATTGCATCAATGAATAAGCATCTCAGCTACAAATCCCCTACTCTATAATATCTTATTTTGGAGCGACTTGTACAAAGCTTTGAACTGGACTTGCGAAAATGACCATAATGTAATATAAAAGAATCAAGTAAAAAAAATGTTTTGAAGTTAAAATCTTTTGATCATATAGTAATAAGCAATCCAGTTCAACAGTTATTCAATACAAATATAATGAAAGGTAATTTAGTAAAACTAGCTCTAGCTGAATTCATATATTATTGAAAATAAGCCAAACTTGACATTAAAATAAATTATGAAAACTTATGAGAGGACTTCAACATGGCTGAAGTTTAGACAAGTAAATGTGTGCAATTAAATACCTAAACACCTAGCTCTAAATAAAGTGAAAACAGTAAGAAAAAATATTACAAAATAATGATTAAATTAGGAAAGCTGTGCAAGTCAGTATCCGTAACAGTAATATCTTATCATTAGTGTTGTTAAATAGGATGGGTTTAATGGAATAAATAAAGGACCTCAAAATGTTCCGGTTGGGTTCCCAACTTAGTAGGAGTAAAATTAAAATCTAAAATTGTTCGAAATATTTCCAAAAACATTAAATAAACATATTAAACTCAAGAAAAGGGTATAACTCAAGTGTTAAACTGTTTCAAATTGTTTGTCAGAAAGTCATGTTAAAATATTTCATCTATCCGTTCTATAGCTTGTCATCCCATTTTTCCTAGTTCTATTTGAATATATTTTTTTTTAAATCATTTTTAGTTTTTAGTTGTTTTTTTAATATCTTGCCACTGTAGAAATATCTTGATAAAAGTCACAACCATGTCTATCTTATTTCAGATGTTCATTTTATACAATTCCAAGCATGTTATCTTTATAAAATCAAGTGAAAGATTATTATCAATACCATGGCCAATGATGATCTGTTATAGGGTGATAGTTTTTCTTCTTAGAATTCCAGATTATAAGGTTACACCAAGAATTTGGCTAGCAAACATGGCAACTAATCATGTTAACTAGTACCAAAAATATGATTACAAATGAAAAACATAGTTTACTGACAAACATATGAAACAATTTACACTCTCAAACAAAACAAAATGGCCGTCTCCCACTGCATTATGGGATTGATGCACTAGCCTCTAGCTACTGCCGAACGGGGATCGGCTCATGCACCTGATGAACCCACTTACCTCGCGCTGCAACAAGCAAAGCATAAGACGGAACAGGAAAAAATTCTCCAGGTTAAAATACAGAAATTGTACTTCTAGCATTTTGTGGTGTTTGAAACCCTGTTTTTTTTTTTAAAGTACACTGGTGGCCATTAATTGCTGGGCTACCACTTCAGGAACTGGTTACTAGGCAGTCCACACTAGCAAGTGAGGTAATTTAGTTACATTGCTAGCTAATCAGTTACATAACAAACTTGCACTAGACCAGGTAGACCTTATAAGGCCCTGGGCAATGCATCTTAATTTTAATAACAAAAAAATACATTGGTTACAAAAAATATATATGCCAAATAGTGCATCTGTCTCATTACACTTTTGAAACCCCAGAAAAATATAGGTCTGAAAATACACAGACCTTATAAGGCCCTGGGCAGTGCGTCTAAATTTTAATGAATAAAATACATATTGGCCATTAGTTGAAAAAAGATGTGCCAAAAAGTGCATCTGACTCATTACATTTTTAAACCCCCAGAAAAATATAGGTCTGAAAATACACAGGGCATCAGCATTTAGATCAATACCAAGCAAGCAAACTATCCATAAACAAATTAGAACTACCTATTTCAAGCTGTCTGGTAATCTATTGTGTATTTTAGGTTTTTGCATTTGAACTCACCATTGAGAATGAAGGCTGAGTTAAGAGACTTCTGATTCTGCTGTAAGATGTTAAAGTAGAACGTAGCTCGGTCACGAACCTCGTCGTCAGAATCAAGCTGGCACCTGAAAACAACAGTCAAACAGTAAATATAACTAGTGAGAGATACAGTAAGTATGAAAACACCTTAACCTTTTTTCACTTTCCTAATACATCTACGTACATGGTTAGTTAGTCAAATGGCATGAACTGATATCCATAGCTGAAATTCTGCTAACCTTACACTGACAGCTCACAAAATACATCGAAAGACATTTCAACCATGCACAAAAAATTACAAGATTAACAGGCAACTAAACCTTTATTAGCACTAAAAACTACCCACAGCATGCCAAATACAAGATCCCTGAATATATTAAGAATTAACGAAATAGGAGTAAGAAGTTTTCATTCTTCCATGAATAAATCCTACCCATCTAGAATTTGTTTTTTGGCTTTTTGGCCATTTGAATTTGCAATAATGAGTTCCCAAAATGATACACCTAATTTAAGAAATTCTGTTCCTCTAACTTGCTAATTGAGGAACCTCTATTTCTTTGTGTAGAAGTTGACCTTACCTTGCGAGCAGTACCAGAATACTTGGCAGCAGATCATCACAATGAGCTCCAAACTTAGCGAGTGCAGTAACGGCAGCTGAAAGACAACGCAAGTATTTCAATTGCAAACACATACTATAGTGACAGCATCAGAAAGACAACACAAGTTCGTTAATATACTAAACAATTACAAAAACATACCAAAGAAGTTAAGCGTAATTGTTCGGAGACCTTACTGACAAGGTTCACAGGCAGTCATATCAGAGAAGCAAGAAAAGTTAGATTCAATTCATCACCAGATCTAGTGGGTGAGAGGCGAAAAAGTGCAATAACTAACCTGCTATCAAAGACTATGGTGGACATGTCAGAAGTAGTTTTACCTAGCAAGTGCTCTATTTGTTTTCTTTTGCCAGACTTTGAGGCAATTGGCCTATACTATCAGGCATTCCTTTTGACAGGTTTCATTACTACAAGTTTACTCATGATACAACAGTTGAAGACTCTACAAAAGATCTTCTAAGTCAAAAAGTAACTTGATTGCTGTTATAATTGACAAAGGTTTTCCCATTTTTCATTTGTGTTGAAGACAAAGACTTAGCTGAGGTGTGACATAAGATTTTTTGCATAAGGCCTAAAAAATGTTTCCTGTAACCCTACCCTAACAAGTTTTTATTCCAAAAAATCCCTACCCTAAAGTTTTTTTCGCCTTCCCAACTCTCAATCTACGTAAAACATGCATAAAACACACATTTTTGACAAAAAAAATTATGCAAAAAAACATTTTTACCGACCTACCTACCCTATTTTTTTTCAAACCGTTACAGGCAACAAACAATATTTTTTTAGGCCTTTAAGGCCCCAGTTTTGAGTGACTTACCTGCCCTGACAGCAGCGTTCTCCAGGATTACTCTGTTGTAGATGAAGCGGATGTACTTATTTGGGGAGACGGTCCTGGGTCCCTCGCGTCCAAGCAGGTGCAGGATTCGCGTCGCGAGAACCGTGTGCTCGCAATCCTCAATGAATTCACACAGATGGGCGAGCCCCGCTTCCTTCGCCTCTGGGTTCTCCTCGATGATCACGATAATCGTGTCCACGATGGCACGCTTGTAGTCAAAGCCACCCTAAACATGCAACAGAGACAGTAAAGTGAAGCATTCATATGGCTCTTTACAAATGATCCCTATAATCGTGTCCACAATGGCGCTTGTAGTCAAAGCCGCCCTTAACATGCAAGAGAAACAGTGAAGTTAACACTCCTCAATGATCATGATAATCGTGTCCACAATGACGCGCTTGTAGTCAAAGCCGCCCTAAACACACAAGAGAAATAGGTAAGTATATCATTCATAAGCCCTACAAAGTACATAGGCTTGCTTCTTGCTTGTTTCTAATTCATTAATATTTCTGTGACATTTTCCCTTTTGTCTCAATCACACACCTCAGATAATAAGATCCAACAGTTTGTCCTTTATCATCTACACAACTTCAATTTTTTCGTGAATTAACTAGTACTCTCTTGAATAGAAGTGGACACATATTTTTCCACCAGCAAGACTGCGTTGCAGTTCTATTACCAACCTGTGTAGCAGTTGCACAACAGTTGTTCAGAATAAGATAGTTGATTAAATATCACAATAGAAATTCATCTGTCATTACAAAAGCGATACAATAGCAACCATTGTTAACTTGGGATTGCGCCGTGGTGGCAATACAAGGCGAGTGCTGCAGCAATATGCTACAATATTAATATGGTATACAGTATATAGAAGTTCCCACAATACTGTAAATTCGGAAAAGATTGCGTTACTTTATTTTTTTGCATTTTTTAGCGTTTAGCCTCGGGCGCAAAATTAAAATTTGCAATGATAAGTGCTGCCACTTTAAGTGTATAGCTGGCACTGCATGTTGCGGCTAAACCGCAAAAAATTTACTCTACACAATCTTTTGTGAATCTACAGTATCTAGAGCATGGAGGTGTGTGTGTACATATCTATTGAGAACTATGTAAAGTGAGGATTGACTTGTACATTACCTCATCTCTCAGCATGGAGCTGAGGAAGGTCATCATGACATTGTGCTTGCGAGGAAACTTGAGGCAGAGGGCGCGGATGGCTTGAACCACGACAATCTTGAACTCGTCAGAGATCTCTGACATGAACGAGGAAATCTGCTTCATCAGGCGATCCACGCTACTCTCACTGCCGGTCTAGAGAGAGAGAAAATCACAAATCATTATCTTTATGCTTGTAGTCATATTTGTCAGGTTGTATATCAATGACTTATAACCCTGTACTGAGTTTGTTTTGAGGTCAATAAAATCAATCAATCAATCATCATCAATTATTAATCAAAAATATAAGATTCTTTTGAGCTGAATAAAAATAAAGAACTCTCAATATGATCTGTGTTTAAATTGCAAAGCAAACACTGTAGGGGAGGGCATTTAAAAAACTATTTACTGAATTAACAAAAAACTATTCTTTTCATTTATTTGAATTTCATGGATTTATATAGATATAGATATATATATATATATAGCTATAGATTTATATAGATATATTTATAGAGATACATTGGTTCCAAAAGACTAATAGTTCAATTCAAATAAACTGACCCAGTATAAAAACATTCAGTTTTGTTCATGCTAGTTTACTTAGGCCTAAAACAAAGTTGTTTGTTTCCTGTAACCCTACCCTAACAAGTTTTTATTCGAAAAAATCCTTACCCTAGAGTTTTTTCTGCCCTCCCGACTCCCAATCATCGTAAAACATGCATAAAACACATATTTTTGACCAAAAAAATGATACAAAAAAATTATTTTACAGACCTACCTACCCTATTTTTTTTCAGACCGTTACAGGAAACAAACAATTTCTTTTTTTAGGCCTTAGAGCCTTAGTTCCACAATTGTGTACATAGCATTGAGCAGAGTTGTAATGGTGTAAATAGGCACAAAACTTTGTATAATGTGGGTGCTACAGTTGTGGTTAGGCAGTGCTCCCTTCTTCCCTTTTAGCACCCAAACACAATCACAGTGCATAGTTAATACTTAAGGCCTCAGTTCCACAATTGTGTATATTATAAAATAGGAAATGAATCAGAGTGGTTTATTCTGCCGAACTTGTCCGAGTGGGGTCAGTTCGGTATAATGAATGTCAGAATATCAACTTTCAATATTGGCTTTTCGGAATAGAACATCTCGGAAAAATCCAAAATCACAAATTGGGATAATTTTATTTTCTATTATACAATACTTTATGTAAACATTCACTTACCTTGAGCAGGGTTGTAATGGCCAGTGTAGCAATGCTCCTGTTGACGTCAGTGATCAAGTTCTCGAGGTCAAGATTGCAGGCAGTCACAGCGGCGGGGTGCTTCATCGCAACCTGAGATAGAAAAGTTACACAGCTTCAGAAGAGAGACACAAAAAGTAATTTGGTATCACACATTCAATCAAAGCTGTCGTATAGAACATAAATATTCTGAGTCAAATCTCTTTATGAGACAAAAGATAACTAACTTGTAGACTGTGGGATTACAATAGTGAATCTCAAAATTCATTAAAAATACTTGTTAACAACATTTCATACAGGAGTTCCTTTAGAAAATATTATCTATGCTTTGACACTTTTGAAAGCTGAATGAAGCCTACCCACATATTTGGAGAACTATTAATCATATTTGGATTCACAATTCTTCTTCCAAAGTGTTCCAACACAGAAGAATACCCCTAAAGATGTCAGGCCAACAAGGGATGAGTGGGATTACGGCTGATTTACCTTGTTGAGGGTCCTGACAGCGATAAGAAGATGTGATAATAGAAGTACCCCTAAAGATGTCAGGCCAACAAGGGATGAGTGGGATTACGGCTGATTTACCTTGTTGAGGGTCCTGACTGCGATACGAAGCTGTGATAAGAAAGTACCCCTAAAGATGTCAGGCCAACAAGGGCTGAGTGGTATTATGGCTGATTTACCTTGTTGAGGGTCCTGACCGCGGCAAAGCGCAGTGTTGGTTTAGGAGAGCTGCAGAAGAGCTGCAGGACAGACACAGCGGGTGCCAGCTCCTTGGCCGTAGTGTGCTTCATGTTGACAATAGCATGGGCCGCCTCGTAAATCACCATCTCACTCTTGTGGCGCAGGCAGCTCTCAATGAAGTCAAACATGGGACTGTCTGACCTGGAGAGGAAAACAAAAATGGCAAAAGTTATATAAATATCATTACAAAAGAAAAACTTTCTGTTAAACAAGGTCTGATCATCCTAAAATGAACTAGGCACACCAAATCTATTCTGGAACTAAAACATGTCATATGTCCAATTATTGACAAAAGCATATGCCCAAATCCACATAACAAGCTGGTTTTGGCAAACTGGTACCTGGTCTCCATAGCAGAAAATCCTGAAAGAGCGTTGGTGAATTTTGAAAATAATAAAATAGCCATTACATAGGAGAGAAAAGTGAGGCTTATAATCATTAAAAGATATCGTTACTAAAATTGTTTATTTCTGAAAACAATAAAATACCCCTCTGAGTAAAACAAAAAAAAGTAAATATATTTGTATAAGAATTTATGTTGTGGAAGTCACAAAGGCTGCTTACCCGGCATCCTCCTCTTCCAGAAGCTTACAGGCGATACGGATCTGGAAGAAAAAAATATAATAAGATGTATTAATTTCTAATGAGCCAAGTGGGAGGATGGAAAAAATATATAATTTATCAAACAAAGGACATTCCATATGACATGGTTGGGGTTAGATTTCTCACTAAAAAGTCCAATTAGTTAAATCTACAAAATGCTACAAAAACCTTCAATGTCTTTATTGAAAAGTATAGTGTTTAGCACTTTCCGGTTATCTAGGCTTTCTATATTATTTCTATTCCTTATAGTAATGTTCCCGCCCAACAATATTTAATATCTATCCTTTCATGTTGACCCTTGACCCCTGGTGTACCATAACCCTTCCAATGCTGAGGATACTTTCGTCCAAAGCACAAAAAGGAGTATCCAAATGCCAGGGTTTCAGTCATTTATCAGCTTTTATTGCATCATTTTGTATTGGCAAATTTAGCAACCTGCAGCATAAGGGTTAAAACAGTACACCAGCAGACAAAAGGCATAGAAGTCCTACCATGTCTCTAGGATATGAGTAAATTGATCCTAGGCTACCTATTTAATGAACCCTATAAAATTCTATGGTTGTGTACTCACCAGCAGACAGTAAGCATAGGGGGACTTGAGGGAGTGCCTGGTGAACTTGCTGACCAGCTTGTTGACCGCTAGCTTGTCAGACTTCCTGATGTGGTACAACAGACCCAGGGCATGATACTGAAATACACCAACAATAATTAACACAATCAATACTCAAATACCAGCATGAACAAAATGTTAAGAAAAGGGCCACTTGGTATTTATGGCTAAGTTAAAGAACTACTGGTGATAAATAGTGGCAATTGAAACTATTCAATAAAAGGTTAATTTGTGCAAGATACAAATCGATCCTCTGATACAAAATTTAAAGTGATTTCCATCGAATATTTTGCTATCTTAAGATTTCTTCCTGACAAGCTCTTCGATAAGATCACTCTCGCAACACTACCTTAGATGAACAACAGGGAATAATTTGCTCCCCCATGCCATCCCAGTCATCATTATCATAATGTACAGAAGAGATTTATCATAATTTAGCTAGTTTTCAATGCCCCCCAGACCAAACAATAGTGAGTAATGTGTGTATGGGGAAGACAAACTCTTTCTTTCATCCAAGTTACCACAAAAGAAGGAAGAAATGTTGAAATAAACATTGTATTTACAGGGCTCGACGCTAAGGGTGAACCTATGGCCCCAGGCCAGTAAAAATTCCCAAAAACAGCTTCGGGCCAGTAAAAAAAGACCTCAACTGGTCCTACAGGGCCAGTAAACATTTGGAGACATTCTTGTGAAAAGGTTTCCCCCTGAGAATGTCCCCTATTGTTTTTGAAATAAATAAAAATAAAACTTAAATAAAGATAAGTGTTGTGGTGAATCTTATGCAATGTTCTTTCTTCTTATGTTAAAGACAAAATGTAGGGCCAGTAAACATTTTACAGGACCAGTAGATGCTAGGTGTTACTGGTCCTACAGGGCCAGTATCATTTTGAGTTAGCGTTGAGGCCTGATTTACCTGGACCATGACATTGTCACTGCTGACGGCCTCTTGAGCCTCATTCACCCAGCGTTTCACCACATCATGGCTGCCTTTACACAGATGCTGAAACACATACAGAAATATTCTAACATTAGGTATGTACATGAGGAATATACAAGAGCTAAGGACATCATGGCTGCATTTACATAGGTACTGAAACACACAGACAGAAATGCAATATTCAAACACTAGTTATGTACACTTAGTAAAATATGAGAGCTATGGACACCCTGGCTGTCTTTACATAAGAAAACCCAAACACAAAGGGAATATTTACCTACTAAAGAAGCACACACCCTGACCAGTAGGGGTTACGAGAACAAATGGATGACCAGAACTGAAAACTCAGATTCTCAAACTGAATCTAGATACATTTGGTTGTTTGACAATTTATTTGATTGTGCTAATCCTAATAATCAAACTATCACATTATTGCCAGTATCAATCCATCCAGATATCAATTGATATTAATCAGAACCCTTTTGTGCATGTGGCAGCCAAAATGTCATGCCGATATTGGTTATAATTTTATTTCATGAAATTGATATCTATAAATCATCAGAAGAAGAGATGTAGATCAGAACTCAGCCTATACCTATAAAAGTCCTATAAAGTGTTGTATATAATACCAAGTTGCTATTGATCCAAAAGACAATTTACATGAAATTTAAACTTAGTGCTCATGAAATCCAATTCAATTCATAAATACAAAATTTATAAGTACAACATTAAAACTGCTGAGTGGGATCGCTGAAAAGTTATTACTACAGGTCTTTGTAAACTGCCTTGAAGACGAATTAGAGGCTTTGCTATAGGGGTGCGCGGTACACTAGTAGCAATAAGTGGGTATAAAGTAGGATAGGTACCAGAGATGAGGTGAGAGCAGCACTGGATACTGCGGGCACCTTGTCCACGATGGCCTGCTTCATGTAACGCTCAATACTCTGCAGCATAGTGCTCTGAAACACACAAAATAACTTCAATTCAACTCAAATTCAGTTAGAAAATTTTACATTTTAGAACTATAATGCTTTTGCAATATTTTACACTATAAAACTTTACTGAATTTGCAATAGCTCATTTTACCTTACAAAACTTTATTGAATTTGCAATAGCTCATTTTAAATTATAAAACTATATGGAATTTGCAATAGCTCATTTTACATTATAAAACTATATGGAATTTGCAATAGCTCATTTTACATTATAAAACTATATGGAATTTTCAATAGCTCGTTATACATTATAAAACTATATTGAATTTGCCATAGCTCATTTTACCTTAGAAAACTATATTGAATTTTCAATAGCTCATTTTACCTTATAAAACTATAAGAAATTTGCAATAGCTCATTTAACTAAAATCGTACTGGATACTTCTAAGGCCTAAAAAAAGAAATTGTTTGTTTCCTGTAACGTTCTGGAAAAAATAGGGCAGGTAGGTTGGTAAAAAAATAATTTTGCATTATTTTTTTGGTCAAAAATGTGTGTTTTATGCATGTTTTACGTTGATTGGGAGTTGGGAAGGCAGAAAAAACTTTAGGGTAGGAATTTTTTTGAATAAAAACTTGTTAGGGTAGGGTTACAGGAAACAAACAACTTTTTTTTAGGCCTAACATATGCTTATTGAACTCCAATAATTCTTATCTTTATTACTGTATTCATTGAATTACCAAAGTTCATTTAACTCAATTGAAAGATTTCATGGGACAAATCTAGTCGCACAAGGTTTCATTATAGTATTAATATCATCAAGAAAATTCACACTTGCTTTCATGTTGATCAATTTTACCTTGCACTTTAAAATTCTATTTTCCAGACGTTCCCTCTACTAATAACAAAGTAAGTCTGTAAGTTGTTTTTTGAATCAAATTTTTCTTAAATTCTGCTTTTCAAAATAAATACTTATCAATGTGGAATAATACAAACAGCTATGAATCAAATTGTTCAATAATGCTTGAAAGATACATATCTATACCACATAATCCAAAACAAAAGACTATAGCTAGTCCCTGAAATGTTTCACTTCGAAAATCAAACATTGGAATTTAAAAAACAGTATTTTAACTTTAATAATGGAGCTGTGAACTCTTGTTTCTTTGATCGAATACTTACATCTGTAATTTTGCAGAGAGCTCTGATGGCAGGGGCACGGAACTGATCTTCCTGAAAAAGAGAAAAGATTTTCCTTTTTTAATATTGATACACAAAGATTCAAAGAATCAAAAAAATTGAAACAAAGCATAATATCATCCAGACGAATACCAATAACATCAGATATCATAGGCAGGTGCAAATATCAAATCAAGAAATTTAAGCACAGGACCCTGTTATTGGATTTAGTAGAATTAGAAGGTTCAGGTCTAAGTTCAATAAACCATAAGGCTAAAATCATTTACATAGTAAGCATATGATGGAATTCACACTATTTCAAAGAATAGGTAACTACATAAACACAAGCATGTATTTAATTATTAAAACAACTGATGTCACAAAAATTCAATTTATTTTGAATATTTGAAAGACCAGTATGAAATAAACATTTTCAAAATGAGAAAAGTTCTGGTGTTGAGTAGTAATCCTAAACACTTGTTCTGGCATATCCCTGGTGAGTAAGATATGTTAGCCCTTCCAATGCTGAGGCTACTTTAATCCAAAGTACAGGGACATAAAGATTTTTGAAAAACATCTAAACCCTGCTATGTTGGTATTCATTAGATAGCTATGGCAGAGTTCTCTCAGATTAGTAACCATGTGCCAGGTTTTCAGTCATTTTTCAGGTTATCATGCATCATTTGTATTGGCCAAATTAGCCACCAGCTGCAAAAGGGTTAGATTATGATTTGCCCTTACCTTTCCTGTCATGTCTTTGGTAAGACTGCTGGTAACAATGATGACGTCTTCAGCAAGGTTGGCCATCTCTTTGATACACAGGTACACCATGCGGCGAAGGGTGATCTGAAACAATAAAACGCACCTATGTATCAACAACAGTCATCTTCAACATCATGTATTGCATAGTGATCTGAGCAGATGGCGCCTGGTTGCGAGAAGTCGCTGCTAGGAGTCTCGGGAATATGTGATGACTAGGTTCATATAAAAGCGCTTTTGAATATCTAGGTGGAAAAGGTGCTATATCAAATATCAATTCATAATAATAATATTCTGAAATAGTACTCAAAACAGAAGTAATAAAATGATATCACATTGCCCAAACTAGCTGCAATGCATTAATAATCTAATAATTGTGTTTGATTTTACTAATCAATACAATTTCTTTATTTACTATTCCTTAATTTTCTGACATTGTCATAAATTGTCTCACCCGATACAGATCAAACAGTAGCTCCACACTTTATACATAGTATTTTTCTATTAAACAGCATGCACTTAAAATTATAACCATAGAAAACTTACATCTTTTGACTGGAACAACTTGGTCATGGCAAAGAAGGTCTCTGTGGCCTCTGTGGTACCAATGTGCTCCCCCTAATAATGAAGAAAAGGAATATGTATCAACAGCATATAATACGAAAATATACTAGTTGGCGACCCATTTGAGACAAAATAATGCACTTTGAACCTGAATAAGTCCTTTACTAAGTTAATGAATTGAACCATTATTCTTATATCAATTAAAATATTAATTTTAAAATATCATTGATGCATTAAAGTTTTTAAACCATTATTCTTAAATTGGCCATTAAAACCTCAACTAACTATTAAATACACAAGACAAACGCAATCAACCATATTAAATGTTTTAGACTTGTGGCTAGTATGATGGTAAGATATTTGAGAGAATTTCTGAGGGTTCATACTGAAGATGAGAACCATTATCTTATCTTACCTGGTCCAGAAGGTAAAGAATCTTGGTCAGAATGTGTCCACATTTTCGTGGGTTTATTGGTGTCTCATTGAAAGTCCTTGCCTAAAATAAAGAAAACAATGTCTTGCTTATTGTTTGATCCAGGGTTGGGTTTACGCCGCCTGAAACCTATTTCTGGCAGGACAGTGCCAGAAACCTAGTTTCCGGCGCCTTTTACTAGTTTCTGGCACCAGAAATGCCAGAAAGTCTAGAGATGTGATTTAACATATTAATATGCTTGACAGGGAAGAATTAATGATAACTAATGGTGACAGAAAACAAAACAATATATGTATATGTAGTATATATATATATATATATATATATATATATATATATATATATATATATATATATATATATATATATATATATACATGTATATATATATATATATATATATATGTATATAACTATACAAATTTAATAGGTCAACTGGACTCTATACATTTGAATAACTACATAGACATCTAGAAGATGAATTAGTATCCATATCAGATGGTATCTGCTAATTTACTGCTTCATTTGGAATTGCTTCATATCATACAATAGGTGGATAGTTAATGTCATAATACTTGTAAACTGTTATAATATGCATTGATGATCAAACTTTGATCATCAATATAAAATAAGGTAAAGACGAATACATTTTGAAAACAATTTTGCATTATATTTTATTGCTTTAAATGCCATTGACTATGTCAAAATAATTGTTCTATGCAAATCTTAATATAGACACAATGGTCTCATTTATGTATCATTACAATACTTGGAATATACTTTGAAACAAACAATAATATTATTAAAAGTAGGCCAACTTTGATAAGCGAAAATATTTAGTCAGCTTGATTTCCCCACTAAAATAGCAAGCAATTGAAGAACTTAGTGAGAACTTACAACAAAAACAAACAAACAAATAAGTTGCTAATTATAGGAACTAATTAACAAAATTCTCATACCTCTTGAAGGACACTGCTTTTCTCTAGATTATAAAATGGGTTTCCACCTCCTGTAAAAAGAAACATTTTGATGAATTATTTGACAAATATACAAAAGCCTCTGAAAGGATATGCATTTTGTTGTAAACTGAAGTTCTATAAAATGGGTTCCACATTAAGGGTTGTTCCATGACAAAATACAAGTGAACTCGCTGAAAAAAAGCATTCAGTCAACATGACCCTAACTTGACTGATACTTAAGGCAAATTATTCGGTCATGTTGTACTTTGCGACCTCAATTCTGGTACGTACCAGAATTGTGCAATTCTGGTAAATTCTGGTACATACCAGAATTGTTGATCACATGTAGCAATTCTAGAACGTACCAGAATTGTGCAATTCCGGTATGTACCAGAATTGTCCGATTATACAATTCTGGTACACGTTTTCTTCCAGAATTGCTGCTACAATTCTGAGACGTACAAGAATTGTCCATGAATTATTTTCCTATTGCTTGCTGAATGACGTCGTAAGTTAAATAATTTGTCGCTAATATTCATTTCTTCCAGAACTGCTCGATACATTACGACAAAGTGTGTGACCAACGGCACCATTTAGCCGGCAGGTAAAAAATTCTCGGACAATCCTGGTACGCCCCAGTATTGCCTGAATCAACAATTCTGGTACACTTATAATACCAGAATTGTTCTGACAATTCTGGTACGGTTCTAGAATTGTTTGCAGCAAATAATTCTGGTACGTACTTAGAATTGCAATATTATCTCAACAATTCTGGTACGTACCAGAATTGAGGTCGCACCAGTTATTCAGTTTCATTTGATAAACATGGTGGATTTCCAAACCACTCAATTACAAAAATCTATGATCTTCAATCAAATCGGAGGTAAGCAGCAATTTTGACTGCCATGATTCAATTGAAAAGTTTTTGGTTTTTTTTGGCCAAGTAAATCTTAAGACCTTCTTGTCCAAACTTGCAAGCTGGTCTAAAACTTGACGTTGAGCTTCGCTGAATATAGATGCAGGTCCAGTCAAAATTCCAGAAAGGCTGTCTGCATAAGGGCCCTGTGCCCCTGTCTTTTATTAAAACCATTTTAGCAATCGGATTCAAGTGTTTTGGTGGTAGAAATTGACCTTAGGATTGTGGAACAACATAGAATTCTATCAAAAAAATGGTTGCTTGACGAAGATAGATGTTTAAGTCGTAAATTCAATAGTTGCCTGTCAACTGATGTCCCTTCCATTTCTATACTTGATCGGCTGATAAAAATACAAACAGCTAGCGTGACAGGATGCATTTTTTTATTCCACATATCAAACAGGTAGAAATCTATATTATACTATAAAGATAGAAGATCATTTTTAGACAGGGCCCAACATAAAGTCATCTGCCCTTATGGCGAACGGCGATTTAGGCAAACAGCCTTTCAGGGATTGGCGATTTTGAACTTCAACTTGTAACATTCCCTTAGACTTTTTCTTTGAACATTCTTTCTGCCCCCTAAACGTCACCATAGAGTTCGCTCTGGATGTTCGAAACCGTCAAATTCTTCTTTTTTTAAGAAAGAAGCCAATCAATAGAAATATTTGACAGGACTTCAAATATTTGAAAATGATAGTCATAGTGCCAGTCTTCATGTACTTTGAATCATGTCATGTATTCATGCACGTCTTAGAACATATATACCCTTATCGAAGGTAGTAAAATTTGAGCTCAAGAATACTCAGTTAAAAATCTACCTAAAAAGCAGCATTAAAAAATGAAATTAGAAACTGAAGGCAACCCACAAATGTCAAGTTGAAGTTCAAGAAACCAGTGATGCACTGATCTGATGGGAGGAAACAAGAATTATCAAGGCAATTTTGACGTCACTCAATTCAATGCCAAGTAAGATACGCCTCTAAATAAGTATCAGGTCTAAGTTTACCTTCTTCCTCCTCTTTCTTGTCGCGTTTCATCATGATGAAAAGTGGCAGGAATTAGGAATAAAGATTGAAATTTGATTGCGGGTTTTAGTGGATCACCGGCGATTTTCCTCCACGTCACTTGTGGTTTTGCGCAGGATTTCGCGCAGCCACCTTGCTATACTCTCAAAGCCTATTACAGAAACGACTAAAATACTACCGATGAGAGAATATCAATACAATATTTAAGTAAAAGAAATATTTAATATTGTATTATCACTAACTTACTGTGCTTTTGTGCGTGAGATTCGAGCTTGGTCCTCAAAATCAAATAAATTCTTTCTGGTTTAGAGATTATATAATAACTTGAGACAGAGCACCAATAAGATATATTTGATACAAGGCACCACCAACAAACAAGCTTGGCATGTTTTCATGTGTGCTCCTTCTCACAGTAAAGTAAAGTGTTTAGGCGGGTACGGATCCAAAACAAAAGGAATAGGAACACAAACATGTAAAAGACCAAAGAGGCATAAGAACACTTTAATTTCACTTTAAGATCATTGTGAACAATGAGTGGAGGACTTGCACCCAGCAAGACAACAGTCTATGTCTCTAATCTTCCCTTTTCACTGACCAACAATGACTTACACAAAATATTTGAAAAATATGGAAAAGTTGTGAAGTGAGTTGAATATCATTAGTTACACCTTGTCGGAAAGTGCAATCCGGCCTGATATCCAACCGAAGTCATCAAGATCCCAAGAGGCGGAGCCAAGTTGGATCTGGAAGATCGAGGGCGGAGAGCAGGCCGGATTGCACTTTCCACTTATCACCTGCTCTTTCGCTCTAAGAAAAAATTACAAATACTTATAGTCTGTCTGACTCGAGTTTGGCAATCACTTTTGCCACTTTTTTGTGACAAAACGTTCGAGTTTTCCATCCAAACTTCACAAACCTCTTTGGAGCACTACACCGTGTTTGTACAAACATACGTTTTGTCTCAACTCTGCAAAATGTTGATTTTGCTCATTAGGTCCCATTGTAAAATGTGTCCATTGCCAACAATACAATCTCGCGTGTTTGTATTGTTCGCAACAGACAAACACGCGACTGACGCTTGATCGTAGTGTCAGCAATGTGCACATTTTACAGTAGGAACTAATGAGCAAAATCAACATTTTGCGGAGCTGAGACAAGAAGTATGTTTGTACAAACACGGTGTAGTGCTCCAAAGAGGTTTGTGAAGTTTGGATGGAAAACTCGAACGTTTTGTCACAAAAAAGTGGCAAAAGTGATTGCCAAACTTGAGTCAGACAGACTATAGTACCTAGGTCAGAACGAGGCTGGTGGCCAAGTGGTTATATTGAATTGTGCCGTTCAATATTGAATTCTGCCGTTCGATATTGAATCTACAAAGTGTGAATGGCTCCAGATCTAACACCTATTGACCAATCAGCATATAGAGAATTACAGCAGAGCAGGCGATAATTACAGGTGAACTTGGATATGACGGACCACTGTACGACGGATTTTTGCATATGACGGACGATATGCTTGGTCCCAGTCCGATGCATATCAAGTATTCGTCATATGTATACGACGGATTTTGCATATGACAGACCAATGGGCAATTTGGGGACTGCAGCCAGAACAGGCGTAGTTCATGTGTCACTCAGCAGATGGCGCCACTTACCAGTGCAATTGACAGTCTACCCAGGGCAGTCTGCCATACTTGCTTCATAGTCCAGCGGATGTGAAAAAATCGTTAATTTTTTGGCAAAAGCACCAAATTTCGCACAGGTATAGCCCTTCAAGTACTAATCAAAATAAGATGAAGACCCACTTAAAATTTTTGTTGGTTGCCATGGTAACGAGGAATTTTGGCGGGAAAAAGCCAAAAATATGTGATTTTTGTAATATTGCGTTTTAAACAGTAGTTCTTTGATAAAGTGCAATGAATCTGAAGTAAATGTATTAACTTCAATACCAGAAAAAAAAGTTGAGTAAAAATATTCATTAAATAGTCTCGGTTTCCATGGCAACAGGACTTCATATTATGACAACTAAAATTGATGATATTGGTATTTTCATATCAAAAATGCATCTTTAAAAATGTTCTCATCACTTAATTTTAATCTAGTTAGTATGTACACTATGTGACACATTATTGAGAATATATTGAGTTTGTTATTCCCAAGGTTGCCATGGCAACAAGGCAAATTTCATTATAATGCCAAAAAAGCTGAAAATATGCAGTTTGTGTTATACTGGATTTTCAGAAGTTGTCTCTTTGATTAGTTGCAATAAATTTGGTGCAAATACCATTTCCCTATTACCACAAACAAAATTAGGATATAACTCATCGTGAATATCATTGGTTGCCATAGCAACAGAACATTTTCAATGGAGAAATGACAAAAAATAATGATTTTTTGGAAGTTTTGTTTGATAATATTGATTCTTTTTTAAATGCAACAAGCAAACATGATTTCATTGGCAACAACTATATGCTAGTTTAACACAAGCCGGTTTGTTCGTTCTTCCGTTACTATGGTAACCAGGCAATTAATAAACGCCAAAGTGTGTCTTTTCGTAATAATGGCTTAAACTAAGTGTTTTGTTTGAACTTAGATAATTTTGGGCACAACATCAACACCTTTTTCTGAATGGTATTCAAGGGTAATTGTGTAGTATGTAATGTCTGTAACTTTTAGGGGTTAATTTGGAGGTATTTATGAATTTCTGCTCCTTGAAAACAAGATGGCCGCCTCCTTAGCAACAGACATAAAAATACAAAAATAACAATAACTTTGTCAATAAAAAAGATTTTTAGATACTTTTTTTTTTCAAACATATCTGCGTAAAAATATCTTTCTAATGAACATACTTATTTAAAACTTTAATAATATTATAAGAATATGCATAGAATTCACACTTTTATGCGATTCAGTTCCAAAAATGTGTCAAATTCAAGGATTTTTGAAAATTACTGTATTTTCGCATAATGTTGTCTAATTTGTTGCCTTGGCAACCAATTTTTGAGCGATCACATGTCTTGCCATTTACCCCTTCACTGAAAGGTTTTGATGATTCTGGACTGGAGAGAAAAAATCATAAGCCGTCATTACAAAAATGTGCATTTTTGCTCATTTTTAAGTAAAATAACCCTAAAACTGTGGAACATAGGTGAACTGGATACAGGTTACTTATCAAAACTTAAAATTTGGAAGTCCAGGTATATTCCTGCTTATTTTCATAAATCTAGGCTCGATATTAGGGGTTTTAGAACGTTATGTATGAAAATACAGATATAATAGCCAATTTTTGGTCAAAATACCCTAAAATATATGTGACTTTTGTGAGTGCCCAATATACCACTTATACATTTTAGTTACTAAACCAGGTTTTAATTACATTTTGGCAAAGCATCAATTACTCTATCCGAAATGCATCGATATTGATATATTACAAAAATCACCCGTTTTTAGCATATTTCTCATGAAAATGCCCCAAAATGACACTTATGGGAAACATTTTATCTCAAAATATATAGACAGTCTTAGTTGTTGTGTTATTTGTTACCTCTCAGAAAAGATTCATGAAGTTCTATCTGAAGGAAAATATTTTAAAGCTGTTATTACAATTTTCACTCTTTTGATATCAGTTTTTTGATAAAATGCCCCAAAAATAGGTGGATCCAAAGTCCAGCGCAGTGGATCCATATCCAGAATTTATCAGTATGCATGGTAATATACTTCTGCCAAGTTTCATGGTTTAACAAAAAGTGCACGATTTGGCCCAAAATGGTGCCTTAGCTGCCCCACTAACATGCTGCTTCAGCCATTCCCTGCTGCTGCACTTGATGTCGGCCTGCCACCTATTGGCAAGTGACAAAACTAACCTCTCCAAGTTGCCCATTTTCCTGTTCCCATTGAGTCCGTCATATCCAAGTTCACCTGTATTAGTTACACCCTGCTAGAAAGTTTGGTCTGGCCTGCTATCCAGTCGAAGGCACCTGTTGCAAAATCGTCATTTCACAACATTTCTACTAGAATTAAGAGACAAGTAGAATTAATTGTGGCGGTTCTGATTGAAATTGATCCACGGAAAGACGAGTAATTCATGTTTGCATCAACATCACTGGTACTAGTGGCGACATCTCACCGCAGGTGTCGCACTATCATTTTTCGCAAGATTAAGATTAAGTAATGTTTAAAATGTTCATGAAAAGATCTGGTGGCAAGATGTGCTCTTAAAGCGAAAGGAGATAATCATTTCGACCGAGATTATCGTCAAGCGAGAAAAGAGGTGTCCCAGACAGAGTTTTCTCGGCATCAGTGTGTATGCTGCTAGATACATTGGAGATGGCCTAGCCATAAAAGCTGCTTGCTGAAGTGCTCAGTGCTGCTTGCTGTGCGAGCTATATCAGAAAATCTGGATGAAATAAGCCCTGGCTTAATTTTATCAGGGAGGTAACAGGTTGTTATCTATGTCTGAAACCAACTCTCGACCAACTCGATCATTGCAATTAACTACAAAGTTGTTATTTATTTTTACTCTTGATCTCTGCGTTGGCCATTGAGAGACCCCATTTGACTGGTTACTGACCAGTGAGATTTTACTACATTAGAAAGACCAAATTCAGTATTTAAATGTTTGAAAGCGACACATAATTTTGCCAACATTTGGTGCAGATGCAGTAAAATTGTGATTATAGGAAGGAGATTATTTTGTGTGTAAAACTGGCAATGTGAGAAACGTATTCACAGGCTAAGTGGAAGTTGGCTGGTTTCCCCCAATTCCATCCTGCCATTGTCCACAGATGAGTTCAAGTAAATGTAATGACTTACATCTAGTAAATGGTAAATTGCTAACGGGGATATTGTGAGTGCAATACAGATTTATCTTTCCTGATTATATCCCTTTAGTTATTATATCCATCAGGCTGGACCAGCAGGCAGCAGGTATTCAAGTTCACGTTGCATGATGAATCATGAATGCAAGTTTTGCAGGCGTCATGTTTCACAAAACGGCTTGAAGCCATGGCATGTCATTGGAATCCAATGTCTTAGCCAGCAGGGCGTCTGGGTGTCTTTTTGGACACCCAAACTCTTAAAAAGCACCTCTCAGGACAGTGAGGACACCCAAATTATTTTGTGAGGAATTTCTGAAAATGTCGATCTCAAGAAAATAAATGAATTTTTCCAGTTTTCCATATAATTCCCATGACATTGTTTTGATAAATTTATACATGTTTATAGTTGAAATCTTGAGTATATTGTGGTCCCCTTTATAGATTTGGACGCCCAAAAAATTTACAATTGCCAATTTTGGGCACCCAGTTTCTAAATCAATCTATTTATCTAATCTTGAAAGTGTTAATTTCATACGCAAGCTCAAGAAATGTGTAGTAAACCTCACATAATATGTTATTTGGCTTCTCATTTGGCAAGCCAGATGCCAAGTAATTAATGTTGGATGGCACTGATCTAAGAAAGCATATTGTGTTCATTGAATATTTTATCTTTTAAGATTTGAATCCAACATTTCCCTCTTTTGCAGGATTACCATATTGAGGGACAAAGTATCAAGACAAAGCAAGGGAGTTGCCTTTGTATTATTTCTGGAACGAGAATCAGTGCAATCCTGTATCAGAGCATTAAACAATGCACAGGTGAGTGGATCTCAGAATATTTTACTGACTGGGACTCAATGTATTAGATTATAAACGATCATCATAATGAATGATGATATGAAATCATCAAGATGATGATGATAATAATATGATAATAATAATGATGATGATAATGATATTGATGATAATAATAATAATAGATAATAATGGTAAAACTAATAAGAAATTAATAACATTTGATAATTATAATAATGATAGTAATAATAATGGTAACAATACTGTAGTAATAATCATAATAGTGATAGTTATAATAGTGATAATAATAATAGTATAGTAATGATGATTATAATGAGAGTACCAGTAGATTACCAGAAATCATATCCAACTATCCTAAGAGCATGTATGGACGCAGCTTGTTTAATCATTTTTAACCCTTTACTGTGGTGTCTTATTCGGCCATTACAAAATAATGTAAAAAAAGCTGAAAAATGACTGAAACCCTGGCACATGGGTACAGATCATGTATTTCAAAATTCTTGGCATCGTTGTGCTTTGGACGAAATTAGCCTCTGCATTGGAAGGGTTAAGTAGATTTTAGTTTATGAATGCATTGTGTTGATATCTTTTCCAGATGTTTGGAAGAACCCTGCAGTGTAGTTTGGCCAAAGATAATGGCAGGGCATCAGAGTTTATCCGACGGAAGGATTATCCTGATAAGAGCAAATGCTACGAGTGTGGTGTGAGTTCTATACAATATTCTTGAAATAAATATGTGCATTTCCATTTCTCAAAGCAAGTGATAGGTTGAAAATAACATGCACTAGATGGATATTAAAGAAAAAAACTTTGTAATTATTAAAATTTAGTATTAGTATTCTTCTGGTCTGACTTGTCTGTTTAACGGCAGCTTTTAACCTGATAAATCAAAATGTAATGCTACTTATTTTGATATGTCAAATTAATATATCTTATAGATCTGTAAGTATACAGATGAAAATAATTGTGTGGCATTATATGAAAATTTCACTCGCTCTTTAGGAGGAGGGACACCTGAGTTACAAATGTCCTAAAAATATGCTGGGGGAGCGAAAGCCACCACCAAAGAAAAAGAAGAAAAATAAAGATAACGATGATTATGATGATGAAGAGGAGGAAGAAGAAGAGGAGGAAGAGGAGACACCTAAGAAAAGGGACAGGTGAGTATTTCTCATAGGAAGTAACATATTGAAAGGTATCTCTGATTTCTGCATTGTTGTACAGGTGAACTTGGATATGACAGACTCAATGGGCCAGGATAATTGGTCCGTCATATGCAAAATACGTCGTATACATATGACGAATACTCGATATGCATCGGATGGGACCAAGCATATCGTTCGTCATATGCAAAAATATGTCGTACAGTGGTCTGTCATATCCAAGTTCACCTGTACCAGCATGTGTAACTGGCCCAGTGATGCAGCATTGTTTGTCTGTGCTTCAGCGTGTAGGTACTATTGTGACCAGATCAGTTGTGATTCTCTGTGATGATTGGTCAATAGGAGATAGACAGGTAGCTATAACACATCACTCTATATATGCACCATCACATGCTACACAATGGCCCTAACAATAGTGCGCCCTGCTCTTGTGTTTTGGGTAGAATTGGGCTCCCATTGAGAACAAAGGATTCACATCAAAACATATGTTAGATATCATTGTGGAACCAGTGCGTATTCCACCTTCAGCTGACTAAGTTTAGATGGCTATTGTTTTATATGAAATTGAATTCTGTAGAATAGGAAATAAATCTGTGGTGTAAATATACCGAAAATGACCTTTAAGAATCTAATTTTACCAAACGGTTTTATTGCACAGATGGGGGCCAGATTTTAATCCGAGTTTAATTATACCGAGATATTCTAATTCGGTAAATTTGGATTTATTACATGCTCTGAATCATTTCCTATTCTACAGTAGACAAGATGAAAAGGTTACCTAAAGTAGCTGGTTGAAAGAACTGGTGGTACATTCATTACATCCCGTTTGAAAATAGGGCACAGTGTCCTACCCATTCTCAGTAATCTGTATCCCACTGGGTCGACTAATAATTTTGAGTGCAACTCATGCTGTACCTCTTTCAAACATGGTGTAACTTCCAATGCTTACCTTAACTATATTAGCTGTTAAGTATTGGTTGTCAGAACTGATTTCTTGAATATTTGGAAAAAGTTTACTTATGAGATGAACTGATAGTGCTATTGACACTGATGCTGAAGACATTCACTATGTTCATAAGCGATGTAAATTTCTCTATTTTTTTTGACCAAGATGATTGGGCAAGCCTTAATGCCAATCCCTTATCTATCTATACTTTGATTTATCTTTACTTTAAGCTAGGCCAGGATCTTAGCCAGGATTTAGAAACTAGGTGCCCAAAATTGGCAATTGTTAAAGTTGTGTGTGTCCTATTTTTCAAGGGTGGCCACAACATACTTAGATTATGACCATAAACATGTATTTACATATTGAAATAGGGCATAATATCCTTATACAATGACATGATTTATATTAGGGTGAAAAAAAAATCATATGTTTGAGTATTAAATTTTAGGAAATTGCTCACAAAAACTTTGTGTGTCCTAAGGGGTGATTTTTGAGGGTTTGGGTGTCCAAATGATGCCCAGACGCCCTGCTGGCGAACACTATGTGCTAGACTGTATCTTATATGTTATTGTCTTTAAGGGGAGAGGATGGGGATGAGGAAGAAGAGGAGCAGGAAGGAGAAGACCCCAAGATGGAGAGTCTGTCTGCAGCAATACAATTCGAGGTAAATAGACACTACCGTAAATTCTCGCAAATATCGGACACTTTTCATTAATTACGATTTTCGTTGGCTGATGGTGGCCAATATTTTCCGAAAATAACGATCAAAGCTCAGACACTGTGGCCGAAATACGCCAAAATTATCAATTGAAACGAAAGCTAGATGGAAAAACGATCGCTAACTTCGTACACAATTTTTATGGTGTTTACAAGGGCCTTAGCCAGATTTTTGAAACTGTGTGGCAAACATGGGTAATCAATCCTTTAACTCCTTAACACTCAGGGTTCCTATAGAAAGTATCGCCTGCTACTCTCATACTTTTTGAAAATAACTTATAGAAATAAGTGAATGTTCGCAAAATATTTGAAGGAGAATTGTTGTTTGACTTCTGATTAACATTTCTCCTTCCAAGTATTTTCTAAAATATACTTTTGTTAGAAAATATTAGCAAAATCCTAGAGCTGCACTCACCACTCACGAACTCGAGTGGCTCGAGCCCTGAGGCAAACTCGCCAAGCTCGAGCTGAAATGTTCAAATCGTGAGCTCGTCTATGTTGGGAACACAAACATAACACAGAGCACCTAACACACATTATTAACATACATAACTGCTTATCGCTGTCATGTCTTCTTTACAATCTCCAATGTATACATTCAAGCGGTGTTGAGTGCTATACTGACCTTTGTACCTCGTCAGCACGTTTTTAAATTAAATAAACATGGCAATGTAAATAAATCTCCGCCAATAAATATTTATTTCTTAACAGCTGGGCTAGAAAATAAGTATTTCTTACGAAAATTGGAACGTCTGTGAGCTCATGAGCTCACGAGTCAAACAGGTGGTGAGCTCATGAGTTAATCTCCCTCCGTGAGTGCAGCTCTACAAAATCCTCAGGCCTGTTTTGGCTGCTTGAAGGATTATTGGGTTAAGGTCTTGTGGTTTATATATTCTAGGAAGAGTACAATACGTTCACATAAAAATCATGAACATGTTTTTACATGTTGAGAAAATGCATATCATCTTAAAGTAATCCCCTAGCGTGAATATTTAAACGTATATTTTCAGATTTGCTTGAAATCAACATATTTAGAAATACACAATTGAAATATTTGAGTTTCCTTTTTAAAGGATGGACAACTACTGCTGGACAAGGATCAGAATATAATTCCCTCTCTTAATTGTATTTGTATTCATTATTTTAAAGGATAATGAACAACCTATTGCTTTTCCTATTTGATTGCAATATTAAGAGCAATCCAGGTTTTTGTATTAGAATGTCCTAAATTTTGTGATATAAACCAATGCATTGCTGACCTAGTTAGCTTTTGGTATGGGTTAAATTTGTTTTAGTGCCGTAGTTATCAAAACATGTCCTTAGAATACTTGTATATACCACAAAGCTATTTTCTACAAGGATATGCTGGATACTGCAAAACTACTGTTGAAATTAGTATAAGTTAAGTAAATGTGAATAAATGTATGTATACATATAATGATATAAATAATAATAATGATAATGATAATAATCTTTATTTCACAAGGGTAACACAGTCAAATACAGGATTTGATTTTCGCTGTGGCCATCCGATTTAAGGATTATACTTTTCATGCTTCGGGCCACAGAGTTGAAAATTGTTCCTCAAGGTAAAGTCTCTTGAATGTTGAGAGAGATGGTGCCATTTCCATATTAAACGATAAATATTATATATATATATATATATATATATATATATGTATATATATATATATATATATATATATATATATATATATATACACACATATGAATTTGATTTTGTTTGTATTTTCTCTTAGAGAGAGAAGTTAGAGGAGGAGGATTACAGATACAGAGTAGCCACATCGTCCTATGACTTGGAGGAGGATGATCAGCCTAAGAGGAAGAAATACAAGAAGGATGCTTACTTCAGTGATGAGGAGGAGATAGAGGATGACTGAGATTGGATACATCGTTATAACCTGCTTCAGGATTCAGCATACATTTTGCTGTTCTCAGAGATCTTATGCCCCGCTGTACTTGAGGAAACTGTCAGTCAAACAAGCCAATACAAGGACTCAAACACTAAGAACTTATTACAGATACCACACACTAATCTGAAAAGGTTTAGTGACAGAGCATTCTGTGCCCATGCACCACACCTTTGGAATGAGCTCCCTGACAACATCAAGGCTGCTGAGAGTGTGCAAAACTTCAAGAAACAGCTGAAAACATTGCTACTTTGAAAGGAGTTTATTTGACTATATGGACCATGACAACTGTCCACTGACTTCCTTTAAAGCGCTTTTGAACATTATAGGTGGAAAGGGCGCTATATCAATTATTATTATTATTTGGCAAGAGCTTGCCCTAGCAAGGTCTTAGCCGATATTTGGAAACAGGGTGTCCAAATAGAGGTTTCATAGACTGTTGCGTGTCCAAAGTGTGGTACAAAATACATACTACCAATAAGATAGACCCTATACCTTTACAGATTTTGATTTTTTAGGCCAGATACTGCTTTGTGTGTCTTATAAAAGTGACACTACAGCTTCTACATCTTCTATCTTCTAAGAAAAGTCATCTTCAGCAAATTCTGACATAGACTTTTGGGTGTCCAAACTGTCAAAAAACAGTGTTCTGCGTGTCCAAATGACACGCTGGACGCATTGCGGCTAAGCCCCTGTGCCCTAGGAGCCGAGTGGTCTAGGGTGTTGTCACTGACTACTCTCTGTTTCTCACCGTCGCCCAGGATAGAATCTTGCTAGTCATGACTTAGTTGCAATATGGCAAAAGAAGTGATGAAAAACAAAATTTCAAAAAGTCCAAATTTTATTTTGCAATTTTAATTTATTTTTTGTCTAAACAAGCTTCTAAATAATAATTCTATGTTTTTGTTTGTGATATCTCAAGACCCACTCCTAGATTTTCAGAGGCAACCTGTAGTAGCCAGGTAGATTAAAACGATATCACTGATTACTTACTGTCTGGCAGCCATGCCTGGGTTTGAGTCCAGATGGGATCATGGAAGAAAGTCACCAGTGATTTAAGGTTAGATTGCGGTTTGCAGATTACTTTAGTTTCCTCCACCATTAACATATAGTTAGTCACAATTGAGCCTTAATTTGTCAGAAAAGTGATGATAAAAAGAAATTCCAGATTTAATGTTTCAGCTGTCAGTGGAGGTGTAGGCTATTAACATATGGCCCCTCTGTAGTCGGGTGATATTACTTTAAAAGCCATTAAGCAAGGTCGAGAAGATCTAATGGTGGAACAGTCTCTCTCTCTCTCTGTTCAGTGAGTACCACTAGAGGAGCAGAACAAATGTTTACTGTAGATTCACAAACGATTGTGTAGAGTAAATTTTGCGAAATTACAGAAAATCGATTTTTGGGGTTTTTAACTTTGCGAATTGGCTGCAACATGGAGTGCTAGCTATACACTTAAAGTGGTGGCACTAATCATTGCGAATTTTAATTTTGCGTCCGAGGCTAAACGCTAAAAAACGCAAAAATTAAACCAACACAATCTTTTCCGAATTTACAGTATGTCTCTCCTGTCTTGGGGCTTGAAGATTGAACCAATAGGTTGGCACTGTAACTCACAAAACGAAAAAATATTTTACACCTTTCCAATGCTGAGGCTACTTTCGTCCATAGCACAAGGAGCAAAGATTTTTCAAAACTATCTAAACCCTATCATGTTGGTATTCATTGAATAGCTCTCGCTGAGAACTTTCAGATGGGTACCCAAGTGCCAGGGTTTCTGTCATTTTTCAGTTTTTTTGCATCATTTTGTATTGGCCAGATCAGTCACCAGCAGCATAAAGGTTAAATAATATCAGTACTCATCTGACAATATTTTTATGGGGTCTGCTACAAAAAAACTTTTTTTTTTACTAAAAATGATGTTCTTGGTGTTATTGTAAAGGTAGACTTGCTTAGGAAATGATACAGGGTTCGACATAACTACTAGCCCGCTTGCCCCGGCAAGTGAAATTTTGAAAAAAAGGGCTTTCGGGCAAGTACATTTCAGTTTGCACTTGCCCGGATGGGCAAGCTGATTTTCTGAGCACTACACATTTTTTATGTAGGAAAATGGCACAAATACCCAGAAATATGCTTAACAATGCAACAAAATTTAAAAGAAAATGGTTTTAGAAACATTAAATCCATGAGAAGTAATACATGACATTCTAGCATAACTTATTTCGGGCAAGCCAAAAATTCAGGGTAAAAAATATCATGAAAAGTCTTAAACTGCTTGCCCGGCATGGTAAGTTAGTTCAAAACTTATGTTGGTGCCTGTGATACATACTGTGATGCCATGTACTTGATAATAAAACAGGTAATACAAAAGACAAGTGGTACAACTCTGCCATATTTTATTATGTACTCTCAGTCATTCTACAAATGTAAATAAAATGAACAGCAGTGCTACTTATATTTTACAAAATCATACAATAGATACAAATGTCCAGTAACAACTTAAAATAACAATACGGAACATGACTTATCCAACCTGCTAGTTCTGCAGGGCAAGTTGAACACATCTGTACATGCCCTGTACAATTCTACTTTCCCTATAACAAGTAACCAACACACAAATGAGAAAATTCTCTTTAAAAAAATGAAATTCAATTTCTTGAATTACTAATTCAACTCAACATGTCATTTATTGAAAATAATTTGAAAATAATTATTCAACCTAAACTGCTTGACAGGTGTACCTCAACTGTGTCCATGTTAGTTTTTTTTATTTTCATACTCCTGTAAATTTACAGATATTTATAACTTGCCAATATTTACAATAAGATAAGATTTCGGGAATTTCTAAAAAGCTTCAGATCAGCAAATTTATGACATTAACAGGCAAATCAGATGTAAGCCTTGTGTGGGGGAGACCATGTCAAACAAACAGGATACGCTATAACGGTTTATTACATTCTGATTGAGGAATTGACAGCATAAATTGTAATTGATAATGACAAGTTCCTGGTTGTTGACTCATCAAGAGCCATGGTAAAATATCAAATATATATATATATATATATATATATATATATATATATATATATATATATATATATATATATATATATATACACACATATATATACATATATATATAAATACGAAGGTGAGAGTAAACACCAACTAGTGTATACCCGTTGTGTAGTGCCTACTTGACTAAATGGTTAAGTATTACTTTTAATCCACTCTCCCCTGTAATCTAATCACTATTATAAGCATGTAAGTAGATGTGCCGCTTTGTCCTCACAGAGTCATCCCTGGGGTGCAAGGTTACTATACATAATAAGGTTAATGTATAACAGTTCACTGCTGTTTTGAATGTACCAATCACGCGTGATGATGATTGGCAATTTGAGATGAGAAAAATTCTGATCGTCAAATTTCGAACCAGAAAATTAACCACACCTACAGTATAGAAGATCTGCACCCTTCTTAAACCATTTATCTCTTTCGATGATATCTCTTTAATGAAGTATGTCTTAGAAAATATTGAGAAATATAAATCAGAAATAGTCAAACAACTCTTTTGTATATGTTCTGCTGCATATAACACACAACATACTTCATTACTATGTTATTCCTAGTAGTGTTGTGCATTTCAGACACTTATGTTCAATAGAAATCTCATCATGAATAGATTTAATATCTGAATGGTATGCTATTTGAAACAGTTGAAAGGGATTTTTTACCCTGAAAATCAGCATTTTAGAATCCCAATACAGTATAATTCTGTAGTTGAACACCTTCAGAAGATCAACACAGATTACAATATATATATATATATATATATATATATATATATATATATATATATATATATATATATATATATATATATATATATATATGTATATATATATATGTATGTGTGTGTGTGTGTAAATATATAATTTGTTAAGGATCTAGTGTACATTTCATATTGGCACTAAGCTTAAATAACCAATGCAGAATAAGATGCCTGCACAATGTGATAAGCCGCGGTGGAACATTTTATGTGAATTTTCAATTTAGACTTGCCAGGCATTTTTAGGGACATAAAAGGCACTGCTAATTGCTTTTGAAATCCTTAGTTCCCAGATGGTCTATCAACTGAGGATAATATTTTCAAAACTTTAAAAGGAATATTGTACCTCAAGCAAAAAGTATGAACTAAATATGAAGTGTACATACAGGTGAACTTGGATATGACAGACAAAATTGAAAATTGGTCAGTCATACGCAAAATATGTCATATACATATGACACATACTTGATATGCACGGGACTGGGACCAAGCATATCGTTCGTCATAGACAAAAGTCTGTCGTATAGTGGTCCGTCATATCCAAGTTCGCCTGTATATATATATATATATATATATATATATATATATATATATATATATATATATATATATATATATATATATATATATATATATATATATATATATATATATATATAATGCAATGAGCCCACCAACCCCTGAGCACTCGCAGGTTGAATGAGTTATGTAGCACAGAGTACATACATATGACACTCTTGTACAGTTATAAATAACATAATTTGCAATCAATGCTGTCCGTTGTATTCTTTTTTATACACCAATAAATATTTTATGTTTCTATCAATTCTCTCTATGTTTCTCAGAGGTAACGATTCTCTCTCATCGGTAACTTGATACTTCACTGTAAAACAGTGCCAGCAACTGCCTCACAGAAAGAAGTCTTCAATGCTTAGACATTGAAATATTCTGAAGCAGTACATTACAGAAACCCTATGGGTAGTGACCTTTTACTGAGCATTGGGAATAGATTGAACCAAACTTAAAAATATGACTTCTGAATAAAGATTTGTGTTTATTTCACAATGCAAGTTTCAAGATCCCCATTTCTATATATCAAATATCAATTATTATTATTATTTCTAACATGTATTTCTGAATGTACAGCTTCACATTAGTCCAGTTTGTCTAAGAAGAGACAACTTTATTCCTAAATGAAGCTTCAATGGTGCTTCCCCTTTGTGAGTTTCAAAATCCCCAAATACTCCCTTCACTGACAATATCTTGAAAATGAAGGCCAGATTTGAAGACTATTGCCAGCTAATATAACAAGAGAGCAACTTGATAGCTCTCTCCTTAATACAAAACAAGAAATACATCTACTGCTGAAAGAGAGAGCTAGCTATATAACTTTAATGTTGATTCCTTATCATATATCATATCAGTCATTGTAAAAAACATATGTAGGCAGTTTCTTAAAACAGTAAATTACCATGAAGTACATATACAGTATATATTATTATTATTCATTCTCACCTATAATACACCTAGCCATTATTGCATCATATGCCCATGAAAACATATGTACACACATGTTACCCTCGTCATTCTCCAAGTTACCTGTTTGTCAGATACTTTTGATATTAGACCCATACTAAAGCAGTATTATATAAAACATATTTAAAATTTGCATTGTTCCCACTACTACAATAAATACAATTTATTTAAAATTTCAACACTTCTCATTATCAGAAACCTTGTTCCATTTCATTCAATGTTTCCTCATGCAAATAAAGTATTAGATCATAAGGTCACTGTGGAAATAAAGGCTGTGGAAATTGTAAGATTATTTACATGTAAACCTTTTCATTTTCAAGGCATCCTGGTCTCCTGGCCCTTATGAAAAGTTATTATGTCAACTTCAGCAGTATTATGATAATTTAGAATTGAAAGTGATCCTGCTATTATAATGAGCACAATTTCATTCCATGTTCCCCTTAACCCTTATGCTTCTGGTGGCTAATTTTGCAAATCCAAAATAATGCAAAAAACCTAAAAAAAATGACTGAAATCCTGGTATGAATATTGTCTCTTTGTAGGACTAAATTCGCAGGTAACTATTTCATTCTCTAAGTGCCCTAGATTCCTGCATTCAGTAAACATCTTTTTCACCTGAAGTATAGCAAATTTCAATTGTTTTTTATAATAACAATATACAATAGAAAATATGCAAGACAAACAATCAATGCTTTGTTTTTAACCCATTTATGCTTAAAATTTGAATGGTCTGAAAAAAGTTTTCCTTATAGTAGCAGTTTACAGGATCTGTTTGAGGCAACTCTGTTCAATGTACTGTAAAGAACAAGTTTATTTCAAGTATTTTAGCATGAAATATACCATTCTTTATTTATCAGAAAATATGCCAGATCATAATGGAGCGCCAAGTTAAAATTACATTTAATCAAACTAAGCTAATCCCAATAACACTCCCTTCCCAGGCTCACTCACAAGAAGAATATTTTTCAATTCTTGACAAATTTTCAAAAAGATTGAAACGAAAGCTCTGCTTATTCAGGACTAGAAAAAAAATTGTTTGTTTCCTGTAACGGTCCGAAAAAAAATAGGGTAGGTAGGTTGGTAAAATCTTTTTTTTTTTTTTGGATGATTTTTTTGGTCAAAAATGTGTGTTTTATGCATGTTTTACGTTGATTGGGAGTTGTGAGGATGGAAAAAACTTTAGGGAAGGGATTTCTTTTGAATAAAAACTTGTTAGGGTAGAGTTACAGGAAACAAACAACCTTTTTTAGGCCTCATTGGAGGAAAATCTTTAAAATATTAGTAAATGTGTCAAGACTACCTGTAATGTCTACGAAGGAGTGTGTTTAAGCTGAACTTATTACCTCCACAGGTAAACTCCTTACACCAAATCAAACACATGTTCAACAAACCTTGATCTACAACAATGATAAAGCTTTTTTCATTCAGTAGCTGTCAACAATGTGAAACCAAATACTACTCATGAGCATGTATTGTATCCATTTAAAGGCACTGGAAAGTAGATATTCAGTTGTATTGCTTGTTTCTTGAATACTGTTTCCATAACAATGCAAAACTAAAAGAACAAGTATGTGCACAGTTAAATACCTGTCTGCCCGACTTCCACAATATCTTTATCTTAAAAATAATAACACAGAATTGTATATCTCCACATAGTAAAATCAAATTGTCTAGTAAAAATGTGGAAGATAACAAAGAACATTACAAGTCAGACCATATGCTGTTTGCTAACCCTTCCAATGCTATGACTACTTTCGTCCAATGCACAAGAATGCAAATATTTTTGAAAACTATCTAAACCCTGTCATGTTGGTACGCATTGGATAGCTCTTGTTGAATACTCTCAAATGAGTACCCATTTGCCAGGGTTTCGGTGATTTTTCAGGATTTTTGCATTATTTTGTATTGGCTAAATTAGCCACCAGCAGCATAAAGGTTAACAAATACACACACCCTGACTTGTTCACAAGTATTGACACTTATTTCTAAACATGCTGTTTAAATAGGCTGCCAATCAATGAACATAGAAACAGACAACTATATAAATAACCATATAAACAAACTACCTTTAGAACCTAACACCTGGGATGACAATTAGAAGTCCATGATACAGAGACTTTGAGTAATGGAGGTAATTTACAGTTTAACCCTTATGCTGCTGGTGGCTAATTTTGCCAATACAAAATGATGCAAAGCTGAAAAATGACCGAAACCCTGGCATATTGGTACTCATCAGAGAGTACTCAGCGAGAACTGTCCAATGAATACCAACATGACAGGGTTTGAATGGTTTTCAAAGATTTTTGCATCCATGTGCTTTGGCCTCTGCATTGGATGCATTAAGGAGAAATCTCCAGGATTGAATGGGTTAATTTGATCCAGCAGTGAAAGGGTTAAAATCAAAGTAGAAAATCTGCATTGATACCGCAATGTTTTATTTCCACTAACTAATTATTTTAATGAAGTTGCCCATGACTATGTGTTAGGCAGTGGTTTTCCCTGGACGCCAAGGTTAAGTTCTAAATCCGAGCTCCATATCAAACCTATTTTTTCACCCAGCACTATTGACCTTATGCACCAGCCCTACTCAAATCCCATGACAGGAAATGGTCACATAGAACTTTTGAATGTCACTAGATACAACTTTCAACACTCGAGAGCACGCTAAAATCCTATATTAAGCAGTAAGCCTGTGTATTATATACTTCCTTACCTAAATGTCCCACTGTTTGTTAGTCATTTCCAATAAAACTGCTTTTATACTCAATCTTCTTCAATGAGTGGAAATCACTGCATTTGACCAATACAGATCACAACCAGCACATCCAGACCTGCCGTGGGAAGAACTGGATGCATAGCCTGCCGCCATAGCCATGACCCAGGAAGTGTGGTGGTGCCTACGGTACGCTATGTGTAAATTTCCTGTACTTAACCCTTTAATAGCTGCAGCAAACATATGGTCTGCCAAGTAGAATAATATCTCCATAACAAAACAATACAATTAACATTGATTGTTTCCCTGTTTTGTTTAACAATGCCTCTTTGAATATGTTTCAAATATTACTTTATGAGATATTTTTACATTAATCATTAATAGGTGATGTTCACAGTTACCAGACAATATGTGCAATCCATATGCAAATGGGTTGAATAAGATTTTAAAGTCTGTATCAAGCGGGGCAATACTTTTTTGATTACTTATATAGACTTACAGCTCTGAGGGGTGCTTTTGTATGGGCTGCCCGATAGCCATGTGGTCTAAATATTTGCACAACGACTGTTTGCTGCCTCTTGTCAATGCCAATGGTCTCAGATGAGAACCAGGCGCTAGGTATGCAAAGTTGCCAGTGATTCTGGGTTAGACGGTGGTTTACCCTGGGTAGCCCTGTATCCTGAACGATTAAAAAACTGGCTAGGCAAAATTTATCCGAAATGTGGTAAAAAAGGAAAGTTTGTAGTATGGCTGTTGCATAAAACCATTAGGGGGTGATGTCTATGCAGTCTCTGAAATTGAACACAAAGTGGTTTATTTTAAACACTTTTTTTTAAATCCACAGAAATCAGTCAGTATGCACATGCTTTCTACATAATCCCATTTTCCTTTTATTGTTTTACTTATACGAAGATGTTTCTACCAATGAAAATGCAGTTTTCTTACTTTACTTTTTTTACCTAAACGTATATAAAATTTGCTTAATCTCCAAGGTGTTGTTTGTCCATAATGACCAACCAGGATTCGGGCCAACAATCATGAGTTGAAGGTCATGCAGGTAGACTGTCAAGGTCACCACTAGGGGGCTGGGTGCAGGTAGCTGAAGATGATTGTGGGTGGCATCAGGTAATATCTACGGAGGATTCTGTTGAACTACTCTGAGAGTCCATGTTGCAGTATTGGTTCAGCGGGATGACGAAGCATGAGATATCGTCTCCCGAGGCCGGCCGATCGTTCTCGGTCCGCCAGCCCTTCTTCAGGATACCCCGTGCAAACATAACCAGCTCCTGGGCAGCGGAGGCATACCTGTAATACACAAATATGTGTGTGAGAAAGATACATAAAGGCATACTTAAAATAGATACATATATAGGTATGTAATGTATATATATATTTATATATATATATATATATATATACATATATATATACATATATATATATATATATATATATATATATATATATATATATACATATATATATATATATATATATATATATATATATATATATATATATATATATATATATATATATATATATATATATATATATAATATATATATATATATATATATATATATATATATATATATATATATATATATATATATATATATATATATATATATATATATATATTTATATATATATACTTAAAATAAATACATATATATGTATGTATATATGTATATATATATATATATATATATATATATATATATATATATATATATATATATATATATATATATATATATATATACCAAGAATACTACCCTGAAGAATCATACAATCTCATTCAAAATTTTGAAAAATACTGATTTAAGTGGTCTCATTGGTGGCCTGGTCCAAGAGCCGCAGCAGAGTCAATAAGGCAATACTTGGTATCGCTCCAGATCAAAGAAATATACACCTCATAGGATACATGTTAAAACTTCTATAAACATCTTAGCAATATTCAGTTGCCATATCTCCATGCTGACGACAGTAGGGGGCAGATGTGTCATATCATGAGGGCACAAATGTCATATCTTAAGGTCATATTGCCCTGCTTTTCACCCCTGGCAGGGCAGTTGCATGATATCAATGCAGATGTTATTTGTATAATCTTAAAGTCACATGGGAAGAGTGGGGGCATTCCACAAGATAATATTGAGGAAGCAATAATTAACTCCATAAACAAAAATATTAGAATTATTTCTAATACTATTAGTTTGAATCAATCTTACCTGTGTGTTTCGTCTTTATGAAATTGTTCCAGACATTTTCTCACAATATCAGCAGCTTTTGTATTAGAGGTCACATCCCAGAGCCCATCAGAACCCATGATTAGAAAGTCATCTTCAGTGTGGTCATAGTTCGACATGTCATACACCTTGACCTCTGGCATAGGGGTCAGAAATGGCTTGACATATATGTTAGAGTCATGAACCTTGAGGTCATGGTCTCCAAAGCCCCTTGTTACCCCTATCGTAGCTAATACCCGTGTCTGAAACAAAGAGAGATAACATTTTAAAATCTTTTTGAATTTTCAAATATTAGTATTGTGTAACTTCACATAATATAAGATGTTTATTTTCAGTATTTCATTTCATTCTTGTTACCCCTATCGTAGCTAATACCCGTGTCTGAAACAAAGAGAGACAACCTTTTTAAATCTTTTTGAATTTTCAAATATTAGTATTGTGTAACTTCACATAATATAAGATGTTTATTTTTAGTATTTCATTTCACTCTTGTTACCCTTATCGTAGCTAATACCCGTGTCTGAAACACAGAGAGATAACCTTTTTAAATCTTTTCAAATTTTCAAATATTAGTATTGTGTAACTTCACATAATATAAGATGTTTATTTTTAGTATTTCATTTCATTCTTGTTACCCCTATCGTAGCTAATACCCGTGTCTGAAACAAAGAGAGACAACCTTTTTAAATCTTTTCAAATTTTCAAATATAAGTATTGTGTAACTTCACATAATATAAGATGTTTATTTTCAGTATTTCATTTCATTCTTGTTACCCCTATCGTAGCTAATACCCGTGCCTGCTACAGTGAAACCTCGAAAGAGTGAACACCTTGGGACCGGGCCAAAACGTTCACTATAGGGGGTGTTCACACTTCCGAGGTTTTGCAAGTTGGACTTGCAGACAGACATGACATAAAGGATATATATATAAATATATATATATATATATATATATTTATATATATATATCTATATATATATATATATATATATATATATATATATATATATATATATATATATATATATATATATATATATATATATAATTCATTAGTACACACAGATATGCACTTTAAAACTCACTCATCATTAATCAGAGCACAAGCATAGGTAAAATGATTATGAAAATAGGTAGAAATTTGTTGGTACTGCACAATAACACAATTATAAATTGTTTTGCTCTTGGAGAGAAGTTAAGTGTGCAGATTCAATTCCTGTTCATTAAGTGACACTCTTTCAAAAGCCATTCACTGATTTTACACTAGGTTGATGCTGTTCTAGGTAACGTCCGCTTATATGTTTCAACCTGCTATGCCCACCAGGTCAGTAAGGTCCATGCTGTAGTCACAGGCGAATGACTTAGGGGGCTCAGCTGCCTTCAGAGCCTCTTGGGGTTAACTTTCACATATTTATATGAAAAGGATCTAGAGGTAGGGTTAGCTTTTGATCATTTTCTAATTCTAAGTTTCTCCATTCACTGCATACTTTTCACTTATATGCACACAACAGTGATAATCTCTTTATCTCAAGCAGCAAAACACACTGACAACAAACTCAATTGCAATCACTGATGCTAAACTTAACCTGGCTAGGTCAATTAAAATGGAAGTAATTAGTGTATACAACTGAAACACCCACACACAGAGTAGCTGACTTGACCTACTTGTACCCCGGTGTTCACTTATTGGAGGTTCTCAGGACCATTTTTACCCCAAAAAAGTGTTCACTGTTCGGATACGGGGGTGTTCACACTTCGTAAAACTAAAATGTATTAGAAAAAAATTGGGACCGGGGAAAAGTGTTCACTATAGGGGGTGTTCACACTTTCGGGGTGTTCACATCCCGAGGTTTCACTGTACTTCGATATTTTTAAAAATAACTTGGAAATAAAGTGAAAGTTCACAAAATATTTGAAGGACACTTGCTGTTTGACTACTGATTAACATTTCTCCTTGAAATATTTTCCAAAAAAATGTTAGTTCTCTTGTGTAGGGGAAATGCAT
This sequence comes from Maea johnstoni, assembly GCA_963942565.1. Classification (NCBI taxonomy): domain Eukaryota; kingdom Metazoa; phylum Annelida; class Polychaeta; order Spionida; family Magelonidae; genus Maea; species Maea johnstoni. The sequence continues at coordinate 15,203,378 of OZ012687.1, read as the reverse complement.
GTTTAAGTTAAACCACAACTCTTTTCATTTATAATAATGAAAACTTCATGAAATAAAATAAAATCGATTGTGTCTCAACAAAAGAAAACTGTACGAAGGAAACCCAATGTTGAGAATGTCACTTACCCTTTTTCCTTCCCCGTATACTAAAGGAAATTTCAAATCATCTTCTGTAATAGTCTTCAGTGTCCTGAAAGAGAAGTTTTATAGCATTAATGGATTAATCTTGAATGCATGAGGGCATAAAGGTGATACGTCTTCACACTGGTATATCCCAGAAAGCTCTCAAGTGAGATTTTAATCTTGTTCTACTGTGAGCCCCAGCAAAACCACCAGGTCCCAGCAAATGGTCGGTGCACTATGTGCTGTACAACTGGGCCATGGGGCCATCCCCAGCAAACTGTTGGCACACAATTTACTGGACCACTGGACCAGGGGCCAGCCCCAGCAAACTGTTGGCACACAATTTACTGGACCACTGGGCCAGGGGCCAGCCCCAGCAAACTGTTGGCACACAATGTGCTGGACCACTGGTCCATGGGGCCATCCCCAGCAAACTGTTGGCACACACTGTGCTGGACCACTGGTCCATGGTGGCAGCCCCAGCAAACTGTTGGCACACAATGTGCTGGACCACTGGTCCATGGTGGCAGCCCCAGCAAACTGTTGGCACACAATGTGCTGGACCACTGGTCCATGGTGGCAGCCCCAGCAAACTGTTGGCACACACTGTGCTGGACCACTGGTCCATGGGGCCATCCCCAGCAAACTGTTGGCACACACTGTGCTGGACCACTGGGCCATCCCCAGCAAACTGTTGGCACACAATGTGCTGGACCACTGGGCCATAGGGCCATCCCCAGCAAACTGTTGGCACACAATGTGTTGGACCACTGGGCCATGGGGCCATCCCCAGCAAACTGTTGGCACACAATGTGCTGGACCACAGGGCCATGGTGGCAGCCCCAGCAAACTGTTGGCACACAATGTGCTGGACCACAGGGCCATGGTGGCAGCCCCAGCAAACTGTTGGCACACAATGTGCTGGACCACAGGGCCATGGTGGCAGCCCCAGCAAACTGTTGGCACACAATGTGCTGGACCACATGGTGGCAGCCCAAGCAAACTGTTGGCACACAATGTGCTGGACCACTGGGCCATGGCGCCATCCCCAGCAAACTGTTGGCACACAATGTGCTGGACCACTGGTCCATGGTGGCAGCCCCAGCAAACTGTTGGCACACAATGTGCTGGACCACTGGGCCATGGTGGCAGCCCCAGCAAACTGTTGGCACACAATGTGCTGGACCACTGGGCCATGGTGGCAGCCCCAGCAAACTGTTGGCACACAATGTGCTGGACCACAGGGCCATGGTGGCAGCCCCAGCAAACTGTTGGCACACAATGTGCTGGACCACAGGGCCATGGTGGCAGCCCCAGCAAACTGTTGGCACACAATGTGCTGGACCACTGGGCCATGGTGGCAGCCCCAGCAAACTGTTGGCACACAATGTGCTGGACCACAGGGCCATGGTGGCAGCCCCAGCAAACTGTTGGCACACAATGTGCTGGACCACTGGGCCATGGTGGCAGCCCCAGCAAACTGTTGGCACACAATGTGCTGGACCACTCGGTCATGGGGCCATCCCCAGCAAACTGTTGGCACACAATGTGCTGGACCACAGGGCCAGGTGCCAGCCCCCGCAGGTTACGCCAACCTAAGCAGGAGATTAAGTGAATGATGGCCATTAAAAGGTGATTGGCGTTCACACAGGTATATCCCAGAAAAGCTGAGCATCTGCTACTCTCACAGGCAATGGGGCTTTCATTAGGGAAAAGGGCTTTAATGAGATCCCTTTAATGCCTTGGCCTTTTCCGTGAGCCTGGGGCTTAAGCCCAGGTGCCACAAGGTGGAGTGTGGAATGCAGAATGTATACAGTACAGCAGCATTTAACTCTTATGCTGCTGGTGGCTAATTTGGCCAATACAAAATGATGCGAAAAAACCTGTCGGAAGACGTCATCATTGTTACCAGCAGTCTTCCCAAAGACATGACAGAAAAGGTAAGGACAAATCATAACCTTACCCTTTTTCACCTGGTGGCTAATTTGGCCATTACAAAATGTTGTGAAAAAAACCTGAAAAATGACTGAACCCCTGGCACATGGGTACCTATCTGAGAGTACTCGGCGGAAGCTTACCAATGAATACCAACATGACATGGTTTAAATGATTTTCCATTAACTTTGTGTCCTTGTCCTTTGGACAAAAGTAGCCTGACAGCATTGGAAGGTTTAACTCCTAAACACCTAATGTACCTGTCCCTACCATTGATACTTTTGAAAAACTCTTAGGAGTAATATGCATAAATTCATAAAATATTTCAAAGAGACTTGTTGGTGGGGTTCTGACCAATATTTGCTCAAATATTTTCCAAGAGATACTGTAGAATGGCTAATTTTTCTGTATAACAATTTCCCCTAATGTTTCATTTTTGTATGTTACCGTTTCTAATATTTCCGAAGAGAGGACATATATTTTTTCCCCGTTTTACGTAGATTTTAAATTACCAAAGAGTAAATATTAATGGGTAAGGAGAAGGATTTCTCTGTGTTTTTAATAAGTACGGACATGTAGTGTATTATTTTTTCCTGTTGTTTATTCACATTTGAAAGCATTCGGAAAAAAGGGGGAAAACAACTCTAAAGAAATTTAATAAAATAAAATTCTACAGTATCAGGTAAATGGTTAAGGCATATAAGCATCTGCAGGCTTGAATGGGTTATCTTACACCTGAGGCGCCTCCTAATCCAAAAACACCATTCACCTTGCTGCCTAAACCATAACACAAGCTTCAAGTATTAGAAAATTGATTTATTCAAGAAGTATCATAGTCCAGAATCGCTCTCTAAATAGTGGAATCCTAGTTCCCCGATCGCTTAATTATGTGAGAAAGAAGAGGGAAGAGAAGCCAGATAAGCCTCTTGATCCGCACTGTGGCATCCGGTATATCCATTTGGGCTTTGGGAACTTCCACTCATTCCCAGGAGATACACTACATGTCAGAAATAGTGTTTTTTACATCCCTAGGCAACCTCTATTTTTGTCTGTCTGTAATACTTGAGGAGATAACGCAACAAATATATTCACAGGTTTATGCTATTGAAACTTGCATTTCTGGCATTGAGTAGGTGTGGCAGCTTTAGAAATCTAGAGAAGTTATACAGACAGAATGTACACAGTTGATTAAATGGAGCACTTAGTTTGTGGTAATGGGGTACATCTGACCATGTCAAAAAGTTAAGTAGAACAATAGAATATTGAATAGTTTGTCTGAATCCACTAATGTATCTTATCACTTGTTTGGATAAACAGCAATTGAAAGTCTTAGGACAGAGCACTAAAATCTGATTATCACAAACAATAACATATATATATATATATATATATATATATATATATATATATATATATATATATATATATATATATATATATATATATATATATATATATATGTATATATATATATATATATAAACATATATATATATATATACATGGAAAATATAGATTGCAGCAATCTGTATTACGCAAGTTTGCTTGTAATTCTTTAACCTACCATCCTTGCATTTGAGCATTTCGATGGAGCATCTTTTTGCCAATATCTTTCTTGTGAACCCTCCTTGGAAACTCTAGATGCGTGAACTCATTATGTAATAACTCAGGCTGAAGATTGCCCTGGAAATAGCAAAACATTCACTCAAATACAATTTCTGAAGGAAAAACAGTCTAGGTATTGCCCTGGATAAGCAAACAGTTACCTAACAAATATTTTCTCTAAGAATATCTGGGCTGACGACTGTCCAGAAGATTCTTAAACTTCATTTTACACATTCATACCTATTGCTATCAAAAAGATACAACTATTTTGGTGTTATCTCTATCTTAGAAAAGTTCTTTGAAAGGAGAAAGCATTCTTTGATCAGAACTTATCATTTTTCAAGCACGACTTAAATAAAAAAATTCCTTTCAATTTAGATTTAATATGAATATAGTGACTTGATGCTTAATTATTGTACCAAAGATCCAGATATTGCTTTCAAAATCGAATTTCAGAAACCTTGCAGCTACACTCACATGTGGCTCATAACTAAGTACAACAACTGTGGATAAGCATTATTACCTTAAACATTTCTCAGAAGATGCCATGGTAACGAAAATATAGTCAAATATAGTCAGTCTTTTTTGTTACCCTACAGGCACTCAGTCTAGCTTTAAAAGCTCACTTACCAAATACTGTAATCTCTGTCTCTCTGTTTCTGGAGTGAAGTCTCTGGACATCGGGATCACCTCACGCCCCCTCACTAATACTGCCCTGGAACAACAGAGAAGATAACTAATCAACACACTTTCTAATGGAGTGCACACAAGATCTTGCACCCTTGAATATGATTCATCAATTATAGGAATAGTTGAAAATCACTAGAAGTATTGCTAAACCTAACAAAGTCAACAACTTTCAGTCAAATACCCCTCAAAATAATGCTTCGTTATCAAGATATTTTCAAAATCTGATCATGTGTACACTCAAAATGTGAATAAATTGATTGGCAATACACTTCCCATTTTCAAATATAAAGTTCTACTTGTGTTTGAATGCAGGAGAAAAAATATTCCAATATTAAGAGTAGATTGCCCTTCCTAAAAACCTGTGTGTCTGGCCCTATACACCCAAACTTAGAGCATGATTAGGGAATATGGAAGGATATTACAATGAAAGTTAGGCTCTCAAGCTGCTGCGTCATTACAAACAAATTAAAACCAAACAAGGAAATAGAGAAACACAATTCCCAGTACAATCAATCATCACTTCAGATTCCAATGTCTGTCTCAGCATACACATTATGATTCCCATTCCCAAAGATTAGTACCCTGCATTTCTTAACTACAAGTTGCCTAGATATATCATCTATGTTCAGTTTGTTCAGTTCTATCAATTACATATATAGACTTAACAGTAGAGCTCTACATCTGCCACATCTATGTTCAGTTTGTTCAGTTCTATCAATTACATATATAGACTCAACAGTAGAGCTCTACATCTGCCACATACAATTTGCCTAATTAAATCATTAAAATTTCTGTTAATTTAATTGTAATAAAACTATTCACTCAACCGCAGTATCCTGCATTTGCTAATTACCATTGTCTTCAATGTATCAGATAACTCTTCAGTTTGTTCAATTGTTTCAAATAAATAAATAAATTGTATCAAATAAAAATATAGACTCACATGCAGTCCCTAGCATTTGCTATGTACAATATGGATTTTTGATCTATATCAGATTGATTGGTAAAATTCTAAAATAAACTCACCTGCATTCCCCTGCACTGGCTTAATACAATCTGCCTAACTACAATTCCCTGCATCCGTTACGTACAAATTTGCACAACTACAATAGTTAACTGATAAATTGTATCAATTATCTACATAGACTCACCTGCAGTCCCCTGCATTTGCTATGTACAATTTGCCTAAGAAAAACAATGCTACTAGTGCTGTGCATCCGCCTGTGATCTTAAAGATTAGCCTCTCCCGCCCTATCTGCTCATCCTGAAAAGACAAACATGAAGAAATTTCTTATCTATTTATGCATGCACAAAATATCTTTAGCAAAAAGAGGTAATCTAGTACACATTTTCTCAATGATAGAGAGGTAGAAATAATGAAATTATATACTTATTAAATGAAACAGGAATAAATGAAATTAATAAAAGTATGTAACTGTCAATGAACATACAAATATACTTTATGCCTTATTCAATTTTATTTTGATAACGATCAACATTCCAAGGGAAAAGAGATAATCAAGATACATTATACTATTTTTTCTATTTTATCATGAAATGATTGAATATCGCAACAGTGATTGAGATGACATTTACTAATAGAAATGCCATAAATTTCAATTTTCATCCTAAAATTTGGATATGATAACTATTAAGAATTACTAATATACTTCAAACTCTTTTTACCTAAGCTGATATTAAGGAAATTTACTTGAGATCAAGAAAAGACTATCTGAGTAATTAATTAACTTGACTCATTCATGCTTAAAGATACGCTCTAAGAAAGTCTAAGTGATAAAACATAAACTTTGAAAGAATTTCTATGAGGATGATTTTGAGTTAAGTTGTGATTGTCTTTTCTCTTTCCAACTTTTTTTTCGATAATATATTTTGTAAAAAAGTCATAACCAAAATTGGAAAGACACTTTTTGAGCTTTAATTATTAGCATATATTGGTTAAAACACAAATTGCATTTTCATCTGATTCTAATATACACACATGCCCACATAAGAAACCCCATAAGAGCAATAGATAAGTCTACTTCCTGATGTAATTAATAATTAACAGCAGTATTTACTGAATAGAAGGCCTCCAGCATAATAAATCTGCACATAAATATAGTAATGAAACTAGTTCTCTTGCATGTTTTCATGACTTTTCACAACTGGGCCAGTGCTTTCCAAGTCGAAGAAGCTATGACACAGTGCAGTATGTAACTTTTTGTGTACTATATTATTATAATCATATTTTACGGTTTTAATGAGGAAGAATATAATCAATATAATAATCAATCATAAATGGTTAAATAACACACCTACTGTAAGGTAATTCAGAGATTTTGAAAGAGGCTTCTTTTTCTCTTGTTTCCTCCAATATCAAAAACTGGCTTTTCTAGAAAAAGTGATAATATGAAAATCTGAATTCCGAAATTCTAAACCCAATCCCAAATGGTTTGTGATGGCAGCACCTTCCATGAAGCATGTATAGGAATTAATATAGTGGAGACACAGCAGCTTCTGGGTTGTTGCAACATATGTTCTAAAACATTATTTGCCAAGCGGGGCACTAGATCAGTTAAATAAAGGTGAGTTACATTGTGAGGACTCTGCCCAAAACATTACTTGCCAAATGGGGCAAGTTATGGTCTTGTTCAGCATGCCTGATTGCCTTTCTCGCCTAATTCTCTTGCAACTTCCAACTGTTTATGTTGCAAGCAGTGTAATTTGTCTTACCATGGCACAGAAGGCTGCCTCGAGAGCTCCGATGACGAGGTTGTCGACGGAGATGGAGCGGTTGTGGTCGAGGCCCACCTGGCGACACAGCGTGCTCATCTCGTTACTCTCCTCACAGTCCTGAGACAACCGAGACAAGATCACGTCTTTGGCACTTGATAACTTCTCCTGAAAGACAAAGAAAAGATACAATAAATACAGGAGTAGCCTAAGATTGACAAAATAGCATCTTTGGCACTTGATAACTTCTCCTGAAAGACAAAGAAAAGATACAATAAATACAGGAATAGCCTAAGATTGACAAAATAGCATCTTTGGCACTTGATAACTTCTTAGGAAAGACAACCAAAAGATAACATAAATACAGGAGTAGCCTAAGATTGACAAAATAGCATCTTTGGCACTTGATAATTACTTATGAAAGACAACCAAAAGATAACATAAATAAAAGAGCCGGTGTTGATTGGCTCTTTCATTAGTCTAACTGATCTAGCCTGAGTTGATTTTTTACTCCAGGTTTATTTCTGAGTTTATCCTTGTGGGGGACACACTTGAGCTGTCTTTGGTATTGAGTTTCAAACTGCAAATCATGAAACAGTTCTGAATCTATTGTTTGAGAGAGACATCAAACCTACTTAACTGTATATATATTTACCTAACTTAGCCTGACAACCAGGCTAAAGTACCCTTAGGCCACTCCAATTTATTTACTTGTCTTACGTGCTCAGGAGGTAGGAAATGAGCCATTTTGGAATAAAAAAAAAGTTGAAATATGTGACTTTTTTATTTATTTATTTTATTTTTAGAGTCTGCTGACTAGGACTGGTAGCGATATGTTTCTACCAGCCTATTCTCAACTAAATTAAATCAATCAATCAATAAATCCCTGTAACCTGAAGGGTGGGAGGTATACCTCCTCAAGTCTGAGGCTCTACAACGGCAATGACAGCTTCCTGTAGTTGATTGAATCACCCTTACAAAGAATATTCTTAAAACTTGCACTTTTTTTTTTTTTTTTTGGAGTCTGACAGAAAATTTCAAAAACACTTTCGTCCGTAAGGCACCAAAGGTGACTTTTTTTCTTTTTTTTTTGAGTCTGACAGGATTTTTTTTCCAAAAAAAGCTCGTAAGACAAGTAATTAAATTGGAGTGGCCTAAGATAAACGAAATTTAAGCATCTTTGGGACTTGTTCTTTTATCAGGTATAAGTAAAAATATCATAATAACAGGGTAAGCCTTAAGATTTAAAAGATCTATCTTTGTAACCTGATAATTTTTTCCTGAAATACAAAGGCAAATGGTACAAATACAAGGGAATACTAATATTGACAAAATAATATTTTTGGCACAAGATAACTTAAATATAGGCAAATCCTTTGACATTTTAAAATTGTTTGCAATTGGATAAATTTTCACAGAATTAAATGACAAATGTAACATAAATACAGGGGAACCCACATCTTTATAACTTGATATTTGAGAATAATAACAGGGAACTTTAAAAAGTCTCAAATATATATATATATATATATATATGTATGCCATGCTGTGCCCTACCTCTAAATGGAAGTGAAAAGTGTTGACCGTCATAAGGGCAGCTCCTGTACCCGCATGCCCATCAAACACCCCGAAATAGGTAGCTGGGATGGCATCCTCATCATCGTCATCATCCTACAAAATCAGCATTATATGTGAGTTCACAGAGACCAAAGGTTCACCTTCTCAGTCCTAGTCATTATTTCAATAAATTCTCTACGGTTTTTCTAACAGCTATGTTATTTATTCTCTCAATGTTTTGATGGTTTGAATTATTTCTTTTAAAACTATTTTATTTCACCAGTACATTCCTCAGTGGAGACATGTAACAATACAACTAAAGCAATTTGGCAGTAGGATAAATTTATAAACATGATGAAGTATGTCAGATATTACAACATATCCATATTCTAAGATTAGATTAATTACTATAATATTTTGAAGACAGAGTCTACACTTACTGTATATTGTGTTAATATTGCTGCAGTTTAATTAATGTGACTATTGTGTGCATCCCTGGAGTCTGCATTTATAAAACTTGTGCACCAACAACACACGGATAATGATAGCTTATCATTTAACATCAGAGGAGGCTGCAAGCCGAGAGTATTATTTTATATACACAATAATACCACGGTATACAGTATTTAGAAAAACAATGATGACAAAATAGAATTTCCATAGGAATCTTTAGTAGAAGGTTACCTTATCCCTTATGCTGCTGGTCGCTAATTTCACAATACAAAATGATGCAAAAAAAGCTGAAAAATGACAAAACCCTGGCATGTGGGTACTCATCTGAGAGTACTCAGTGGGAGATATCCAAAAAATACTAACATGACAGGGTTTAGATAGTTTTCAAAAAGCTTTGCGTTCTTGTGCTTTGGACGAAAGTAGCCATAGCATCGAGAGGGTTAAAACAGGTTTTTGAGATTACTTATATTGTTTTCATAAATTGTATATCTTACCAGGTCTGACGTTCCCATGAACTCCTTGGCTTTTCGTAGAGGATTTGCAAAGAGATGATGATTATAGCCACATTCATTTGGTCGTCTGATCCATAGTACCTGAGCTGTGGATTGGTCCTCATTATATCTGCTTTTTCCTGCATTGATTACTCTGAAAAACAAAGAAAACACAATCAGCATGTGCATTTCTGACACCATTATACCTGTTTTTACCTGTGATAATTACCCTGCAAACAATGAACATCTGATTAACCCATTCACACTTAGAGCGGCCAAAACAAGCCTGACAATTTTGATAATACTTTTCTAACAAAAGCATTTTTTGGAAAATATTTGAAGGAGAAATATTAATCATAAGCCAGGCAACAACTCTACTTCAAATATTTTGTGAACTTTTGCTTTATTCCTAAGTTATTTGCAAATATATGAGAGTAGCATCTAATGGAACTCTGAGTGTAACTAGTGATGTAAACTGGTCCTAATTAACCCATTAATGCTCACACCAGCCAAAAGCAGTCTGACATTTTTTTTGAGAAATCTGTCAGACAAATGCATAGCAGGAAATGAAATTGAATGGAAAATTTTCATCAGATAACTACTAACAAACATCCTTCGAATATTTAGTAATATAATTTTATAATTCCTAAGTTATTGTCAAAAGTATTATAGGTGACTCTGCATGACAATTTCTGGAGGAGTTCTTCAGCATAAAAAGGGTTAAACCTGTATTTACATCCATTTGTTTCCTTGTAAAAAAGGTAAAACAAAATGAATGAAAATACAAATTTTCAATTCAATTCAAAATTGTGTGAGAAATCTACCCCATTTCTCACAATTTAGCTTTTTCTAAGACCGCAAGCAAGATATATGTTCATTTTTTCCACTATCCTATTCATGCTCAACTGTTCTGAATCACTGAAGTTACCTTAAAAGTGAGTGAATCTAACGGAATTTTTAATGGAAAGATGTGCTAATTAAGGAGGAGTTGCTTGTCCAGTGTTCTTGAAAAGGTGTCTGCATGATTTAGGTTGAAAGGCTAGTTAAAAACAAACCACAAAGCAATGTACTAGATTTAAAAAAAAAAACATCATTCGCAAAGGTTTTCTTGATCTAAGTATATTGACCTTTATGGGGGCTTTTACTTCAACTTTGAAAATGTCAATGACTATGCCATTTTCATGAGCATGCTCAAGAACTGTAATGGAGAAAAAATAACTGCTTTTCATCATTGAAAGATAATTCATAATATGACTAATATGGTAATATCATTGTGGCCATAAAATGTTTTAATAACTAGAGGAAAGTTGCTAGGAACAAAATAAACAAAATATAAACAAAACCTTCAAATATCTTAAAATATTTAACTTAATTCAAAAATTAATTTTGACAAGTACCATCATTCCAGATCTTCAGTCAGGAATGGGTTAAGATGACCGCTACCTCAGGAACTGGCGAGTTCACATTGAATTAGGGTACCGTAAATTCTCAGTAATTTGGGACACAGTTTAATAATTATGATTTTATGGGTTTAGGGGGGCCCAAGTTTTCTGAAAATACCTTGATGCTGTATCAGCAAGATTTACAGCTAGGTCCATTTTTGTGAAATGGCAACTGGCGTTAGATTGAGGGTTGCCCAGATTTTCATTAATTATTTTGCAAAATAATTATAGTGGCCCAAATTCCTAGGGTGGTCTAAATTTCTGAGAATATATGGTAAGCACTATTGAGTATTGACACGATCGATCGTTAGGTCTCCTGATTGAGGGCATGCTGTGTTGGTCTGGCAGCTCTCAGAGTGGCCTTAAAGAGGCTGGCGACAACAGACCCTGCAAGCTGCCAACAACAAGGCAGTAGTATTGGCAGCATCCACAATGCTTGCTTCAACCCACTCACACCGCCTAGAACTGGCCAACAAACTACATGACCTTTTTCATAATATTCTTCATTATATTACTCAGGCAACACATCTCTTTCAATTAATTTGAGAATTTATGCTTAACCCTTATGTTGCTGGTGAATAGTTTGGCCAATACAAATTGATGCAAAAAACCTGGAAAGTGACTGAATACCTAGCAAATGGGTGCTCATATGAGAGTACTCAGCGAGAGCTATCCAATGAATACCAACATGAAAGGGTTTAGATGGTTCTCAAAAATCTTAGCATCATTGTGTTCTGGACCAAAGTAGCCTCAGCATTGGACGGGTTAATTCCTTTCTCGATATGATCAAGCAGATTTTGCCAGCTGCCAAGGAGTATTGTTGGATACATCAAAGGGTGTAAATTCACTAGAGAATGTAATAGATTTCCCACTTAGCAGTTAGGAATGAACATCTCATGCCTCTAGCACCCAATTGTGAAAATACCTGAAGGAGAAATGTTGATCAAAACCGATTTATACACAACTATCCTTCAATAATTCTGTGAATTTGTGCTTGATTAAAAAGATATTTTTAGAAGTATGATAAGTACACACAATACTTGTCAAGTATTTGTAAAGGCATGAATGGGTTAAAACGCAATTTCAATAGAGAAACGGTTGACGTGGGAAGCAGTCTATCAGAAGCTGGGAACGAACCCTGAATAATTAATGGCAATCAAGAAAGAATTAATTGATTAGAGGAATTCATTTGGAGAAGGCTTTCCTTATTGGTACCTCTATTTAATCATGGTTTTCACCATTAACCCTTATGCTGCTGGTGGCTAATTTGGCCAATACAAAATGAAGCAAAAAAGCAGAAAAATGAAGGAAACCCTGACACATGGATAATCATATGAGAGTACTCAGCGAGAGCTATCCAATGAATACCAACATGACAGGGTTTAGAGGGTTATTAAAAATCTTTGCAGCGTAGTGATTTGGACGAAAGATAATAGCCTCAGCATTGGAAGGGTTAACCTTTTCATTCTCAAATTTCAATTAGAAAAGAGTCATCTGGATCTTTGATACATTTGACGATAACTTGAATGAAGAAAACACAAATTCACACACAACAAGGAATCTAGTCACTTCTTCTGCCACGTTGCAGTTAGTGCTACTATAAGCTTGATATTAACCCATTTTATGCGCGATACGGCGTCGTCAGTATTATCCCTTTCATAGCGGGATACTGACGCGCCAGTACGTATCTGCCGTTCTGTAAAGTGGTGTCGCCAAGCGGACGGCAGATACACTATTGAAGCTGAGATTTCTACCTCCACGAGTTAGAGATCTCAGTTTCAAAATGGCTCCAGCGTGGCGAATTTTCGCCAAGGAAAAGTCATCTTGTGGGGTGAATAACCCCACAATAACCCTCTCGCAACGCTGCCAAACTGAGCGGTAGGAGCAGGATTCGCCGTGATGCGAGGTACGTTATTGACAGCGTGATTTTCGATGATATTCTGGCCATTACATGTTGAGATCGATAGAATCTGATTGTAAACACACATGTTGGCCGGAATATCATGGGAATTCACGCTTCACTGTATATTTACATGTATATTTTGACAATTACAGGTTAGTATGAAATTAAAATCGCCGATATCAAATTCAAAATGGCGTCACGTCTTTTACTTGGGCCGTTTTTGATAAAATGGGGGGTTTAGATTGTATTTACTTGTTGTTTTGGTATATATTTGTGAATACTTAGTATCACTAAGTATTCATTTTACAAAAATTTTAATAATTCGTGTTTTTTGGAGGGTTACAGTTAGAGTGCCACACCAGCCCTGAGTCAGTGCGTGATATTATCTGACTCTGATAGGTACTTTTGAGAAATTGGAGGCCATGCACTTCCACATCCAAGAAAATAAAACCGTTTGATATATCCAAGTCATTTTTTTTTATTTGTTCCCTATATTCAGTTTCCTTGAAATTAGGCACAATTTGTCATACACAAAGATTAATATATATAGGGTGAAATTAGAGCCAAACATTTCAGTTTTACTTTATTTTGACACCAAAATCTTGAAAAAACTAGAAACTTACAAGTTCAACATTCCGTAATTTAATAATGGGTGGGAGTTTTTCTTATAAAAAAACACTATCTTTTAGAGAAAATACTTGGCTTTTAGAAAATATAAAGTTTATAGAGGTTATTTCCACAGAAATCTAAGTTTCAAGGATGTAACTGTAGTGCAACAGGTTTCTGGTAGCCAGCATACAATGTTGCGGATATGGCCCAGATCTGAGGGAGTATTTACCTGTACAGTACTGCAGAATAAAATGGGTTAATGGTGGAGGAAACCGGAGAACAAGCTTTAGACTCCTGCCTAACCCAAAGTCACTGGCAACTGGCACTGAAATCTCCATAGCTGGTTTCAAACCCAGGCAGTGGTGAAAGACAGCTGACTGCATGACCACTCAGCGACTGGGGCTGGCCAATTCCAGGTATTGGCTTCATATCCCAGGAGAATTCTAATCATAAGAGGTCAAGGTTGGCGCGTTGGTGATGATGACATAAGTTATGTATATACCTGCTTTGATTGCAATGGCAGGTGGTTGACCGAGGTTGGCAAGACATAACTAGCTGTCTTCAGCAAAAATGGGTCAATGGTACAAGTGGAATTAACTAATAAAGTCTGGAATTCAAATTTTAAATTGTTATCAAAGCCTTTGAAACAATAAAATTTTCCTAGTTATGAAGTATTTTATCATTGCCCAAGCTTGTTTGCATTGAAGAATATTAAACAATGGATGATATACATTTCTTTGTTTTGATAAGTTTACTTTGTATAGTCCATATTTGCTTTTCAAGTAAAGTATCTTTGCTCATTTCATTTTTCAAAGCTTTTTTTGTATTATAGAAGGAATTAAGCAAGTTATGTCTATGTGTTGTTTAATTGTCTCTTGTTCCCCATTATTTTTTTTGATAGTTTCTTCCTTTTGAAGCATGGCATGTAATTTGTATTCAACAAAGGATACAAGCAAGATACATGTTTTTGTTCCTTTTTCTGTATACTTTATTCCTTTCAAATATGTAGGACTGTTTCTTGTTCCAATTGTTTGTTTTCATTTTTGTTTTTTGATATTTTCTTCCTTCACAGACTTTTTATAAGCTGTCTCAATTGCTTCTAATGTAGACGTTATCTGACTGAAAGTGTATAGTGACCCCAGCCTATCTGTATTAGGTAATCTTGGCGCTTTTATTTCCCTGGGGCTCTGGGGAAATAGGCAATTGATTGATGAAAGGCAGATAATCAATTAATCATTGGGCTAGAGACAGAGACTCTTCATCAACTTGCAATCCATTCATGTACAAATAAGCATCTCCAACCAAGCTCAAAACTGCTTTTATCCACCATTTCTGCACGACCCCCAAGTGACCTTGGAAATGCCTGCTATGTTGGACATCTTTCTCACAAGATTTAGAGCCCAGAAAAATGGTGATTATCCGTTTTCGGTTGGGCATTCATTTCTTTTCGCCGCAGGCAACAGCTACTTTGCTCGCAAATGACTGACTCTGCTTGCTTGGAGAAGAAAGTGGATAATGTGATCAGGACTAAAAGAGGCACCTCCAGCTCCATAGTGCGTTCCTCCGTACCTCTCTCAGAGACGGCCACTGAAGCACGCAGCAATCTGGATAGTGTATGCTGTAACCATGTAAGATTAAGTTTGCAGATCAAAGAGCTTCTCCATTCTGCCTCATTCCCATAAAAACTGCTTGGTATGAAAATGGCTTAGTGTGTAATTGGTAGCACATGTCAGCAGATAGGGGGGATAGGAGATCCCCGGAGAGATCGCTATTGGGGACATGTGATTTTGCCAAGGAAATCTCTGTAATTTGCTTCCCTTTCATTACAAAAAACATCTTTTATTTTAACCATATGAATGCCACATTTTCCCTACAAGAGCCATGGTAGAAATGTGCAGATGTTTCAATTTCCATGTTCTGACCATTGTTTTATGGTAGACTAGTGGTTGACCCTTACAATGCTGAGGCTACTTTCGACCATATCACAAAAACGCAAAGATTTTTGAGAGCCAGCTAAACCCTGTCAAGTTGGTATTCATTGGATGGCACTCGCTGAGTACTCTCAGATGAGTACTCATATGCCAGGGTTTCAGTGATTACGCAGCTTTTTGCATCATTTTGTATTTGTCAAATTAGTCACCAGCAGCATAAGGGTTGCAACCACCACTCATCAGCCACTGGTCTATCACAATAACATGGGTTATAGGTAAGAGTTATCTGGCAAATCTTACATTGCAAGTAGGTTGTTGGACTATGTGATAGTCCCTAGATTATACCTGGCATTATAATGGCAGACAAAATGTTGCCACTGTACAGCCTAGCTTCAGCCACATACTTGGCACAGAATGTTGATATCTTTTGAGTAAGGATTTGATCATATATTTGGGGAGGGTCCCTTAAGGCCCTCCAATACATTCCTAGCCTCCCACAGAAAGTATAGACATAATGAGGGCATAGAGGTATTAACATCAAAATAGAGGTGTCAAAATATATTTGCCAACAATTTGGAAGTAATTGGCAATTATAACTTGAGCAAAACCTTGATACTTTTAGCAGTCTGAAATATCATAAGTAGAAGTCACACCTGGGTAGTTTTTTTAATTAGCTGATACAATTAGTTCTTCCACATTTTGCTATATTCTGATCATTTCTTTCTTTTTGAAGTTAGAATTGCTTTGAAATCCTACACCCATATAGGCACATCTACATCCCCTAAAAAAATATGGCCAAAATAACGCTGATTAAAAATCTCTTTTGAAATACATACCCTATAGAAATGTGCTTTAAACAATAGAAACAATATAAAAGATCAAAGAGACTTTAATAAGGAGTTTATACAGATAATAAGGACTGATACAGATCTTACAAGGAAGAATTAAACAGTATTGGATAGCGTCAGTTATCATTTCATTGTATTGGTAAATAAAATAAAAAATAATAATTGAACAGTGTTTTGTTGGTCTTAAATTTAAGTTTTCTTTGCCACCATATACTAAAGGTGATTAACATGCATAATCTAATATATATGCCAAAAGAAATTGTGGAAGCAGAGTTTAAATGATGATGGCTAATTGCCATCCCCTAAGAGTTTAACATATGTTATTCATTAGTTAAGATACCTTGTGTTTCAGAAAAAATACTCGCTTCTTTCCTCATACAATTCTGCTTCATAATATGCATTTATCTATAGAAGTAAGCCTAGCAAAAAAGTTAAAGGTTATACAAAAAGCAGTATATTGACTACAATGTTTAGACTTAAATCAAGACTATCTCAAATTATACAGCTGGTGCCCCTAATGTATTTGATACTGCATGTTGCCCATTCCTTTCTATATAGAATGATTTTTTTACAGTGCATAGCCCATGTATAAGGGACAAGTAATCTAGCCTCTATGTGGTCTCTGAGGTGTATTTTCTTTAACTTCCCCATTTGCAAAGAGTTCAGTAATTTTTCAGTCTTTTGCATCATTTTTGTATATGCCAAATTAGCCACCAGCAGCATAAGGGTTAAAAGAAGCTGCATGAATATCCATACACGTCTTATTGGGTTCTGACAGGAGAAAAGAAATGATCATTATAATGAGGCAGATTATTCTCTCTCTCATCTAAGCCCTGAGAGAGGAGCAAGGCTATTATAAAAAGGTGCTCTATTTGAGGAGAACAATAGGAAGCTATAATGGCACAGTAGAGGATCAATAAAACAATAGGCTGCAAGACATGCAGACTCCTCACCAGAAATAACACCATCTCTCATATTGCTTTAGTAATGATAAAACACCAAGAAGAAACATTAACCCTTATGCTGCTGGGGGCTAATTTCACCATGCCAATATGATGCGAATAAACCTGAAAAATGACTGAATTGAAACCTTTGCACATAGGCATTCATTTGAGAGTACTCGGGGAGAGCTATCCAATGAACAGGGTTTAGATGGTTTTCAGAAATGTTTGCATTCTTGTGCTCTGGACGAAAGTAGCCTCAGCATTGGAAGGGTTAAGCCTGCTATTACATCGATTAGTATACTGAACCATCTTAATTGATACAATGAGAAGTGCGGTCTAGATCTTTCATACTTTTGAAAATAACCTTGAAATAGCAATAGAAGATAAAATTCACAAAATTATATTAAAGAGATTTATTCATTGGGTTGTGGTCAAAATTATTCTTTCAAAAAGATTTTCAAAGGCTAGGGGCTACATAAATGATAAGGTTGAGATACTTTGTGAGTTAAAAAATCTCCGCAAGTCTTTATGGAAGTATTTCATTCACTTAATTAACTGCTGCATTTATCAAATACCTAGGCTGCACCAAAGATCAACTTAGTACAACTACATGAGTCCATTGATGCACAATTGCGAAACGCCTTTGTGAGAGACGCATTATCATCCTAACAAACCTCCTTAGTAAAAGGATTTCATTTGACATATTTGATAATTCAATAAAGTCGAGGTTTCTTGCCTAATTAGTTCCACCTTAAGGTTTTCTTAAACTTGAAGCGCCTCTTGCAACCAGACCTTCAGTCTCCATATGCATATAAATCAAGGCCATTGATTTTTTCAAGTGCTCGATGAAGCTGTCGGCCCGATTTTATGGTCCGCCTGTGATAACATTAGGCCAAAGAATTACCCCATTTGAGGCTATTCCCATTACCTACTAGATCACCCAACCCCCCTATACTACATCCCCTACAACACTTCCCCAATTCACTGCTTTTGGCAATGTCAAATTTTAAGCTCCCTATTGTCAAGTCAATAATTTTATTAAGACATAAAAATGTCACATTTCTCTCTCAAAAGATTCAACCAAGCCAATATCAGAGATGAATTCACATCTAGGCAGTACATATGGTCTGACACATTTGGAAACATCTTGATGACAAACCAGTATTTCGAAAAATACTTGAAAGACAATTGTTTTTCAGGTGGGGTTTAAAAGAACCCAACGTTAATCATTTTTTAGCTATATATTTCTTGTATAGGAAAACTATGTGCATTCCAGATGTTAATGAGCGAAGAACCATTTTCACTGCCAACCTTTATTGAAAGAAAAGACACTTATTAAGTATTTAATCATTTTTTTGGCTATTTCTTGTATAAGAAAACTGTGTGCACTCAAGATGTTAATGAGCGAAGAACCATTTTCACTGCCAACCTTTATTGAAAGAAAAGACACTTATTAAGTATTTAATCATTTTTTTGGCTATTTCTTGTATAAGAAAACTGTGTGCACTCAAGATGTTAATGAGCGAAGAACCATTTTCACTGCCAACCTTTATTGAAAGAAAAGACACTTATTAAGTATTTAATAATTTTTTTGGCTATTTCTTGTATAAGAAAACTGTGTGCACTCAAGATGTTAATGAGCGAAGAACCATTTTCACTGCCAACCTTTATTGAAAGAAAAGACATTTATTAAGTAGTTAATCATTTTTTTGGCTATTTCTTGTAAAAGAAAACTGTGTGCACTCAAGATGTTAATGAGCGAAGAACCATTTTCACTGCCAACCTTTATTGAAAGAAAAGACACTTATTATGTAGTTAATCATTTTAGGCTATTAATCTTGTATAGGAAAACTATGTGGACTCCAGATGTTAGTGAGCGAAGAACCATTTTCACTGCCAACCTTTATTGAAAGAAAAGACGTAGTTAATCATTTTTTTGGCTATTTCTTGTATAGGAAAACTATGTGCACTACAGATGATAGCAAGCGAAGAACCATTTTCACTGCCAACCTTTATTAAAAGAAAAGACAGTTATTATGTTGTTACGTTGTCGTTGCTGCAATTTTTCTATGACGTCGAGAAACTTTTTTGGCAATGGCATAATGATCCACATTCCCCATGAATCTGCTGCAATCACGTACGCCCTCTCTCCTAGCCGCCCGTCCCGCCGTCACTAAGATTGCTGTGCGCCTTCATCATATTGGCGTTTCTGCGAGAAAGATTGGAGGATAATTCAGCGGCACTAGTGGGTCGATGTGACCTTCGTGACCTATCAACACTGATTGCTTACATCCATCAACCATTTGTCCATGGCACTCAGATTGACTTAACGCAGAAAAAAATCTATTTCATGCTCTTTTTGTATCATGTACCAAAATAGGCATAAAACACATGCCTATTTGTTGGAGTTGTGTGTTTCATCACAAAATTGAATCATGACAGAATTATGGCAAATATGACGTACTTGCAATCTGTAGTGGTGAAATGAATTGTATTACCTCAAACCACTCATGCCTGTATTGCCTAAAAACAACAGAAATATTTTGGTGATATCCCTAAATCTGAAGCATCTTTTGAAATCATTTAAAGAAGGAATGTTAAACACAATCCCTATTTCAATTACCTTGTAAATCTTTGCTTGAATTAGTAATTAGTAATTTTCAAAAGTATGATGAGACCAGAGGACATGTTCCATGAGATCTTCAGGTGCGGGAATGTATGGAATTTGATGCAATGAATTCTATTCGTGTGTGTGATTCCTTTTGGAATTGTCTTAAAAAAAAAAAACACTTTTTAAATTAAGCTAATACTGTCAAAAGGTAATCCCTTTATGGGGTTGCAACAATTAAATGTGAGAAAAACTAAAATTAGAGTACATCTATAATATTAGACTAGGTTCCTAGTCCCTAAAAAGCTGACATCCCCACCTATGCTGACCAAGCAGAGTGGTGTAGTACCAGGTATGGTAGATAGATGGCACCACCTGATCCTAAAATGTCTATAGGTTTTGTGTAAACTAAATTGACCACTACGGCCAACTAGAGTATTTGGTGCCTGGTAACAGAAAGAACATAGCAGAAAAACACAAATGACAGCCTAAAAATCTAGGATACTATAATATGAGATGTTCTTTTCCTCAGATTGTTTTTGTAATATTTGTACACAGTAGAACAATAGTGACATCAGCCTGCCGATCGAAGCAATAACAATTGGCGAGATACAAAACAATGAAATCTAAAAATTAGACTAATAGCTTCACCAGAAACTTTGAGAGCTAAGATGCCGTTGTATTTTTTTGATATTTGCTAAGCTGGTGAGATTTTGTTTTATAACAATAGCTACATGACAATAGGTATACTTTATAACAATGAGTACTGCTCTAACACAAACACACAGTCCGTTTGGTTACATGAAATGCAGAAATTGATTCTACTAATAGTTTGCCGTTAAGTGATAAATAAGGTGTTGGAAAAACCTATAATACAGCATGGATAACAAGAGAAAATAGAAACTAGGATAAAAATCAAATAGCATGAATATGTAACAATATAATCTGTGCTTACTATAAGTAATAACAAATCCACTCGAGTTATCTTTTAATACAAAAAGGTTTGCAAAAATAATGGGCTCCAATGCGATGTAAGTGTTTTAATTGTCATCAATTTTATAAAAATCCAAAACATCATTTTGAAATTTTTTCAAATGTTTTCTAAAATAAACTGTTGTTTTCAAAAACCTGTTTTTCAAAATACATATAAATTAAATTATAAAAACACTGTTCATATTCAATGTTTTTGCTGTTGTTTTGGGTCATCATGTTTTGCACACAACAATCTTGGTTACGCCCATATGGTTCATTACTTCCTTGTTGGAGATGGGCTGCGTGTGCCTAAGTGAAGGTGTGACACCTTTCAAGCCATAAATATTCAGTTTTCAATGCATTTGTCTATCTATATTCCCTACCTTAGATAGTGTAGTTAAAAGATACTATGAATCAGGTAATTTTGCCATGAGGAAAACTAAGTACATATTTATGATTGTCCTTGGGATATATAGGTATTAGGTCAAAGTGCATTTTAACCCTTCCAATGCCCAGCTGCACAGTCCTTTCATCCAAAGCACAGTGATGCAAAGATTTTTGAAAACCATCCAACCTTGTCATGTTGGTATTCATTAGATAGCTCTCGATGAGTACCCTCAGATGAATACCGTATGCCAGGGTTGTTAGTCATTTTTCACCTTTTTAGCATCATTTTGTAATGACAAAATTAGCCACCAGCAGCATAAGGGTTAAAGAGTGTGGCTAGTGCATACAGCAATAGCTCTTTAAAGATGGCTTTCATTCTAAGTCAAGTAACTTCTAACAGAAAAACAAACTTTGCAGTACTTTTTCAAACTAGGGCTAAATCCTGGCTAATTAGGTGCTGATGTAAAGGAAAAAAGTTTGAGCGCATTTTATATAACGTGACGGTTGCATATGGCAATAATAAGTCTTTAAAGATAGCATTCAACCTTAATGTTCTCTTACTAAAAACAACCTTGCAAGAAACCAAGTCTAGTCACATCTTACTAATAACCTCGCAAGAATCCTTTCACAAAAGCTTCGCATCACACGTTACAAGGCAAGACTCAAAGCCTTCAGTGCTAACCTACAGGGGACTCTTTCCCCATTTTCCCAATTACCAGATGGCCAATGATCCCAGAACGATGTTATGCAGGATTCCAAGGAAGGGATCCTTTCATCCTCTCCCCATTTCCCACTGCTCCGGGATCAATGATCATGAAAGTCAATAGGCCTAGCTGGCTGCAGACTTAAGGAGTATCAGTAGGTACATATCCAGGCTAATGGCTCATACAGAGAGAGGACCATCACAGGCAGCTATAGCTATAGGTCTGCAAAGCTCTGTAACTGATACCTACAACTGATACGCAGGTGGAGCTTGTACAAATCACTAAGGGTGTTTAATCCATTCATGCATAACAGTTCATCTAGAAATTGTCGTCTGGATCTATCATACTTTTGGAAATAACTATAGATTTAGGAATTATTTTACAAAGTATTTGAAGGAAAGTCAAAGGTGATGTTTTGAATACCATTTCTTGTTTAAATATTCCACAATTTTGCTTTCGCCTGAAATATTTTGCCAAAATTGTCAGGCTGCTATTGGCTGCTCACGCGAGCATTAAGGGGTTAAGGTATATCCCTCCCTTACACCTTAGCAGTTGCACCTATAATAAGGGTTTCACTTTGATCAAAGAGAACCCCTTTCTTCACCCTTTCATGCCTATAGGTCTTGTCAAGGGCCATCTCGACCTATACTACTTTCATTGAAAACATCTCTGGAGTCGTGGTTTTATAGCCAGTAGGGGCGTCTGGGTGCCTTTTTGGACACCCAAACCCTTGAAAAGAACCCCTCATGACACCCATTTTTTTTGTGTGTGGAATCTCTAAAAATCTCAATCTCAAGCTTGTAATTGAATTTTCTCATCTCCTTATAATTCCCATGACATCTATTTAATGATATCATGCCTTATTTTGATGAATTTATACATGTTTATGGTTGAAATATGAGTATATTGTGATCCTCCTTAAAAACTTGGACGCTCAAAAACTTTACAACTGCCAATTTTAGGCACCCAGTTTCTAAATCCTAGCTGGCTAAGACACTGTGACTGGAGTTGGTGGTAAACATGCAAAATATCTGAAGGAGAGTTATGGCTTGGGATCTGATCAACATTTCTCATTCAGATATTTTCCAAAAAGGTGCTCCATCCACGACAATATTACCACAATTAAATGGACAGGATGCACTCAAAAGATATATTACAAGCAAACATCATCATTCTCTTACACTGATGGCTTTCGGAAGTACCTATCCAAATTTTAACCTGCATAGTGATAATGTCCTTCCTATACATCAACCGAAATCTTACCACCATCACCGTTATGACAATTTTTTCCTCATAATGGACATTAATGTTTCTTATCCTGGCCACTGTCTAAGTCATTATGTCTATAATCTGTAAAGTAGATTAATGTTGTTATTGTCTTGCCGGCGTGCTGCCACTAAGTAGCTGTGGCATTTTTTTTACATTTCCCTAATGAGGCAAGATAGCCTTAACCTTTTCATGCCTAAGGAGGCAAAAACAGCAGGCAAATCTATGTGATATATCACAGACTGTCATATTTGGGAGAATATTTTAAGGAGAAATGTTAACTGGAAACCAACCAAAAGCCCCCTTTTATGCATTTTACTAATTTGTGTTTTGTATAAAAGTTATTTTCAAAGGTATCCTAGGTTAAGTGATGGTATCTCAGATAGATGCACTCAGATAGATCTTCTCTACAAATATCTTTGAGATATTGTTATCAAGGTACTATAAAAATCTTCAAGCGACCTTGCACAGTGCAGTATGCATAAATGGGTTAAGAGATTTCCGTACTATAAATATCTGGCCTCTCAACTGCTACTTATAACAACATGGAACTGCCGCTGTAATATCTTAACAGAACATAAACTCTGACATCTCTTATGACTATACATCAAAATAATCTAATGAGGGAATGCTGAAGTTTTTCTTGATCGAATTAGCAACATTGTATCACCATCAAGAAATGTCACTGGCAGAGAATGTCTAATTACTTATTAGTTAATGAAATAATATCAATTAGATAACAGGGTTCGACTTTCCCAGGGCCCAGGGGCATATGCCTCTAGATTTTGCTGTGGGCCCCTAGATTTTTCAGACTAGGGGCCCAAAATAGTCTGTATAATAACCGGAAATCCTGTTTTGACTGCTTATTTCAATGAAAAGACCTGTTCGGGCCCCTAGCCTGAAATCTTAGTGTCTGACCCTGAGATATCCATTAGTAGAAGGACAAAATAATGTTTGGACCCCAGCAATTATTAAGTACATGAAATTATCTCACAGAAATGTGCAATCATTGCAAATACAGAGAAACCTTCAGTATCCTTGAATAAAATGCCTCTATATAATGCATTGCACCTGTGTACAATTTGGGCATACAATGACACCTATCCTTAAATCAATCATCTCCACATATTGAACAAAGAGTAAAACCTGCCAAATCAAACACCTTGTATATTGAATACCTCTGAGTATTGAAGAAAGAAGTAAAACCTGCCAAATCAACCACTTTGTATACTGAACACCTGTGAATATTGAAGAAAGAGTAAAACCTGTCAAATCAACCACCTCAGTATATTGAACATGTGCGAATATTCAGCTAAGAGTAAAAACTGCCAAATCAATCACCTCAGTATACACTAAACACCTGCAAATGTTGAACATTTATAAACCTATTCAATCAAACATTATACAGCATTTAATAAGAAAATATATCTGGCTCAGCCTATAGATTGAACTTATGTTGTTCCTCTGTCGTTTTTCACATTCAAATCGGCGCCAGTTCACAAATCAGGAGAATTAAGCAAGTGCTTGATCCCAAGGTAAATCAGAAGAGATTATCTAGAAATAGCCCAGCTACCATATCAATTATTCCTTAAAATGAAATGGTGGTTTATTTCAATGATGAGAAAACTATACAGAATGTTGTTCTTTTTTAATTTGGAATTTGGAATCATTTGGCTTGCCCCATTGTCTCAAGTCACTGACAACTTTCTCACATGCCCTGGCCTGGGTTTAAATGCAGGCAGTGGTGAGAGATAACTTCCCAGCAGACAGTGGCAACACCCTAGACCATTCAGGTGGTTTTTTTTTCAAGATTATACTATTTTCGCTGAGAAATACCTAATACCAGCAATGCAGTTATTGGTGCTAATTTAATTCCAATCAATGGCATTGCTCCCTGAGGGTCTTTTTATACTTGCATATATATATATATATATATATATATATATATATATATATATATATATATATATATATACATATATATATATATATATATATATATATATATATATATATATATATATATATATATATATATATATATATGTCTAAATCAGCATTAACAAAATTTCTGGCTTTCTGAAGACATGAAGAAATATATGGCATACTTAATATATCTAACTTTGTATGAGCATGAAGGGGTTATAGCTTACAGACAGTTTATTCCATATTGCTGCAAAATGGGCACCTAGCATTAATAAGGCAGTGCTTAGAGCTTGTGCGCTATATGCTGTCAGCTGCTCTGGAATATCCCTTGGGAGATTGAAATGGTTTCTATGTGTACAGGCCTGCTAGGGAAGGAACATTTCGATGGATACAAGACTATAAACCGAATACCTTAACAGACCCTACCAGAAGGGTGGGTAAAGCGACCTTTCTCATATTCACATTTTGGGTATGGAGAGATGCCAGCCTAACACCTCACGACTGACATACTGTGGATCATGGGTATGTGATTACTATTAGTTCATGAACTTGTGCGGGTTGCCAAGAAAAGATTCCCATGCATTATTATAGCTTGCCTCCAGGGACCTACCTAGCCTAGATTTCTAGGCTGTCATATGTATTTTTCTGTCATTTGTTTCTGTTACCAGGCACCAAATAGCCTAGGTGGCCAATTAAGTTTACATTATTGTTTCACCAGGATTCAGTTTGAGTATGAATCCTATATAGAGATATGAGGATCGGGTGGTGCCATCTATCTACCATACCTGGTACCACACCACAGTGCTTGGTCAACACAGAAGGGAATGTGCACTTTTCCGGGACTCATAAGGAGCCTGCATGGTCTAGGACCTACCCTGCACCTGGGACACTCAGCTAGGGGTCCTCACGGGTAGCTGCATGCTTGCTAATTAACCCTTCAAATGCTGAGGCTACTTTCGTACAAAGCACAAGGATGCAAATATTTTTGAAAACCATCTTAACCCTGTCATGTTGGTATTGATTGGATAGCTCTCGCTGAGTTCTTTCAGATGAGTACTCATTTGCCAGGGTTTCAATCATTTTTCAGGATTTTTGCATCATTTTGTATTGGCCAAAGTAGCCATCAGCAGCATAAGAGTTAATAGGCCTGCAAGTATGAAATATGAACAAGGTAGCATGATACATGGTCATCTTATAAGCACTATTACGGAGCCAAAAAATGCACATGTACGTGTGCAACATGTAAATCTCTGAAATCACTGTAATTATCAAAGATGTAGGCGGTTTGTTATTGCAGTGTCTGCAAATAATCCAGGCTACTATCATGATTGCATATAAGCTAGGGTACCAATCAAGACTAGACTAGCCAATCTCCTTTCTGAGGTGTATACTCCGTTGATACATTGCATGTATACATTTAGCAGAGGTGTCAGCCAGATACTCTATACCTATTCATGGGTGAGCTCGCTAACACATTTAACCAGGAGTACAAACAAGGTGTCCACCGAGTTATCGAGGAGGGAGCTCAGGTGCCATCCAGGATATTTACAGATCTCATCGAAATGTTTTTCACATTGACATTTTGAAATGTAGAGCATCAATGTATAAAATAAATGGTTTTGGCATCACATGTAAGATTTGTGTAATTTCAAACTATAAATACAGGTCTATTATAGTATTAGAAAGGCTATGTCAGGAAAACATGGTGCCTTGTCTGAATAAAGATCACATCACTGCATTAGAATATACCACCTTTTAGACCCAGCCCTCTACTGAAATGGAAATTCCCTGAAAAACACCTCAGTGTATCAAATGTAATGACTATAAAGTAGCTTTTCCTCAAAGGCAACTACAAGTCAATTCCTAACAATGATAAATTCAGGCAGCTAGAATTAGGGCGAAGATATATCTTATGCTGCCATTTTCCAAATTAAAATGAATGGCATAGATCAGTCAGATTAGTTTCCTTCTTTGCCACTAGAGGGCCAAGGGGAGGCAAGTTTAAGAGCCTCAAACGCTGGCTCTGTGCCTACACATGATGTAATTCTAATGGACAGATCGTTTTCCTTGAGACAAACTGTTTATTGTCTGATCAAGAAAAGATCAGACAAGTTTTTTAACAAATAACTGAGTAATCATTTAATATTTTTAGTCAAATTCAAAAATTCATTTAAAAAAGTACCAGATGTACACCCTCCCATGACTCAAATCATGTGTCCCATCTGATCAAGTCCAGGTTTATTGTGAGAGAGAGAACCCTTTAACAAAGGGTTGTCCTGGGTGTGCAATTATCTCCTCAGACATGAGAGATAATTCACACACAAGTGTCAAGTAAAAGGTATCACTGTATCTGGCCCCAGGTCACATCTTTACATAATGAAAGGTATTGTGCTAGTCAAATTCCTCAACATCTAGCCATTTCCCAACCTGATGGAGTCACCTGCTAAGATTTAGGACTATTTTTAGGGTGTTGCATAATGGTCTTCAATAAAAGGTGAAGTAAGAAGAATATTTACAGCATAGGAAATTTTGGGACTCTATTGAGGGTGGCTTAATTCTGAACACATGTGTCCTATAGTATGAGTATGTTTAACACCACTACACAATCATCGCTTGGTATAACCTTTTACAACGTACCTGCTGGGCAAAGAAAAAACAAACTTTTTTGTGATATCTTTCAAGTTTGTGATAAAAGCTTCTTTCGGAAAATATTTTAAAAATAAGTTAAAATCTGCTCATCAGAAGCTGTTGAGTGACTCTTCTTCCATTAAATTTGCAAAGTTTTGCCAAATTTGCTGGAAAAGCATCGTACTCACAGAGAAGATTTTCCAGGAAGATCTCCAGGCATGATGGGTTAACTCATTAATGCTTAAGGATTTCTCCAGAAATTGTCGTCTGGAACTCTGATACTTATGACTGCAATTTTGGAATTAAGAATAATTTTACAAAATGTTTGAAGTAGAGTTGTTAGTAATATCCTGATAAACATATCTCCATCAAATATTTTCCTGAATATGCTTTTGCTTGCAATATTTCATCAAAATTGTCAGGCTGTTTTGGCCGTTATGAGCATTAATGGGTTAAAGGATTGATGCAAACTGACACCTCTATTCATATTCTATTCTTTGATGTCTTCTAAATGTATATCCTGATAGTGTCCCATAGAAAGTGGTTGATGTGCACCAGGTTTCAAAAGAATAAAACATGTCAATGTTTTATCACACTTATCAAACATACCTTTAGTTTAATTTACCATATATTACCAGAACGTCCTTTGGTTTCCAATTTCTCAAAATTTCTTTGGATCTAGCTTAGTTTTGAGCTATAACAGCATTTACAAACATCAGAGCATGCAGTTGGGTAAATTGTGGTGGCTGATGGGTAAAGTTTTTACAAAATCGAGTTTCTCAGAAAATTCATTTGGATATATCCTGTAATGTTTCCCCCTATATAGGTTAAAGTCTTCAAAACATTCATCATAAATCATCATTTCTTGAGAGTTAATTCATCTCCGTATTTATTAGAGAATAAATAGCCTGTGAGAATTTTTCTCCCGGTTTGGGTTAATAAAATATGTTTATGACTTTCACTTCAAAGTGTACCATCTTTAATGAAAATATCACCAGTTTTATTAGAGGTCTTTTCTCTAACCTGATCTGAGTATTAGGGGCACACCCTGTGAGGGTTTTTTCCCACACATGGGTGCAGGGAAAACTTCACCTTAAGACTCCGTTTAGGCAATAATAATTAAAGCTACCGTTCACGAAGTACCTCCACTTTAACACAGCCCCATTCACAATGAGAGCAGTATCCCTTTCCAAATGGAGGAATATCATGTTTGCAGCATTGTGGCTTGATTACAGGGGTGCCCATTGTACCATGAAACCAGTGTACCCTCCACCCCTTACATAGGGTGCTCTGCTCGGTCAGGTGTGCAGTTTAGAGTCACACCCATAATTTTTTCAGGTGAGTGGAGGAGGGTGCCCTACCCGACTTGTTTTCCTGCTTCCTCGACTGAGCCCAAATCCCTCCACCTCACAGCAAATAGACCCAACAATTCAAGATTTCCTTAGAAGTTCTTGAATGTTCATTAGAATATCTTGGGAATTCCTGGGTATTCCCAATTCTAAGTGGCGAGGGTGGGGTGGATCGACAATTTTGGGAATATTTCAAAAAATAAAGCAAAACTTCCTAAGTATAAAAAAGATGCCTCTTTATCAGGAGTCGCATACAGCAAAATCTACTTACATCATATTTATGATATATACTACCATCTACCATGAAATATATTAGCCATCTGTATTGCAATGGTGTACAATATTATTTTTCACTACTTTTCTGATCTTTATGGATCAACAGAGAAAACAATGAAAACTATAAATCCCTTAATTTCCCTTCAGCCCTGCCTTCTTATTTACCCCAATTTTAAACCCCTATTATAACCATAACCCTATGCTATAGATTATAATACCAGGCTGATTGCGAGGGGGGGGGGCTCATGTTTAGGAAAGGTTATGGTGTTACTCAGCGATCCGTAAGATTCGTGACTGAGCCCCACCTAGTGAGTGCATCACTTCCCAGTTATCCTCGTCGCTAAAAACGTCACAACAAGTGGAACGCACTTAACACGAGCAAGCAATGGAACTTCCGAAATTCCGGTATGACTACATAACTGATACTTGTCAATTAAACACGTCACTACAAGAGGAACGTACTTAATGTATTGACATATTGCATGTAACTATCCAAATTTATGGCATGACTGCATCACTGATACTTGTCACTAAACCCACTACAAAAAGAATGTACTTTACACTTTCGCGCCTATAACTTTCCAAAAAGAAACCAATTCCTTCATCTGTGGTAGTAATAGTATTAGTATAGTAGTAGTAGTAGTAGTAGTAGTAGTAGTAGTAGTAGTAGTAGTAGTAGTAGTAGTAGTAGTAGTAGTAATAGTATTAGTGTAGTAGTAGTAGTAGTAGTAGTAGAAGTAGTAGTAGTAGTAGTAGGAATAGTAGTAGTAGTAGTAGTAGTAGTAGTAGTAGTAGTAGTAGTAGTAGTAGTAGTAGTAGTAGTAGTAGTAATAGTAATAGTAGTAGTAGTAGTAATAGTAGTAGTATAGTAGTAGTAGTAGTAGTAGTAGTAGTAGTAGTAGTAGTAGTAGTAGTAGTAGTAGTAGTAATAGTAGTAGTAGTAGTAGTAGTAGTAGTAGTAGTAGTAGTAGTAGGAATAGAAGTAGTAGTAGTAGTAGTAGTAGTAGTGGTAGTAGTAGTAGTAGTAGTAGTAGTAGTAGTAGTAGTAGTAGCAATAGTAGCTAGCAGTGGCATTAGTAAAGGAGTGTTGTGGTAAATGAGTAGCAGAAGCAGTAGCAGTAGTTAAAATTTACTATCAGTTATGCAATTGGTGACAATAAGCTTTTGTAATGACCATCATATTAATTAAGTTAACATGTATATTAGATAAGATACTGTCAATAAAAAATGACTGAGGGAATATACTCCTAAAATTTACCTTAACCCAACAAAACGAAGAAAATGATTGCAATCTATCCCATGAAATGAGGTCCATCTTGTTACCGTCTATCTAAGAGAGGTGTATCTCATCTATTTTGGTTTGAGGCTAGCTCTCCATCCATTGAATTTAAACCCTTCCAATGCTAAGGCTACTTTCGTCCAATGCACAAGAACGCAATGATTTTTGAAAACCATCCAAACCCTGTCATGTTGGTAGTCATTGGATAGCCCTTACAGAATACTCTCAGATGAGTACCCATATGCCAGGGTTTCAGTGATTTATTTTAGGATTTTTGCATTATTTTAAATTGGCCAACTAATAGCCACCAGCAGCATAAGGGTTAATGGAAAATGTGTCTATGATATGGCCACCTGTCACCTAGTCAATATGCTGATGAGGTTATGCAACATTTATTTCTAATTAAGTAGTCCCAAGATTCACACCACTGCCTGGCTGACATATTAAGGGATATCAATATGATAATTAACTGATATGTAATATTTGTTATTCTGTCATACCGGTTCACAATCACCATGACAACAGAACAGGAGAAACCTTATTTATAATCATTGTTCCAAAGATAAATTTAGAACTTTGCTGTTTGCCAAATAGTAGAGAATTAACTCTACCCAAGCATTGAGCTAAATGTATTAAGCCTTTTATTGACTGTATTGCCCTTGTAAAATATTCGCAGTGAATTGTGATTAAGGAGTGCTACTCTAATGGATTATTGCAATCATCATCCCATTGTTGGATATAGCTAATCTGGGAGAACAATAGAAACTATTTTAACCCTTTTATTCCCAAAACGCCTCAAAGGGCATGACAATTTCTCATTCAAATTTAAGCTTTTCAAAAAATGCTCTGGTCACCAAGATATCTCTGAAATAGCCAGGACATTTTTGGCACCTCGGGCATGGGTTAACATCTACAAAGCATACTCCAGTCTGATCCGCCTCTCAGAAATGCTAGCACTAAATAAGCAAACCATGATGCACAATGGTAATTAGTTACTGTGGAAATTACCCTGATTACTGCAGCGCCTGCTGATTTATAAGGGGGACCTTTGACCTTGATCATGAGAGACTGATGATACAAGGCTGATTGCAGGAGGTACATCAATTACTCCGCACCATATCTCATTAACTAAATACATATGCACCTACTGGATCCCCCTTTATCAGCCTATAGCTGGGGATTTCATTTACTAAGTGCCCTATGAGTTAGTTACTGTAAGTACCATAAATCGAAGGGGTGTGTAAGTTAATTTGAACTGTAACCAATATCCATTTTTCACTTTTGCTTTGGATAGCACAACTCAGGCTTCAGTTTTGTTATCCAAAGTTTTCTTATTGACAACTAATACTGCATAAGCCAGTTTTTCATAATGGTCCTATAATACCTCAATTGATTGAAAAAGATAGAAATTTCAATATTTCAGTCAAATAGCTGTCAATTTATTCAACCTTATCCATCAAGATCTTTTATCCAGTATTTGCCAATTTTGTCCCTCATTATTTTATAATTTACTCTTGCATTTTCACTATTGACACCCATTAGGAACACCACACTGACCTCACTCGCACTTTACTCCCACTTTCACGAGATTTACCTTAAGTTTCAAAAGTTTACTTTAACGAGAGTCAACTAAAGATGGCAGTTCCTCCTGCTCAGACCCAGAGAGAGGGACACTGTATTTTTACCGGCCTTGGCCATGAGGTAACTCTCGCTGAGGTACAATTTTAAAAGGTAAATCTTGTGAAAGTGGGAGTAAAGTGAGAGTTAGGTTGGCACATATCGCCCAATTGGTGTGATATACAGCCACTAAAAGGAATATAACAATTTGAAACAGTAAACAATCGCAAGGGAGCATGTATTTGTAGATTTTTTTTCTAATATTCCCCATGATGTAAAATGCATCACATTTCAACTGGCAATAAGGACTAACTATCATGGGAGAAACCTGTTCCACCACTTTTGGATGGGAAGATCTTGCCCTCTTGAGTGATTCTGGGACTCGGCAAGTCTCTTCCTATTAACCCTTTCAATGCTGAGGCTACATTCGGCCTATATATGCACAAGGACTCAAAGATTTTTGAAAATCATCGAAACCCTGTCATGTTGGTACTCATTGGAAAGCTCTCGCATAGTACCCTTAGATGAGTACCCATTTGCCAGGGTTTCTGTGATTTCTTCAGGTTTTTTGCATCATTTTGTACTGGCCAAATTAGCCACAAGCAGCATAAGGGTTAGGGATTAACTATCATGGGAAAACCTGTTCCACCACTCTTGTGTGGATCTTGCCCTCTTGAGTGATTCTGTGTCTTGGGACTCGGCAAGTCTCTCCCTATTATGTGAGTGAGTGACATAAAATTACTCATTCATGAAAGATTATTATCATTCCCATCCACTTGTGATGGAACCTCTCTGTCTGAATCTGTGATACTTGTGATGAAAAATTAAGGAATTAAGAATAACTTTACAAATTATTTGAAGGAGATCTGGTGGAATTAAGTGTCCCGATCAGCATTTTTCCTTCAAATATTTTCCTAATTATGCTTTCAAATAAAATATTCCATCATTCAAATTTGTCAGGCTGCTTCTGGCAGCTTTGAGTAATTAGGTTAAAGAACTCTTTTTAATCATCTCAACAACATTCTTTCTTAGTTGTTTAATTTCACCTTGATTCCTACTTGTTACATAGTACATTAGTGAAATACATTAGAAGTATTATTAGTTCTGATGGACACATCTTCTTATGATGACATAACACTACATTAGGACATTACTCCTAATATCCAGACTTCTGGCAAAAATTCTGTCTGCAGGATATAGTGTTTCTTTCTGTGTTTTAGCACCTATATAAAGGCAGCCATGATGGACACATCTATACCTATGATGACATAACCCTATATTAGGACATTACTCTTAATATCCAGACTTCTGGCAAGAATTCTGTCTGCAGGATTAAGTGTTTCTGTCTGTGATGTCCTCAGCTCTCATATGTTACTGAGTGTATATAGCTAGTGTTTGATTATTGTGTTTCTATCTGTGTGTTTCAGCACCTGTGTAACTGCATCTTCATACCTACTAGGTACTGTAGAACACACATATGACATGTGTCCCAAATATAGCGAATTGGGGAGTTTTCGCAACATAGCGTATGTTAATATTAGCGATGGCAGCCGCCGCTGACAGCGTCAAAGTACAGGGCAAAAAGTACAGCGTTTTTATATATAGCGAAGCGGAACCACACGCTATGTATGCTATATATAAACAGAGGCGTACATAATTGTGTGTTCTACAGTATTTAGTACATTAATGAAATATCTTAGGAGTACCTGAAGGACACAACTATAGTT
>OZ012687.1:15118372-15165872 GCA_963942565.1 Maea johnstoni | reverse complement strand
TTCGTCTGGCACTTTGAAACATTTCCTACTCCAAATAACTATGTCTATATTTTTATTATTTTTATTTCACTTTACTAAAATGAGTTACCCGGCCACGCACACCGTAGCACTAATACCAGGGACTTCAATACCTATATATCTTTGCTAATACCTATTACCAAAAGTTGATAACATGTCATCAACTTTTGCTTTTACCCCCTAGCGCGTTATACCGCACGTCTAAAAATCTATGGTTCAAACAAGACTTCCGTTTCAAATCCCTTTAAGTAATCATGATCCAATGTTTTATTTTTATACTCATATTCATTCTATCAATTCATATTTATATTCATATTCATATCATTATTACTTTTATCATTATTGTCATGATCACAGGGCCTTCACGATGATCCTAGGACTAGACTCAAATTTGGAGATCGCGCTCTCTCCATTAGTGCACCGAGATTATGGAATGCGCTTCCACAACACCTGAAGGATTCTACATCGTGTCAGGCCTTCAAGAAGTGTCTCAAAACACACCTTTTCAGGCTCGCCCATTGAGGCGTTGTTGACTATGACTCAAACTATGACCGACAATGTGCAGCGCTTTTGAACATTTTATGAATGGAAAGGGCGCTATATAAATTCCAATTATTATTATTATTATTATTATTATTATTATTATTATTATTATTATTATTATTATTATTATTATCACTGTTGCTGTTGTTGTTGCTGTTGTTATTATCATCATTATTATTACATATTATTTTTATTATTATTTTCATTATTAATATAATTTTTATTATTATTAATATTATTATTATTGTTATTATCATTATTATTATTATTATAATTATTATTATTATTTTTATTATTACTATTATTATCATAATCATTATTATTTTCATCATCATCAATTTATTATTCGTTGATCGGTATAGTCAAGATTTGATTTCATGCGCTTACTACTATTAAAGTGTCCTAGTCGACGTAAATGTTCGCTCGGATGCAGGCGAGGAATATTTCTGTGTTGTGCGCACCCTGATGTGAGGGTTGTTTTGATCGTGGGCGAGTCCGCATGAGCCAAGTGATCACATGACTTCGCAGATGGAAAATGGCAGCAGTGGCAGTGCCGGCGGTGCGACATCGCTCGCTATGAAGGGCTTTTCTAGCAGTATATCAACCAGGAAGAATGGCCAGCTAGGTTGGAACCAATAATGTTACACAGGTTCCGTAGTGTGGTAGCTAGTGTTATGGGAGGAATAGCGGCTTTACCTCAACCACCGGAGAAAAACACGCACTCAGGAATGACAGAGAATAACAGTAACAACACTACTACCACCACTAACAACACGCTGGAGATCAAGTACGCTTACAGCAGGCCTGACTTTCTGCAGCTCAACTGGGAGGAGGTCCAGGTCTCGGCCGACCATACAACACGACCTATCCTGGTGCCGAGGGATCTCATGAAAATACCATGGAATGCTGGCTACGCCGAGTGAGTAGAATTTCCTGTCACTGCCAGTAGAAGTTGTGTACAATGAATGCCTCTGATTTCAGTCAGCGACTTGCACTCGCAGCAGTGGTATCGATTGGTACACACATTGGGCTGGTGCCTTCAGTCGTGGCCAGGAGATGGGACATTTGGGGACCGCCCACCTCTGTGTGTATGAGTGGGGGAGGGGGAGGGGGGGCACTGCGGTATAAAGCACGATGTCAGGGCAAAAAGCACCCTTATTTAAAAGAAACGTAACACAGGTGCGGCCCTCCTCTGTCACTGCTCTGTACCTGACAGCCCCCCCCCCCCGGGCAGTGCTATGTGGGGCTCACTTGTACTGAACACCAGAGTGTTGTTGATATCGTGGTATCTTTTCACACATGTACATGTACCTATACAGCTCTCCTTTAAGTGTCATGTTGTAAGTTGTGTTTTATGCTTCTGTAAAATGACCAAAAGTGTTTAATAATAATAATAATAATCATAATCATCTTTATTTCACGAGGGTAACCCAGTCAAATACAAGATTTGATTTTCGCTGTGGCCCTCAGATTTAAGGATTATACATTCAATTCTTCAGGCCACAGAGTTGAATGATGAGAGAGATGGTGCCATTTTCATATTTAAAGATAAGGAATTCCATAATACTATGCCTTGGTAAGTGAATGAATGTTTAAATAGCTCGATTTTGATCGGTGGAGGAACCAAATTATGAGATGTATTCGATCTTGTAAGGTGACCATGTTGATCTGAGCAGAACTGAAACATATTTTTCAGGTATATTGGACTCTGTCCATTGACAGATTTATACATTAGAATAGCAGTATTAAATTGAACTCTGTTAAGGAAAGGTAACCATTTTAGTGTTTTGAATAGACCCCTGCTTGGATGAGAGTAATCAACATCAAGTATATATCTTGCAGCTTTCTTCTGTAGCTTAAGCATTCTTGTTTGTATTTCGGAGCTAGAGTGGCCCCAAATGGTATTACAGTAATCAAAGTGAGGAAGTATGTACGCATTGAAAAAAAGATTTCTTGTTTTAAGATCCATGTACAATTTCAGTTTTTTTAAAGCGAAAATCCCTTTTGATATTTTCTTACATACATGGTTGACATGTTTAGCGAGAGAGAGAGAGAGAGAGAGAGAGAGAGAGAGAGAGAGAGAGAGAGAGAGAGAGAGAGAGAGAGAGAGAGAGAGAGAGAGAGAGAGAGATTAAAAGTGGGGAGTTTACACCACCCGTTTTTGATTAACCCATTCCAGAGAAATACATCCCCTTGATCCGCAACCCCATAGGTACTGCATGCTAGCCTCTACGGCATCTGCGCCTCGGGTTATGCGCTGTAGCCTGGGGTTGTATTGGTCACATGATCTGTGCAGTAAGCATGCACTGGCTGGCTGGGGGATGTCATCCTATCTAGGTCAGATAGTGAGAGGCAGCAAAATTTGATGATTCATGACCAGTGCCCACTCCCTGTCTACTTCTCTCAGCCCATTCAGAACAGGAGCTTACACGTCTGACACTTGTAAAGATGATTTGACACCAAAGGTACAATTTATTAAATAAGTGACAGAAAATCGTTGTATTATTTGATCTTTGTAGGGTCAACTAAACTCTCAAATAATTTTCAAACAATCCTGTATGCAATATTCATGTTGTGTCAAGATATCAGACCATGCATCCGTTCGTGATGCTAATGACTTCCCATATTGTAATCAACTATTATCTAATACCTGTTCTGGTCAGAAATATGCCCCCACAATAGTCCCATTCCTTTACCTGCTGCCAGGGGGCATGTTATTGTGTTTGGGGACATTACTCAAAGCTGGCCTTACAGGAGGGTGCATACCCAGCCAAGTGATAAGTGGGTTTACCCTGAATAACCCAGTTCGCCTGGTACACAACTACCCTTTTCAACAGTGCATGGAGCTAATGGGCCATCACTGCCTCAGTCATGTCAAGGAAGTTTCTTTCACACACCCACTATTCATAATCATGGCTTGCTGGTTATTTTTAGACCATTTGCGATGCCCCGATAATTCCCCCAGAGTGTATGACTGTCAATCTCAACATATTTCTTTTTAACAGAATTTTGTGTCTGAGTTTTGATTGGTTTCAGTTTACAATGTGAAATAATAATATAAATATGAAATTGTCACTTATAAAGTGCCATTCCCATCAAAATGTGCAAAAGCGCTGAATAGTCATAGGATAAAATCCAACTTGTTGCAAGGGAAGTTTAAAAAAATACATCCTATATAACTGTTAAAAATTCTCAGTGAAAAGCCTTCTGGAACAAATAGGTTTTAAGGTTCTTTTTAAAAGTCGGAACTGATGGAGAAGCTTTGATGTGCGATGGCAGCTGATTGCAGAGGCGTGGTGCATATAGTTTGAAAAGGCTCGATCTCCCATCTTGATCTGAGGGTGCGGGTTGGTTCGTATACGGCCAAGAGCTCAGATACGTATTCAGGAGCCAATCCATTTAACACCTTGAACACCATGAGTAAGAATGTAAGATCTTAAAATCAATCCTGAATTTCACAGGAAGCCATTGCAGATGTTCCAGCACTGAAATCAGATCAGAAAAAAAATCTGACAAATTCTCTCTTTAGAAAGCTCGTACAAAAGTTGCATTATTGTGACAGTTCCTCTGATGCACAAAGCTGCCTAAGTTGAACACAGGATGTCTTAACATCACCTACAAGTAATCAATGAGTCATGTCACTTGGGGGATTAATATCAGGATCTTTCATTACAGGTCATCTATAAACAGCAAGTAGAGTTATTAAACGTCTTGTTTGCTGCTATTTTAAGACTTTTCAAGCTATTGATTAATTGCTATGAAAAAGAATACAATGTTGCGAATCCTTTGATACTTGTTTACAGGGTTTCAATTGGTTTTTGTACAAGATGTCTAAAAAGTGTTTGATTGTAACTTTTTTAATTGGTTTTAATGGTTCACCTGATCAATATTCATATTGAAGCATAGCAATAATCATGTTTATGAAAAAACAACACTTTCTTGGAAGTATGTACATAGCAATATCCAAAATTGAAAAAAGGTATTCTTTTGTTGGATGTGTATAACAATATCCAACATTATAAAAAGGCATGTTTTGTAGGAAGCATAAAGTGATACTCAAATATCTGAAAGAGTGTTTTTGTTGTAAGCACATGCCATTTTCACATGTCTGAAATGGGCATTTTTGGTTGGAATCTTGTAGCAATATTTATTTAAATACCTGAAAGAGGCACATTTTGTTTGAAGCTTCTCGAAACATCAAAATATATTTTATAGGAAACGTAATATTCAAACATCTGCAAAGTCCTTTTGTTGGAAAGATGTAGCAGTATTCAAACATCTGTAGAGGCCTTTCTCTTGCAAGCATATAGCAATATTCTAGAGCCGTTGTAAGAGCTAAAAGGAGTCAAGTAAAATGGTAACAAAATCAACTCTGCGTGAAATATGAAATTGATTTCCTCGCACAAGGTTCAGTCTACTATGCAAAATCAATTCACCTCCCTCAGCTCTGACTAGCAGTTCCACCAAAGCCAAAATCCCATAAGCAGGACCATTGCCAGCCGTACATGATGACGTGCTGAGAATATAGGAGGAAATGGCATGTTGGACTACTACAAAAAATCACAATTTAGTGATGTCATTATTGAAATAAGTACATAGGGATTGGTTTTAGGGATGGTTACTGAATGAAGCCTATATTACCGTTTATGGTTAGAGGTCTACTGGGAAAATAGTTTTTTTTTGGCCCACTATGGGTTAAATGGCAATTTACTACCCTTTATAGCCCATTTCTTCTATGAAAAACGTTTATCTCACAGTATTTGGTATGCATACATTGTTGTTT
This sequence comes from Maea johnstoni, assembly GCA_963942565.1. Classification (NCBI taxonomy): domain Eukaryota; kingdom Metazoa; phylum Annelida; class Polychaeta; order Spionida; family Magelonidae; genus Maea; species Maea johnstoni. Next base: position 15,160,528 of record OZ012687.1, on the reverse strand, counting down.
GAGCAAATGTTTATATGTTAAGGGGCAGCTTTTACCAGCAGTGTAGTCTGACTAGTCTAGGCTTATAAAATTTCAAATAAGACCAATCTCAACTCTCATAAGCTTATGAGTTAACAGAAATAGAGAAAGATCTACCTTCAAGCTATCAATCTTTAATAGCTCTCGCTTTACCCTCACTCATTTCGTTTAAGGTGTACTGTACTTTCTTTTTAGAGATTTAGAGGTCCAAAATGTGAAAAATTCTCTTTACATGTTCATTTCCTATGCCAATGGCGATAATATTCCACTTTACCATCAGGGGTAGCACATCTGGGGATGTTTATTTAAAAGCAACACCCCCTACTCAATACCCTGTTTCTGGCTCTGTTGATAAGAGGGTCAAGGGTCTTATGTTGATACAAGAACTGTGTCATTGTGAACTTGCTCAACATCTAATAGTAACGACAGGGGTCCTGCAAACTGCAAGCTGTACAACTCAAGGCTACAGAAAAATGGCTGTGGCTATGAAAATATTTGCCTTTAAAATAGCTCTACCAGCATAATGAAGAAATTGACAGGATAAGCTCAATCGAGTATCGGGAATGTTATAAGTGGAGAAAAACAGCTATTCACATGAATGCTCCTTTAATACCACTTCAAAGTGATACCAAGCTGTGAAATTGATATTTCTCAATTTGACAAACTGTATTAGGGTTGGTAGGATTTGGAGGGAGGGATTTTGCAGTTAGGTTACAGGGTTTGACTAGTTGCTTGTCCTGTTGAATGAATACATTTCTGGACAAAGCCGTGCACTTGAACTTTATGCTAGATCAAGGGTTAAACATTTGACCAGTTGATTGATTCATGACCATAAGATTAGCCTATTTTTAACCCTTCCAATGCTTAGGCTACTTTCGTCCAAAGCACAAGGACACAACGATTTTTGAAAACCATCTAAACCCTATCTTGTTGGTATTCATTGGATAGCTCTCATTGAGTAATCAGGTTTCTATGCAATCTTGATATCCAAATAACAATCACAAATACATGTACTTGTAAAGAGAATGAAGAGTATGAAAACATTCAGTTGATGAAGCATTCACATTAATGTGAAATTTTAAGATATTTTACTGAACATTGTTTTGTACTACTGATTGTAGTATTTTAGCAATATCTGTTGTGGTTGGTACAGGTGAACTTGGATATGACGGAGTCGATGGGGCCACAAAAATTGGTCCGTCATATGCAAAAATCTGTCGTACAGTGGTCCGTCATATCCAAGCTCACCTGTATTAAGGAGTTTATGGAGGACCAACTCAGCAGGTGTTTGACTGATATTTTGTACCAGTGCTTGTAGTATTTTCACAGCAATTGTCCTAGTTGATGTGCAGGAGTAAGGGATAATGAAATGAATAGGCATCTTGCGGCATTTCTTGTAGTATTCAAGCAATAGCTGTAATGTGGACACTCGGGGAGTTAAGGATGGATGAACATAGCAGTTTCACTTAGCATAGGCACCTGTCTTGGTTTCTCTTTTTAGCTTTCCACAGTTTCCATGTTGTCTAGGGACGTATTGCTCTCATGCTAAAGGAAAACTAACAGCCTGACTCCACCAGAGAGGGCTAGGGCATGTCAGAAAAACTCTTAACCAGTGTTTGTGGCACAGCTCGTGAATCGCAACTTCACCACAGGGGAACCCTGCTGGCGGAACCTACCTTGGTCTCTCTCACGCTATTAGGACTGCATTCCTCCAGAATTTATGGCTTGCAAGAGTAATCTAGGTAATTGTGTGAAAAATTGGCTCGTGAATAACTGCTGCAAGGCTGGTTGACATTATATTTTCAAGGAAGAATATAGTAATAAATTAGACCCATAAATTAGTATATTTTTACAAAGATTTATGTGATGTACATTAACTGGAAGCTGTTGTGGCAATAAAGTTGGATCTTCTAAGACCTATTCATTTTAAGCATTTACCAAGAATGGTTTGTTGATGTTTGATACATTTGAAAAGCTTATATTCACCAAATAGCCTTAGTGTTGTTGTAGGTTTGGTTCTGGTAATCATTTCTTCTTCTTCTATATGTTCTAAAGGTCTAATTGGTCTAGAAGTAATAACCTTTAAGGCCTAGAATTTTTTTTTGTTTCCTTGTCTGAAAAAAAATAGGGAAGGTAGGTCGGTAAAAAAAAATGTTTGCATTATTTATTTGGTTAAAATGTGTGTTTTATGCACGTTTTACGTTGATTGGGAGTTGGGAAGGCAGAAAAAACTTTAGGGTAGGGATTTTTTTGAATAAAAACTTGTTAGGGTAGGGTTACAGGAAACAAACAACTTTTTTTAGGCCTAAATATTCCTGTCAGGCTTTGCAGGTATGAATGGGTCACCCCATATATTCCCTAAGTGTTTTGTCATAAACATCTTGTAAATGAACAACTTAATGATAAATATTTTAGGAATAGATCATGTTCTTAATTCCACTCAGAAACATTAATTTCATTGTATGCCCAGAGGAACAACAAATCAATCTATTTTGAGTGTATTTTTCTGATGAAATAATCACTTTACAAAAAACAGATCTGAATCAAAAATAATTAGAAATGTCATCTCAGTGTAATAATGCATCAACTTCCTGATCAATTGCCTTTTCAAAATCCAACCTTTTTCTCCATTATTTCAATATGTATTATGTAGCATAGCTCAGCCTCTCAGACAATATTTCTGATAGTGAACTCTGAATCTGATTACATAAAGGTTTCCTTTACCTAGTGTCGCTAAACTTTCCTAGGATATCCTGGTATTTTGTAGGTTTTACTTTATCCTAGGAATACTTTGGTATTTCCAGCTTCATTTAGGAAGCTTAGGTTCGTTTTATATCTCGGTCAGATAGTATGTCATAAATTCCAGATATTTACCAGGATACATAGCCCTATCCCATCATTGTTTCCTGAATTGGAACAATGACACTTCCCGATCCTATTAACCCATACACTACTAATGTGAAACTCAGCATTTTAACCCTTCCGCTGCTGAGGCTAATTTTGTCCAAAGCACAAGGTCGCAAAGATTTTTGAAAACCATCTAAACTATGTCATGTTGGTATCCATTGGATAGCTCTCGCTGAGTACTCTCAGATGAGAACCCATATGCCAGGGTTTTGATCAGTCATTTTTCAGGTTTTTGTATCATTTTGTATTGGCCACATTAGCCACCAGCAGCATAAGGGTTAAACTAATCCTTACATTGAAGCTCAAGAACACTTATGGTTTTTAGGGAAAATGCTAGCAAAAGGCCAAGAATCCCCTTAAAATCCACCAGATATGTCAGCTATCTTGACCCATTGGACACTTAAGTTCCTCCTGCAATTGTCGTCTGGATCAAAGATACTTTTGACGATAACTTTTAAATTGAGAATGATATTACAAAATATTTAAAGGAGAGTTGTTGGTGATGCTCTGATCAACATTTCTCCTTCAAATATTTTGCTCAATTTTGCTTTAGTATGAAAGATTTCATCAAAATTGTCAGGCTGTTTTTGGCCGCTGTAAGCACTAATGGGTTAACCCTTTTTCATCTGGAGTTTGCCCATGGTCAGACAATTTTGAACATATCTCATCAATTAGAGTGATGTTTGAAAGCTATATGAGAGGAGATTGTTCACCCCATTAGAACCAATAACATCCAGTCACACAATTCTCAAAATGTTACTTTATTATCAAGACCATGTGTATGCTCTAGATGTGAAAGGGTTAATTAAGTCTTGAAGGAATATATATTTGCAGGAAAGTTAACAAATATTTGAAGTTAGTCTCAACAGTTATATTGATTGATACATATGCTATTTGTTCACTTTCATAGAAATGCAGGGCTCGACGCTAAGGGTGAACCTATGGCCCCAGGCCAGTAAAAATTCCCAAAAACAGCTTCGGGCCAGTAAAAAAGACCTCAACTAGTCCTACAGGGCCAGTAAATATTTGGATACATTCCTGTTAAAAAGTTTCCCCCTGAGAATGTCCCCAATTGTTTTTGAAATAAATGAAGATAAAACTTATGAAGATAAATGTTGTGGTGAATCGTATGCAATGTTCTTTCTTCTTATGTTAAAGAAAAAATGTAGGGCCAGTAAACATTTTGCAGGACCAGTAGATGCTAGGTGTTACTGGTCCTACAGGGCCAGTATTATTTTGAGCTAGCGTTGAGGCCTGAAATGTTTGTATCACATTTCTTGAATATGGATATGAAGAAGATATTACTTTTAACTATTGGTATAATGTATCAGGCTAGGTATATCCAACCCACCTGCTAGCATGCAGCACCTGTAATCAATGTTTTTCCACTGTGTTGTAATAGGACAGTGCAAGCTGCCGGCATGGTTTCTGTCACATGTACGTCTCCTGCATTGATCAGCAGTGTAAACAGGAAATGGGAGTTTTCCTTACGCAAACCCTGGGGGCCAGGTAGCTAGCTCTCCTCCCTGCCACTGCCGCTGTCTGCCCACACTACACCTGTATGCCCACCTTGGCACGCCCACCTGTGTCATCAAGGTAGAGGTATGCACTAAGTATCCCCCTACCTAGCTCTGGGGACCTGGGGGTCTGTAGGAGTAGGGAGTAGGCGTTGGTACAGTATCTAATAAAGGGGGTGGGGATTTTCCCAGTCAAGTGACTGGTATTTTGGACTAAGAGTCCCCTTACCTATCTCTGGTGACCTGGGGGTCTTAGTAGGGCGGTTAAGGAAAAAATTGTGCACTTTGGGGTACAAGCATGAAACTTGGTACAATTATAGTTTAGGGAATGCTAATAAAAATTAGAAGGGGACACAGGCTGTAGGTCACCCCTATGACCTATTTTTGGGCCATTTTAGGTCAAAAACGGACATTTTTGGTGATTTTATATATGAGACACTTTCATTAAACTGAATAGAAACATCAAACTTGGTATTATTATGGTTTAAGGAATGCTTATAAACATTGGATGGGGACACAGGCTGAAGGTCACCCCTATGACCTATTTTCTGACCGTTTTAAGCCAAAAAAGGACATTTTTGGTGTTTTTGCAGGTAAGTACTTTCATGGATCTTGGCAGAAGCATGAAACTTGGTACAGTTATGGTTTAAGGATTGTTTATAAAATAGGAAGGGGACTCTCGTTGTAGGTCACTACTCTGACCTATTTTTGGGCCATTTTAAGCCAAAATTGGTCAAAAACGGACAATTTTGAGGGATTTTGCTAATAAAACATCCTTTACTTTCAGGTTGAAGCATGAAACTTTGTACAATTATGGTTTAGGGAATTCTTACAAAAATTAGAAGGGGACACATGCTGTAGGTCACCGCTATGACCTATTTTTGGCCCATTTTAAGCCATATTAATTAGATATAAACTGACATTTTTTGTGATTTTGCAAATAAAAACATTCATTGACTTGTGGTATTCATCAAATTTGCAACATATATTTCCTTATGGATTTTTACACATTTAAAGTGATATTATTTATGGTTAAATGAGGCAGAAATTTCCAAAAAGCTAGCACTTCTGGTAGGAATTACATAGATTGAGTTAAATACATGTAATAGACTAAAAATAAAACCTTGAATATGAGTACTCAGTTAAGTATTTGTTTCTTTAAATGATTGAATAATAGCCCCTGACTGCCTATTTTAGTCATCATTTGACATTATATTTGAGAAATGTACAATCTTGACATTTCCACACTACAAGTTTTGACTATGAATGAGAGAATAATGCTACAATGCAGTAATAGAAAAGTTCTCTTCCATGGTTGAAGAGTTGAGAGTGAAACATGAGAAATTATTTCAAAAAAGAGAGGGACGGGATGGAGCGATGTGTAGGATACCTTACTTATTACATAAGATGAGGCTTGTGCGTTATTTACAACTTTGATAAAGGGTCTAATTTTCTACCATTTCACTGCTCTTAAAACTGGAATTTTCAGAGTAAGAATGCATGATTTTAGCATGTTACATTTTTACTCTTAAGAACTGTCCTCCACATTCAAAAAGACATGTGTGCACAATTGAGACTATCTTTATAACATTTACACTAGCACTTGCATGTTTTTCTACACTTGCAGTGAATGAGTTTGTAATTCATGCCAGATTTGTACAAAAAGGTTTTCCATATCGAAATGTTTTTGCTCCAGCCTCATTTTGCAGGACCTGGGAGCTTTGGGTCCCTCTGTGTTGCTGGACCCCAAATATGTCCTCCCTGATAGGCAGCACCTAGAATGTGTTGCACAAGGGCTGACTGTAATGGGAGAATGATCTCTAAACAGCAAGACTTCCAGGAGAAAAGGTGCTGCGTTGCAGAATTGACCCTACAAAATTTGTTTGTTCTGTCATATATCAACACCACATACATTTCAATCACTATCAATGCATTCTCAGACACTTTATCTGGAGCATCCCGTAGTGACAAAAATGTCTCGGTGACTTCTGAGAAAACAGCATCCAGATATCATCAAGGCGTGAATTTTGTAGGGTCAATTCTGCAACACAGCACCATTTTTCTGGGAATCTTGTTGTTTAGAGAGCATTCTCCCATCACAGTCAGCCCTTGTGCAAAAGATTCTCTAGGTGCATATTTAGGGGCAACAAACATAGAGGACCCAGAGCTCCCAAGTCCTGCAAAGATATGGAAAATCTTTTCGGACAAATCTGGCACAGGCTCAGGAAAATGTGTTGTGAACTCATTTACTGTAACTGTAAGTGTAGAAAAGCATGCAAGGGCCAGTGTAAATGTTACAAAGCTGATCTCAATTGCACTGTTCTTTGAGAATGTGGAAGACACTGTTCCGAAGAGTAAAAAGGTAAAATGCTAAGATCATGCATTCTTACTCTGAAAATTCCAAAAGTTTTAAAAATTAGACCCTCCAACAGGCAAAGTTGTGAATAGTACGCAAGCCTAAAGTATACATCCAAAGTACAACTCCCATCCCTCTCCTTTCTGAAAACATTTTTCATGTTTCTCTCTCAACTCATCAAATATGGAAGAGCTCTTTTCTGTTACTGCATTGTAGCATTATTCTGTCAGTAATAGTCAAAACTTGTAATATGAAAATGTCAAGATTGTACATTTCTCAAATATAATGTAGAATGATGACTAAACAGGCAGTCAGGAGCTATTATTCAATCATTTGAAGAAACAAATACCTAACTGAGTATTCACATTCAAAGTTTTATTTTTTAGACCATTATTTAACTCAATCTATATAATTCCTACAAGGAGTGCTAGCTTTTGGAAAATTTTCCCTCATTTAACCCCCAAAATGTGATGTTTAGGTTACATATGACATAAATGATATCCCTTTAAATGTATTAATATCCATAAGGAAATATATGTTGCAAATTTGATGCATACCACAAGTCAATGAATGTTTTTATCTGCAAAATCACAAAAGAAATGTCAGTTTATATATAATTAATATGGGTTAAAATGGCCCAAAATATGTCATAGGGGTGACCTACAACCTGTGTCCCCTTCCAATTTTTATAAGAATTCCCTAAACCATAATTGTACAGAGTTTCATGCATCAACCTGAAAGTAAAGGATGTTTTAATAGCAAAATCCCCCAAAATTGTCCGTTTTTGACCAATTTTAGCTTAAAATGGTCCAAAAATAGGTCAGAGTAGTGACCTACAATGTGTGTCCCCTTCCTATTTTTATAAGCAATCCTTAAACCATAATTGTACCAAGTTTCATACTTCTCCCAAGAACCATTAAAGTATATATATGCAAAATCACCAAAAATGTCCTTTTTTGGCTTAAAACGCCCCAAAAATAGGTCATAGGGGTGACCTACAGCCTGTGTCTCCATCCAATGTTTATAAGCATTCCTTAAACCATAATTATACCAAGTTTCATGCTTCTACTCAGTTTAATGAAAGTGTCTCATATGTAAAATCACCAAAAATGTCTGTTTTTGACCTAAAATTGCCCAAAAATAGGTCACAGGGGTGACCTACAGCCTGTGTCCCCTTCCAATTTTTCTTAGCATGCCTTAAACCATAAGTGTACCAAGTTTCATGCTTGTACCCCAAAGTGCACGATTTGGCCAAAATCTTGATTTATCCGCCCCACTATCTGTAGGAGTAGGGAGTAGGCGTGGGTACAATATCTAATGCAGGGGGGGGGGATTAGAAGACATAAGAAGCACTTAACCTCCAGAACTTAGCTTAATAAAACACTGAGAGGATGTCGGTGTCTGTTGGCAAGGGTTGTTTCAGCAAAAATTCAAAGTGATATTTTCACAATAAAAATGCTTGGATTCATATGTGAACCGTTCTAATGAACCTCTCAACCTCCTGATGTACCTCAATATCCTGGTGACACTTTTAATAAGGAGCCGTTAACAAAATTGGCTGAAAAGATATAATTTGGGTTACCATCAAAAGCCTGTTTTTGGATTTTATAAACAGAATTATTCAAAGGTCTTGCTTTTAAAGTAGACAAACTTGAATTGACAGGAAAAGGAGAATTCAAAGTTCAACAAGTCCTTTAAACATCACTTATACAAATGTTGACAATATAACCTTGTCTAGTAACTAGGCCTCCGTGTCCTTCACATCAGAACTTATGGTGTATTCTTTAGCAGCAATGACCCAGAAAGTACCTGTACTAGTCTATACCCTGTAGTATGTCAACTAAGACAACTTAGTACATCAAATTGTTTAGCCAGTAAGAAAATACCTTTTAGTATTACCGGTACTAATAGAATGTTGTTTGATTGTAAACAAAAATCCTCAGACCATATGTGCACTGTAGATGTGAATCGGCTATGACAATTGCTTATAATTGTTACTTTTTTCTCAAGATTTTCTCTTTAACCCTTCCAATGCTAAAGCTATTTTTGTCCAAATCACAAGAGCACAATGTTTTTTGTAAACCGTCTAAACCCTGTCATGTTGGTATTCATTAGAAAGCTCTCATGAAGCACTCTCATTTGAGTACCCATTTGCTATGGTTTCAGTAATTTTTCAGCGTTTTTGCATCATTTTGTATTGGCCACATTAGCCACCAGCAGCATAAGGGTTAAACCTATGAGGTAGATCTACCCCTCTGTAAAAATGAAACCCCTCATGGGTAACCAACCCTCTATTAACAAAAGTGGTGGGTCTGCCAGTTGACACATCTGCAATATTCAAAATATCTATTCACCATGTAATTCATTAGACATACTAGTGTACTGAACTGATGACCTCACAGCTGCAAGGTTCATTCTACAATATCATGCAGTACTATTTATAGACACATACAATCATGGTTGATTACTTTTATTAACAATTATATGCTGACTTTCTTTGTGTATGCACAATCAGTGTTGATTACTCTGATGAACTCATGATTGACTACACATACCGTGTATGGCTGATTAACCATTGTGAAACGATTTATAACAATTCACTACTACCAGTTAAGAATCAATACTCTATGCACATAGAGTGAAATGGTGATATTCTGCAAAATATCACCACCTTCATAGATATTCATAACGATTGCATATATTTAAACAGTTTTTTTTAATGAACACTGAGATTTTAAGACCCCTTTCGTCACATCTAATGTTTTGTTACTAAAGAAGTAATATTGCCTAATCATTTTATTAAATTTTGATTTATGTTTATAAAAGTATGCAACATCTAAGTTGTCAAAACTCCTGGCTGACTTAATGATATGATTTATATAGGTTAAAGGTTAAAGGTTTAAGGCTTATTTGTTTTATTTATTCATGACTAAATATTTTGATAATTGTTGTCTGGATCTACAATTTTATAATGACAAAAAAAGACGAAACCATGTAGTAGGTCATGCAGAAGGCTAAAATTGTGCATAATTACAGACCTTTATAGTAATATGTCGATGGTTGATCAGGCCAAAAAAAAAAGTTTGGTTCCTATTACATTCTAAAAGAAATAGAGGTACGGTAGGTAGGGATTTATTTTTTTTATTATTATTTTGATTCTTTAACTCACACGATTCCCTGGAGTTTGATGGCTTCAATAAAAGTTTGCCTTGTCGTTATTGTCTTTATATGCAGTAATTGTACTTCTGTTCATCCAGAAATAGATGATAATGGTTAGAGTATTGATATTTTGGACAGCAAGGCTTCCGTTGGTGTCACTACTGCATGATTAAGTCTGAATTTCGTTACTGTTTTTGTGTAGGAAGAGTTCATTTTTGAGTAGAATTGGCCAAAAAAAAAATTAGGGTAGGGGACAAAAACTAGATAGGGTAGCGTAATAGGAACCAAACATTTTTTTTAGGCCACAGTAATTGAGCTGGTATTAGGATTGGTGCTATTTCCCTCATAACTAATGCTGACTGTGCCATGTAATGCCAACGGGAATGGGAACAAACAGTGATACTAATGATAATGATGTGAACCAGGATGGACTTTATTGGGTAATAATGATATGACAGTGGCTGTCATTTAGTCAAAATGTGCAAAAAATAATGTTAACAAAACTACTGATGGTATTTGCTGTACACATTTTGATTTTTTGTATGTTATTATTATTGTTACACTTTAATTTTGACACAGTGCTCCCTGTTTTCTAGTTGCTAGCCATGCTCTCTATTTTTCACCATAAAAATACAAGTTGTATTATACAACAATAATTATATTTCATATTCACTTTTATTTGTGATTTTATACTGAAACCATGCAGTCTAGACTTGCCTATGGCTAGTCATGACTTAGTGGAAATGTGGAAAGAGAAAGAGGCAATAAAGGAAATCTGAAATCCTGGTTGACTTGAGTGTCACTGCAGGCCGTGGCTGCCAATCATTGGATCTCTCTCGCAAGGCCAGATAAGCCAGCTCATCACACTCTATTGATCCTGGGATCAGCAGGGATCTGCCTCTCCACTGAGAGAGAGAGAGAGAGAGAGAGAGAGAGAGAGAGAGAGAGAGAGAGAGAGAGGGGGGGGGGGGGGGGGGGGGGAGGAGAGAGAGAGAGGGAGAGAGAGAGGATAACAGACAGAGACAGACAGTGAAGCCTTTCTCCTATTAACTTATAATTATTTGTAATATTTTTCTGATGTCTGCCCTGAATCCTTAATGATACATTTTATGAATAAAGCTATCACTACAAGATAACTACAAGAACAGCGAGATGATTAGAAGTCAACGATCATTGTATCTGCATATTTTGAAAATATGATATATTTAAGTGGCATCATGGCATTTATAATTATATTTTAACTTATTATCATATACAATTATATTTTTGAAATTGGCATATACAGTATTGAGAAATATAAAAGGTATAATGTTTTTCACCAACATCTTGTATGCCCTGAAGTGAGTTTTCAATGTCTGACATAAATGTCCAGAGATTCCAGAGACCCAGACACCATTCTGGCTTAAAATGACTCCGATACCAATATCTTCCCTCCCGCCCCCCCCCCCCCTCAACGATTGCATTCATCTCATTGGCTGAGCCTAAAGTCCTCTTTTATCAACCTGATAAACAGATTAAACTCTCGATAGGTGTGTTGTTGTCTAAGAGGCCCATTCTACAAGATTGAGTTTCTTACCCCTGCTATTTCGTTATCTATGCTAGGGATTAGTAAACTAATGAGACTGGATTGGTGATGCTTATACTGCCACTCCTGCTGATCCTTACTGGCAATCTCCTCGCTGTGTTAGGATTTGTTTCTGTTAACCCATCCATGCCTGGAGAGAGAGAGAGAGAGAGAGAGAGAGAGAGAGAGAGAGAGAGAGAGAGAGAGAGAGAGAGAGAGAGAGAGAGAGAGAGAGAGAGAGAGAGAGAGAGAGGAAGGATCCTTCAAATCTTTTCTACAAATTTCTTTTGTAAGAGAGATATCACCAAACATTTAGGCGGTTTTGGCTGATACACACATGAAAGGGTTAAGATAGGGATTATGTGATTGTAATTAGGTTCTTCATGATTCTGAAATTAAAAATCTTAGTATGAATGAGTTCATTAGGTGAAATTTTAAGCACTCCAAATTTAAGCATTATATTGTAGTATAAAACTAGATGATACCTTTCAAAGGTAAGTCTCACCTGTTCACCTGTGTTTACCGTCTTACTAATCAAGCTGAAGGGATTCATCACGGCCTTGGCTGCCTTTAGAACATGATTGGCACATGAATACCCTCATTTCCATGTGAACCTCAACCCCAGCAGTACATCACATTGCCTGGCGGCCAATTGACTATTCCGCAGTCGCTATTGTCTTACAAAGTCATGCTTTATCAAAGGCCACAGGTTGCCCTCTAAACCCATTCATCCCTGCCACAGCACAGTGAAGGTCTGGCTATTTCTGGAATATCTTCACAATAGAAGCATATTTTTGATTTTTTTATATGATTTGAATATGTGATTTTTTTGCTGTGAAAAATATAGGAACTTTCTATAAGGTGCTTGATTTCTTTATCGACCGTATATTAGGAATACAATGATAAATGGCCCACTATTACTGGAAGAATAGCTTTGACATAAACCTGCCTTCCTTCAAATGAATATATTAAGAATGTTCTGTGATATATCGCCTGGTGTTTTATATGTAGGATATTGTAAGAATATTTTGTCTTAAGTGAAAATACTGTAATAAGATATTGCGGGATACCTGCTTTCCTTCCAGTGGAATATATTAAGAATATTCTGTTATAATAAATAACTTGGTGTTTTTAGATGTGATATTGTTAGAACACTCTGTCTTAAGTGGGTGTATTGTGAGAATATATTGCCGGGCACCTTGTGTAATTGTGAGTATTGTATGTGTGGGGCGCCGCCTGCCCTGTCATTGCTGCTGCTGATGAGGAAGATGCTGCTGTTGCCGGCGGCGGCGGCGGCAGCGACAGGCAGCGTCGTCAGCTCAGTGGGAGGAGGATGAGTAGTGCCAGGTAAGCCGAGCGGCGCCACTCAATGCCAGCGATGCTGATGCCGCAGCACGCTGTCCTCCCACACACACACATTCTCCCACCCCCTCCCCCTCCTAAGGCCACATTTAACCCTTACAATGCTGAGGCTCATGGTCTTAGCCAGCAGGGCATCTGGGTGTCTCTTTGGACACCCAAACCCCTAAAAAACATCCCTCATGACACCCAAATGTTTTTGAGAGGAATTTCTCAAGATGTCAATCTCAAGCATGTAATTGAATTTTTTCACCCAGTTTCTAAATCCTGGCTAAGACCCTGCTGAGGCTATTTTCTTCCAAAGCATAAGAACGCAAAGATTTTTGAAAGACATCTCAATCCTGTCATGTTGGCATTCATTGCATGGGTAGCTCTCACTGAGTACTCTCAGATGAGTACCCATGAGCCAGGGTTTTAGTAATTCTTTTAGTTTTTTTGCATCATTTGGCACAGATGGTGCCAAGGGTGGTCACCCACATTATCTAGAGCCATAGTAGTAGTGGAGGGATTAATAAGATCTGTTTGGCCACTTGGTGAGCAAATGTAGAACTAAATCAGGGTAGATATAAAAGAGGTTTAAAATTGCTCGCCCTAGTGCTAGACTACACCTTACAACGCTACACGCTATAGCCTAGCTACTAATTCTTTCGAGTAATTTAATCTTTCTCTTTCTGACCTTATCTATTTGTTTTCAATTCATACCTACGTCTTAGTGTATAATTATTGAGATAGATAGCACCAGGAGTGGTTATTAACTTTGGAATTGAAAAGATCTCAATCCAACCACCTGGTGAGCAAGTGTAGAACTAAACCGGGGAAGGTGCAGTTTGTCTATGAGTTGGTATATTTTTCAGGCGTATGCTTAATCCTTATGCTGCTGGTGGCTGATTTGGCCAATACAAAATGATGCAAAAAACTTGAAAAGTCACCGAAACCCTAGCAAATGGGTAGTCATCTGAGAGTACTCAGTGAGAGCTATCCAATGAATACCAACATGACAGGGTTTAAATTATTTTCAAAAATCTTTGCGTCCTTGTGCTTTGAATGAAAGTAGCCTCAGCATTGGAAGGGTTAAATGCTTATCTTAGGGTTAGGATATACCACATGCTGCTGCAAAATCCAGAACCAATTAACATCTCTAACTATTTGCTGTACTCTGCACGAGAACCTGGGATTTTCTGATAATATTACATAGGCCTTTCAGCTTAGGGTGAACATGGAGGTGATCTTGCTGTTTGAGAGAAATGGTGAAGAAGAACCTGATTCCATTGGCCTTTAGGTAGATTCCTAGAAAACTGCTGTAGTAATCAGAAGATGTAATTGCAGTGTATAAGGGAGGATCCATTATAATAGGCTAATTGTACATCTTTACACCTTTACACAATTTCTAGGCTGAGAGCGTTATTGATATCAGTAAGTATATCTGGTGATACCAATGTGGTTGTATTGCATCAAATGAATTGTGATTTTTTTCAATAATTTCATGATAATAATTCAGAAATATCGTAATCCCCTAACACAATTGTCCATGAGGTATATTGGTATGTGAAGATCTAAGAGAATGAATACCTTCACTCATTGAATATCTTATTTCTCGTATGTGAGAAAATGAATAATAGAAAGCTTTAGATTTATGTGGTGATTTATGCATTATTGCAATCATTCAACGATGAGGCTACTGTTTTAAATGAATAAAATACCACTTCTGCTGTGAATTAACTGTCATTAATTCAATAGCTATGTTGTTTTCTGGATGCTGGGAGAATTGAGTTCTGGAGGCCAAGTTGGTGCCGTCAGACCCAGACCTGCCAATATTTCTCTTTCTAGTTGAGCTATATGATCAATAGTGGAACTGATGGAATAAAAGCTACAGAAATGCCAAACTTCTACAGGAAATATTTTTCTCCCTTTTTGCCTTTAAGCTGCAGAATTGCATGCAGAACTGTTATGGATTTTTCAAGATTTCCTTCTGCATGGTTATTTCCATTTCTTGATATTTTTCCCTATGTACATTTAGATACATTTGGTATGAGTGGATATTCCTTTCAACAAACTTCCATTTTCAAATATTTGTCATAAGTTGACATTGCCATTCAATTGTTGTACATTCATATGCCAGTATTGGTCACTATTATTTCCATTTCCAAATGTTTGTTACAAATTCATTTATTCATATTCAAATATTTGACATAAATGCATATATGTATTTTCATACTAGTGAGGAATATACTTTTATATATAGGGGGTGTCACTCTTTTTGTTGGAGACAGAAAGGCTTCCAAATAAAGATTAGAAATGTATTTAAACTTGTTTAAGTAAAAAAAAAGGTCTAGGTAATGACCTTGCATTGAAGTTAAGGTGTAATTTATAGATGACTTAAATAAGCTTAAAAATCCAAATGCTTAATAAAGCAATTATAGCAATTAAGGATTACCTTCTTATACTTATTTTAAATCGGAATGAAAAATAAACAAGAATTAATCTTAGTCCATCACATCTCCATGACTGAAAGATTACTTTGGCAAAATTCCAACTTTTATAGAAAATGGTGTATATTACAAGATAATCGTGATGTGATAATGGCGATATGATAGGCATTATAAAATTAAACACAGCAGACCCAGTGGCCTGTATTTAATGAGCTGATGGTGTGATATGGGTTATTACCCCATCATGCTTTACATGCATGCCCAGGTACTCTCACAAATATGGGAAAAAGAAGGCAATTTAAAAAAATCTATTTCAAGGCAGATACTTAATTAGCCAGGACCTGTCCAGTCTGTCTTTGGACAGGTAGTTTCCTGATCGAGAAACTTCTTTTTTGGACGGGCAGACATTTCTATGTAAAATCTTCAATTATGACTTTTTGGGGTAATTGAGAATAAGCAGAAATTAATAAAATATATGAAGGTGTGTTGCATATTTGTTTTGATAAACATTTATCCTTCAAATATTTTTCACGAAACTCCCCGGTCAAAAGGATATTATGAAAAAGAGAGGGTGTATTTGGGCTCTATTGGGCCTAAAAAATGTTTGGTTCCTATTACCCTACCCTACCTAGTTTCTGTCCCCTACCTTAAAGTTTTTTTGCCAATCCTACAGAAAAATGAACTGTTCCTACCCAAAAATAGCCTCTCCATCCTAAATATCAATTCTCCAACCATTAAATTATCAGTTCTGGATGAACAGAGTACAATTAATGCATTTAAAGACAATTACAACAAGGCAAACTTTTATTGAAGCCATCCAACACTAGGGAATCGTGTGAGTTAAAGAATAATTTTTTTTAAAAGAATTAAAAAAAAAAAATCCCTGCCTACCCTACCTATATTTTTTAGGCCATAATAGGAACCAAACACTTTCTTTTTTTTGGCCTAGACATGAATTGGTGAAGATACAGGCGGATTCTTCAGAGGTCTTAACCCATTAATACTCAGAGTTTCTCTAGAAGGTAATGTCTGCTACTCTCAGTTTTGAAAATAACTTTGAAATAAAGCATACATTCACAAAATATTTGAAGGAGAGTTATTGTTTGGCTTCTGATGAACATTTCTCCTTCAAATATTTTCATGAAAATGCCTTCATAAGTAAAATATTTCCAAAATCATCAGGCCTCTTTTGGCCGCTCTAAGTGTAAATGGGTTAAGGCATGAAAAGGATGAATAGGATCATCCAAGAAAGGTGCTTGCATGCCATCAACTGCTGTCAACTACTGGATCAATATGCTTCTTAAGGATTAAATGCACTTTTCCTGATCCAATCTCAGCCAGGATAGTTAGTGAGTAAGCAGGTTTGCCACAAAGGCTTGGCAAATTAACACCTAGGGCTTACGCATGGTCTGGCACCTCTGGAAATAGCTCAAAGACAAAGCGATATTGTGAGAAATACTTGATTGAAATGTACTCCTTTTGTGTTTAACAATACCTCATAAAATCGATTTTTAGATATCGCGCTGTTTGATGGGTTTCGTTTAAAGTGATTATTGGTATTATATATTTGTAAGGGTGACCACTGAATTTAATTATGATCAAAAACTCATGGTACAGACATATAAATCCCTCTTGCATGGCCTGTCCACTGCAGGTTTCGTGAACTGACACTTAGATATGTGATTCAGATTAAGGTAATATTTAATCCTTCCTTATCATGTAAAAGCTTGCAGAAAGTAAGGAGATATATTTTAAAGTTTAAAGTTAGGGGTCTAGCTGATCACTAGCCCCATTCCCTTGTAAGGCTATAATGATATTTGTCTTTGTAGCCCAGGTGACTTAAATGAGTGACATATTTACCGTTATGCTGCTGGTGGCTAATTTGGCTGTTACAAAATGATGCAAAAATCCAGAGAAATGACTGATATGCAGGCAAATGGGTACTCATCTGAGAGTATACTCAGCGAGAGCTTCCCAATGAATACCAACATGACAGGGTTTAGATGGCTTTCAAAAATCGCTGCGTCCTTGTACTTGGGATGAAAGTAGCAATTGCTCCGAGGAATATCAAAATATGATCAGTTGAAAAACGTCATTTGACACAACCGTTGTCCTTTAGTACAGTTCCAAACTGGAATAATTTCATTATAAAAGATTAGATTGCATCTTGGAATATCTTTAGGGAAAGTACTACAGTGGTACTGCAGGATTAAGCAAAGCTTAAAGGGCTATGAGATCTTAATTGTGTCACAGCTAGGGCTGTGAGGATTTGAGAACCTGAAGTCCTGCAGTCTGAGTCCCAAAGTATTTAAACAAAACCTGATCCCTGTAATATATGATTTAGAGAGGCGACTGTGATCATACCAAATCCAACAATAGTTTTCAGACAGGAAGGAAGTCTTATATTTACCCCCTTTCATTCAATAGCACAATATATAGACTCCTATTTACACGCCTTTTTCTCAGGATGGGCACTTTAACGGGGGTCATGCGTTTGTCAATGGTGTCTGGGGGTTTGTTGATCCAGTGTTGATGGTGGTTAAGGTGTTTCTGTTGCCACAGTCACTTGAAGTGGTCAATACAAGTGGCAGGGTTTGTTTGTCATTAGGGAGGGGGAGGGGTAAGGGGTAGAGGTCACCAGATAGGACTGGCTTGACCTTTAAGCTCCTACCTGATCCTATTAAGGGTAAAATCAGTCAATTATTTCATCAAAACAGGTATAATTTGAAATCTCTGATTTATGATTTGTGAGACACTGTGTAACTATTTGTAGGGGGTCTATCTATAGCTGGAGGAAACCTGTGTGGTTGAGTGATACTTCTGGCTAAGTTGTTTGACTGCCCATTTTGGTAACAGACAGGAGTTATTCAACATTATCTAACAACTGAGCAGGTTAGTCCCTAATCTAAACAATTGTTTATAGGGTCAGTGACTGCTAGTTTATAGAGTTCAGTGAACCCAATTCTTTATAGAGGTCATGCAGTGACTGCTACATTAATTATGTAGCTCAGTGACTACCTATAGGGTGTTGAGTGGTATCACTTTCACATAGTCCAGATGTGAAAGATTCTGGAGAGACAGTACAGATGATCAGACAAACGTCAATATATCTTGGCATCTTAAGTGATATACTGAGAAATATTTGACTAAAAGTTGCTCAATGATACCTGTTGCCATTTACAGTCTCTATTTAAGTTTCTATTGGAAGTTAGTCATGGAGTAAAGTTCCAGGTAGGTATGCATCAGTATATAACGTCAATTGGTTATGTCTTTCTATGTCACCTTTGCAGTTGTCTAAACTACTAGGCACAAAGGCCCCATTATCTGGTTCATGATTCTCAGTTCAGTTATCCTGCCATCTGACACCATTATGAAGACCTTAACCCACTCATTCTCAAAAGTACCCTTAAAAACAACATCATCTCAGTCCGGGATGCTTTGAAGAATTGCAGGAATGTTATAGGACCTCACGCAATATTCTCAGTTCAGTCATCCTGCCATCTGACACCATTATGAAGACCTTAACCCAATCATACCCAAAGTACCCTTAAAAAGAATGTCATCTCAGTCTGGGATGCTTTGACAAATATTGTGAATGTTATAGGACCTCACGCAATATTCTCAGTTCAGTCATCCTGCCATCTGACACCATTACAAATACCCTAACCCATTCATTCCCGAAGGTACCCTTAAAAAGAACATCATGTCAGTCTGGTATGCTTTGGAAAATAGCGTGAATGATATAGGATTTACTCACCAGGCCTCAACACTAACTCAAAATGATACTGGCCCTGTAGGACCAGTAACACCTAGCATCTACTGGTCCTGCAAAATTTTTACTGGCCCTGCATTTTTTCTTTAACATAACAAGAAAGAACATTGGATAAAATGCACCACTTTATAAATTTTAACTTCATTTATTTCAAAAACATTTGGGGCCATTCTCGGGGTAAAACTTTTTTTTAACAAGAATGTCTCCAAATATTAACTGGGCCTGTAGGACCAGTTGAAGTCTTTTTTTACTGGCCCGAAACTGTTTTTGGGAATTTTTACTGGCCTGGGGCCATAGGTTCACCCTTAGCGTCGAGCCCTGCTCACACAATATTTGAAGGACATTTGAACATTGAGTTCTGATGGACATTTCCCCTAAAATGCCTTTCCAGTATAAGCATTTGTTAGGGATATACCACAAAAATACACTAGACCTTTCTATCTGACACAGGCAAGAATGGGTCAAAAATTAAAGCCATATTTCTCGTCAGAAATATGCATTGGATGATTGTGTCTTGCAGTTAGAAACTCAATATATAACAGATCTGTCAAGTCCCCCATTGGTTTGGTAATGTGTATCAGCAGGGCTCGACGCTAAGGGTGAACCTATGGCCCCAGGCCAGTAAAAATTCCCAAAAACAGCTTCGGGCCAGTAAAAATATACCTCAACTGGTCCTACAGGCCCAGTAAACATTTGGGGACATTCTTGTTAAAAAGTTTCCCCCTCCCCCCCCCCCCCCCCCCCCCCCTCCGAGAATGTCCCCAAATGCTTTTGAAATATACGAAGATAAAATCTACAAAGATAAAAGTTGTGGTGAATTTTATGCAATGTTCTTTCTAGTTATGTTAAAGAAAAAAAGTAGGACCAGTAAATTTTTTGCAGGACCAGTAGATGCTAGGTGTTACTGGTTCTACGGGGCCAGTGTCATCTTGAGTTAGCATTGAGGCCTGATCAGGCCCTGGTGCTCCGTGCTGAGGGGCTTCCCCGATAGCCAAATGGTCAAAGCACTGCATCAAAGCTGCTTGCTGCATGACACCTGATCTGTTCAAATCTGGCAACAGGCTTATGAGCAAGTTACCAGAGACTTGGGGGTTAGTCGGTGGTTTTCCTGGACATCCAATTTCCCCGGACCCTAAGAAGCAACTGGCTGGTCACAATTTAGCTATTATAAGGCAGAAAAAGTAACAATGCAAAGTTGAAATTCTAAATTTGATAATTTAGCTCATGTACCTCTTAACTTCAGATTATTTTTGATAGCTGATGGGATATGGTGGCCTACCTGGTAGAGATACCGTGAGGTGGTCCCTTTCTCCTGAACCCAACTCATGGGGGTCATGTAAATGCACTGGAGGAATTTCAATGATATCTACTGGGGTCAATCCACGTACTAGCTCATTATATCAACCTGCACTGCTTTATCTGTGATTGAAGATGCCTGGAGGGTTGTTGAATGATCACAAATGCAGCCATAACTCTTCAAGCTCTTTTTATTAAAGCCTTGACATCTTTCCATATATGAATGGGTTATAAGATAATAACTTTGAACTCATCCTACCAGTGCCTTTCAACCCTTCCAATGCTTTTTAAGTTTAGAAACATATTTATTGTCAAGCAAGTCCAAAAATGGACACAGAAACAAGTTACAGCATTTTTGCATATATCAATAGTACATTCAAAGCAGACGGTATTGGTAAATATACATCTATTAAATGATTGACTTGAACCCTTCCAATGCTAAGGCTACTTTCGTCCAAAGCACAAGGATGCTAAGATTCTTGAAAATCTGATCTAAACCCTGTCATGTTGGTATTCATTGGAAAGCTCCTGCTGAGTTCTCAGATGAGTACCCATTTGCCAGGGTTTCAGTGATTTTTCAGGATTTTGCATCATTTTGTATTGGCCAATTTAGCCAGCAGCAGCATAAGATTTAAACAAGGTTAGGCCACTCCAATTTGATTACTTGTCTTACATGCTCAGGAGGCAGGAAATGAGCCATTTTGGAATAAAAAAAAAAGTTGAAAAATGTTTTTTTTTTTATTATTATTATTTTTTTAGAGTCTGCTGACTAGAACTGGTAGCGAGATGTTTCTAGATAACAGCCCATATTTAACTCTACTACAGCATTTATAAATTCCTGAAGTTGATTGAATCACCCTAACAATGGATATTCTTAAATCTAGCACTTTTTTTTTTTTTGGAGTCTGACAGAAAATTTCCAAACCACTTTCGTCCGTAAGACACCAAAGTCGACTTTTTTCTTTTTTTTTTTTTAGAGTCTGACAGGATTTTTTTTCCAAAAAAAGCTTGGAAGACAAGTAATTAAATTGGAGTGGCCTTAATTGTACATATTTGAAATTTCATTCATTTTTTTCTCAAAAAATGTGGTTTATTGCCATACATAACTGGGTTGAAGTTTAAAACAGCTGATGAAATCTGAATTTTACCATGTATGAACCAGCAGATGAATTCTAATTCTTTTATATATAGAGTGACATCATGATCTTGTATTCATGACAAGCAGGACACATGACGTAGCAGGTAAATAGCACAGTGAGGGATTTTCCGGGAGAGTGATTTGATTGACCTAGAAATAAATAATGTTCTTGAACCCTTCTAATGCTGAGGCTACTTTCATTCAAAGCACAATAAAGCAAAAAAAATATGAAAACCATCTAAACCCTGTCATACTGGTATTCATTGGAAAGCCTTTGCTGAGTACTCTCAAATGAGTACCCATGCGCCAGGGTTTCAGTCATTTTCAGCTTTTTGCATCATTATATTGTAATGGCCAATTTAGCCACCAGCAGCATAAGGGTTGACCTGTTAGCATGTAGAGTGCACCATGCATGGCCTGACTTTTGAACATACCATATCAAATAGAGTCAATTTTTGAAAATATCTGAGGAGTGATAGTTAAACTGAATCAGGGACAACAATTTTCAGTTGATTATTTCTCAAAATATTGCTCCCAATAACTCAGGCTTTATTCTTAGCCTGTTTTCAAAAAGTATCATAGATGCAGGAGAGATGTCACTATCCACTTTCAATAATTCGTTTATATCTGATAAAATATTTTAGGAGAGGTTAAATTCAACATGTTACACAACTTTCAACCCAGTGTTTCTTAAGATGTTGCTTTGCTATCAAGATATTCCCACATGTCAGAGCTTGGGTCAAAGGTCACTACAGTGCAGTGACATTTTTCAAAGAATGACGATCAGCATTTAAATAAACATGCTTTAGTTGTTTAGATTTCTTTTCCTGCTTATTACTGAATTCCTTCATTCAGTATGTATTTCAGCACATGAGGCGAGCGCTCAAATATCTTAGGAAGTTCCTCCTACACACAAATAAGCTGAGTGTGGTATACAGGTAAAACATACATGTATTTTACCACAGGACAATACTGGGCCCTGCTTACCGTGATTCAGAAACATTGCCAACATACCAGTCAAACTGCCCTTACCATAGTGCAGTGGTTTACATGGGGTGTTTCAGTGGGTTATGAGTGGTTGCCTACAGTGGTGCCACTGAGAAATACAGTGGTACCACTGAAAAATATAGTGGATAGTACATGGGTCTCTCAAGAGCTGTAGCACCATCCCCCACTTTCCTGGAATGTGGCCCAAGAGCCTTGTTGTAGTGGGTTTATTACCACTTTTTTGTACCACTGAAAAAAAGTGCCCTTTAAGCCTGTCTGAAGTGTCCCGCTTTTGCAAAAGCGGAGACACTTTATTGGGGCTTCATGGCCACTTTTGCAAACAGTGGTAGCTTCATAGTGGTCCCACTGTTTTGGACAGTGGTAGGTGGGCCTGCATACCATTGCATCAGCAGTTCTCTACCACTAACAGATGCAGTGGTCATACCACTGATCAAGAGAGTGGTCCCACTATTCCTGACGGTGGTATGATCATCCTATAATGCTAGTTGCAGTAGATTTACCACTGTTCAATGTAGAGGTCCCACTGTTTCAGACAGTGGTAAAGTCATGCTTTACTGCAAGATGCTGGGGTTTTACCACTGTCAATGGAAGTGGTTGATCCACTTTCTCTGACAGTGGTGGTCATGTACCCCACTGTAAAATGCATTAATTTAGCACATCATTCAGGATAGATGAATGAATGAATGAATAAATAGATACGTTAATAGATAGACACTCAATAGTTAAAATAATTTTCTAAAAAGTTTATTAGAAAGAGGTTTAACCTGTTAAGAACATTTACATATAGGATTATAATGCATGGCAACATATTCTGGACAATTATTCTAAGATGTTCCTGTCTCCTGTCTGCTAATTGTCTCTCCAGTCTATGTAAATCTTGATTGACTGTAGACCTAACATTAGTCACATATCATAGTTTGCAAGGTTCCCTTCTCCTGAATCATGGAATACCCTAACACTCTGACACAGCTGATGTAAATAAAGAGAAACTCTATATCATACCACCTTATTTCAACATCCTAGTCACTTCTAAATCATATGTCAGCATGCCTTTTCTGTCTAACCTGAGTATTTCATCTCACCTTGCATTTTCTGTATTCAACAGCAGAGATATTCACCTGCCCTTTTGACTGAAATAGCCTTGACTTTATCCTTTAATATACCCTAACACACAATTTGTCTTAGTTAGTTTTTCAAAATTCCCCTCACACCATTTACAGAGCACATTTCTGTCA
This sequence comes from Maea johnstoni, assembly GCA_963942565.1. Taxonomy (NCBI): domain Eukaryota; kingdom Metazoa; phylum Annelida; class Polychaeta; order Spionida; family Magelonidae; genus Maea; species Maea johnstoni. The sequence continues at coordinate 15,136,770 of OZ012687.1, read as the reverse complement.
ATGAAATCAACTCACCTCCTTCTACACTGTCATCCTGTCAACTGTCACAATTTTGAATAACAAGGTCAAGTTCTGTACTAGTTGACCCTATTGTTATATATTATATACCTTCCTACAGATAAGGAAAAGCCTGCATCTCCTGTGCTCATATCCATATCAGTCACATAGGGTTTATTTAGTGGCCCCACTGTAATCAGCAGTGGCCCCACTGCAAGAAAAAGTGGTCCTAAGATAAACTAAGTTTTGAAAGCCCCATTATAGTGGTTCCTGATATATGTGGATTTTTTTCAAGTCACATATGGGTTTATGTAGTGGTCCCACTGTAAGAAACAGTGGCCCCACTGTAAGAAACAGTGGCTCCACTGCAGGAAACAGTGGTCTTACCACTACGTTAGACAATGGGGCTGACTCTGACAGTGGTACCACTTATATACCCCATTTCACAGCTTTTTTAGGCAGTGGGCAGGCTTACTGACCACTTTTACCACTAAGGCATGGTGAGGGTGTACAAGTGGGTATTCTGACGTTTCCAGACCAGGAAACACCATTGGGGAGTTATTTACATAGCAGTATAATGATTAAGCATAGGTTTTGAGAGGTTTTATAATGAATAACCTCATATGGTTTAAGCGTAATATTAGAATTTCCTATACCTTTTTTGCCAAACAATCTTTGGGGTTTGTGAGTAATTGGGTGAAGTGTTAAACTAGTACATATTTGTGGTAAATCTCAAAACACTTAAAGTTCTTGTTGAGTGATCTGGATGTAAAGGGCCTGAGAGTTCTGAGAGGTACTTGTGACACCCTACAGATTTGATGATGGATTTGCACTACCTGGAGTAACTACCTTTGACAGATAACATCACTAAAGTGCAGAATAAAAGTTAAAAAAAACAACACAAGATGTTACTTAAGACATATTGCTAGTACATGTTGAATTTAAAGAAGTCTCCCTTAACATTTATACATATCTTTGGAATACTGGCTAGATATGAAATTTTTCACACCAATGGACTTATTTATACTCAGGGGTAAATGATAGCTTGTCTAGTAACTATAGTAACTTTGGCCAAAGTAAGGGAGTATATGGAGAGATGTTAGCACCAATCTATGTACAGTGCTGATGTAAAATTTGAAAGGCTTGTAAAACTTAAATGCACCTCTCCTACACTGGGTAGGTATACTTTTAAGTTAATGTTGAGCCCTGTACTCTGTACTATTGATGAGTGCATTGGCTGGCTTATGTTTATTACATTACCTGATACAGGTATCAGATCAATGATTGTATATAAGATTTATTGGGGTTGGTTAAAATTCTAGAGCCAAGTTCTTTGGTCCAGATAACTTCTGACCCCTGCCTGCCTGACCTACTGACCACATAGTGCACCAGTGCAGGGGTGGACACTAGATACAGGTTGGGAAGGGGAGGTAAGGGTTCAGCCCAAATTTGTGATGTATGCGCATAAATTGTGTGTATCAAATCCCTTCCATGCTTATATCAAGACTCTCGCCCTGATTTGGGAAGAAAACTAAAAACTAAACATCAGTCCTTATATCCTGCGTCTCCAATGAAATATATGATGTATGATGACTATATTTAAAGCAAATATGTTCAGCTAGCAACTCTGTTTCCAAAGTGAATTATTATTTATATCACTCTTTGGTGTCCTGTTTTGAGGGAGACCATAATACCATTTGGATTGCCACCATGAACATCAGTTGACTTATCTCAAAAGAAATTAAATTTGATGCCCTAGAATTTACAATGAAGTGAGTATTTTTTTGAAACTGATATTTTAACAAATTACTCTCGGAAGTATTTGTGATTTTGAAGGGTTTAGGTGCCTAAATGATGCCCAGATACCCTGTTGGTGTGTCGGCATAATATCCATGTTTGATCTGATTAACATAAAGCTTTTGAACCAACAGGAACTCCCTGTGTCCACATTTTTCATCATTCTCCTCCACGCACTTAACCTATTCTTGCCCATAGCGTCCATAATGTCCTGGCTATTTTGATGTTACCTTTTTGACCAGGGAATAGTTTTGAAAATATTTGAAATAGGAAATAGAAATGGAGTTAAGAAGCCGACCAACATCTATTTCTTTGAATAATTTGTGAATTCAATCATTATTTGTGACTTGTCTTCAAAAGTATCACTGATCCATTTAACCCATTCACACTTAGAGCGGTCAAAACAGGCCTGACAATTTTGACAATACTTTTCTAACAAAAGCATATTTTGAAAAATATTTGAAGGAGAAATGTTAATCAGAAGCCAAGCAACAACTCTACTTCACATATTTTGTGAACGTTTGCTTTATTCCCAAGTTATTTTCTAAAGTATTAGAGTAGCAGACGATACTTTCTAATGGAACTCTGAGTGTGAATGGGTTAATAACACTTGTCAAGGAGATCTCCAGGCATCAATGGGTCACTTAATTCTTCAACCCTGGGGCCAGTAAGACTTACAAGTATAGGTTAATTGTTTACATGAGTTGGAGAGGTTTGTTTCACAACACCGCTTATTGAGCTTAACATGTTTACTTAACAACACCTACTACCATTTGCTAGACATATTGGTGTACATTAACCATTTATGCTTGGAGCTACCCTTATACAGTGTTGGATGGATTTGAAAATAGTATACACACATATATATAAATATATATATATATATATATATATATATATATACACACACATATATATATATATATATATATATATATATATATATATATATATATATATATATATATATATATATATATATATATATATATATATATATATATTTGTCTGTGTGTGTATTACACATATTTACACACATGGATGTAAATAAAGCAATTTCCATTTTTCCATAACTTCATTTAGAATCAAGGGGCCCTTCCCCTATCATACATAAACTCCATACTCTTTATTAAGTCATTACCTGACAATTATGGCGCTAATTTCCAGATATAAGAATAATTTTGAGAATACTTGAAAAAGAAAATTTATCTGAACTGAACTGATGAGCCTTCTTCCAATTTCCTTTTAAATGCATGTACTGTGCATATGTTACTTTAAGTAACTATGTATCATAGAAGGGGACACCATTTTCAAGAGAAGCTTGTAGGCATGAAAGGGTTATAGTGGGCTTTTGACCCAGAGTTAAGTCATGTGCGACCAGTTTCTCTGGAATAAAAAGGTTCCATTCAATACATGACAAGTTTCAAATGCCCTGGGGTAGCTAGCTTTTCTGCCACACCCTATTTTTATTCTCCATGATTGGGTGGAGTACAGCAGGCATAGAAAAAGCTTCTTTGTAATCTGATCCAGGGAGAAATTGATGATATATTTTCCCTTAGGGCTTCCATTTTTAAAAGAAGAAGATAAGTTGAGTTTAGAATTGGGGGGCATGGGGGGGGGGGGGGGGATGGATGGGTTATGGTTATTCAGAATAATGGGAGAGGGGGGGGGGGAGGCTGGTCAAACCTGGCTGGTCAAATTATCATTTGCCCGAAATCCTTTTCAATTCTACCACATTTATTAAGTGATTGATCTGTTCTCATGAAATTGCTCATGAAACTTATGGTCACCCTTTTGATATATATCGATTTGTTGATAATGCTATTTATCATATTATTTATTAATTATTATCCCATATCAGTATTATTATCATTATTATCATTATTATCATTATTATCATTATTATTATTATTATCATTATTATTATTATTATTATTACTATTATTATTATTATGATGATGATGATGATGATGATGATGATGATGATGAACATTGTTATCAATTCATTTATTTATCTATTTTCTATGATGTGCCTTTAGTCAGGTCATGAGACTCGGCGATGGCGGCACAAAATATAAGAGTACATCAATTTACAATTCTAATGAAGATGAGCATACACTTGCTTTATCTATGCATCCAGTTTCATTTGACTTCTTTCCACAATTGCTAGAGAATTCTGCGCCATCAATAATGTTGTGATGGATGAGTGCTGTTGTCATGGTTTCCAGCAATCAGTCAACCCAGCTCCTGGCTTAGCAACATTTCCCTAATGATCCATCTAAATAATGCTAATTACATAAGATACAGGTAGAAATCTAGGAAAAATTTAAAGGAGCATTGATGGTTATTTTCTAATTAAATTTCTCCTTTGAACTTTTCCCAAAGATGCTTTTGACCTAAAAGTACCTCCAAGGGGCGGCCCTAATAGTTGAGTGATCTAAATTAAAGTGTTGCCACTGACTGCTCCTGTTAGCATGTGCAAAGCAATTGTCAGAAGGTTGCAAGTGATTTGAGGTGAGACAGTGTTTTTTCTGGGTACTACTTTTCTCAACCACTTACAGATGGGTTAAATCACAATTTAACCCAGATATGGTTGAAAAATGATGATAAACAATATGCCAAATCTAGGTTTTAGTGGTAGCAAAAGAGTCAGGCCTTTCTGAATGTTAGGAGTGGCTGTTAAACATATTAGTTCCTCCACCACTTACAAATGGGTTATCACAATTTAGCCTAAATATGACAGAAAAAATGATGATAAACAGAATGCCAAATCTAATTACTAGTATTAGTGATTTAGTGGTAGCAAAGTAGTCAGGCCTTTCTGAATGTTAGGAGTGGCTTTTAATGAACCACATTAGAAGGTGTCTTAGAGTGGATAATGGCAGGGTGTGTGGAGGGAGAAAGTCGTCATTGATTGGGTATTGTATTTCATGTTCTACTGTTCTTGTGTGGAGTCTTGTAGGTTAGTAGGGATTGGTGCTGGTGCGTGCTCAATCAATAGTTAATCACAGCCTGGCTGAGTGGTACAGCGCTAACAAGTACAGTCAGTGCCACCAACATTTCCAGCCCGTTTCAGCTTACTTAAATAATTCCCTTCCACATCTAAGAATATGCACTTGGTCCGGCACATTTGGAAATTATCTTGATATTATATAATGAGGATGCAATAATTTGGGTAATATGTCATTGAAAGATGTAGCCCTTGATGTGTTTTTTTTATTATTAAAATCCCTTTAAATTCTCTGGAAATATTACTCTAAACAATGATTCATATTCAAAGTTTCGAACTCCCCTACGAGTCACAGATGCAAAAGGGTTGCATTCATGCCTCTAGCAGCCCCCCAAAAACTCTGTCCGACTATTTTGGTTGCATCTCTCCAACAGAAGTATCAATCAAAACTCGAAGACAACTCAATTTAGATTAAATTTATGTTATTTTCACAATTATCATATATCCCCATGATACATTTTGGGGAAACTCTAAATTTATCTAAGCCGGAATGGGTTAATATAATTTCATCTGCTTTTAGTCCTCACTAAATCATAGAAAATCTTTGCTACAAACATTTGCACACTGGGTTTGATATGATATGGTTTTGACAAATGCATTTTCCAAAATTATTTCACGGAGAAATACTGGTCAGAATCCCAACCAAAAACGTTCAAATATTATGTGATTTCATGTATATTGAGTTATTTCCAAAAATGTGATAAGACCAAGGCAGGACATGTCAAGGAGATCTTCAGACTAGAATGGGCTTAGTTATCATTGTCAATTATCATTGTACACTCACTTTATTAGGCCAGCCAGTTTCATAGCTTACTGTCCAGCTAAATGTTCATCAGTAAAACTAATAAGCCATGATCTAACTCTTCAGCTAGCCAGTTGCTATAATCGGCCGACCAGAGGTAATTAATAGCCATCCAGCCAAATATACAAAGATAAATCTAGCCTAGGATAACTGTGATCAGTCAACCAGCAATAACTTGCTGTCCATCCAAATATACCCTGAGAAGTCTGTTCACTTAGTTGGTGGTCAGTTTAACCCTTATGCTGCTGGAGGCTAATTTGGCTGTTACAAAATGATGCAAAACACCTTGAAAATGACTGAAACCACTCAGAGACTATTCGGGGAGAGCCATTCAATGAATATCAACATGGGAAGGTTCAGAACATTACAGGAAATGTGCACAGAGGCTACCGTAGCGAAGACCCAGGAAGTGGAGTCCTCCCTACTGTAAATGACTGGGCTGGGCTGTGCTTCCTGCTTAGCTGCTCCCCTGAGAATCCAATGCATCCGCATCTATATAGGTCAAATCACATAAGCTATCCGAGCTTATTTATCATAATAATAATAATAATAATAATCATATTATGATAATAATAATAATGATAATAATAATAATAATAATGATAATAATGATAATGATAATAATAATCTTTATTTAACCCTTATCCTGCTAACCACAACAATTGTTGTGGTGTGCAGCAGTGCTTATAGGTTTCACAGCAGGATAAGGGTTAAAGAGGGTAACTCAGTTCAATGGTAAAGATCTTCCCTGAGGCCCTCTGGCATGTTTACAAGTAGCCCGTGGACCCCAGCCAGGTTTACGAAGTAGTACAGTACATAATTTGCTTTTAGATATCGAAACTTGAGGGTATTAAGGTAGAGATGGTGCACATCTGGTGCATATCAGATCACATATGGTGCCATCTATAATAGGCTATTGACAGTACAGTGGAGGTCTTGGGAACAGGACAAATATGTTTACATATAGAGGTGTTCACATCTCGGGTCTTTTATCAGTTTACACGGTACAAAATGGGATCAGGCAATTATGTTGACAATAGGGGGCATTCACATGGAATCAGGAAGTTATGTTGACAATAGGGGGTTATTCACATCTCTGAGATGTACATAATGAGCAGTTTCCCTTTACTCCAATTTGTTTAGTCAACTGAGAGGGGGGCTTTCCAGGGACTAGGTATTTAAGATATTATGCCTCAGGTCAAGTAAGTTCCTCTGTTCAGGCCATGGCCTGCAAACTCATCCTTATGTAACTCGGTCCGGACGAATACCAAAGGGCATGTGTAGGATATGCTGCATGGCTGAGCTCTGCTTTCATAGCTCTAATTAAGGGATAGCCAATGCAGGGCCTGAAATTAAGATTTTTTCCAGGGAGCCCAATTGCATCTTCATAAGCTTCATAAAGGTGTGGTGTATATCAAACAGTACATCTTTGGGCTCCCTGCAGAAATTTGAGGGAGCTGCATGAGAGTTCAAGGGAGCCCTGGGCTCCCGGCACCCCCTAATTTCGAGCCCTGCAATTATACCGAAATAAGAGGATATGCAACAAAGCTATGGGCCAAATATAACTGAAATGTTGAGACAAAAACTATTGGCAGTTAGTGTACGGGCTTGATAGATTCTGAGGCCTACTGAAGCCTACAATTGTGCCATAATCATAATGAGGTATGTGATTGCTAGTCATAAGCTTAAGGTATTGGGGGATGTGCTTCTCTTTGAGAGACAGTTGTAAGTTAAAGGTTCATTAACAGGCTGAGGTATGGGATTGCTAGTCATAAGCTTAAGGTATGAGGGGATGTGCCTCTCTTTGAGTGACAGTTGTAAGTTAAAGGTTCATTGACAAGCTAAGGTATGTTACAGCTAGTCATAAGCTTAAGGTATGGGGGGATGTGCTTCTCTTTGAGAGACAGATGTAAGTTCAAGGTTCATTGACAGGCTGAGGTATGGGATTGCTAGTCATAAGCTTAAGGTATGGGGGGATGTGCTTCTCTGTGAGAGACAGTTGTAAGTTAAAGGTTCGTTAACAAGCTGAGGTATGTGATTGCTAGTCATAAGCTTAAGGTATGGGGGGATGTGCTTCTCTTTGAGAGACAGTTGTAAGTTAAAGGTTCATTGACAAGCTGAGGTATGTGATTGCTAGTCATAAGCTTAAGATATGGGGGGATGTGCTTCTCTTTGAGAGACAGTTGTAAGTTAAAGGTTCATTGACAAGCTGATGTATGTGATTGCTAGTCATAAGCTAAAGGTAGACTGATGTCAGCCCAGGAATGGGTGGATGTGCTTCTCTTTGAGTGACATCAGTCCTAAGCTTCTGGTATAGTACTGACGCCCAGAACCCAGAAGAGGCGTTTCCAGGTCACTCAGCAACATGAGCATAGGACCGGGATAGAAATACATGTTGTACACAGGAGTAGTGGCTGGTATTGGAGAGTGATATATTGATAGTTATCTGGAGGTGTGCCAGCTTAGCAGGATGCACTCCCAACATAGGGTTTATGGAGAGTAGTAAGCGGTGGGGCAGTGATGATGATGATGGTGATGATGATGATGTATGGATATGCTGTAGGTGCAGACACATGGCATCAAGTCTGATCACATATCTGCAAGGGGGGGGGGGGGGTCTCACGGCTAATCCAGCGTGCCTGCATAAAATGTACAGACTCCCAAGTTATGTTAAGTTAAGTTGTAGGCTGATGGTGATGATGATGATGATGATGATGATGATGATGATGATGATGGTAATGATAATGATGTAGGGATATTTGATGATGATGATGGTGATGATGATGGCGGTGATGATGATGACAGTGATAATGATGCTGACGTTGATGATGATGATGATGCTGGTTATGATGATGATGGTGGTGATGATGATGACAGTGATGATGATGCTGATGATGCATTGTTGATGATGATGATGATGATGATGATGGTGGTGGTTATGATGATGACGACAGTGATGATGATGATGATGATGATGATGATGATGACAGTGATGATGATGGTGATGGATGGGGATGATGATAAGGAGGAGGACCATGATGGTGTAGTGGATTATGGTGGTGGGGGTGGTGGTGGTACTGCTGCTGCTGATGATGATGAGGTATTGGTATGGGGTAGGTACAGACACATGGCATTGAATGTTACATAATATGCACATCTGGTGGAGGAGAAAGAGTTTATTCAATATACCTGCCTTGGATATGTACCTCTAGGAATTAGTTATGTGAAGTAGTGGAAGTGTTGAATGCTGATGCTGCTCACTGCAGCTGCTGCTGATGATGATAATGTTGTCGGGGATTATAATGATGATGATAATGTCCGGGATTATGATGATGATGATGATGATGATGATGAGGAGGAGGAGGAGGAGGAGGAGGAGGAGGAGGAGGAGGAGGAGGAGGAGGAGGAAGGCAAGGATGATGAAGATGATAATGAAGAGGAGGGCAATGATGATTGTTATAATGATGAAGATTAATATAGGATACAAATGAATATAGATGCAGACAAATGGCATGAAGTATCATTTAAGGGGTGTTTATAAACAACATGCTTGCATAGGGAATGCCACCCCAACATAGTGTTTATGGGGAGAAGTGATAATAAGGATGATGTATGGGTAGATTCAGATGCATCATCTCTCATTACACAGCAAGTAGGGGTTATGGTGATGAAGATGACGATGATAAAGGGGAGGGGTCCAACATGCCTGCATTAGTTATGTGCTGGATTGAGTTAGAGGTAGTAATGGTTGGGTGATGCTGAGTATATGATGTATAAGCACAGTCTAGGTGCAGGCACATGGCAGTGTGTGTGATTACACACATAGCATGTGGAGTGTTTGGGCTCATTCAGCGTGCCTGCTTCACGGAAAGCAAGAAATGTCATGGCAACAGACAAGTCCCTCCGATTACTTCCTCATGAGATTCTTAGAAATTTTGTTCCATAAATATTTCACCTAAGAAACCTAGGGGCAATAGTTCCCATAGCATACATGACAGAGCATCATGATGAGAGAGAGAGAGAGTCAGTGAGAGAGAGAGAGAGAGAGAGAGAGAGAGAGAGAGAGAGAGAGAGAGAGAGAGAGAGAGAGAGAGAGAGAGAGAGAGAGAGAGAGAAGAGGGGGGTGAGAGAGAGAGTCAGAGTCAGCAAGAGAGTGAGAGAGTGAGAGAGAGAGAGAGAAAGGGGGAAGAGAGGGAGAGAGAGAGAGAGAGAGAGAGAGAGAGAGAGAGAGAGAGAGAGAGAGAGAGAGAGAGAGAGAGAGAGAGAGAGAGAGAGAGAGAGAGGGGGGAGGGAGATAGAGAGAGAGAGTCATGCAGCCAAGCCTTCACCATAGAGTAACATTCTGCCTATGATTGTATTCTTATGCTGGAATATTATTGTTTGTATTATTCTTGAGAGCATACAGAAATATCCACGAGTCAATAACTGCTGCTCAATACAACGATGCAGAGTAGAGACAGGTCTGTAAATATATGGCCCACTATCCTGCAGACAGAATTCTTGCCATAAGCCTGTATATTATGAGCTTAGATGAAGAAAAAAATGGATATGTAGCGAGAGACCTACTACTATATGCGCTATAGTGAAGGGCTGGACTCAAGCCAGAGGTCACTGATCTGGCATCAGCGTGAGGTCACAAGGACCAATCAGGGCTCTTATATCATTTACATTAAAGAGAAACCTGATCGCCAGCATCAACTAAGTATGCGCAGAGCACAAATTTTGGGCTATTAGTTGACACTGGTTGTGGCTAGCCTGTTCAGGTTGACCGGCTGGTTTCATAATCCACTCGTTTTTATATATCTAAGTTAGGAGTAACGTCCTTATAATGTTTTGTCATTATAACTATAGTTGTGTCCTTCAGGTACTCCTAAGATATTTCATTAATGTACTAAATACTGTAGAACACACAATTATGTACGCCTCTGTTTATATATAGCATACATAGCGTGTGGTTCCGCTTCGCTATATATAAAAACGCTGTACTTTTTGCCCTGTACTTTGACGCTGTCAGCGGCGGCTGCCATCGCTAATATTAACATACGCTATGTTGCGAAAACTCCCCAATTCGCTATATTTGGGACACATGTCATATGTGTGTTCTACAGTACCTAGTAGGTATGAAGATGCAGTTACACAGGTGCTGAAACACACAGATAGAAACACAATAATCAAACACTAGCTATATACACTCAGTAACATATGAGAGCTGAGGACATCACAGACAGAAACACTTAATCCTGCAGACAGAATTCTTGCCAGAAGTCTGGATATTAAGAGTAATGTCCTAATATAGGGTTATGTCATCATAGGTATAGATGTGTCCATCATGGCTGCCTTTATATAGGTGCTAAAACACAGAAAGAAACACTATATCCTGCAGACAGAATTTTTGCCAGAAGTCTGGATATTAGGAGTAATGTCCTAATGTAGTGTTATGTCATCATAAGAAGATGTGTCCATCAGAACTAATAATACTTCTAATGTATTTCACTAATGTACTATGTAACAAGTAGGAATCAAGGTGAAATTAAACAACTAAGAAAGAATGTTGTTGAGATGATTAAAAAGAGTTCTTTAACCTAATTACTCAAAGCTGCCAGAAGCAGCCTGACAAATTTGAATGATGGAATATTTTATTTGAAAGCATAATTAGGAAAATATTTGAAGGAAAAATGCTGATCGGGACACTTAATTCCACCAGATCTCCTTCAAATAATTTGTAAAGTTATTCTTAATTCCTTAATTTTTCATCACAAGTATCACAGATTCAGACAGAGAGGTTCCATCACAAGTGGATGGGAATGATAATAATCTTTCATGAATGAGTAATTTTATGTCACTCACTCACATAATAGGGAGAGACTTGCCGAGTCCCAAGACACAGAATCACTCAAGAGGGCAAGATCCACACAAGAGTGGTGGAACAGGTTTTCCCATGATAGTTAATCCCTAACCCTTATGCTGCTTGTGGCTAATTTGGCCAGTACAAAATGATGCAAAAAACCTGAAGAAATCACAGAAACCCTGGCAAATGGGTACTCATCTAAGGGTACTATGCGAGAGCTTTCCAATGAGTACCAACATGACAGGGTTTCGATGATTTTCAAAAATCTTTGAGTCCTTGTGCATATATAGGCCGAATGTAGCCTCAGCATTGAAAGGGTTAATAGGAAGAGACTTGCCGAGTCCCAGAATCACTCAAGAGGGCAAGATCTTCCCATCCAAAAGTGGTGGAACAGGTTTCTCCCATGATAGTTAGTCCTTATTGCCAGTTGAAATGTGATGCATTTTACATCATGGGGAATATTAGAAAAAAAATCTACAAATACATGCTCCCTTGCGATTGTTTACTGTTTCAAATTGTTATATTCCTTTTAGTGGCTGTATATCACACCAATTGGGCGATATGTGCCAACCTAACTCTCACTTTACTCCCACTTTCACAAGATTTACCTTTTAAAATTGTACCTCAGCGAGAGTTACCTCATGGCCAAGGCCGGTAAAAATACAGTGTCCCTCTCTCTGGGTCTGAGCAGGAGGAACTGCCATCTTTAGTTGACTCTCGTTAAAGTAAACTTTTGAAACTTAAGGTAAATCTCGTGAAAGTGGGAGTAAAGTGCGAGTGAGGTCAGTGTGGTGTTCCTAATGGGTGTCAATAGTGAAAATGCAAGAGTAAATTATAAAATAATGAGGGACAAAATTGGCAAATACTGGATAAAAGATCTTGATGGATAAGGTTGAATAAATTGACAGCTATTTGACTGAAATATTGAAATTTCTATCTTTTTCAATCAATTGAGGTATTATAGGACCATTATGAAAAACTGGCTTATGCAGTATTAGTTGTCAATAAGAAAACTTTGGATAACAAAACTGAAGCCTGAGTTGTGCTATCCAAAGCAAAAGTGAAAAATGGATATTGGTTACAGTTCAAATTAACTTACACACCCCTTCGATTTATGGTACTTACAGTAACTAACTCATAGGGCACTTAGTAAATGAAATCCCCAGCTATAGGCTGATAAAGGGGGATCCAGTAGGTGCATATGTATTTAGTTAATGAGATATGGTGCGGAGTAATTGATGTACCTCCTGCAATCAGCCTTGTATCATCAGTCTCTCATGATCAAGGTCAAAGGTCCCCCTTATAAATCAGCAGGCGCTGCAGTAATCAGGGTAATTTCCACAGTAACTAATTACCATTGTGCATCATGGTTTGCTTATTTAGTGCTAGCATTTCTGAGAGGCGGATCAGACTGGAGTATGCTTTGTAGATGTTAACCCATGCCCGAGGTGCCAAAAATGTCCTGGCTATTTCAGAGATATCTTGGTGACCAGAGCATTTTTTGAAAAGCTTAAATTTGAATGAGAAATTGTCATGCCCTTTGAGGCGTTTTGGGAATAAAAGGGTTAAAATAGTTTCTATTGTTCTCCCAGATTAGCTATATCCAACAATGGGATGATGATTGCAATAATCCATTAGAGTAGCACTCCTTAATCACAATTCACTGCGAATATTTTACAAGGGCAATACAGTCAATAAAAGGCTTAATACATTTAGCTCAATGCTTGGGTAGAGTTAATTCTCTACTATTTGGCAAACAGCAAAGTTCTAAATTTATCTTTGGAACAATGATTATAAATAAGGTTTCTCCTGTTCTGTTGTCATGGTGATTGTGAACCGGTATGACAGAATAACAAATATTACATATCAGTTAATTATCATATTGATATCCCTTAATATGTCAGCCAGGCAGTGGTGTGAATCTTGGGACTACTTAATTAGAAATAAATGTTGCATAACCTCATCAGCATATTGACTAGGTGACAGGTGGCCATATCATAGACACATTTTCCATTAACCCTTATGCTGCTGGTGGCTATTAGTTGGCCAATTTAAAATAATGCAAAAATCCTAAAATAAATCACTGAAACCCTGGCATATGGGTACTCATCTGAGAGTATTCTGTAAGGGCTATCCAATGACTACCAACATGACAGGGTTTGGATGGTTTTCAAAAATCATTGCGTTCTTGTGCATTGGACGAAAGTAGCCTTAGCATTGGAAGGGTTTAAATTCAATGGATGGAGAGCTAGCCTCAAACCAAAATAGATGAGATACACCTCTCTTAGATAGACGGTAACAAGATGGACCTCATTTCATGGGATAGATTGCAATCATTTTCTTCGTTTTGTTGGGTTAAGGTAAATTTTAGGAGTATATTCCCTCAGTCATTTTTTATTGACAGTATCTTATCTAATATACATGTTAACTTAATTAATATGATGGTCATTACAAAAGCTTATTGTCACCAATTGCATAACTGATAGTAAATTTTAACTACTGCTACTGCTTCTGCTACTCATTTACCACAACACTCCTTTACTAATGCCACTGCTAGCTACTATTGCTACTACTACTACTACTACTACTACTACTACTACTACTACTACCACTACTACTACTACTACTACTACTACTTCTATTCCTACTACTACTACTACTACTACTACTACTACTACTACTACTACTATTACTACTACTACTACTACTACTACTACTACTACTACTACTACTACTACTACTACTACTACTATACTACTACTATTACTACTACTACTACTATTACTATTACTACTACTACTACTACTACTACTACTACTACTACTACTACTACTACTACTACTACTACTACTACTACTATTCCTACTACTACTACTACTACTTCTACTACTACTACTACTACTACTACACTAATACTATTACTACTACTACTACTACTACTACTACTACTACTACTACTACTACTACTACTACTACTACTACTACTACTATACTAATACTATTACTACCACAGATGAAGGAATTGGTTTCTTTTTGGAAAGTTATAGGCGCGAAAGTGTAAAGTACATTCTTTTTGTAGTGGGTTTAGTGACAAGTATCAGTGATGCAGTCATGCCATAAATTTGGATAGTTACATGCAATATGTCAATACATTAAGTACGTTCCTCTTGTAGTGACGTGTTTAATTGACAAGTATCAGTTATGTAGTCATACCGGAATTTCGGAAGTTCCATTGCTTGCTCGTGTTAAGTGCGTTCCACTTGTTGTGACGTTTTTAGCGACGAGGATAACTGGGAAGTGATGCACTCACTAGGTGGGGCTCAGTCACGAATCTTACGGATCGCTGAGTAACACCATAACCTTTCCTAAACATGAGCCCCCCCCCCTCGCAATCAGCCTGGTATTATAATCTATAGCATAGGGTTATGGTTATAATAGGGGTTTAAAATTGGGGTAAATAAGAAGGCAGGGCTGAAGGGAAATTAAGGGATTTATAGTTTTCATTGTTTTCTCTGTTGATCCATAAAGATCAGAAAAGTAGTGAAAAATAATATTGTACACCATTGCAATACAGATGGCTAATATATTTCATGGTAGATGGTAGTATATATCATAAATATGATGTAAGTAGATTTTGCTGTATGCGACTCCTGATAAAGAGGCATCTTTTTTATACTTAGGAAGTTTTGCTTTATTTTTTGAAATATTCCCAAAATTGTCGATCCACCCCACCCTCGCCACTTAGAATTGGGAATACCCAGGAATTCCCAAGATATTCTAATGAACATTCAAGAACTTCTAAGGAAATCTTGAATTGTTGGGTCTATTTGCTGTGAGGTGGAGGGATTTGGGCTCAGTCGAGGAAGCAGGAAAACAAGTCGGGTAGGGCACCCTCCTCCACTCACCTGAAAAAATTATGGGTGTGACTCTAAACTGCACACCTGACCGAGCAGAGCACCCTATGTAAGGGGTGGAGGGTACACTGGTTTCATGGTACAATGGGCACCCCTGTAATCAAGCCACAATGCTGCAAACATGATATTCCTCCATTTGGAAAGGGATACTGCTCTCATTGTGAATGGGGCTGTGTTAAAGTGGAGGTACTTCGTGAACGGTAGCTTTAATTATTATTGCCTAAACGGAGTCTTAAGGTGAAGTTTTCCCTGCACCCATGTGTGGGAAAAAACCCTCACAGGGTGTGCCCCTAATACTCAGATCAGGTTAGAGAAAAGACCTCTAATAAAACTGGTGATATTTTCATTAAAGATGGTACACTTTGAAGTGAAAGTCATAAACATATTTTATTAACCCAAACCGGGAGAAAAATTCTCACAGGCTATTTATTCTCTAATAAATACGGAGATGAATTAACTCTCAAGAAATGATGATTTATGATGAATGTTTTGAAGACTTTAACCTATATAGGGGGAAACATTACAGGATATATCCAAATGAATTTTCTGAGAAACTCGATTTTGTAAAAACTTTACCCATCAGCCACCACAATTTACCCAACTGCATGCTCTGATGTTTGTAAATGCTGTTATAGCTCAAAACTAAGCTAGATCCAAAGAAATTTTGAGAAATTGGAAACCAAAGGACGTTCTGGTAATATATGGTAAATTAAACTAAAGGTATGTTTGATAAGTGTGATAAAACATTGACATGTTTTATTCTTTTGAAACCTGGTGCACATCAACCACTTTCTATGGGACACTATCAGGATATACATTTAGAAGACATCAAAGAATAGAATATGAATAGAGGTGTCAGTTTGCATCAATCCTTTAACCCATTAATGCTCATAACGGCCAAAACAGCCTGACAATTTTGATGAAATATTGCAAGCAAAAGCATATTCAGGAAAATATTTGATGGAGATATGTTTATCAGGATATTACTAACAACTCTACTTCAAACATTTTGTAAAATTATTCTTAATTCCAAAATTGCAGTCATAAGTATCAGAGTTCCAGACGACAATTTCTGGAGAAATCCTTAAGCATTAATGAGTTAACCCATCATGCCTGGAGATCTTCCTGGAAAATCTTCTCTGTGAGTACGATGCTTTTCCAGCAAATTTGGCAAAACTTTGCAAATTTAATGGAAGAAGAGTCA
This sequence comes from Maea johnstoni, assembly GCA_963942565.1. NCBI lineage: Eukaryota > Metazoa > Annelida > Polychaeta > Spionida > Magelonidae > Maea > Maea johnstoni. The sequence goes on along the minus strand of OZ012687.1, from coordinate 15,120,198 downwards.
CTCAACAGCTTCTGATGAGCAGATTTTAACTTATTTTTAAAATATTTTCCGAAAGAAGCTTTTATCACAAACTTGAAAGATATCACAAAAAAGTTTGTTTTTTCTTTGCCCAGCAGGTACGTTGTAAAAGGTTATACCAAGCGATGATTGTGTAGTGGTGTTAAACATACTCATACTATAGGACACATGTGTTCAGAATTAAGCCACCCTCAATAGAGTCCCAAAATTTCCTATGCTGTAAATATTCTTCTTACTTCACCTTTTATTGAAGACCATTATGCAACACCCTAAAAATAGTCCTAAATCTTAGCAGGTGACTCCATCAGGTTGGGAAATGGCTAGATGTTGAGGAATTTGACTAGCACAATACCTTTCATTATGTAAAGATGTGACCTGGGGCCAGATACAGTGATACCTTTTACTTGACACTTGTGTGTGAATTATCTCTCATGTCTGAGGAGATAATTGCACACCCAGGACAACCCTTTGTTAAAGGGTTCTCTCTCTCACAATAAACCTGGACTTGATCAGATGGGACACATGATTTGAGTCATGGGAGGGTGTACATCTGGTACTTTTTTAAATGAATTTTTGAATTTGACTAAAAATATTAAATGATTACTCAGTTATTTGTTAAAAAACTTGTCTGATCTTTTCTTGATCAGACAATAAACAGTTTGTCTCAAGGAAAACGATCTGTCCATTAGAATTACATCATGTGTAGGCACAGAGCCAGCGTTTGAGGCTCTTAAACTTGCCTCCCCTTGGCCCTCTAGTGGCAAAGAAGGAAACTAATCTGACTGATCTATGCCATTCATTTTAATTTGGAAAATGGCAGCATAAGATATATCTTCGCCCTAATTCTAGCTGCCTGAATTTATCATTGTTAGGAATTGACTTGTAGTTGCCTTTGAGGAAAAGCTACTTTATAGTCATTACATTTGATACACTGAGGTGTTTTTCAGGGAATTTCCATTTCAGTAGAGGGCTGGGTCTAAAAGGTGGTATATTCTAATGCAGTGATGTGATCTTTATTCAGACAAGGCACCATGTTTTCCTGACATAGCCTTTCTAATACTATAATAGACCTGTATTTATAGTTTGAAATTACACAAATCTTACATGTGATGCCAAAACCATTTATTTTATACATTGATGCTCTACATTTCAAAATGTCAATGTGAAAAACATTTCGATGAGATCTGTAAATATCCTGGATGGCACCTGAGCTCCCTCCTCGATAACTCGGTGGACACCTTGTTTGTACTCCTGGTTAAATGTGTTAGCGAGCTCACCCATGAATAGGTATAGAGTATCTGGCTGACACCTCTGCTAAATGTATACATGCAATGTATCAACGGAGTATACACCTCAGAAAGGAGATTGGCTAGTCTAGTCTTGATTGGTACCCTAGCTTATATGCAATCATGATAGTAGCCTGGATTATTTGCAGACACTGCAATAACAAACCGCCTACATCTTTGATAATTACAGTGATTTCAGAGATTTACATGTTGCACACGTACATGTGCATTTTTTGGCTCCGTAATAGTGCTTATAAGATGACCATGTATCATGCTACCTTGTTCATATTTCATACTTGCAGGCCTATTAACTCTTATGCTGCTGATGGCTACTTTGGCCAATACAAAATGATGCAAAAATCCTGAAAAATGATTGAAACCCTGGCAAATGAGTACTCATCTGAAAGAACTCAGCGAGAGCTATCCAATCAATACCAACATGACAGGGTTAAGATGGTTTTCAAAAATATTTGCATCCTTGTGCTTTGTACGAAAGTAGCCTCAGCATTTGAAGGGTTAATT
>OZ012687.1:15102571-15118172 GCA_963942565.1 Maea johnstoni | reverse complement strand
CTGCACTTAATAAATTGGACAGATAAATGAATAAATGTTCAACCAACACCAAGGCACCTGCGTCGATGACTTCTTAATTCCTTGCTCTTAGAAACTAATTTGATAGTAAAAAGATACAGGAATATGCCTAGCCTAGAGTTGTAGCTTGGGTGAGCATGCAACCACATACTTAATCCAAGGTTGTAGGCTGTTATAGTATCTAACTTAGAATAGTTCTGTTACCAGAAACCAAGTAGTCAAGGGGGTATGATTCGCTATATAAGTCCACATTTATCTCACTAGATGAAAGAGGACTCACTTTAAGTAAGACACCACTAGAGATAGGAGGATCATATGGTGCCATCTATTTGCCATTTCTGGTACTATACCACTGGTGGGTCGACTCAGAAGTATTGTGAGGGGATTACTTTGCAGGGACTAGGTGCCTAGCCCAGGGCATTACACACATCTTCCTTTCAAATTGATACTAACTATACCACTATTCTTTAATATTGAACATATTCACATATAGAAAAATATTTAAACACGCCACACCACAGAGATGAATGGAGGTCTGTAAAGGATCAGTGGTAGTCCCCCACAGAAAAATACATTGTCGGCCTGGACAGGGGAGGTCCTGGCGTATACCAAGCCATTGCTGCTAATTACAATAATATAAGCGGGTTATGAGGCATGGCCACTCATCTCTCTGTTCTTAGCCATCTCAAATAAAGCACAATGATAATAAAAATGACAATATTAATATTATGATAATAATAATAATTTAGTAAATAACATTTGTGAACAAGATGCATGTTTATTGCGTAGATACATAGTTTTCATAGTAGAAAGTGCGTCATAACTCCAACATGGGTAAAGCAGGTAATATTTCCCTACGAAGGACAGCAGTGTACATGTCACAAATGTAGACATACCTTTCTTGATTGGAATTCAAATGTACACTCAGGTAGCTGAATGCTGTGAAGACTATCCAGATAGAGCTAAACAGTGACGTCACCTTTTTGACAAGTCTATGAACTAATTTACATATGAACATCTCATAGATGATGATTCGAAATAGTGGGTGCCACTTGATTAATCAACTTTAACAAGGTCTTAAGATTAAACACACACACACACACACACACACACACTATATATATATATATATATATATCTATATATATATATATATATATAATATATATATATATATATATATATATATATATATATATATATATATATATATATATATTATAAGAGAGGAGGCCCAATCCTTTGCAACGCATGATCTCCGTTGCCGCGCCTGTTTGCCTAATTCTGAGTTGGCAGTTTGGTGGACGAGTGTATCTAGATGGTTCTTAACGTAAACTAATTTCAGAAAGATTAGCAAAAATGTGCTTTTGATGCTGATTTTCTCATCCTCACTTGAGGGCCCTGGTTTGGTATGAACACCCGGCGTTAGATGGTACTACCGATATCAAACCTCTGCTTCCACAGTGGGGTTGCACTGCATGGACTTTGTTGGTTGTACGGTTGCTGAAGTACGCACACAGTAGTAGAGTGGTCTGCCCGGATGTTCAAAAGAAACTCAAGGCATGTGCCGAAAGGGTTTAGGCAGCATAGAGATCCTGGACAATGCCTGCATGGGCGGTTAGAGCGTCTGAACACATCCCTTGGGGGTAATGCACAAACAAAGGTAGTACGCTTAGTCGGAGAGTATTGACACAACAGACAATTCAGCGAACTACGGTGGCACATGGATAACAATTTGAGCGTACGAAAAATCCTAATTTTCTGTAGTTCCAAAAAAATATTTTCCAGACAGCCAGCCAGTACATAAGTTACATACTGATGGAACTTAATGTCTAAATACATAGAAGTACCCCATGCCCATACCGCACTTTGGGCATGCATGGAGTGCGTACATGTATCTATTTTGAAGTCAACAGTTTGCATCCTTTGGAATATTTCTTCCTTCAACAATTATTGAAATAGTTTTTCCTTAACAATCTTAACATAGCAGCGCGATTCTTTTTTTTTTTTGGGGGGGGGGGATATCTTAACATAAAAGGATCATTTGAAAACAATTTGTGGGTAGAATGAATATATATATATATATATATATATATATGTAATGGTATGTATGTATGTATGTATGTATGTATGTATGTATGTAATGTATGTATGTATGTATGTATGTATGTATGTATGTATGTATGTATGTATATATATATATATATAATATATATATATATATATATATATTTATATATATATATATATATATATATATATATATATATATATATATATGTATATATATATATATATATATATAATATGTATATACATATATATACATATATATAAATATATATATATACATATATATATATTTATATATATATATATATATATAAATATATATATATATATATATATATATATATATATATATATATATATATATATATATATATATATATATATATATATATATATATATATATATATATATATATATAAATAAATATGTATGTATGTATGTATGTATGTATGTATATATATATATATATATATATATATATATATATATATATATATATATATTATATATATATATATATATATATATATATATATATATATGTATATATATATATATACATATATATAAATATATATATATACATATATATATATTTATATATATATATATATATATATAAATATATATATATATATATATATATATATATATATATATATATATATATATATATATATATATATATATATATATATATATATATAAATATATATATATATATATATATATATATATATATATATATATATATATATACATACATATATATATATATATATATATACATGTATATGTATGTATATATATATATATATATATATATATATATATATATATATGTATATCAAAAAACAGTGTTCTGCGTGTCATTTGGACACGCAGAACGCATTGCGGCTAAGCCCCTGATATACGCTATGTCATACGCTATGTCCGTACTTTAATTTTGAAAATATGGATATTACAAAACAAAAATAGTTTTGAGTAGAAATGATTAGAATTAGTCATGAGTGATATGATAAACGGACACCGTCCCCCATCTTTTCATTACAGCAACATTACAACAACATTTCGATATCTTATTCATCAATAGCATAACAGTTAGCCAATCTCTTGAATTATTGTAACATATGGTAGGTAGCCTTAAGTGTGTTGTCGCAGGAATATCTGGGTGCTATACTTTGCAACGGGTAATCTCCGTTGCCACACCTGTTTCCCTAATTCTAAGTTGGTCGTTTGGTTAACGAGTGTCTACATGGTTGTTATCGTAAAGAAATTTATAAAAAAAATTAGACAAAAAGGTGCTTTTGATGCTGATCTTTAAAGCCGCACAGCTGACCACTTGCACAAAAGCCAACTGTACCACCCCAGGAGGTCGCACCTGAGACTATAAATATCAAGCCAGTTGGCAGAGAGAAAGAGAAAAAAGAGGCGCAGAGAGAGAGAGAGAGAGAGAGAGAGAGAGAGAGAGAGAGAGAGAGAGAGAGAGGGGGGGGGGGCAGAGAGAGAGCAGAGAGAGAGAGAAAGAGAGGGGGCAAAAGAGAGATAGTCAGGCAGAGAGAGGGTGCGAAAGAGAGGGAGAGGGGGTAAAGAGAGAAAGAGGGAGGGCGCAGGGAGAGGGGACAAGAGAGAGAGAGAGAGAGAGAGAGAGAGAGAGAGAGAGAGAGAGGCGCTCTGATATGTTTGACATTATAAGAAAGTCCATGGTTTCGGTCCGCAGGACGGGTACTTTTCTAGTATATCATAAGAGAGGAGGCCCAATCCTTTGCAACGCATGATCTCCGTTGCCGCGCCTGTTTGCCTAATTCTGAGTTGACAGTTTGGTGGATGAGTGTATCTAGATGGTTCTTAACGTAAACTAATTTTCAAGAAATTAAACAAAAAGGTGCTTTTGATGCTGATTTCTTATCCTCAAGCACGGCCGGGTGTGGTATGACCACCCGGCGATATATAGTACAACCGATATCAAACTTTCTGCTTCCACAATGGGGTTGCACCTGCATGGACTTTGTTGGTTGTCCGGTGGCAGAAGCACGCACACTGTAGTAGCGTAGCTTACCCGGGTAATCAAAGGGAACCTGGGATTGCACCGAAAGGATTTAGGCGGCATGGTCACAATGGACAATGCCTGCATCGGCGCTAAGAGCGTACGGGCACATCCCTTGGGAAAAACGCACTCAAAGGTTGTGCGCTTAGAGAGAGAGAGCATTTGAACGAACCCAAACAATTCAGCATACTACGGTGGTGCATGGGTAACATGCATATTTGAGCTTACGAAAAATTCGGACTTTTCTATAGTTCCAAAAAATGTTTTCCATACAGCCAGTATATAAGATACCCGGCTTTAAATAGATACAATTTGAAAGTTATCTTTATCAAAATAAATTGTGATGGAACATAATGTCTATGTATATATTATAGAACCACCTCATGCCGATACCTCACTTTGGGTATGCTTGGAATTAATCCGTGTTTGAACGAAGATTGTGCTTCCTTTGGAATATGTTTTCATTCAACAATTATTGAAATAGTATTGTTTTTTACATTTCCTTAACAATCATAGCGTAGCAGCTCAAAGAAAAGCCCATTTTTTAAAATCTATTTATCATTTTTTGGGGGGAAAGGGAGGATATCCACATAAAAGTATCATTTGGAAAGAATTTGTGGGTAGAATCATACTAAAATGCTTACTGGCCAACTCATACACATTCTTTCCACGTTTTTTTTTCGTTTCTGGACTTTATTCCCAAAATACTTCATTGATAGCATATACATATATATATACCCGGTGTATATATATATATATATATATATATATATATATATATATATATATATATATATATATATATATATATATATATATATATATATTTATTATTATATTTAGCACCTAACCTTTTTTAGTTTTAAAGAATTTTTGGTTTTATTCATTGTCTGCCAGCTATGGCGATAGCATTCTAATACATACTATGTTTTTTGTTACTCGCACTTGAGAACTCACAATTAATGTTGTTAGTGTGACCTCCGTTCCTGACAATAGAACATCTGGGAGGATTTCCTGAAAAATAAGTTGTTAGCATCTCATTGAAATTCAATAATAAGCAGATGCCATTCTCTCTCAAATTCGTCAATTCTGTTTGTAATGTTTGCAATATACTTAGATTGAATGTATTGATTTTTCAATAAATTTATAAAATTGAAAAAGTTTGGTGTTTTGTCTTTCATCCTTGCATTGTATATTGTTATTTTCGCAAACAGTATGATAATCGAGAGTAGGCGGCTTTTATTAATGTCTGCGGTAACTATGCTGTTTTCAGTCAATATATAATCAACAAAACCTAGATGGTTAATCCATCTCTCTACTTCTGACCACAGTTTTTTTGATTTTTGACATTTTAGTATCATATGTGGATTGCTGTCAGGTTCTGCCTTGCACATACTGCACAAATTATTGTCTTTAATGTCAATTTTATGTAATCTGTCGTTTGTGAAAAAACGTTGGTGTAATGTTCTAAATTGAATATATTTGGCATAAGTGTCATCTACTAGAGTGCTATGTCTTTTAAAGGATTTGGAGATTTCGATTGGAGTAAGGGAGAGTTTTCCTTTAAGATTCCATTTATCACAGGCTTCCTCAACATTTTCAAAGTGTCTTCCATTGAGTGTTTTGTAAAGGTTTGAAACGCCTTTTTTATCCATATTAACGATTATGTTGAGGTAGCTGTTACTTGGTAAGGGACTGCTATTTTCCGGAAATTCTTTGAATCTTAAGAACTTTTTCAATAATATGCAGACCTTCCCAAATTCTAAGAAGTTACTCTTGATCTTGAAAGTGTTTTGGAATTGAATTAATTCCATTGGTCTCCCATAAGTGTCTACCAAATCGTTTATCTTCCTTATGCCTTTATCATACCAAGACATTTTAAAATTTATCTTTAGAAAAGGATTAAACCACAGCGGTAGTTCATGGATTATGTCTCTGTGTAGAATGATATCTGTTTTAAAAAGAGCGTCTACGCTTTTGATAAAATCTGCCCAAAACGGGTTATAAATAACTTCTTTTATTCTGTCCATTCTGTCTGGACCAAATGTAAAAGTGTCATATATTTCCCAAAAACTGGGGAAGATTGTCCATTTTGACTTGCTTGTTAACAATCTTTTGGCCCAACCAAGTTTGAGAGCAAGGTCAAATTTTTTAAGATTGTGTAATCTTAAGCCACCATCCATGATATCTGATTCTATGATATTTTTGCGGAATTTCGGAGGTTTGTTAGACCAGAGAAAGTTTGAAAAAAGTTTGTCTATTTCATTAAAGAGTCTTTGGCTAGGGCTAGGTAGGGACAGGAGCAAGTGGGTGATTTTTGATAAGAACAGAGATTTTATGACTGTAACCTTGCCGTACGGGCTTAGTTTTCTTGCCTGCCATAATCTTATCATTTTTTTAATGTCATTGATTTTAGATTCCATATTCAATGAGGTAATATCACCCATTTTGTTTACATTATAATTGATACCGAGGACAGTGAAGTTGTCTGTCCAATCCATGCCATATCTACCCTCCCAGGGCAAGCTCCTGTCCCTTAGCGCTCCAATTTTGACAGCTTTAGTTTTATCAACATTGATGGCTAACCCTGATATTTTCTTAAACCACCCAAGAATGCTCATGAGTCTTTTGATAACGTCCAGCGAGCCTTCTAAGAATAGAGTCGTATCGTCGGCATACTGCGATACTGCTATCTCTGTGCCATAGATCTCTAACCCCCTTACATCCTCACATTCCCTGATACAATGCGACAAAATCTCCGCACATAAACGAAAATATACGGGGAGATCGGATCCCCCTGACGACATCCCCTAGAAAGTTCAATTTTTTTTGAGAGATGGCCATTGTTTTCAATGACTGAGGTTGAACCTTGATGTAATAATTTTATGAAAGAGATAAATCTCTCTCCGTAACCGAACAACTGCATACAGGAATAAATGTAGGACCATTCAATAGTATCAAAAGCCTTAGCGAAATCTAATACTATTATGAGTCCCTCTTTATGTTCCATTTCACAATGGTTAATAGTGTCGTATAGTAATCTAGTGTTGTCCCCTATGAAGCGATTTGAAATGAATCCTGTCTGGTCTGGGTTAATTACAGTTGTCAATGTCGCCTTTAATCTGTCAGCCAGTATTGATGAAAAGAATTTGTAAGTGCAGTTCAGCATGGTCAACGGTCTCCAGTTTTTCAAAATATTACGGTCCTTCCCCTGTTTTGGAATACAAGTGATTAGTCCTTTCTTTGTCGTTTCTGTAAGTGTGTTTTTTGAAATGGCGTCATTATAGGCTCTAAAAATCCAGTGTAATAGTTCATGGGAAAATGTTTTAAAGAATTCGTTTGAATATCCGTCCGGTCCAGGTGCTTTGTTTAATTTGGAACTCTTAATTGCTGCTTCTAGTTCATCTATAGTTATGTCTCTGTCAAGTTCGTCTTCCTGCTGTCTGGTTATCTTTGGTAAGTTTGTCAGTAGGGTCCCATATTTTGAGTCTGTTATTGGAATAGTTGGTTTTGAGGAGAATAAATTGGAGTAGAAAGAATGTTGCATTTCCATGATCTTAGCCAGATCAGTGTGGATTTCTCCGTCGTCATCTATAAGTTCGGGAATTGACTTATTCAAGTAGTTTTTTTTCTCTAAATTAAAAAAAAAACTCGATGGTTTTTCCCATTGGGAATTTAGTGTTGCCCTTGAACGTATCATAGCACCACATAGTTTGTCATCCCGCCATTTCTCGAGCTCATCTTTTTTGCTCTCAAGGTATTGTGACAGAGTTTCTTTAATGCCAGCATCCTCATTTGCATCAATTGACTTTTCAATTGAGGATATGTTTTCCACTAATTTATTTTCATAAGCACGTTTTTCTCTGGCAATCTTCTTTGAGAATTTTATTGTTTCACCTCGTATCTGACACAATATTGTATCTAAGAACAGAGAATCACTAATATTAAGTTCTAGATTTGTGCCTAGATTGTTCTCTACATAATTGGAGTTGTAGACTGGCAAAGCGTACGTAGCTTTTGCTAAGTTGATCTCATTTCGAACCATGTCTAGGTAGTCGTTGTTTTCCAGTAGTTTATTGTTGAATTTCCACTGGCTTTTTCCACGAGGTTGTTTGGTGATATTTAACGTGATCTCAATTGGTGAGTGGTCACTTTTGTATGAGGGTTTAATGTCAGCTTTAGGACACAGTCCCATCAGCCCTTGTGATATTAAACAGTAGTCAAGTCTGGAGCGTTTATATGTTTTTTTTGATCCCCATGTGAATCTTCTGGTATCGGGATTCTGTACTCGCCAGATATCAAGGAGGTCTTTTGATCTCATCATTTTTTTGACTACTTCATTAAAGTGCTTATGTCGAATGGACTGATAATTGTAAATATCAATTATCTCCAAGGGAGTGTTCCAATCTCCCATCCATATTTGATTCTCTTCCAATGAGTCATCTATTTTGTTGATAACTGATGTAAGCCATGCCGCATCATCGGTATTGGGCCCATAAACATTGATCAAGGAGATACAACATAAGTTAGGAAGTTCAATTGTTAGTAAAAGAAAGCGTCCATCTTTGTCTGTTATTTTTCTGGTCACTGTATATTCAAAGGAATTGTTAATTATTATACTGACTCCTCTTGCGTTTGTCGAGGTTCCTGAGCAGTGAAAGGAAACATTCCATTCTTTTGTAAGTAAAGGGATGTCATCAGGGGTCCAATGACTTTCTTGGACAAAGACAATATCTACTTTTTGTTGTTGAAACGATTTGAAAAAGTCAAATCTTTTTTTTTCCTGTCTAAGACCCCGAACATTGTAAGATTGTATTTTCAATCTGCTATGTGGGATATCTGACTATCAGGGATGTTTGGAAGGGGGGTAAGGCTGACAAACAATGAATAAATTTTACATTATAAACCAAAAACTCATATTTATTCACCAAGTTGCTTGGATCTTGAGGAAGATCCATAATTGTCATGAACAACTTGTTGAACTGGGAATTGATTAAGTCTATTCCCATTAATGTTCTTAATGTGTAAGCCACAAGCTTAATACAGACTATGATGAGCGAAGATATATAAAAAAGAAAAAAAGAAATTTAATAATTGTATAAGAGCAAAATATTGCCCAAAAGGTGTTGGTTTTGTATTTAAAGAGGCTTGAGGCGAAAAGGAAAAAAACTAAAACACGCGGACACTATAGAAAGTTTGCATATTACAACTGTAGGTACAAGAACAAGTAATAGAAATAATTTAAATAATATCAGATACCACAAAGCAAATAATGACACTTCCATAGTGTAACCACAACTATGGGAAACCATGTCTTAATGCAATATATGAAGTTTGACTAATTGTTGATAAACATTGCAACTGTTTATGCAAAAAAATTATCTGTATATTGCAACTATAGAAAAAAAAACAATGACACATCCATAGTGTAACCACAACTATGGGAAACCATGTCTTAATGCAATATATGAAGTTTGACTAATTGTTGATAAACATTGCAACTGTTTATGCAAAGAATTATCTGTATATTGCAACTATAGAAAAAAAACAAGTAACAGAAATAATTTGAATAATATCAGATAATACAAAGCAAATATTGGCAAATCCATAGTGTAACCACAACTATGGGAAACCTTATCTTAATGCAATAGATGAAATTTGACATACATTATCCTCACTAACATACAGTAGTGCTTGTTTAAAACACATTATACCTAAGCTATATTATGGATCCATATAGCTTGTATACCACAATGTACTAAAAGTAAGAAGGATTAGGTGGTACCCACATATAGGGCAATTAAAGTTAAACTGGAAAGTAATAAATTATGTAACTTTGTAAAGCTTAACAGAACTAGAGAATGATTAGCATTATATAGGTAAATCCTATAACACAAAGTCTGATATAAGATGACTGTCATGGTTTTGACAGTTGTACCATGAAGCCATATGCACATGCAGATTGCATGTTTCCATGATATATGCTGACACTGGCACACAGGGTTTTCACCTATGTGACAGTGTCAGGCATAAAACATGTAGCATATAATTCCATGGTTGTCCTTAGACAACCTTTTTTACATTAACATACCAATATGTGGTTTTGCCTTATTTGGGAGCAAGTTATTTAGCATATGGAACTAGGTAATCTGGGGTTATGCTGAAGAACATACCAACATAACTTTTATACCATAAAACCATATGCACCAACAGGTAATAAGTACCCTGGTATCACACGACAATGTCACACAGGGTTTTCTCCTATGTGACAATGTCAGGAATGTGCCATATAATCCTATGTGTGTGGTTAGATACCTCATGTGCATTAACATATTATACATGGCTTTCCCCTATTTGGGTGTATGCCATCTAACCCATAGAGCATGTCAATACTTATTATACCTAAAACCGGTTGACACTTGGAGTGTTAAATATTACTCCTTAGGGTTTTCCCCTATGTGTACCCCATGTACAAAAAAACCATTAATAATATGCACCCAAAACCGGTTGCCATTTGGAGTGTTAAATATTATTCCTTAGGGTTTTCCCCTATGTGTACCCCATGTACAAAAGAACCATTAATAATATGCACCACTTTGTTTTCATATTAGTTCAGATGTTATATTGTGTTATCAGATGATTGTTATCATCTTAGTTAAATGATTCAGGGTATGGGGAGGCTTTATATTAAAGGTGCTTGTTAATTGTGTAGCAGCCTAGATTTTGTAAATCCGGTGGATGTTCATCCTGATGGTTTTAGAGAAGCTGGTTCTGTCCATTTCCTTAATGTTCGCTATTGCAGACATCACCTCAGCCACTTCAGGTGGAATGGAGATATCTTGAAAGTCAAGTGGGTGGTAAGGGGCGTTAGATTCGGGCAACAATCTTTTTGCATCCACCTTGAGAGCTATTTCCACCAGATCTGGCGAAGGCTTGAGCATCTTTCTGCCCATTCCAAGGAAGCCGTTGGGGAATTTGATAAGGAATTCCAGGGCTTGGTTGTAAGAACCTTGGAAGTTCAGGTAATGGATGAATTGCTGTGTTGGTAGGTGTGATTCCATCTCTCGCAACAAGTCCTCATGACAACCTACTGTGAACACTCTGATAGGTAGTCTGTTTGCTGCTGCCACTTGCATAAAGACACGAAGTACTTTGATCTGGTTGCTCATAGTGTCAAGCCCTGCTGTCATGTCTAGACCAACTCCTCCTATGGCTACTATCTTGGGTGATGAAGTCAGCAGTGGAGAGTAGATAGTGAGGGAGTTTCTATATCCTGTGTCAGCCGTGGGTCTAGCCCCCAGTGAGATCAGTACTCTCGGATCCTTGATCAGAGTTGCAAAGACTGAGGAGTTCAGAATTGCAGGATCTAGTATGTCTGTTATTGCAAGATTGAAGTTGGTCAATCTTCCCGCAAGATGCATTCTAGGGTGTTGGTCCAGTCGGCCTAGGTAGCTAGTCACATTGTAGAATTCCAATATGTCTGACCTGGTATCGATGACTGCAATATTCGGATTGGGCAATGCTGGCCCTGTGATGGTGCCATTCTGTGAGGCATACTTGATGATACAGGCTAAAACTCTCCAGTGAAGTAGATCTGTGAGTCGAGTTGGATTTCTAGGGTCTCTATGTGGGGAGTAGTTCAGCCCGGACATCTCGTCAATGATGTCTAGATATTTCAGTTCCTCGGCAGTGAATGTAGAGTAGACTTTGTCACATACTCCTTCTTGTTTAATCAAAGCCAAGAGCTGCTGTGGGCTGGCACAGTTGAGGTCTTCTAGTAGAAATTTAAAAAAGTCAATATATCTCTGAAGAAGTAAGAACCTATGTGTACTGTAGTTGAAGCTTCCCCCACACCTGTTAATACCTTCCTTGTTGTGGAATATTCTGCACTTTCAACAGGTATGTTCGGGCAGAATTCCCCACCAGGATTGCCCTAAGTGTGAGAAGGCAACATGTTTTTTCATATTTGTCTGCAGTCTGTCACAAATTGGACATTTCTTGTCAGATCGTTGATTTGCAGTTACGTTTGTGGGGTTGGGTGGCATAAACACAGGTGGTTTGTTCTGCTCTTGATTGACAGTTAGTTGGCCTTTGTTAGTTGAAGGGTGATCAGGTGATGGGGGCAGGATTCTTGGAAAGATTTGTCTCTTTCCTGTACTTGTAGTGTTCTCAACTGTAGTACACTGCACTGTTTTTTCTGCCGATGCCACTCTAGGCTTTGAGCTAGTGAAATATACCGGTATGGGGGTGTAGGATGTGCTTGAGGTACCTGATGTGTATGATACTTCAGACAGTTGAGGATGGGTTGGTGAGTATGAGTCGTGGCCATGGTTGTACTCAAACATGCGTGTACTTGACCATCTGTGGGTGATTTCCCTGAAACCGCTCTCACTACTCCTGTCCTGAATTAAGTCGCTCTCACTTCTCCTGTCCTGAATGAATGAGTCAGCCTTGGCTTGGCTTAAAAGACTGTCAATGTTCTCTTCTAGTTTGGACTTGCTTGCACTAGACATGGTGCATGAAATCGGTGAAACAGGAATTTTGAGTTTCTTTGGTTGGGGTGTTTCATTCCCTAACTCTGAGTGTTCTGGCGAGTATCTGAATTCTTGTTCAAGACCTGGGAAACTGATGTTGTTGAGGATTAAATCCTTAGTGGTGATGTCGATACCCAGGTCATCTGATGTCGCCATCAAGGAAGCTTCAGCTTTATCTATGTGTCCCCTATTGTCTTCTTCCTTCTTGTGTTGAGGTGAGGTTGGACTTCTGTAATCAAAGATTCCGTTCATCCTGAAGCATTCATTGTCTGGTTTGGGTTGTTTAAAGTCAATTGGGACCAAGAAATATTCTCCATAGCTTGTAACTATTCCTCTTGGTGTTTTAGAAGTGTCCGAATATGTTTTCCTTATCTTCTCTCGAGATGATCTCTTTATACTACGGTTGGTTGTTTGTGTAGAATGTAACCCTGATTTGTGTGAGGATTCCTTTGTTGTTTTTGAGGGTCTTGAGTATTTGACGTCAGCGGCCATTTCTTTCCGTACTTTATCCAGTATCTTTTTCTTTGTCACCTCTTCGATTTCGTCCCAGATGTCATCATCTAAAAGTCTCTTGGAGAGGAGTTTTTTCGCCATCTGTTGTTAAAGGATAATGGGGATGTGTTAGAGGACATTTTAGAGATTAGAGGTTGTTACAAGGAAATTGATGTTGTGACAGAAGTGCATTGGTTATCTTGAGGCATTGAAAGTACTTACTGTGGTTAGATTCTTACTTTAGACTGAAAATTCAGCTATTGGTAAATTACAAAGTTAACAGCTATATTTGTTAATATGTTTGAGCTAAAAATAAGTAATAGCTGCATCCTAATACTTAATTGAAGTAATAAGCAGAAATAAATGGTAATTTGATAGAATTTGTACCATTTAGTAATATTGAACATTACCACAGGTAGTATAAGTGTGTGTTGTTACACTGACCAAAATGACAGATTTGATTATGTCATTAATTTAAACTAAATACCCGGCTTGGATATGTAAGAGCGAATATCAAGGAAAGCATTTAACAACAGATACAGTACATGAAGTCAAAGTAAAATTTTAACTAAACTACTAAATAAATGGCCATGTTAATATTTTTGATGTAATCCATAATAGTATTGAGTAAGGTATAAACTACTAAATAAATGGCCATGTTAATATTTTTGATGTAATCCATAATAGTATTAAGTAAGGTATAAACAGTAAAAAAGAAAAAGCAAATGGTAAGCTACAGTGAGCAGTACACCAAACATACTATACAATAAGAGTACCTTTTAGTATAATAAACCTGAGCATTGGTGTAAATAAATCAGGTATAAACCGACAAAGAATTGGTAAATAACATTACACCAGACATAATATACAGTAAGAGTACCCTTTAGTATAATAGACATGAGCATTGATGCATATGTACCCTAGTTTACTCCATATGGGTCATTATTAAGCAAATGTCTATATTTCTCTGGGGGCTTTTCTTGCCTTTCCTAATCTACATCTGCCCTTGGCCTCCTTTCAAGCCATACCTTCCCTTTTCCATCATCGCAGGCCCTTGCCAACCCTTCTTTGTTCTCATTAATTTTGTTTGCAATGGCCTGATATGATTTCCTGGTTTGTCTGGCGATCGGAGCTAGATCTGTTTTTACAGCCAATTTAGTCTTATTGGCATGATTGTACTGTGCTAGTTTTTTTGAAGATTTGAGCACTAGTATCCTCTCTGGCCATTTGAGAAATGCAATAATGACTGGTCTAATACCTTTCATTTTCTTCTTGTCACCAACCCTGTGGGTGTTTTTAATATCCATGCTGTCTACCACTCTCTGCTCAATCTCTAGTACTTCAATGAGAAACCACCTGATTCTTTGCCATGTATCTTCTTTATTGTCAATTTCTTCTAAGCCATATACCCATAAATTCATTTTTCTGTGATGTTGCTCACTATCCTCATCTTTTTTTAAAGATTTGATTCTGAATTCTTCAAGGAATTTTAATCTTTTCATGGCTTCTTCATTTACTGTAGCTTTTTCAGAGAGTTCATCTATTGAAGCTTGGTGTTTTGACAGTTTTTCTTCCATCATTTTGTAAATCTGGTCTGACTCAGTTTATCTTGCTTCTAATGTTGAAATTCTCTCATCTGCACTAGATTGTTTCTCAAACAGTTGTCCTACTTGGTTTTGAACTCCAGTGAGATTTTCTGTGATAGCAGATATTTTATCATCCGTTTGATTCACCTTTTCTTTCACTTCTCTAAATTCAGTCTCCATGTATTCATTCTGTTTTTTTAACATTTCTTTAAGTTCATCAAATTGGCTCTTACTTTCTTTACTCGAAGGTGTCGTCATGTTTGTTTTTTGAGACGATCTGAGAGTAGTTTTTCGTTCACTAACCACGCCTGATTCTGATAACTTTGTGTTTCCCTTTGACTTACGACCTCTACCAGTCATGTCATATGTACAAAACACTTTATGATAGACCAGAAAACAATATATAATCAAAAACCAGTAATGCATGAGTATACAGTTTTGACGGTTTACCTTTCCGGTGGTGTAGATTGTCTTGAAGTGTCTTGCTTGAGAAATTCAATGTCATATAGTTCATTCACTTTCTGTTTGTAGCGTTCTATCTCGGTGTTGTTGTTGTTGATCTGCCCGATTATCGCTCAACGGGAGAAACTGACTTGAAGCAGTTCAAGTGTCACTCGAAAAACCATTCCATGGGTCTTGCCAAACGTACTGTCATCAACGTTGCCTCAATGGGGCGTACTGTCATCAACGCTGCCAAATGGAATTAAACGTACTGTCATCCACGTAGCCCTGAGATCGTAACGCACTGTCATCTACGCAGCCCTTTTTCTTGATCGGCGAGAGTTCACACGTGTTGCAAGTGAACCCGTTTGTTCTTGTTTTGAGTGACGAGGCGCTGGAGAATAGTAGA
>OZ012687.1:15077571-15097571 GCA_963942565.1 Maea johnstoni | reverse complement strand
TACCCGATTTAAACATGTTTTAGTCCTGGCGTCCATCCCCATTTCACAAATCACAGAGATATGCAATCACGTGATTTTTTGTTTACAGAATACTTTTATTGAGTTTCCTACTTCTTATAAAAAGAAAGCATTGGTTTCAAAATGATTCCTATAGGGAAAAGCACTCTTGGCCAAATGGCAATTCATGTGATCATAGCAAGTGCTGCCCTCTATTTTTCTAAAGACTAACTAAAAGTCTGGCTTGTAGAAATGGACTTGTTTAGTGTATTCTTGCTATCATCTGTATTGTGGATACTTTACCCACAGTTCAAAGGTAAGGTTTGAATATGACTAGGTCCCATCAGATAGATAATCTATACACACTTCTCAACAAGTAGTCTCAGTGTATGTGAATGTGCTTATTATATTCCTATTGAAAGTCAGTATTGACTATAAATGGTTGACCCAATACTCGACCCATAACGTTTATGCGAACACGCCCTAAGAGCTAACATACTGCAGATTCACAAAAGATCGTGTAGAGTAAATTTTGCGGATTTACAGAAAATCAATTTTTGCGTGTGTTTTTTGCGAATAGGCCACAACATGGACTGCCAGCTATACACTTTAAGTGGCAGCTACTAATCATTGCGAATTAAATTTTGCGTCCGAGGCTAAACGCAAAAAACGCAAAAAATTAACTAACGCATCAGTTAGGAGGAGAACGTCGGTGAGTCATGTAGAAATATCACGATTCTACTCTCTGAATCCTTGTCTCGTGTAAAACTGCAACTGGATGGTGCTTTCCCATCTGTGTGAAATGGCCTGATAGAACCATGTCATCTTACATGGATAACTGACACATTTAATGTGCTATTGGCAAACAAACGCATCTACGATGGTGCAAGTGTGAACAGCAGAAAAAATAAATTTAAATTTATTTTCTCCACCGTTTTTTTTTACCAAAACAGCAGAAAAAAAATTTTTAATTATTTTCTCCAACGTTTTTCACAAAACAGCAGAAAAAAAATATTTAAATTTATTTTCTCCAACGTTTTTCCAAAAACAGGAGAAAAAATATATTTAAATTTATTTTCTCTAACGTTTTTCTAAAAACAGCAGAAAAAATAAATTTTAATTTATTTTCTCCAACGTTTTTCCAAAAACAGCAGAAAAAATAAATTTAAATTTATTTTCTCCATCGTTTTTCCAAAAACAGCAGAAAAAAAATATTTAAATATATTTTCTCTGCTGTTTCACATAGTTTGCCCTTCTCCGCTAGATGTCCCCTTCACCACTTGCCAAGGGAGCACTCATTATTTGAATTTGATAGTATGTGATGACCAAAATGGCATGTAAAAGTGGACAAAAAAGACATTTTGGAACATTCATAATTGATATTGAATATTGATAAATGAATGAGGAATTTCATAGTTCATTTATGAATTGCAAATATTCACTTTTCATTATGCAGTCGTGACCAGACTCGGCTCTACGACGGTCAGCGTATATAGGCCTGTCATGAGAGTGGCATGGGGAAAGATCGACTCTGTATTAAAGGAGCATAAGCACGGCCACTTTGCACCTTATCAGTTACTCAGGAAATCACAAGTTTACCTGAGTGGGGGGGGGGTCTAGTATTTAACAAATGATAAACATGATTCGAGAACGCCCCGACCAACTTCCAGTTTGGTACGACATTTGTAATTAGTCTTATAAATTCGCCGCCAATTCAAGGATTGGCTTCGTAGCCTAGAGGTTAATTGTCCGGCTCTCACGCGGACGATACGGGTTCAATTCGCCGACTCCGATGACTTTCTTTTTTTTTTTTGAAGATAGAAAATGAAACAATTTTTTCTGTCTATATCTGACCCCAAATATATATATATATATATATATATATATATATATATATATATATATATATATATATATATATATATATATATATATATATATATATATATATATACAAATATATCCAGTTTCTTATTATAGTGGAAACCTACATTTAAAGATTTCCCACAGTACATATCCCCCAATAATCAAAACCCCATTGATATTAATTAATACCAAGTCCCTATGACCCATCCTTTTGAAGACCTCCCTTTTAGACACCCTTTGATGTAATCTTCCCACAGTGTGAAGAACCCGGGGGGGGTCTATCTCTAATAGCCACCAGTGGGAGATCTTAAAGTAACCTCACAATCCCATCTGTTAAATGTGTATCGTGAACGTGGGAATAATACTGTCCACTCTTATATGAAATCTGATTGGGTCCCTTTATAATTAATGATATTCATCACCCCAATACCCCTTTCTATTGGCTGGAAGACATTTGCTATCCCATCCCAGGGTTCCATATTATGTACAGTTACCCAAAAATAAAATAGTCTATCACTGACCCTCAACCACTCATGAGTCCTTTGTCTAACTATGTGGTAGGCTACCCACTATGTAGCACTACCACAGATGGTACAGAAATGTAAGAAATTGTAGGCTGCCATCTCAGTAGCCCTACAATAGTTGGTGGAGAATCCAGGGTACTCACTTTTTAGCTGAGTACACTTTCCTTGTACCTAAACCTGCCAAGCGAGATATTCCCCACCCAGGACAGTGGAAATCAGGAAAATGAGCCAGTTAAAATACACTCATGCAAATCCTACAGATCCTTGGGATAGGAAGCTGCCTGACCATCACTATCCAGGGCCAGAGGACAGCAAGTGTCATGGCAGCAGTACCAGTACCAGACCCTGGCAGTGCTGTGCATCAACAAAGAAGAAATTCAACTCACCATCAACCCAGCGACGGGACCAGAAAAGAACTACAGATGTTATCAAGCTGGGAAACCAAGCACTCCAGCCAGCTCACCCCATCTGATCTCCACACCAGATTTCTACCCAAGACTGAGATTCCAGAGAGACCTTCCCTGTTCTTTCCAGAGCACACAGTCAAAACGAGACATTAATAACAATACATTACCGGATGAAATCACCACCCTCTGCAGAAGACTGAGATTCCAGTATTTAGAAAGAGACCTTTCCAGATGGAGCACACATTCAAAATGAGACAATTAGAACAATATGTCACCAGAGGAAATCGCCACCCTCTACAGGAAACAGATCATAGACATTTATATAAGAACAATCATACCGGATTTTACAGTACCATGATTATGGTCACACTAAGATGAAGAATGCGGCTTGGTAAGTGTTTCTTTCTATCATTATGTAGAGCTTACAATTTCAAATGTCACAAGTTTTCAAATTCTCATTCTCAGTTTCAAAGAATTGACCGCATTATACTACCCTATGGTCATTACCAGTGTCAGACAAACATTGTAACCTTCTTCAGTCTAATCAAATATTCGATTATCACCTAGCACATCACATAACCGTTCAAACTCAAGGAGTCTTCAAAGTGTGAAATGGAGTTGTTCAAATAGATCTCTTCAGTGGTGGTTTTGCAAACGACAATTATGTTAAGTGAAATCGAAAACTCTCAAAAATCTATGAATGTGGACTGCTAACCCAAATCATGTATGTGCCTTAGCTAACCTGGCCCCCAACACTCCTTTTTTTCCCTCTATCAACTCATTACTGAGTGAGAGCAACCCAAATCTGTAGTGGTTAATCTTGCAAGTTAACCAGGGTAACTCGTATTAGACATGGTTCACAAGTGTGCTATAAATGTGAGTATGAATGTATGTATTCAGCTTTCAAAAAGCTGACTGAATGATTGTGTGCAGCATTACTTGTGATATGTCTCATTACTGGAATTTTCTCACTCTTAAGGAGTCTTCCCTTTTTTCTATCCCTGGAGTTGTTGGTACAGGCTACCTTTAATTTTCAAGTACACGATGGGCTGGTCAAATTCATAGGATTTTCGAAGCTTTTGCTTCAGCTGCCTACCCTGTTGTTCATCTACAACAGTAGGAGCCCTCACTCCAGTTCAAGTCTGCAAACTGTGGAGCTGTTTCTAACCCAGACAAAGCATCCTCCCCTAAATGGTGATATAACAATAGGATGAATACCCTGATGTCTCCATATTGATGCTTATGCTAGCTACAACCCCGGCTGACCATTGTAGCTCAGCAGGTCACTCAGCTGACCAGTCTTCTTGCATATTAACCACCAAGAGCTCGCAACTCCCTCTTACTTCTTATCTCTACCACATGTGATACGCTGGACCCTATATTGATAATGATGTAATTAGCATTGAGTAATCTAAATTCAATTGAGTAATCAGTGACAGCTCTACATTTTGATTAAAGGATGCACTTTCCATTGTATAAATATTGTTCTTTTTCCTAGTTTTCTTATGCAAAAATAAGTTGCCTCATTAGAAATCATTTGCAATATTGTGTAGTGTTGTTTTAGTTGTATTTCAGTGCATAATCAAGATTATTCTTTCATTTGCTTAATTGATCCTTATTACTATGAGATATGTATGCTACTAACACAATGACTTGGCTTCCTAGTTGAGTATATTCATGATATATAGCATTTCAAATCCTCCCAGGTTGAATTCACAATGTTAGAACCTCTTCAGAGAGTCTACCATGTGAAAAGAGAAGATTATTGAAAGGATCACTAATTAGTGGGAGTCTATCCCGTTTTGAGCACAACTTCAAAGAAACGTACATTTCAAGTTAATCAAAGGCTATGATCAAACATTTGCATTTACCCTGTGACCCGATACAATGATATCACAACCATGCAAATTTACCCGATTAAATGGGCAATTGATGTTCCCCTAAGCATAGGGACCCGCCCTCAAGCCTCATCTGTTAGACCAAGTAAACCCTTCGCTCAAGGTATATTATTCTTTTCAATTCATCTCTCGAAGATCAAGAATTTAATCTTGCTATGTTAAACTGATTCTGGTTTGTTTTTCAATTGTCAGAAAGAAATACCATGTATCAACCTCCATTTTGAGACATTTTTCTATTCAGCTTTTTCTAATGTTGGAGACCAATATTCAGTTGTAGGCAATGAATGCTATCTTTTCACCATTGCGATTGTGTTCAGTATTGTGCTTCAATTCTATTATCCTTGTTTATCTTGTTTAAAAATGTCTATATCCTGTAAAGCAAATGTTTTCCTACCATCCTTTTTATAATGTTGGGGTCCAACATCCTATTGGCAGTGGATACTATTATAGTGGAAACCTACATTTAAAGATTTCCCACAGTACATATCCCCCAATAATCAAAACCCCATTGATATTAATTAATACCAAGTCCCTATGACCCATCCTTTTGAAGACCTCCCT
The DNA here is from genome assembly GCA_963942565.1 of Maea johnstoni. Classification (NCBI taxonomy): domain Eukaryota; kingdom Metazoa; phylum Annelida; class Polychaeta; order Spionida; family Magelonidae; genus Maea; species Maea johnstoni. The sequence continues at coordinate 15,092,318 of OZ012687.1, read as the reverse complement.
TTTAGACACCCTTTGATGTAATCTTCCCACAGTGTGAAGAACCCGGGGGGGTCTATCTCTAATAGCCACCAGTGGGAGATCTTAAAGTAACCTCACAATCCCATCTGTTAAATGTGTATCGTGAACGTGGGAATAATACTGTCCACTCTTATATGAAATCTGATTGGGTCCCTTTATAATTAATGATATTCATCACCCCAATACCCCTTTCTATTGGCTGGAAGACATTTGCTATCCCATCCCAGGGTTCCATATTATGTACAGTTACCCAAAAATAAAATAGTCTATCACTGACCCTCAACCACTCATGAGTCCTTTGTCTAACTATGTGGTAGGCTACCCACTATGTAGCACTACCACAGATGGTACAGAAATGTAAGATGTTGTAGGCTACCACCTCAGTAGCCCTACAATATTCTTCTGCCCCCACACGACCCCTTCCCCCCAGAGAAAAGTGAATAAGTATGTATGTATGTATGTATGCATGCATGCATGCATATATATATATATATATATATATATATATATATATATATATATATATATATATATATATATATATATATATATATATATACTTATTCACTTTTCTCTGGGGGAAGGGGGTCGTGTGGGGGCAGCAGAAACTGGATATATTTGTGTGTGTATATATATATATATATATATATATATGTATATATATATATATATATATATATATATATATATATATATATATATATATATATATATATATATATATATATATATATATATGGGGTCAGATATAGACAGAAAAAATTGTTTCATTTTCTATCTTCAAAAAAAAAAAAGAAAAAAATTACAGTTATGAAAAAAAATCATCCGAGTCGGCGAATTGATCCCGTATCGTCCACGTGAGAGCCGGACAATTAACCTCTAGGCTACGAAGCCAATCCTTGAATTGGCGGCGAATTTATAACACTAGTTCTAATGTCGTACCAAACTGGAAGTTGGTCGGGGCGCTCTCGAATCATGTTTATCATTTGTTAAATACTAGACCCCCCCCCCCCCCTCAGGTAAACTTGTGATTTCCTGAGTAACTGATAAGGTGCAAAGTGGCCATGCTTATGCTCCTTTAATACAGAGTCGATCTTTCCCCATGCCACTCTCATGACAGGCCTATATACGCTGACCGTCGTAGAGCCGAGTCTGGTCACGACTGCATAATGAAAAGTGAATATTTGCAATTCATAAATGAACTATGAAATTCCTCATTCATTTATCAATATTCAATATCAATTATGAATGTTCCAAAATGTCTTTTTTGTCCACTTTTACATGCCATTTTGGTCACCACATACTATCAAATTCAAATAATGAGTGCTCCCTTGGAAGTGGTGAAGGGGGACATCTAGCGGGAGAAGGGCAAACTATGTGAAACAGCAGAGAAAATATATTTAAATATTTTTTTTCTGCTGTTTTTGGAAAAACGATGGAGAAAATAAATTTAAATTTATTTTTTCTGCTGTTTTTGGAAAAACGTTGGAGAAAATGAATTTAAATTTATTTTTTCTGCTGTTTTTAGAAAAACGTTAGAGAAAATAAATTTAAATATATTTTTTCTCCTGTTTTTGGAAAAACGTTGGAGAAAATAAATTCAAATTTTTTTTTTCTGCTGTTTTTGGAAAAACGTTGGAGAAAATAAATTTAAATTTTTTTTTCTGCTGTTTTGGTAAAAAAACGGTGGAGAAAATAAATTTAAATTTATTTTTTCTGCTGTTCACACTTGCACCATCGTACGCATCGATTCTACTTCTTACAAACAAACTGCATTCAACTGCCAGATGGTTTGTGTTCTAATGCCCCAGTCACACTAGGGTCCGACTATCGCACGATAATAAAATCGGCAGGTCAGACCCGATCTTTTCACCTATTGTGCCATCGTCGGATCCGATTATACAAAATCGTGTCGTCTAAAAAGTCGGTACTGGTTTGAGACCGTATATGACCCAGTCACACTAGAGTCCGACTAGACCCGGTTTGTGTCTCTATCCAGGCCAGCTGTTCTTATAGACGTCAGTATTAAGAACAGCTGGCCTGGATAGAGACACAAACCGGGTCTAGAGTCCGACTATCGCACGATTTTAAAATCGGCAGGGCGGACCCGATTTTTCACCTATCGTGCGATCGTCGGATCCGATGTTTAGGTCAAATACAAAATACAAAACAGCCTAAAAAAAGTCGGTACTGGCAGAGACCACCATACTAACCTATATATATCTCTGGTACTGGTTTGCGATCCTGTTCGCAAATCAGAACAGATTTTTAAAAAGTTGCAAGTCAATTTTTCTGACTTGCGATCATCGTACGATCATCGTACAACATTTTCACGCACGTCGGACTGATATTGTGAGATATGAATTGTATGCCTGGTCTGAATTTGTGAACTGTACACATTTCAATAAAGTCGTACGAATATCGTACGAAATTCGTAAGAACATTGCACGAATGTCTTTTACTTTTTTCTAGCAATAAAATCGGTTTCGATGATTCGTACTAGTGTGACTGCAAATTTGTATATTTTCAAAATCGGAACGTCCAGTTCCGATTTTAAAGTTAGCAAAATCGGATCCGATTTTAAAATCGTGCGATAGTCGGACCATAGTGTGACTGGGGCATAAGTTTCGATACTAGCTGATCGAAGATGCACTGTCATATCGTCATGGGAGAACACCTGGACAATTGTGAGCTTGCATAGATTGAAAGCTTGCAACACATCAATAGCAAATAACAGGTCTCATTCAGAGCACGATTATTGATGATCAAACATGAATAAAGTAAGGGCTTGGATTTGTAATTTCGTTTATCGTCGCTTTTTCTGCTATATCAAGACACGTTTAGCAAATGTCAATGGAGAAGGACATCGTCAGAATAAACCACCAATGTGTATGTGTGAGACTACCTGTGTGTGTCGCTAACTTTATCTCATGCCCCCCCCCCCCCTCGGGTAGTCGCGCAGTCCTCAGGAAGGAGGTCAAGAAAACGTATGATCTTGGAATCCCCTAACTAGGGTTAGGGTTAGGAATCAGGGTTAGGGTTAGTGTTAGGGTGTGGTAACCCTAAACCTTGCACTGGACCTGATTTCTAACCCTAAACCTATTCCTAAGTTTAGGGTTAGGAATTAGGTCTAGGGTTAAGGTTAGGGCTAGTCTTAGGGTTGGGTAATCCTAACCCTTTACCCTGGACCTGATTTCTAACCCTAACCCTAGGGGATTCCAAGATCATAAGTTTTCCTGACCTCCTTCCTGGGGACTGCGCGGATAGAGTCTACCCGAGGGGGGCATCAGGATTTGAACCTGGAATCGCAGCAGCGATGGGAGACAGCGGCACTCGATTATCAGGGAAGTCCCTGATGTTAGTGACAGTGACATAGGTTAATATGAGTTTCTGGCACAGCCACGAACCCCTGGCGTGACTGTGTGGAACTATTAACCACGCCCCTTTTTTACCCTTGTGGCTATTTTTCGGTTCTTTAGACGAATGCCCCACCCTCTGTGGGTCAGGTTCCCCCCCCCCCCCCCTTTTCTCTATTGTTTCCCTTTTTTCAAAATTATTTTGTTTGTTTTTCTCTTATTTTATTTTCTTATCTCCCCCCTTTCTCCTAGGAAGCGTCCCTTGGCTAGTTTGGAATAGCCTATTGCTTACCTGTTTGCTAATGGGGAGTAGGAGTGATTTTCTTACTTACTAATGGTATCCTCCTCCTCCCCACTTTTGTACCGCAGTAGTATTATATATGTACCTTTTGCTCTTTGTTCATATGTTGTAATTTTCATTTTTCGGGTGCTTGCACCTTTTTCATGTTATGTATCCTTTTGCACTACAAGTTCCGTCAATAAAGATACAATACAACAATAATGAGTATATTTCTTCAGATTCGCAATATCGATTTTGCCCCTCTACAATCCAGACCACTCCATTGCCTAGTTCAGACATTGAACCCTACCTATTTTCGGCAGTAAAAACATCAGATGCATACGCAAGGTTCAATATTGTTGAACTATCCATTGCCATTCTTGCACGTGTTCATAACAACATAGATGCATTTAAAGAAATCAGTCAACTGCAATAGCATTGAATTCTTTTTATGGCTCCACGAAAAAGGTTTACTCTTATTTGTGAAAGGTGGATGGAATAAACGTAGTACATATTGGCATGTATGATAGAGTTATGTTTTTAAGTGTGCCTCCTATCAAAGGCTTATGATTTCTAAAGAAGCCTTTGCTTCTATTAAATGAACTTCAGGATTCTCAATCCATTCCAAGAACTGTTCTGACACGTACTCACTCAAATCTTGCCAGTACAAAACCAACCTCGATGGGTATTTCATTTCCCTATTCATGCACATAACTTATTTAGTCAGCGTTCCAGTTGGAGGGTGTTATAAAGAATGGTAAATATTGATTTTGTGGCTAAGGTAATATGTAGTTTTCCTCAATTGACAGACACGATATTGAATATCCGAAGGTGTGAGTGTGAGTGGGCGTGGCTTAGTGGGCGTGGCCTTGTGGAGCATTGGATGTCAGTCACGTGCTTGACGTGCAGAGAGTCGTTGAGATTTTAGATTTGTCCCGTCGAGTGAACCATAGATAATTGTTTCTGGTCCATGGAAGAAACAAATTAGTTTTTAACCCATTCTTGTTTAGAGATCTGGTAGAGAAGTCATTCTCTGGATATATAATACGCGTGAAAAACGCTTTGAAAAATAGTGAAAATTCACAAAATATTTATATGAGGGCTTTTGTGTTGGTGCTAATTAACTTTAATATTTTCTGATGCTTTTCTGATAAAAGGGATCACTTAAACAGGCGGGTATTTTAGCCTACTACAGACATGAATGCGTTGATAGAATTCTGGAAAAACTAGCATTTGAGGTTTCTGTCCTTCGCTTAAGAAAGTCGATGGGGAATAACTGTCCTGCTTTACCCCATCTATGCGTATAGGTCATCTAACTAACGACTGCAACTATGATACTTTTAAAAACATCATTTTTTAAAAATATCTGTAAAAAACATCATGGGAATAAAGAATAAAGTCACAAATATTTGAGGAATATGGTACATGAATTTACTCCTGTATATCATCTTAGATGACCAAAGATATCATTCACAAGAGTGTGCACTGATGTAAAGTGAATGACACGCTTACACAGATGAATACGGTAAATGGATATACATGTAGTTCTTAATGTAGTACATGTACTATAGTCAATACTGAAGTGTAGGGTGCGCTTACAAAGAGAGGTATGGTATGTGAATATAAATCTTATTGTATTAATTTCATGCATAGATACAGTACTGGGATAGGTGCATTTGCACATAAAATATGAGATGTGAGTATATTTCTTATTGTATTTCATGGAGTAGCATAAATACTGGAGTGAAATGAATGGTGCCCTTACAATACTATGTATCATATGCTCTGCTGTGATTCTCGATGTTGATTGACTAATAGGTGTCAGACATGCAGCCGTTTAAAAAATATAGATTTGATATTGAACTTCCGAATTCGATATCACCTTTTGTGATTAGCCAGCACTGCGATGCATTTGTTTTTGTCTTACCATGGAAGGGCAGGTGATAAATTCGTTACACCCTGAAGTGTGGCGTGGCCTGCTCTCCATCCTCTAACATCCGTATCTCCGTATATCACATTCGGCTCCGCCTCGTGGGATATGGGTATCTTCGGAAGGATGTCAGGGTGGACCATAACTTCAATCAGTGTGTAACCAATAATATCCCACTGTATTTCTAGAGTCAATACTGGTATAATGTGAATGGTGCGCCTACACAAATGAATACGGTACTTAATATTAATCATTACCGTGTTCCATGCAATAGAGTCAATACTGATATAAAGTGAATGGTGCGCTTACAGAAAGGAATACGGTACTTAATATTAATCATTACTATGTTCAATGCACTATGATCTATAGTGATATAAAGTGAATGGTGCGCTTACACAAATGAATACGGTACTTAATATTTAATCATTACTATGTTCCATGCACTAGAGTAAATACTGGTATAAAGTGAACGGTGCGCTTAAACAAAGGAATACGGTATCTAATATTAATCATTACTATGTTCCATGCACTAGAGTCAATGCTGGTATAAAGTGAATGGTGCGCTTACACAAATGAATACGGTACTTAATATTAATCATTACTATGTTCCATGCACTAGAGTCAATACTGGTATAAAGTGAATGGTGCGCTTACACAAATGAATACGGTACTTAATATTAATCATTGCTATGTTCCATGCACTAGAGTCAATACTGGTATAAAGTGAATGGTGCGCTTACACAAATGAAAACGGTACTTGAAATTAATCATTACTGTGTTCCGTGCACTAGGATCTAGAGTGGTGTAAAGTGAATGGTGCGCTTACACAAACGAATACGGTACTTAATATTAATCATTGCTATGTTCCATGCACTAGAGTCAATACTGGTATAAAGTGAATGGTGCGCTTACACAAATGAATACGGTACTTGAAATTAATCATTACTGTGTTCCGTGCACTAGGATCTATAGTGGTGTAAAGTGATCGATGAGGTGTGTGTGTGTGGCAGATGCATATGATAGTACTATAGAGGGCGGCCAGCAAGACCAGCTGTCACTGGACCCTGCGTCACATGAAAGAGGAAAAAAGAGAACCAGATTTATATGGCCTATGTATCTATTGATACCACGCTAATAATAAAGTGGATGATGGCACAGTGTGTATGAACTGTCCTGATTTCCTATTTTTTATGTATTCATTTTTTTTTTCAATTTCACGCTTGCAATATTTTCTCTACGTTGATCATAACCTGAAATTCGATTCACCAAGCAAAAATCTTTGTTATAATTAATATGTACAGCGGAATATTGTATTCAGAACACATTTCCCATCCCGTTTTCTCATATTACATTGGCGAAAACCTCTGAGATTTGAACGCATCACATAGTAAACTATTTGTCTCTGTTTTAAGGCGGTTCGCATGTCAGAGGGACTACTGTTACTGTAATTGGGTATGTTGTTGATTCTGATTACATCGCACATTTTACAGTATAACTTGTTCGTGCACATAAGGCTTTGATTCGATAGATTTTGCAAAAGTGAGAGTTCACACCATCACTCACCAAAGTGTACATATGGTTTATGCTTTAAAGATTCCAAGACACTTTGATACTCTGGCTACCAAGTCCTTTGCAAGACAGACATGATTTTCAAGGGGATATTCCTTAATGTTTACTACTTACACTTCGATTGTAATAGTTCATTAGTATTTTGGAAAACAGAAGAAATAGAACAAACACTGACAAATCAAATGGTTTTGCATTGTCAATGAGTTTTCACTAGGATTAATGTGTTTTAGTCCCGGGTTTTAGTTCTTTAAGGTTGTGGGAAAAAATTGAGGCAAACAAAAACTGATAAATCTCGCAGAGAGAGAGAAATTGATACATATTGAAGAGTGAGATTTGGAACTCAAATTTTATTGTTGCATCCTATGATTGAAATTTCTGTTGAAACAATAGGATGCATTTTTGCTTAACAAAACAATCTACCCTCAAACAGTACCTCATGCATTGTCCTTGATGGTATGGTTATGAACGGATATTGGAGATAGGTCAATGTGTTGTTTGATCACCTTTAATTAGACAACTTCCAAACGAATTACACTTAGAACTTTATTCAGCTACCTTGTCTGTGAGAAAAAATGACGTTCGCGGACTAACGCCAGACGGTTTTCACGCAAAAATCTTCATTTGTCTAAGTAGAGCCATGGTAACGAGGAAGAGGCAATTAGGTAATAATTGTCAGAATTAATACTGTTAATAATTATCACATGTTTATTTATAGGTTATTGACCGCGGGGAGCGAGCGAGCGCTCATGAATTTGTAGTCAGTGAACTGGTATAATCGGCTGAGGGAAGTGGCGTAATCACGAGAGATAATACAAAATCTATTCAGCGAGAGCCACGCCACTGTGCATACATTAGCAGCCTACTAGCGCCCTATTCTCGTCCTATTGATTGGCAGGGCAGAACAATGCCTGCTCTACCTACCAGTCAATTCTTATACCACTATAGCATTACCACACACATGGGAATGTGAAAGACCTACTTTAGGGATTCTCATACTCTATCGGAGCATGGAATCTGCAATAGCATGCAGCATGAACATGTATACAGACACCACAAAAGGGGCATTGAAGTTTTGTATTTTGAAAATTAATTTAAAACCTGAGTATGCATCATGTATTAGCAAGAAAGTGTTCCTTCTCCTTTTCCTAGCATTCTTAAATTCCCCCGAAAAAATGTTTTTCTTCATAGCGGAAAAGTTCATCGTCCCTTCACCCTTTGACAGCGCATTATTTGAAACTCAGCTTTGAAATCCAGAAATAAAAGGCGCCAGTGACTTGAGGTTAGTAAGTGGTTTGACCTGGGTACTCCATTATTCTACACCAGTAACATCTGTCTAGGTTAGCAAATCCAAATTAGAGTCTAAGGTATCTGTGAGGTTGATCAATGGTGCTTTAGTCAATTTAAGACTATTCATTAATGATAATTTAAAAAAATTCTAGTCTCCGCTGGATCCAGTGGGTTGGCCTGATCGCTATATATAAATGTGCGGCGTTGTGGATGGCTATCTATGATGCTTCTGGAACTAAATGACCCCTTGGAACCATTCGTGAAGAGAAGGAAATTTCTTTTCGTTCTATGGGTTTAAACTAACCCCTACCCCAAATACATATATGAAACTAGCATTTATAGTTAAACTACCACTTCGATTTTGGCAGAGAATGAACTGGCCTCTGTACTTGATAAAAAATAATTCCACTCACATATTTTCCCCTTTAGACCTAAACTTCAGTGGCCCTATACTTGCCATGCTATTACTTATTTTCTTGTATCAAATTTCACTTTCACCTGTCGCGATAGCCGAGCGGTCTAGTGTGTTGCCTCTGACTGCTTCCTGTCTCTCACCACTGCACAGGTTCGATCCTACTCTCCACACAGAGATACGCTACGCATAGGCGTGTAGCAATCGCGGTAGACCGGATCGATGTGTCGGAGATTGGTTCGATCCCTGCTCGGGGTTCAAGTAATGGGAAGTCTCCATTAGGCAGCAAAGTGACGATGATCGAAATGGCCTTGGTCGCTGCCTGAGATGATAATGTAAAATGAAATGAAATGAAATACACATTCATTGTTTACTTAGGGAGTGAGGTTATAATGATATGAATAATAGATGTGCATTAGGTTAGGTTAGACTTTGGCGTTATATCCCATTTACATATAGAGATTGTATGTGGCCTGACAACTCTCAAATTGATTCTCTACATTGATAAATATACGAATTTGAAAAAGTGACGTATTAAAGAACCCGAAAGGATCAAACTATCACAATATCTCTTTGTTGTTTGCGTGTATGCTCCAGGTGAAAAAGAGCTAAATATCCTTTTTTCTCCGTCTATGAAAAGGCTATGTACTAGCAATGTTAGAAGACAAAATCTCATTTTTTTTAAATTTAAAGATGGCCTCCTTACGCCAAAATAATCTTCATGCATTTACATGGATATTAATTCAATACCCTGTGTATCAATATTGAAACAATCTTTAAAAGGTATGTGCTTTAAAATTAGACAGACTTTTAATCAGATTCTGCAAAATTCATTACTCTGCATACAATTTGAATTAAAGGGAATCACAAAAATGCCGCTCCTTTCCCGTTTGCTCTACATTCTACATAACTCTTCATACATGAAATTAAAAAGATGTGGCGTGTAGAATAATTCAAAAAATGTTACACGTATATAATGTCCTACGAATATATTCAAATACATAAGGCAAATAGAATGCAGAAATGATGATTTCTCAAAATTCATAACTATTCAATGTAGTGTTCCATTCAACAAGTAACCCTCGATCTCCTTATTCCATGCACTCTCTTTAATCCATCAATGCCCACCGCAGCCAAAAGCGCCTGACAAAGTTGATGGAATTTTGCAAGCAAAGGCATAATAAGGAATATATTTGATGAAGAAATGTTAATCAGGACAAAACCAACAACTCTCCTTCAAATATTTTGTAAAATCACTCTTGATTCCAAAATCATCGCAAAAAGGGTTAGAGATCCAGACGACAATTTCTAGGGGAACTATAAAGCATTATTGGGTTAAGGCCATGCTTTACTATTCCGGTAGATTCTACTTTGTGTTACACGATTTTATCATAATGTTTGCTTGAGCGAGGTCACTTAATGCTATTGGTCTTGATTTAATCTGCACATTGGCCGATAATGAATTATTCACCCAGGGAGTACTCGGAAGCGGGAAGTGGTAGATCTCGAAGACAGCGGCCATGCACCGGCATTGATCAAACCAATGTCAGCACACCTATCTGCTTCGTCTCACGAATAACCTGTTCGCACCACCATTGGCATTGCATCTATATTCTCATAACTTCCACTATACCACAGGCATCTGTAACCGAAAATATAGACCTATACTGCTATAAGAGCAATAACTGAAAACGATGGTAAAACGAGATTCAGGTGGTCTGTTATCAGATGTTTGTGTTTACTTTATAAAGAAATCCTCTTTTATATAGTAAACAAACATAACAGACCACTTGAATCTCGTTTTATCGTCGTTTTATTGCTCTTATTATAGGTCTATATTTTCGGTTACAGATGCTTGTGACTATACCAAGCCAAAAAGAGTAACATTTTCGAAATACTTCAAGAGGAATTTTTGAACCAAACAGGAACAACAGCTTTCAATCAATATTTTCTCCGATTATAACGTTGCCGTCAAGATTTTTTCATATGCATCAGATTTTGAGCCATTGAGGAGGCCACAGTTGTGTACGGGTTATATCGCCTCCTCCTCCTACCTCCTACCTCCCTACTCCCCCACCCAGACAATGGACCGGGCTGGCCGTGTTACGCCAGCCTTGTCTTACACTCTGCTGTTTAAGCTCCATCCCCAGTATTGATGTTTCCTCCTCTTACCACGTACGGCTGCCGCTGCTGCTACTGCCGTGCCAGTCCGCAGACGACAACGCCGCTGCTGTAGCTTGGAACCCGCCCGCCCGCCCGCGCGCGCGCCGTGCCGACAGTAATAACTAGTAGATTCTCAGACTCTCAGACTGGCGTAGCACCTCCGCCGCGCCGCAACGCAACGCACAGCCAACAACAACCACCTACAACACCGCACTCGCCAACAACATCATCAGCATCATCAACGACACTGATGGACTGCACACTAACAGTGGACCAACACTATTGGAATACCTTACCATCATCATCATAGCACACGGCGAAATTCGTTTTACCTTTTAGTTTGCCAGTTGCCAGTGAGAAGTTTGGTTGCGGCGGTCGGTGCCAGCTTGTTGTATTATTACGAAGATGACTTCAATATCAGTAAACAGGCTACTCTTGCTAGTTTGGTTTTTCGGAATGCTTATAGTAACGGGAAATTCTGAACTCAACATTGCTATCAAACAGTAAGTACATTTTTGACATACTTGTTTATGCGCTTTTGGGTTAAGCAGAACTTTGATATGTGTATATATATATATATATATATATATATATATATATATATATATATATATATATATATATATATATATATATATATATATATATATATATATATATATATATATATATATATACACACACACATATATACATATTGCATTGTTATGTGATTTTGATGATGTTTTGATATGTGATTGGTGATATTTGACATTATGCAATGTTTCTTTGTTGGGTGAATCAATATATTTACTGAAATCCAAGGTGATTTGATAGTTTTGGAAGTATCATAAGCAGAATAAAGAACTATTTGATAAAATCCGATTTTGATATTACATCATTTTTGCTTCTCAAATTTATTATTCCCAATGGTTGCTACGATATTTTAAAATGAAAGACAGTATTGTATGTTTCTAGGTGCCCTGTGGGTAAATGTTTTGATTACAGGTGAAATTACAGGTATCATTTTTGTTGTTCTTTTGAAGGATGAAAAATTTAGCCGAGAACTTTGGGGAGCGTTTGTATAAAACAAGCAAGGAAGCAACTGGCATCGCGGAATTACATGAGGTAGGCACCAGATATCTTTACACTCCGAACCGTCTGTAACACAGGCCGCTCTTGTAGAGGGCACCCTGGCATATAGTATGGAATTTCCTTTGTCATGTTTTTGCCTTATAAAGGATAAGTCCTGACTAGCCAGTTGCTAGTAGAACTAATTCCTTGTTTGGATATTTTCTGCGATATGATATTAGTAGGAAAATTCTGCACTCCAAACCCCAAAGTTATTTTAAAAAGCATCAAGGTGTTTGAAATCATATTTCCATGTATTAAGTTATAAGATTTACTACTGGTTAACCAATTCACACCTGAAGTAAGCACATGGTCGGAGACATATGTAAATATATAATAAACCAAAGCAAGTTTTTGAGAAATATTTGACTGAAATCTGTTAAATCTGGTTTGGTTTAACAGTTTTCAAATATCATTCAAATATCACTATTTGGTGAGTTCTTTTCAAAATGTCAGAGCGTGTGAGCACCCCAGGTGCAAACGGGTTAACCCTTCCGATGCTGAGGATACCATTGTCCAAAGCACATGGACGCAAGGATTCGTGAACACCATCTAAACCCTGTCATATTGGTATTCATTGGATAGCTCTCACTGAGTATTCTCTGTTGAGTACCCATGTGACAGGGTTTCAGTCATTTTTCAGCTTTTTCGCATCATTTTGTATTGGGCCACAATTAGCCACCAGCAGCATAGCGGTTAAGGTGTTTACCCATTCCAGCCGTGCCATGTACTAGTAGTAGCAATGTTGTTCTACTTGGATCAATAGGCAGGGTGTCTTATGGATCAGGTGCTCACTATACAGCATGGGGCTCAGTGGTTCTAATTCTGCCATTGTTTATTGTGGCTCAATTTACCCAATAAATGCTGCAGCAGATTTCTCTTGTATTAGTTCTCCTCATCATCTCTCATGCAGGCATCGCTGGATAACTGGTATTTTTAATTTTAATTTTTGCACTCCCCATGATAGCGCCAAAATAACATCCTTCAAATAAATATCCATATAATAATAAATATCTACTATGAGTGCTTGAATGCATGAATTTAAAGTAGCACAGGGCTGTAAAGTGAAATTTAAAGCTGTATACACTATACAGTATGAGGGTCAACCAATCCATAGAACTCTTAAGGGTCTATAGCTATTCAAAATTGCTTGCCCCTGGACTTCTGATATCAGGGCCCGGTGGTGGCTAGCCTATTTAGCGTTACCTTAATCACAAATGTTAATCCTCTGGTTTTCTCTCTGGTTTATCCATATTGCAAAATAAAATATAAAAAACTTTGTTTTTAGTAATATTTCCTGAAACTAAACCTGAATTATTTCTAGGATTTCTGATATTTCATCTGGCCGCAAATCTCCAAAATTAAGGGCCTGCTCTCCTTCAATCGAAATATTATAGTCAATCGCTGATCATGTGGCAGCAATATTACTCGGCAGCGGTCCAGTGACTTATTAACTACTATTTTGGGATGTCATTAAAGCGACATTGTAGGGAGAATTTATGACGAGGTAAATACATTATAGTAAATCCATTGGCATTTGTGGTGAATGTATTGATCAGGGGGTAGTGTGTTGTATTGTCTTGGTTGTGGTTATTGCATCATTTAGCATTGGAAATGCCACAGGAATACAGAAAATGACCTAATGCCATGATTTACTATAAAGGTGATACGTATATAGCAGCATTTATACAAAATAAACCCCTTTTTAATAACGAAAAATTGCCTAATACAGTAGTTAAATATAAACTTGCCTGATATCATAATGTTTTAACGAAAACTGCAAAAAGTCTTGATAAATTCATGAATACAAAAATAATTTAATGTAGTAATTACTGAAATAATATGGAAAACCACATGTATATAATTGTTTGATATAAGTTTAACCAATTAACACTTAATTTATTTTCTAGAAATTGGCCATCTGCATCTAAAATACTGTTGACAATAAAATGAGCATACTTTCACTAAATATTTTAATGTTAACATTTCTCCTTCAAATGTTTTCACAAGTCCTTTTGCCTGCAAGAATTTATCAAAATGTTTAGGATGCTTTTGGTCGCTGCCAGCATTATAGATATGTTTAAGAAAAAGGCCTCATATGGTAGTGCTGTACCTGCCTTGCGTGTCACGACATAATGTACATACTGCAGTACAATACAATGCATTATATATACTGTATTGTGGGCCGCCTATGCCTAATGGGGACTAGGGCATCAATTATGAATACTCTTTGCACTGATGTTAAATACTCTATACATTTCTTTAGCTGTAGCCTGCTGCATGCCTGTGGGTTTTGATTAGGTGCACCACGCAGCCTGCCAGCCAGCTAGCCTACTGCTGCCGGGCAGGGCTCAACATTAAGAAAAAACTTCAGGGGGTAGTGTGTTGTATTGTCTTGGTCGTGGTTATTGCATCATTTAACATTGGAAATACCACAGGAATACAGAAAATGACCTAATGCCATGATTTACGGTAAAGGTGATATGTATATAGCAGCATTTATACAAAATAAACCCTTTTTTAATAAAGAAAAATTGCCTATAAATGCCCTGCAGCCGCTGCAGGGTTAGTTACCGAAACTTTAACTAGCCCTGAAGTATTTTTGCTAGCCCTGATATTAAT
>OZ012687.1:15027571-15072571 GCA_963942565.1 Maea johnstoni | reverse complement strand
GATTGAGAAATGTCAATCAGAACATTACCAACAACTCTCCTTCAAATATTTTGTAGAATTATGCTTGATTCTAAAGTTATTGCCAAAAGTATCATTGATCCAGACGACAATTTCTAGAGGAGCTCCTAAGCATTAATGGGTTAAGTGAGCTAGACCTATTTATTCTCCACCTGACATGTGCTGAAAACAGTTTGCTCATGAGCCTTAGTGGTCAAACGGTCCATCAAAATCAATAGTTTAAGTGGTCCATATCACTTTGATAACCAAAATGGTAGTCAACAGCCATTTTATAACTGAACATTCATGGTTAATTGTGCTTAATTTATGAATTGTGATTGTTATAATCTGATGCAAAAGAAATGTGAAACAGGATGTGTGCTTATTAAATTAATGTGGTTATATACAAATATGCCATGCCAGTGGGGGTAACATGATGGAATGTTTCCCCGAGGGAGGAGGGTTTTCCCGAGGGCGGAGCCCGAGGGAAAACCCTCCTCCCGAGGGGAGACATTCCATCATGTTACCCCCACTGGCATGGCATATTTGTTTTATCATACTGAACAAACCCCATTTGTAATTTAAACAAAGCAAGGTCACAGATGACTGGTGATTCACACATTCCCCGCTAGGTGTCGCTAGTGGCAACGGGCAACATGAAGCCCTCACTGATGGCATCAGGCAACATGATGATTGTTCACTGTTAAGTCAGCCAATCACGGCTTACGATCTTCAAGTGAGGTATGATAATAATATTTAGCAGACTTTCTGGGCAAGTAAACATGGACTTTTACAAGCCCATTCCAATTTTTGGTAGAAACGGACCGGTGGGCTATTACTGTCTATTTTCACCACTTTGTGGTTGCTGGCGCCCTGTCTCCTCACAACTTTGCTTGTCCTACCAAATATTACACCCTCAATCCAAAATTTTACCTCTTGAATTGAATTGTTCTGGGTATAAATGGGTTATCAGTCACCATTGCAGAAACTCTGGGGTTTCAGGAGTTTGATGAACACAGCATAACAATTCATAACTTTAGTGTTCTTGTTAAGAAGGGTCAATTTTCTCCCGAGGGGAGACATTCCATCATGTTACCCCCACTGGCATGGCATATTTGTTTTATCATACTGAACAAACCCCATTTGTAATTTAAACAAAGCAAGGTCACAGATGACTGGTGATTCACACATTCCCCGCTAGGTGTCGCTAGTGGCAACGGGCAACATGAAGCCCTCACTGATGGCATCAGGCAACATGATGATTGTTCACTGTTAAGTCAGCCAATCACGGCTTACGATCTTCAAGTGAGGTATGATAATAATATTTAGCAGACTTTCTAGGCAAGTAAACATGGACTTTTACAAGCCCATTCCAATTTTTGGTAGAAACGGACCGGTGGGCTATTACTGTCTATTTTCACCACTTTGTGGTTGCTGGCGCCCTGTCTCCTCACAACTTTGCTTGTCCTACCAAATATTACACCCTCAATCCAAAATTTTACCTCTTGAATTGAATTGTTCTGGGTATAAATGGGTTATCAGTCACCATTGCAGAAACTCTGGGGTTTCAGGAGTTTGATGAACACAGCATAACAATTCATAACTTTAGTGTTCTTGTTAAGAAGGGTCAATTTTCTCCCGAGGGGAGACATTCCATCATGTTACCCCCACTGGCATGGCATATTTGTTTTATCATACTGAACAAACCCCATTTGTAATTTAAACAAAGCAAGGTCACAGATGACTGGTGATTCACACATTCCCCGCTAGGTGTCGCTAGTGGCAACGGGCAACATGAAGCCCTCACTGATGGCATCAGGCAACATGATGATTGTTCACTGTTAAGTCAGCCAATCACGGCTTACGATCTTCAAGTGAGGTATGATAATAATATTTAGCAGACTTTCTGGGCAAGTAAACATGGACTTTTACAAGCCCATTCCAATTTTTGGTAGAAACGGACCGGTGGGCTATTACTGTCTATTTTCACCACTTTGTGGTTGCTGGCGCCCTGTCTCCTCACAACTTTGCTTGTCCTACCAAATATTACACCCTCAATCCAAAATTTTACCTCTTGAATTGAATTGTTCTGGGTATAAATGGGTTATCAGTCACCATTGCAGAAACTCTGGGGTTTCAGGAGTTTGATGAACACAGCATAACAATTCATAACTTTAGTGTTCTTGTTAAGAAGGGTCAATTTTCTTTAGTTTTGCTGATAATTAAACCAATATGCTTCTTTGTTAAACTGAACTCTCTCATACATAACTAAACCTCTACACAGAAATCCTGATCCACCCCTGCGTCCCTGGATCCAGATGATGGAGATCACAGTATTTGTCTATACTTTTTCAGAAAACAGGTAGATAGATGCCTCTGTGGCTTAGAAACGCTGTAGCAGCATAGTCACTCTCAGCATGGCAAAAACCAATTTGTTCTTCACACGTACGTTAACAATTGCATATGCAGTTTTTGCTGTAATGGCGATTTTACTGGCGTGTTTCTTTCTGCATAAGTAGTGTATCTAAGTTGTAATCTGCGTGTCGTGCATGCGAGCTCCCCGGGGAGACAAAAGCCTCTGTGTAGGGCCTCTCTGTGAGCCCTCTTCTGCCTTCCTGACTTTATGAGCGGGCAAGAAGCAGGCTGTATGTAGTGCTAAATGTTTATGCTGCTGTGTGTCTTATGAAGCATGTTGTTGTATGAATTTTATAGTGTCTCTCCTGTCTGCTGCTGGGTATAAATCCCGCACTAATGGCTTATTGCATCAATACATCCCGCGCTCTGCATGCCCAGGTTAACAACCACGCTGCTAGCACTACTCCAAGGTAACATAGCTGACACACTCAAACCTGGGGTATGATGGGGGGGGGGGCATCAATACATCCCGCGCTCTGCATGCCCAGGTTAACAACCACGCTGCTAGCACTACTCCAAGGTAACATCCCTAGCTGACACACTCAGACCTGGGGTGTGGTGGGGGGGGGTGCATACTCAGGTTAACTACCATGCTAGCACATACAGCCAGGCAACACAGCTAACACAGTCAGAGGGGAAGAGGGTTGCCTCAACACATCCTGTGATAAGCATGCAAATGATGGGGAAAAAGGTTCCAATATCATATTCTTATAAGTGGGGACTGCCCAGTGCTGTTATATCAAGATCTATCCTTTGACAATGGAACGTAATGCGCCTTTGAGCATGTTTATATGGAAAGGGCGCAATATCAAATGACAATATTATTATCATTATTATTTTTACCATAACAAATTTGGTGCAATACTGTGGTCCACTTTACCATGCAGTAATTGTCACTTCTATAGGACATTCATACCATGTTATTTCTATAGGTATAATGATTTCATGCACTCAGCTGAACAATTAATTTATTATAGGGTCGTTATAATAAACTCTGGGAAAAAGAGAGCTTTGAACATGGTCTTCAGACCATGATAGAATGGATACTTTATGAGGGATCCATGCTTAATGTCTTTGACTTAATTGCTAATGTATCTGAGACTTTTAGCATAAGCAGATTTAAACTTGATGTAGGTCTTTTGTACCGTGATAGGGTTGCTATGATTTATGTGGAACCCTTGGCCTGTCTTTGACTTAATCTTGCTGCAAGAGCACCCTCTGTTGTATGGCGAGATTTATACTTTATGTAGGGCTTTTGTTGCTTAAGAAAATTGATATTTTATGTACTTGTGGTGCCTCTGTGGTATGACATGATTGGTAGTTCATGTGGAAGTTCATACCTTGTAGCAATGTATCCATTATTTGTGTCCATTGCACCATGATTATATTGATACCATAACCCATTTACATCTGGAGGGAACAGATGTAAGAAAGTTTTGACAATGATACAGTATTTTAGGAAATATTTAACCCATATGCTGCTGGTGGCTAATTTGGCCAATACAAAATGATGCAAAAAAGCAGGAAAATGACCGAAACCCTGGCACATGGGTACTCATCTGAGAGTACTCTGCGAGAGCTATCTAATGAATACCAACATGACAGGGTTTAGATGGTTTTCAAAAATCTTTGCATTTTTGTGCTTTGGATGAAAGTAGCCTCAGCATTGGAGGGTTAACTGTAGGCTGAGTTTCTTGTCTCTTCAAATATCTCTTATATGGTACATTACATTACTTGATGAGTTATATGTATGTTAAGCATTGGTATACCATGTGCGCACACAAGATTCAAATGGGGTTAATGACTAGGTCATGTTTATTTACTTCTCTGTATTTAAGGTGTCAAACTGTTCTGGGATTGTAACCTTTTTATGTTTGAGATTTCTAACTAATATATCCTTTGAATGCTACAATATATTTTAAACGCTAACTTGAAAATTTTGAATCATTATTAAATGGCAATGCATGTTGAGTAGAGCTGTTATCATTCTTATTTTACATTCCTCCTTTTCTCTCAAAAAAGACTTTTGTTCTGGAAATTTGGTTATCATCGAAATGGACAGTCAATTTGATGAATGATGTTCAAAGAAGTCAGATCATGTGTGTATTCCAGATGCAAATAAGTTTACAGCATATGAATATCATGGGGATTTTTTGAGATATTCCTAGTATTTTGTTTGCCTTTTGTGGTGATGTGTTGTAAATATAAATGTATAGAAGTGGAGCTCATAATAAATACTGTTTAAAGAGGCTGCAGGCCAGTTGATATGATAACCCCAGGGGAGTGTGACTATATGATACAATGACTATGGCTTACTGCAGAGATCCACGCTGGGCCTGCATCAGAGCAGCATAGATATCTATCTGTGAAGGAGGCTCAGGGCCTGAGTTGATATGATCCCAGATGATTGTGGCTATATAATATGTGGCCCACCTCTCTAGTTCATTGCCAGGAGAATGCTCAGTACTTTAATTATATTCCATATAAAACCTTAGGGACGGCATGAAGATCCCATTTCAACTCGTGATACAATATCAAATCCATATAGTCCACCTGCTAATAGATTCTACCATACTCTTGTCTGTTTTAGGTCTATCTTTAGGGAAGAACCTATATAACCATCTCCTGAGTAGGATTTTAGATTAGATAAAAGAATAATAGGTATAGCAGGATGTCATTTTAGGGTTGGAATGTGGATTTTCATTTTTCTGCAAGTCACTGGCAACCTTCTCTTATACCTTGGGTATGTTTCACATTTAGGCACTGGTTAGTGGAAGCAAGTTGTCAGTGGTGATTTTTTAACCACACAACGACTTTTCATTACCCCTTGTACTGTAGATATCTATGGCATAATATCTAGTTCACTCCTTAACCCATTAACACTCAGAGTTTCTCTAGAAGGTATCGTCTGCTACTCTCATAATTTTGAAAATAACTTGTGAATAAAGGGAAAATTCACAAAATATTTGAAGGAGAGTTTTTTTTGGGCTTCTGATCAACATTTCTCTTTCAAATGTTTTCATTAAAATGCTTTTGTAAGTGAAATATTTCCTAAATTGTCAGGCCTCTTTTGGCCGCTCTGAGTGTAAATGGGTAAAACTCATTGCCTATAAAGAGTGTTGATGCGTTATGACATCCCATTGGCAGAGCTCAGCCTCTGGTCCTCTTTAGGCTTCCAGGCACAAGCAGGCTCAGATGTCTGACCTCCATCACTTGACCAGGCTTGGGATTTTTCAGTCCCATTAAACCCTGCCAATGCTTAAAGGCTACTTTTGTCCAAAACCCAAGAATGCAAAGATTTTTGAAAACCATCTAAACCCTGTCATGTTTGTATTCATTGGATTACTCTTGCTGAGTACTTTCAGATGAGTACTCAGATGTGCCAGGCAGTTTGTTCATTTTTCAGATTTTTTGCATCATTTTGTTTTGGCCAAATTAGCCACCCGCAGAATAAGGGTTAATGTAACGTCTATGACATCCCATTGGCCGAGCAACAAACAGACTCTAGAGTGACAAGGCTTGGACTTTGCCGTCCATGGTACTATAACATCTCGCCATGATATGCGATTCCTTACTGTTTTCTTAGCTCTCAGATTGATTAATACCAAAATAAACGACAGAAGCACAAAGATTAATGCCTGTTTATAATTGAAATATTATCCATGACGATGTAGATCAAATTATGTAATAGATCATGAGGTGCCGCGAGCGTTTGTTAACACGTGATTGGTTTGGCAGTGCTAGCAGTGATTTGTAGGAGACAAGCTGGTAATTAAAGCCTGGCTTATGTCACTTCCTCACGGGCATTCACAAGCAGCCAATCACCTCCCTGCAACACAATATTGCATGGGCATTGGTTACGATAATCATCGTGTTGTGGTGGCTGCAGAAAATATTGTGTTACCTATTTAATTGAGTGTGCGAAAAATGTGTTATTAGCACTTTTAACACATCCCTGTTGAGATGCTCTGGCACTCATTTTAACTCTATGAGGGATATAGAAAAGATAGAGAAATACAGTGATTTTTTCTTAAAACAGCCTTACTCAAAATATCTTAAAAATTATGATTTCTATCACAAAACGTCTTTAAAGGAAATATCTTATATGATATAATATTTTATATTTTCCACTTAGTGAGTTAGTGTGGATGGTTTAACCCTTTCCATCAGGAGTGCATACAGGCTCTGCCAACCTAGAGCATAAATCATCAACTAGAGTAATATTTCAAAGATATTTTAGGAAGGAATGTTTTATGCAACAAGAACAAAAACTTTCCCTCAAATATTTCTCAGAGTATTGCTTTGATAGTGAGACATTTTGATAGGTGTCAGACTGTGATGTGTATACATGCTTCACAAGTGAATAGGTTAATGTGTTAACCAATTAATGCTCACAGCAGCCAAAAGTGGCCTGACAATTTTGATAAAATCATGTAGGCAAAAGCAAAGTTAGGAAAATATTTGATGAAGAAATGTTAATCAGGACATTAACAATAACTCTCCTTCAAATATTTTGTAAAATCATTCTCAATTTGAAAGTTATCGTCAAAAGTATGATAGATCCAGACAACAATTTCTGGAGGAACTCAAGTGTTAGTGGGTTAACATAACAGCCCTATTAATCATTGTATATTTGTAGGACATTCTTGTAGGTTATTGAGGTATCAATGATTACATGGAATCAACACTCAGACCATAAATTACCAGTGCCTGGCATGAAATTGCCAGCTGTTTGGATGTTACTTGGAAAGTACAAACATAGGACTAGTAATCTGAACATTGTTCAGCAGTCAATCTCAAAGCATTTTTTTATTTTTGAATTTTTTTGTTTATTTTCCTCAGAGTCAACTATGACCATCGTTTAATACATACTTGTAAGATTGCATTGTAAATATGTAAAACATTGTCAAAACATTGTTATGTTGAAGAAAATATCTGAGGGGTAACACATTACTACTAAAGCAGTTGAGAAAAAATGTAGTGATGATAAAGATATGCAAAAATAGAAATATAGGTAGCCCAAAGAAGTGTGACTAATTTGCTGATAACGACAGCCCGATGAGGACATTGTTGGGAAAAAAGCCATACAAGAGTTACATGGTAATCAGAACACAAGTAAAAACCTTTTGTTCAAATGTTCATTTGTAACCCTCCAGGGGCCCTCAGGCTACTAATGTAAACATGCCAGAGGGCCTCAGGGAAGATCCTTACCATTGGACTGAGTTACCCTCTTTAAATAAAGATTATTATTATTATTATTATTTATTATTATTGTTTAATTCTACATTCTTTTTGTTTTTGTCTTGGTGCTACTTTTCTAGTATATTCACTGAAATAACCTCCATCCAGATACAGATGGATATTCTGTTAAATACTGT
This sequence comes from Maea johnstoni, assembly GCA_963942565.1. Lineage (NCBI taxonomy): Eukaryota > Metazoa > Annelida > Polychaeta > Spionida > Magelonidae > Maea > Maea johnstoni. The sequence goes on along the minus strand of OZ012687.1, from coordinate 15,064,781 downwards.
ACCAGAAAGTGTCATGTTGGTGGTGGCTCTGAAGCCTGTGTACATTAATGTATTCTTTCCATGAATTATAGAGTGTGCGTTAATGCACTATGGATTACTAAGCATTACGGCCATGAAGAAATAATAATGTGTGCCGTTAATCTGGTAATGCTGTAATGGTAGTAATACCACAGCAAGCTGCCTAAAATCCCCGCTACTCGCTAATGCATAGACACTTAGAATGTGATATAAATGCCAATCTTACAATATTCATTGACAAGAGTGACAATAAAACTGTATTAAAATGTTAATGAAACATTATTACATTCCACCACACCACACTGATAGTAATAAAGCTGATGATGATGATGATGATGATGATAATGATGATAACAACTACTACTACTACTACTACTACTACTACTACTACTACTACTACTACTACTACTACTACTACTACTACTACTACTACTACTTCTACTACTACTGCTTTTAATAATTATGGTAACAATATTGTAGAGGTGATGATGATGATGATGACGATGATGATGGTGACGAGGATGACAAAATGATGATGATGACGATGATGATGGTGATAACACTAAAATGACAGGAAGAAAATTTGAAAAATGAATAAAAATGAAAATAGTTTACTTCTTATAGTTGTTGTGTGTGAGTTCTTATTACTTCTATCTCATACTACTACTACTACTACTACTACTACTACTACTACTACTACTACTACTACTACTACTAAAACTTCTGCTGCTGCTGCTGCTGCTGCTGCTACTACTTCTTCTACTACTACTACTACTACTACTACTACTACTACTACTACTACTACTACTACTACTACTACTACTACTACTACTACTACTACTACTACTTCCACTACTATACAATCATACAATCTCATACACTCACACAAGAGAAACATGTATTCCAGTCCTTCTCTTTATTGATTTTGCCTCAGCATTTTAGGTCTTCTTTACAGGCTTATAAACTGCATGTGTGTCTGTGTGGTTGAGCCGAATTGCGCACACTTATTGACTACCATTGTAATACCCAGCATCAGCCAACCATCAAACAGGATTAAAATAAATGCTGAGTCAGCACCTTTGAAGTTGAGTTGTCAGGTTTATGGGTTAGGATGGGAGGGAGCTTGAGTGTGATATCCAACTGGCCTATTATCTAACCAGCAGCCTTCCATTTAGGATTACATCCTTTATTGGGGAGTGGAGGAATAACTATCGCATACCAGGGAATATGATCCAATTCCATATTCACTGGTAATGGAAGCGTTTGGAAATGGCTGAGAATTGTTGGTTATGGGGCATCCTTTAATGCGGGTAAATGCCCTATGAGGTTAGCAGTAGCAGCAGCAGCACTAGAGTAGTATCAGCAGCAGTAGCAGTAGGTAGCAGTAGTAGCAGCAGCGGTCTGGAATAGAATCAGCAGTAGTAGCTGGAGTCACAGGGTTACAGTAAATGGACTGTTAGGTGACAAGCAGAAATACCCCCTTTTAATCCCTGCCCCAGCCATGAAATACTAGATTATTTAAAGGATTAGCATTTCGAAAGCTTTTATGATACGATACAATATCCATATTTCAGTAATGATATGGTATATTAATAATATTTTGAATATTGATGCCTGCTTCCTGGGGCCTAAGTTCTGTTTAATTGTATACTGGTCGACCTCATAACCTATGCTGGTAATTGCCAAACTGCCTTCGTGTGTGGAGACGCCTAGGCAGCAGATATGTCAATTCTATTCCAATGAGCAGCACTGTTATAGATAATAAATGATACTAGTCTTGGTACTATCCCTTACAAATTCTTTTTGATTAAATTCATCAAATACATGTACCTGGATTTTACTTTGAGTAATTGTGTGGTGTGTACTTAACATAGCAGATAATCTTTAATAGATCCCTCCCACTGTCTTTCATACCTTCCCATTCTCATCCTCCTCTCCCTCTATCCTCCCTTCTCTTTGCTCCTCTTCTTCCTCTGTTTCCTATTGGAGAGTAGTAGTACAGGTGAACTTGGATATGATGGACTCAACGGGACCAGGAAAATTGGTCCGTCATATGCAAAATCTGTCATATACATATGACATACTTGATATGCATGGGACTGGGACCAAGCATATTGTCCGTCATAGACAAAAGACCTTCGTACAGTGGTCCATCATATCCAAGTTCACCTGTACCTCCAAGAAAGACTTCTGCCTCTGGAATATTAATGCACCACCATCGGAGTAAACTATCTTTGATCAGATCCTCCCCTTCTCTCTTCCCCCTTCCTGTCTAAAATATCCCTCGGTCCTCTTTGGATCTGAAGCCTCCACTCTTACTCTACCTCTTTTTCTTCTGTCACCTAGAATAATTATGCTATGTCATCGTTCCTCAACAATGACAAAAGACCACTTTTTGATGATATGGCACAAAATGACCTCTGTGTCGATGTGCCTTTAAACTCTCATTCATTTTTTCATGTCTTCCTGTCTTCATTAAATAGTTCATTTGAGAGTGATACCTCTATCCAAGAAGGACTTTTTCTCTGAGCTACTGCATGGTGAGAATAAAGTATCATTGATCAGTCCTCCTCTTCCTCCTCATCCCCTCCTCCTCTTGATACTGCTAGAAACGGCTAGCTCAGAAAGTCTATTATCTTTTGCCATTACTTCTTCACAGTAAACTCTCTATCTCTAATCAGATCTGGTCTCCCTTGTCTGCTTAGCAATGTACCAGCCGTGGCTGCCGCCGCTGCCTCGAAACACACAGTGGTTTGAAACAAGAGGATACACAGACTACTCCACTTTTATTGATTCTAGGCCCCGAGTCTGTGCATACAATTATCGGAGGCACCTGGCCATCAGCCCAGCGTTACTCGAGTAGAATTTCAAGAAATCGAATCAAGTCATGGTGATATATGAATAGGTTATTTCCATTTTCCCGACTGAGTTTACACAATGTTTGAGATTATAGCTGCTGTATTTGAGTAGTGCATAGGCTTAGTAGAGCTCTATATACAAGGAATGCTCTATAATACTATAATGGAGTTGGTGTGTACTGTGCGTTCCCCATTGATTAGACCTGCTAGTTTGTAGCGGCACTATTGTCTAAGAATATTCCTGTATTGACCCAATACTAGCGTGTTATACCCAGGAGAAATGGTAATACGGTACAGCAGTATGATAGTGGTGCAGTACTGTGTCCATGTCTGGTATGGCATGGTGTAGAGTCATGAAGCACAGCAATAGCAGTGCATTACTGATAATCATACGGAGTGGAGCCATCCTGCATCAAAATACGGTAATGTTATCCTGTACTTACTGCAGTGCATTAAGCCAGCTCCAAGGCTTGTCCTGAGATGCAAATATAGTGGAATTTCCTCGTACTTATACCCTAAAAGCCTGATGTAAGGTCAATGGGGACCTTGTTTTTCATGTTGCTTTATTTCATCCGATATTGCCACTAAAAGGGTGGTGCAAGCTCAATGGAAAAGTAATGTTTTTTATGATGCTTTATTTCATCATGGTATCACCACTATTAGTTTGGAGTGGATTGCTGTTTCTGAAGTAAAAATAGAGTGCATTTTCATATCACTGGAAAGTAGTGGTTTAAGGTCAATGGAACCCCTGTTTTAACATCCTTTTCATCAGAATCTGCAACTATTATGTTATAGTTTGTCTGTAGAATGGAGAAAAGAAATGTCTTAAGAACAGCACTCTTGTTTCTTAACCAGCTTTTAGAATGGAGAGATGGGGTTTGATGTATTTAATCTCTCTGTAAGACTCACTCTTGATTCTCCACCAGCTTGTAGAATGGAGAGATGGGGTTTAATGTTTAATCTCTGCTTAAGAATCACTCTTGATTCTCCACCATCTTGTAGAATAGAGATGGGATTCAATGTTTAATTTCTCCGTAAGAAACTAGCTCTTGATTCTCCACCAGCTTCTAGAATGGAGAGATGGGGTTTAATGTTTAATCTTTCCATACAAATCACTCTTGATTCTCCACCAGCTTGTAGAATGGAGAGATGGGGTTTAATGTTTAATCTCTCCATAAGAAACACTCTTGATTCTCCACCAACTTGTAGAATGGAGAGATGGGATTAAATGTTTATTTTCTCTATAAGAATCACTCTTGATTCTCCACCAGCTTGTAGAATGGAGAGATGGGATTAAATGTTTAATCTTTCCAAAAGAATTACTCTTGATTCTCCACCAGCTTGTAGAACGGAGAGATGGGGTTTAATGTTTAATCTTTCCATAAGAATCACTCTTGATTCTCCACCAGCTTATAGAATTTGAGAGGTGGGGTTTAATGTTTAATATTTCCATAAGAATTACTCTTGATTCTCCACCAGCTTGTAGAATGGAGAGATGGGGTTTAATGTTTACTCTTTCCATAAGAATTACTCTTGATTCTCCACCAGCTTGTAGAATGGAGAGATAGTATTCAATACAACGTCTCCAGAAGAAACACTGCTGATTCACTTGCAGAGTGGAAAGATGAGGTTTAATTTGATTTCTCCATAGGAATACTCCTGATTCAACATCAGCAATCAGTTTGTAGAATATAATGCAGAAATGTGCTCAAATTTGACTTCTCCATTTGAAACTCTTATTCTCGGCTTAGTATCAGCTTTACTTGTTGAATGGATAGATAGGGTTTAATTTGACCTTTCTATTAGAAATACTCCTAATTCTCCAGCAAATACTAGGTTATAGAATGGAGGGGTGTTTAAGCCTACAGGCATTTATGGGCAGATATTACCCCTCTATACGAAACCTAATGCTCCAGCAGCATGCAGAGAGAGGTTATATTTACGGGAATCTCAATTTACAAATTTTACCTGATTCTTTACCAGCTTGTAGAAAAGATGGGTGGTTTTTTATGCTACAGGCATTTATAGGTTAATTTGACCTCCCTGTACGAAACCTACTAATTCTCCAGCAGCATGCAAAAATGGGTAGATTTACAGGAATCTCAGTAATGTACAAATTTGACCTGATTCTCCACTAGCTTGTAGAATAGAGGGACGTTTCTTTACGCTACAGGCATTTATAGGTTAATTTGACCTGTCTATAAGATACCTAATTCTTCAGCAGCATGCAGAGAGAGGTATATTTACAGGAATCTCAGTAATGTAAAAATTTGACCTGATTCTCCACCAGCTTGAAGAATGGAGGGGCGTTTTTTCATGCTGCAGGCATTTATGGGTTAATTTGACCTGTTTATAAGATACCTGATTCTCCAGCAGCATGCAGAGTGAGGTATATTTACAGGAATCTCAATAATGTACAAATTTGACCTGATTCTCCACCAGCTTGTAGAAAAGAGGGGCGGTTTTTATGGCATTTATGGGTTAATTTCACTGCTCTATACGAAACCTTCCTAATTCTCCAGCCGCATGCAGAGAGAGGTAAATTTATAGGAATCTCAATGTACAAATTCAACCTGATTCTCCACCAGTTTTATGAATGGAGGGGCGTTTCTTTATGTTACAAGCAATCATAGGTTAATTTGACCTGACCTGCTTCCTAAACTCTCCAACAGCAAGCAGAGAGAGGTTTTTACAGGAATCTCAATGTACACATCTGACCTGATTCCTCACCAGTCTTCAAGCATGGACTATGAATATTTAATGCAAATCTCATAGTACAGAAATTTCCCTGTTAGTCTGCTAAGCAAGTCCGACAGAGGAATGACTGGGCGTGTGAGTCAGATCTTGGCACGGATCTTGAGGTATGGAGCTCACTATGGAGGCCAGGAGGAGGGAAGTTTAAGGGGATTGCTATTATGATAAAAGCTCAGGCTGGCAGCACTATAATTGTATTTAATAAAGCGGATGAGGTCAGTTGGTCAGGGCTGGATGTAGGGGCTAGCTAATGCTATCTCCATTGTTAACAAGGGGGAATACATTAACCAATGCCAATGCTAAGGCTACTTTCATCCAAAGTACGAGGATGCAAAGATTTTTGAAAAGCATCTAAACCATATGTCATGTTGGTATTCATTTGATAGCTCTCACTGAGTACTCTCAGATGAGTACTCATTTGCCAGGGTTTCAGTCATTTTTAGGTATTTTACATCATTCTGTATTGGCTCAATTAGCCACCAGAAGCATAAGGGGTAAGAAATATCAACTGTTGAGGTGAAATAAGCTTAAAATAGCATCAAGCTTGAAGTCAAGGAAATATTAGGCAATAATGGCATAGAAAAACAGAGAATACTCTGTGAGAATTAGCAACTTGCCTGCTATTTTTGGAAATATTTTTCGAACAAAAGCGTTTTTTTGGAAAATAATTGAAGGAGAAATGTTTAAGAGAAGTCAACCAACAACTCTCCTTCAAATATTTTCTGAACTTTTGCTTTATTCACAAGTTATTTTGAAAAGTATAAGAGTAGCAGACAAGACTTCCTAGGGGATCTCTGAGTGTGAATGGGTTAAATGACTGACCTCTCAATAGTTCTGAAACTTAGAAATGCCCTCGGAATACTACCTGAGAGTGTTAGTTTAGGGATAACCTGGAAGAATATTTTATTACTGAGCTGAAAAGCTTGAAATGGACTTATGATAGTGGAGAGAATATTTGGCAATATGATTAATTGGAAAGCTGAATGGCTGTGTTATCTTTGAAGTGGACCTAAAAGAGTGATTATTAAAATGACAGAGAACATATAAAAAAAAGAATCTATAGATGAATAAATAAAATAAAAAATAGCCAGATGGAAATGGATAAGTTTGAAAATGCCTTGATTAGTTGATTAATATTTACATAAAACAAAGAAGAAGAAAATTACCACATTTGTAGAAATGGAATGATGCATTAGAGAACCAAAAATGTATTAAATGATATGCAAATGTAATCATTTTCTAAAATTTAAAGGCACAAATTACCATGGAAAAGAAAGCAAAATCAAAAATGACAATAATGATGTGGTCCATAGGCATTCATGGCAGCTGGATTAGATGACTTTAAATAAAGAATGAACTTCATGAGTTGGATATACATCAATCAATCTACAAAATAACCATTTTTTATTGGCCAAATTAGCCACCAGCGGCATAAGGGTTTAAAGATGAAGTCACAAACTTTCATAGAGAAGAAAGCTTTAGTTGTATGTGAATCAATCTACCTATACAGGCATAATCTTTAAAATGAATATGTATATATATATATATATATATATATATATATATATATATATATATATATATATACTAGAGGAAAGAAAGCTAATGCAGAACTGGTGCATTAAGGAGCATAAAATGTGAAAGCAGATGGATTCCATCATCGGCTGTGGCTTGTTGCATTACAAGACCAAGGATGAACTTCATAAGTTGGATGCCCATCAATCATGGGCTCCACAGGGACGGCCGCCCTCTCTTTGTTCAGGAAAGCGGCTAGGTTGGTGAGACGGCCGAGGTAAATTAGATCAGGGGGGACGCGAGCGAGAGGAAGGAGTACTGCATTGGGAAGATACCAATCCTAAACCTATTCAGGACCAGATACATGCCATTGTAGCTCATACGTCCTGGGAAATTTTTCGCATTACTTAAGATAATCCTAGGAAGTCTATATATACATATACATATATATATATATATATATATATATATATATATATATATATATATATATATATATATATATATATATATATATATATATATATATATGCATATATATATATATATACATATATATATACATATATATATACATATATATATACACATATATATATATATGTATATATATATATATATATATATATATATATATATATATATATATATATATATATATATATATATATATATATATACATATATACACACATATATATATGTATATATATATATATATATATATATATATATATATATATATATATATATATATATATATATATATATATATATATATATACACACATATATATGTATACACATTTAGTTTAAATCTAATGATTCATATGCCTGCCATGTGTGTTCATCATTAAACAATTACTGAAGGCGAGCATTAGTTTGATCCTGTGAGATGCCGGTCATCCCTTGCTTATCAGCATATCCTACAGGACGCCACTTCTCCCCTCTTGTTACCGGAGAAACTGGAGGAGGGAGATACTTGAACTGCGCTATTGATTTTCATTAATCAAGCCACGGTCAGTTTATGGATCCAGCATCCTGAGCCGGTTTATAGCGACGGACCGCCTATATAAACCATGCACAGGAGAAACGGTGACTTATTATTAATTCATACGTTAGGTGATTAGTTGCGGTGGGATGGTCAAGTCTACGTATAATAGAGACTTCTGGGAAAATTAGAATTTATGCCTGGGTGTCAATTACATGCCAAGCTATGCAGGGGTTGCCAAGGGAGTTTTTTTCCAGGAAATCCTGCCTGGCAACTTCCTTGCATTGTCCTAGGAATTCCATGGTATTCATTTGGGTAGGAAAGGAGTCATATTGGCTCCTAACTACAGGAAATAAGGAGTCAAAAGAAATAATAAAGACTATAGAAATTATCCATACACAATCAATTTTGTAAAAAGTGTTACTGAAATAGGCTTGTATTCGATGGTACAGTATCACTATGATAAGATTAACTATGAAAACTGATGGATTTCAACCCTTGATAAATGTCAAGACCATATTTGGTAGTCAGCTTATCATTAAAACCCCTAATAACACTATATTTTATGAGTTATGTTTTAACTCTTCTGACCATGCTTGCAATCCTGATGTAAATTGGTTTAAATAAAGAGCTTCATCATGATCAAGCCACATTCATCTTAAAGTTAATCAGTGAGATGTAAAACCTGAATTTTATTGCAACTGGATCCTTCTCTCTTTCTCAAACGAAGCCTTTTAAAGTCACTTGAAATGACAAAGTTTCATCATCATAAATTGGAGAGTTTCCATATGCACTGGATTTTACTTTTCTTGCTTTTAGACTGCCTTGGGAATATGAAACAGCATACTGGACATATCCTGCTGAGCGGGAGGACATGATAAAATTGCCCATGTATTGTCCTTTCATTGCTTTGCTGTACATTAACCCATACCTAAAGAGTGTAGTTTCATTTGGAATATGGTAGTATTTGCAGACATTTTGTGCGTGACTGGCACCCAGTAGTGTTGTGCAGGAATCGCGAGGCTGATTACACAGGAACAAAGGGAAGCCTGTACTTGAGGACCAGCAGCAGCAGTCACCCGGCCACCCGCGAGGCCGCCACCAACGACGAGAACATGAATTATACATAGAGAAATAATCAGCAACAACAAAACAACCACCACACAAAACAACACACTTCAACAATCAGGAAAAAATCAATGAAAGTCTGCCCATCGGGGAACGCTATGTGTACTGCAGGAAGTATGGTAATCAGATGAATAGGATGGTGTACAGGGCTCGACATTGGTGCTTGCCCCATTGCCCCGGGCAAGTAGAATTTGTAAATTATAGCTGTGGGGCAAGTGAAAACTGCATCTTGCTTGCCCCACTGGGAAAGAACATTTTGTATATTTCAGGTTTACTTTTGAGAATTTGCGCAAGTTATGTGGTCTGCCATCCAAGCTTGTCTTAGAAAATATGCTTTCACATGCCAGAACCATGTTCTACTTGGTTTTAAATGAAATATTAGAAAATTATTATATACAGTTTTTCAGGGGCAAGTGAAAGTTGGAGTAGGGCAAGTGAAAATTGAATCTCACTTGCCCTACGGGGCAAGTTGCTGCAAAAGTTAACGTCGTGCCCTGGTGTAGTTTGGGGCTACAATGATTGTGTTAGTTTATTTGTATGTTATAGTAGGCTCTTTTTGGTCTTGTATGATTTGTATCACTAACTGGAAAAATAGGAGACTGGTTCATTGATTTTTGCCCCTTTTCCTGTGCACTTAATTTATACAGTGCAATCAATAAAACTCTGGGTTTTAGGAAAATCTATACATGATTCAGGCCATATTGTACAGTCTATATTACTTCACCTGAGAATATTGTATTGTTTGAACAAGAAATTGCTAGTTAACTCATTAACTAGTATCTGTCCATAGCCACAGGCCGCTATTGGTGACAAACAAGAACATGATACAGGGCTCGACATTGGTGCTTGCCCCATTGCCCTGGGCAAGTAGAATTTGTAAATTATAGCTGTGGGGCAAGTGAAAATTGCATCTTGCTTGCCCAACTGGGAAAGAACATTTTGTATATTTCAAGTTTACTTTTGAGAATGTGTGCAAGTTTTGTGGTCTGCCATCCAAGCTTGTCCTAGAAAATATGCTTTCACATGCCAGAACCATGTTCTACTTGGTTTTAAATGAAATATTATAAAATTATTATATACAATTTTTCAAGGGCAAGTGAAAGTTGGAGTGGGGCAAGTGAAAATTGAATCTCACTTGCCCTAAGGGGCAATTCGCTGCAAAAGTTAATGTTGTGCCCTGTGATACACTTTTCTTTTTTTACATGCAAACCTAAATAGCATCTATATGCTTGTTTCAATGTTTCTGTTGATCAACTAAAAAAATTTGATATGTGCATTTGGACGTAGGAGCTTATATGTGATATGATATGATTGTATCATGCTATTGCTTTTCCCTATAGTGAAATAAGAGCTCTTCATATGAAGCCATTTCTGCTGTCTCCCTGAATGTTAGGCCTAAAAAAAGTTGTTTGTTTCCTGTAACCCTACCCTTACAAGTTTTTATTCAAAAAATCCCTCAGTTTTTTCCGCCCTCCCAACTCCCAATCAACGTAAAACATGCATAAAACACATTTTTGACCAAGTTTTTATTCAAAAAGTTCCCTGCCCTAAAGTTTTTTCTGCCCTCTCAACTCCCAATCGACGTAAAACATGCATAAAACACACATTTTTGACCAAAGAAATAATGCAGAATTTTTTTTTTACCGACCTACCTACCCTATTTTTTTTCAGACCGTTACAGGAAACAAACAATATTTTTTTCTTAGCCTTACTATTTAGTCCATTAGCGCCCACAGAAAGAGGTTTTCCAGATTATTTATAACAAGACGATCTTTTGTAAAATATTTGAAGAAGAAATGTCAATCAAGGTATGTATGATGAATATTCAGGTGTTTGCCAATCATCTTCATTTTTTAGGCAACATAAAAAAAAACTGCTTAAACATTTCACGGAATACTTATTCAGCTGCGCAATATGATCAACCTTTATTGCAAAGATCTTCGCAAAATTTCAGCTGCAAACTATTTGCTTATGCGTTCCATCTCCAAGGCAACGTGGAAAATGTTAACATCTCCAGGGGATGATATTAAAGATTGATTTCCATATGGTCCTTTTAGTGGTAATTTTGCTGCATCTCTGAGCAGAATGACGTTTTAACCCATTAACGTACATCTGGCGTCTAAACATGCTCTCGCATATGTGAAAATATCTTCTCATGAAATAATGTTTTGAGACATATTTCAATGAAAGTTGTTGTTACATTGCTCATCTCAAATATTTGTCAAATATAACTCACATTTGATATATTTGCTTTTAACTCTTTTTGAATTAATAATCTACAGTTTTTCATTAGTGTGAATAGACTAAGGGATATCTTGTGATGATTTACAATGTTACAACTTTACACATTGTTTAACTACCATGGGTAGACTAGGACATATTTAGTTTTAATGTATTACTCTGTTACATCAAGCAGCTACAAAATATCACCAACGCTTGACATTGATACATAAATACAAAATGTATCCCAAAATAATTGGCTTTCATACGCTGTGGGGGATCATTTAAAGACATTCTCACAGGTCCATGTTATATTATAAGTAGATATTGTCCTTAATGCTGCTGGTGCCTAATTTGGCCAATATAAAATGATGCAAAAAACATGAAAAATTACTTAAACCCTGGCAGATGGGTTCTATTCTGAGAGTACTCAGCAAGAGCTTTCCAATGAATACCACCACGACAGGGTTTAGATGTTTTGTAAAAATCTTTATGTCCTTGTGCTTTGGATGGGTTATCAGGTTTATGTTTTAAAAGTCAATGCTATTGGGATAAATATTCTGTCAATGCCATTATCTTGGTATATAACCTGTCAATACCATTATCCTGCATATTATATTTTTATGATATGAGTCGGCAGCGAGTAATTTTTCGTCATCAGGTTTTCTATTACGGACATGTTTATGGTGTTTTGCAGCATAAACCAATCAGCTGCTATGGGCCATTAATATGATGCATAATGGTCCATAGCAATTACACCTGAACTCATCCATGGTGACTGTTAGAGAAATCAACCTTACTTTTAGATCAGGCCAAGAAAAAAATATTGTTTGTTTCCTGTAACAGTCTGAAACAAAATAGGGTAGGTAGGTGGGTAAAAAAAATTTGCATTATTTTTTGGTCAAAAATCTGTGTTTTATGCATGGTTTACGTTGATTGGGAGCTGGGAGAGCTGAAAAAACTTTAGGGTAGGGATTTTTTTGAATAAAAACTTGTTAGGGTAGGGTTACAGGAATTTAACAACTTTTTTTTTAGGCCTAAATATACTCTGCCATATCACATATATGTTTCTTATTTTTGTCTGATGGAAAATGAAATTATTTAGGGAGACATTTCCAGGACATCTGCAAAAAGGTGCCTAACTGTTGATATTGTTCGTCTTGATATAACAAACCTGGCTAGCTATTATATTTACAATAAGTAGTAGCTTGTTCATTTATGTCGCAGGCAGTGACGGCTACAGTAAAGAAAGGCCAAAAGGAGCTTTACTTCTGATATTGCTGGCTTTGTTGCATGCAAACCTGTCATTATTTAGATCTAAGATGACAATAGGTATTAGAATTTTGTATTAGTCACCTTTCCTGCCCTGTTGCTGCTAAGCCCTGACTAGCCAGAAATGTAAGTGGTAGAAATAACTGGAGTACTGGGCAAAAACCACAGCCAAACCCCAAGTCACTGGTAACTTTTTCACATGCCCCGGCTGGTATTCAAACCTGGGCAGTTATGAGAGGTGCCTTAGACCACTAGGTCATCAGGGCAGGCCAAAGGGAACCTTAATCTTATTTTTTCTGGTCGTGCAATAGCAAGCTTTTAGAGTATTATTACAGTGAGTACTAGCGTAGCCTGCAGTGATGTCAGTTAGCATGGTCATGATCAGCTACAGCAATGAAAGGCCAAAAGGAGCCTTACTTTTGATATTTCTGATCTTGCTGTTGGAATTATTTTAGCTGACAGTAAGTAATAGTGTGGTCATGATGTCAGCTACAATGGTCAGCTACAGCAATGGATAGCTAAAGGGAGCCTTACTTTAGATATGTCTGGTCTTGCTGTTGGGAGTATTTTAACTGACAGTAAGTAATAGCGTTGTCCTGATGTCAGCTACAATGGTCAGCTATGTAAGTGATAGCCTTTTCATTGATGTCAGTTAACATGGTCACAGCAATGGATCCAGTCCAAAGGGACCCTTACTTTTGATAGTTCTGGTCTTGCTGTTGTGAGCTTATAGATAACAGTAAGTAATAGTGTGGGCATTGGTGTCAGCTGGCACAGCCAATGGAACCTTCCTATTAATATTCCTAATCTTGCTGTTGGGAGTATTTTAGCTAACGGTAAGTAATAGTGTGGTCATGATGTCAGCTACAGCAATGGAAGGCCAAAGGGAGCTTTACATTAGATATTACTGATCTTGCTGTTAGGAGTATTTCAGTGGACAGTAAGTAATAGCGTGGTCATGATGTCAGCTACAATGGTCAGCTACAGCAATGGATGGCCAAAGGGAGCCTTACATTTGATATTACTGATCTTGCTGTTGGGAGTATTTTAGCTGACAGTAAGTAATAGCGTGGTCATGATGTCAGCTACAATGGTCAGCTACAGCAATGGATAGCTAAAGGGAGCCTTACTTTAGATCTTGCTGTTGGAATTATTTTAGCTGACAGTATGTAATAGCGTGGTCATGATGTCAGCTACAATGGTCAGCTACAGCAATGGATAGCCAAAGGGAGCCTTACTTTATATCTTGCTGTTGGGAGTATTTTAGGTGACAGTAAGTAATAGCGTGGGCAGCTAAGGTAGCGGGCGCCGGCTAAAGAAGCAGGCCATGTTTGTGTGGGTGACGTGTAGCTGCCTGCAGGCTGTAGTGTGTAAATTGTGCTGCTCGGTGTCCTCACTGCTTCCCCCAGTGGTCCAGTGCTGTCGGTTGTGGAGGTGTCCGCTGCTCTCCCTACATACAGACAGTGATACAGGCTGTGAGGTGATAGCAGGAGACACTATGTACATAGCAGCATAGCAGGCGTGTAGACAGGATTTATCAGAGAGGCCGGTCTCAGCTCACACGCTGGAAATAGAGTGGCTCCTCCCCTGCAGTACTATCTATATATATAGTATTATATACAGCAACATTCAGCAAATAGGATGGGGACAAAAGTCCCTACTAGAATTATGGTAAATTCCCAAATTCTGCTAATGAATTAATACCTAGTCTGATGCATGCTTTTTTACCCGTTGAGACAAAAATGGTCCAACCCTTTAACTATGGCAAAAGGTTATTTTGCCAAATATGTGATGTGTGTGTATCCAAAAAGTCAGATTTTCTCCTAATTTCTAAGTGGGAATATTGCTGTAATACAGTATCTTAGCTTCTTTGTAAAGAAAACATATATTGAATATAGCATTTGGTATTGATCATTATAAAGATGCTTTAGAATCTTTCATCAGAAGTATTTCTTATTGCTATAACCATCTAGAGTATTACAATGCACTTTCATCAGCATGGGAGAGATGTGCCACAAGGGGGAGGGGGGTGTGCTAACTGTGGTTCCCATTGCTCTGTCCTAAATCCCTCCCTCTGTTTGCTTGATTGAAAGTTCATGTCCTCCCTTTCGTAAACATGCAAATGGCCCCTCAAGGCTGAAGAGTGTTTTGCCTTCGAGATGTACTTGTAGATTAAAATTGACCCTGTCATTGGATTGGCTTAAGAGGTAATCACTGTTGCCTCCGAGCTATGCTCAAACAACAAGGCGTGTGTTTCCCTGTTGCCTCCTCCGAGGCGTGGACACTTGCCAGCATCGGTGCCGTCGTGTGGGAGACACAGACAGACAGAGGAGGCGTGGGGAGATATCTGCATTGTCGAAGATAAAAGAGGCCCCGGGGAGTAGTTGACAAAGTGATATCAACCTCAAAACACCTAAAATGAAATGAAAGATGCATAAAACCTCCATTAGTCACTTCTTTCCGATCTTCCGCTGGTGGCTTCATGGTGCTGACTATCACTACAACAAGCCCAATAACAGATCTAGGCTGGGAAATCGCAGAAAAATCTTGGGCAATGATTTAGACAAGACATGTCTCATAGTAATAATTAAACTGCCCACTGACCATGGCATGTAAAAATATGACTATCACTACAACAAGTCCAATAACAGATCTAGGCTGGGAAATCGCAGAAAAATCTTGGGCATTGATGTAGACAAGACACATCTCATAGTAATAATTAAACTGCCCACTGACCATGGCATGTAAAAATATGACTATCACTACAACAAGCCCAATAACAGATCTATGCTGGGAAATCGCAGAAAAATCTTGGGCAATGATGTAGACAAGACACATCTCTTAGTAATAATTAAACTGCCCACTGACCATGGCATGTAAAAATATGACTATCACTACAACAAATCCAATAACAGATCTGTGCTGGTAATTCGCAGAAAAATCTTGGGCATTGATGTAGACAAGGCACGTCTCTTAGTAAGTAATTAACCTGCCCACTGGCCATGGCAAGAATGGAAGGAAAATTCCTATATATTGTAAGAAATGCAATCATCAGGTTGTAAGATATCTAAGATGAAAATTAAGGATGGGTTTAAAGGAAACTCTTACACACGAGAGGAAATATCCTAATGTTTTCCCTGAAAATCCAATAGATTTGCAAATTTATGTCAGTATTCACTAGCTGGCATTGCTATCGAATATCATACAAATTGAATTGAATGTGAAGACCGCAACAGGCAGAACTATTCTTCATGTTTGAGAGGCAGCATCCTGTCAGACAGGATTTTCTTTAGAAGACGTGGATCTGCTATAGAGCATGACTAAGTTGGCAGATCTTCTACTCTACTGATAAGTGATCTGAGAAATATGAAAGGCTTGCAATTTCAAAGCTGGGGGCTTCAGAAAGATGATGAAAAACAGAGACCTTGGGTTAGATGTAGTATTAGATTTAGATCCTGTATGAACGGGAATAAATCTAGGAAAACAGATAATTATTTGAGCACTCAGTCCAATAGTCATCCTTTCACAGAAATGTGGGAGGATGGCCCTTAAGATTTCAACTTAATAAAAACTATTAAAAAAGTAGTCAACTTTGTATATTTATAATTTGTTTGTATAATATCCTGTTACACATTCTTGACTCCATTGAAAATTATTGTCTCAGTTCTAGAAGAACCTATGTTTGCTTCATATTCAAATTGAAATAGTGATGGAGATGTGTGAGAAAGTTGCCAGTGACTTGGGATTGGTCAGTTCTTTCCCTTGATTGCTCGATGCAAGTGTTTCATAATTAAGCTATAGATATAACAGATAAAGTAGAGAATCAAAATTCATCTCCATAATCCATGCAATTTTGCCGAACCAATTTTAAATTGTATTAAGCATGACTGATGCACTCATCAACATCATTTATCCTAGTGTTAGGAGGTTACCAAACAGCAAACATTCAAATATTTTGTGAAACCATTTGTAATTCCCAAGTTATTGTCAAAATAAGTATCATATCCATGTGACAATATTTAGAGGAATTCTTAAGAAAGAAAATGGATTAAAACAACAGCTTGCAAATACTGCATGAACCATATTTGGCTCTGTGAATTAAGATAGCAAGGGTCTATCAACCCTTCAATACTCGCAGCAGCCAAATGCAGCCTAGCTGACAATTTGGAATAAAGCAAAAGTTCACAAAACATTTGAAGGAGAGTTGTTCTTTGGCTTCAGATTGACATTTCTCCTTCAAATGTTTTTCAAGAAACTGCTTTTATAAGTAAAATATTTACAAAATCATCAGGCCTCTTTTGGCTTCTCTGAGTTTAAATGGGTTAAAGTCTTACAAAGCAAAGCTTGTCCACAAAAATACTTGAGGGAAAATTGTTAATCAGAACATTTCCTACAACTTTCCTTCAAACATTTTGTAAAATCATTCTTTATATCTAAATTATTGTCAATAGTATCATAGGTACAGACAGTTTCAAGGTTTAATTAGGATGGGTTGGGAAATCCCCCAGACTTCTGACCAGGCCGCTGTGTACATGGTCTCAGTATTGGCATCTATCTCTATTTCTCTTGCTAGGAGGATTTTAATGCATTATGTGTCTGCTTTAGCAAGAAACATTGAGCGTGCTGACACCCTCAACTATCCATCAGCAAAAGCATTTCATCACTTAGGGAGGAGCAGGCCTAATGTTCAGCTCAGAGTGCAGGGAATTTCCACATGGCGGCCTCCACTCCTGATTGCCATAACCCCTTCAGGCCCGGAGCACAGAAAACTACACAACGAGTTGGGTTACTGTGTTAATTTTGTGCATGCAAATTAACCCTTATGCTGCTGGTGGCGTATTTGGCTAATACAAAAGGACGCAAAGAATATAAAATATGACTGAAACCCTGGCACATGGTCACTAATCTGAGAGTACTCAGCGAGAGCTATCCAATGAATACCAACATGACAGGGTTTAGATGTTTTTCAAAAATCATTGCATCTTTACAAGTGCTTTGGAGGAAATTAGCCTCAGCATTGGAAAGGTTAATGCACTGGGCAGGCAACTGCCTTTGATGCACAGTTTTATTATTGCGTATTGGTTTCGAAGCATGTTGTAAAATACTAGCATAGAAGTCGGATGTTCAAATATTGGTGCACAGTTCAATAAATGCAGACTTAAGGAATATGCAAAGTACGCATTAATTATACTGCGACAATAGTATAATATTAACACGGTATACAGTATTTTTCTTCAACAAAAACAATTTTTGAAAAGTATTTGAAGGATTAATGTTATTCACATGTGAAGAAAGGTTGCCTCTTTTGTCACAGCAGGCATTAACCCTTCCAATGCTTTAGGACATTTTTATCCAAAGCACAAGGAGGCAAAGACTTTTGAAAATGATCTAAACCCTGTCATGTTGGCATTCATCAGATAGCTCTCGCAGTGTACCCTCAGATGAGTACCCATTTGCCAGGGTTTCAGTCATTTTTCAGTTGTTTTTTTTGCATCATTTCGTATTGGTCAAATTAGCCACCAGCAGCATATTGAGGGTTAAAGGGTTAAAAGCAGCTTGACCGTCGCTAGAATAGCTTTGTACTAATTGGTATTCCTGCAGCTTACCATGTGGCACACCAGATGGGGTTCTGCAGGACTCAATTTACCTCACCACCATTAGCATCAAGATACCACTTTCCACCCTTTCTCTCTCACTGGATCATGCCTCAGCTGTGGAACAAGAATTTACAATTTTATTATTTTATTATAGGGAGTAAATTCCACAAAACTTAAATATCATTTTAAAAAAAAGTTTTGCAGCTCATTAGAGGTTGCCTTACATGAGTTCTCTCAGTCTGGGATATTTAAGATTTTTATTGGGAAATAAATGGACAGTTGTGAATAATATTCTTTCTGCAAGCATTAATAAAAACTATATTTCTCAAGCCTTTTTTTTTGGGGGGGGGGGCTATTATAGTCTCACATGTATGAGAGACAGAACTCAACTAGATATAATTTGCAAAGGGACTGACCCTCTGTTCATCCGACCTACAGATATTTTCTTAAAGGTGCCTTGACTTAATTTATTTTTTAATTGCTAGGCATTTTGATAATACCACTCATTTTCATAGCCAGTTATAATTTTTTATTTGTGAAACCACTCATTTTTTTAAATACATTTCGTGAATATTTTAGAGAACTCTAATATTCAATATTCAATCCTGAAAGAAGAGAGAATCTGTAATAGCCATAAAGCAATTATTCCATAACTGCTAGAACTGTATAAAGTCTGTCTGTGCGTCCAGTGTGTTGCCAGGGCAGCGGCGGCCATCTTGGATGTTTGTATTGTGTAATGAGAGTGGGCGGTGGCCTAGAGGGAAGCAAGGACCAGGTGGGATAAATCAGGCAGGGCAAATTTGCTTTATCAAATGTGATATTTGTACAGCACGTGTTGCCAGATAGTTCCTGTATCAACCACTTAGATGGGTTGCAAATTCACAGGGATTTGGGGTTGTGAAGCACAGTGTTGACCTTTTCATCCTCAAAGCATCCACTGGTTGCTTTATACTTGCAAATATATATTTTTTTGAAATATTTGAGGGAGAGTTGATTTGTTTAGAAATTTATATTAATCTAAGTCAATGAAAATAGTCTTATTCATTACACATAAGTAGATATATCCATCTTTTACCTTAAATGCTCCCTATAATTGAGAGGAATAGGGAACAAACATTATTCAAATTTTCATAAGTAAATGAAATTTGCATAAACGTTGATATTGCCTCCCTATTACAATAATTTGCATTTGATGATAAAGGTAACAAACTTATTTTTGTTTTTTATAGATATTGGTGGAATTTGTATATTTGTTAATACTACCTCCTTCTTACTTTAATTTTCATTCAAGGTTAATATCATTGAAAGCACCAATTATTATTTATGTAAGATGAGAACTTCAAAAGGTTATTCAGACAATTTCTATTTTTTCCTTCAGTTCCAATGATTTTATTTCATACAACACTATTGTAACTTAAAGAACATACTTTAATTCATGCATTTGTTTGATTATAAAGAAAATGGCCATATTTGTTTCAATAATACAGTAAGAATTCTTGCTAAGATTGCCTTGGAATGAAAGCGTCAATTGATTAAATGGCTAAGCCGCAGCATTTATATTGACTTAAATTTGTGTGTAAATTTGTCACGTGGCAGTGAGGCCGGATGATAAGTGTTGTGAGCGGCAGGAGCGCCAGATCATTTCACGTGTGGCGAATCTGATCTGCCCCGCACTTGAGTCTTCCTCGCCGCTATTTCCTGGTGACATCAGGCATGAGGATACAGTTGTCAGATCGCGCATCTCAGTCACCAATGCTCGTCTATTTCATATATCATTGCTGGCCCCCTACTGAGCTTCACCTTTCATCAGGGTTATCTACTACGCAGCCAGGATCTGTCTTGTAGTACTGCTACTGTGGCAGTATCTAGTCAACCAGGATCTTTCATGTAATACTGCTACTCTGGCGGTATCTAGTAACCGGGATCCCTCATGCCATCATGTAATACTGCTACTGTGGCAGTATCTAGTCAACCAGGATCTTTCATGTAATACTGTTACTCTGGCAGTATCTAGTAACCAGGATCCATCATGTAATACTGCTATTGTGGCAGTATCTAGTAACGCATGGGTAACCCTATAGTGGGCAAGTCTCAGGGGTGCTGTGCACAGTTGAAATGTAATGTTGGTTTTATGTAAATTGGGTGGTAACATTTGTTTTGGTGATTTAATGTTAATGCTGTCATATGTCTACCTGTCAAAATGATGGTAGACATTCACCTTAGAGGTGTGGATTGGGTTCAATGGCTGTTACAGGCTTCGTGCACACTCCTACTGCCATGGAAAGCACTTGTTGGAATAAGTAAACCTGTTGGACTATAAAATTCTCTCTCTCACTCTCTCCCCTCTTTTTTGTTTGTTCCTCTCTTTATCTTTCTGTTTCTATCTCTCCCCTCCCTCCTCCTCCCCCTCTCTCTCTCCGTCTCTCTCTGTCTCTCTCTCTCTCTCTCTCTCTCTCTCTCTCTCTCTCTCTCTCTCTCTCTCTCTCTCTCTCTCTCTCTCTCTCTCTCTCTCTCTCTCTCTCTCTCTCTCTCTCTCTCTCTCTCTCTCTCTCTCTCTCTGGAAGAACAAGAAGACACACATACACACAAACACACACACATAATGATGATTTACAGATTTCATCACATTGCCATGGTTATATGGCAAGAAACCTTTCAAAAGTGGCGAATCGTTAGATAGAGGTGTTTATCTGCAGAGCTGTTGATACGATTACAACCCTCCATCTTGTTGCACGCACACCTATGCCTGCTGCTGGCGTATGCAGGGTATTTATATCATGATATAAAAGCACATTAAATCCATAAGGCTAAGTGCTGGATTACAGGGCGTCATTAAGATATTGCTCTTGCCTGCACATAATGGGCCGGCCATAGATAATATGTAGGTAGCTGTCACTGTCGCTGGTCCCTGCATGATCACCGCTGCCACCACCATCTCCATTATTATTTCATTATTTCAGCGAGGCATTATCATTATTTCAGCAAGGCAATATCATTTTGTCAGCATGGCAATATCATTTTGTCAGGACGGAAATATTATATTTTCAGCATGGTAGTACCACTTTTTCAGCAAGGCAATACAATTTTTCAGCAAGGCTATATCATTATTTCAGCAAGGCAATATCATTATTTCAGCATGGCAATATCATTATTTCAGCAAGGCAATATCATTATTTCAGCATGGCAATATCATTATTTAAGCATGGCAATATCATTATTTCAGCATGGTAATATCATTATTTCAGCATGGTAATATCATTATTTCAGCATGGCAATATCATTATTTCAGCATGGCAATATCATTATTTCAGCATGGTATTATCATTATTTCAGCATAGCAATATCATTTAAAGTACAACTGTCCTTGTGTTTTCCCAAGAACTAATGTGCCTTTATACTTGGTGACTGACACCCTTTTCTTTCCCATTATAGCTTTCTGTGTGTGCTGTTTTAAGTCTCTTGGAGGCATATTATTTTGAATAAGATTATAGTTGAATATGAGAAATGATTCTTTAAAAGAGCTGAGAATCCTTTGTATAAGTTCTTTGAACAGAACAGAAGTATGTTGATGATTAGATCTTATAAATGCTGTCAAAGGATTACTTTGAAAGGCAGCCTCTTCTTTAAAATCTTATTTTTCCTTTAAGTGCTGCTGATGAAAATAAATTCCCCATTTAACAGAAATAAATTCTGGGCTGGGATATCCAATATCCGGTGTATTGGCATAATAGTTGTAATGTAGGAGCCTATAGCATGCAGAGAAGGCAATAAGCGTAGCATGCCTGGAAGCTGCACGGCTCCCAACAGTCAAGTGGCAATGTACACACTACAAATAGTACATAGTCTTAGCACATATCTGTGGCCTACACAAGCTCTGACACCACTGGAAATATCTTGATAACAAATCAAAATTTTGAGTAATATTTGACTGAAAGTTGCTACTTTTGTTGGATACAACAATTCCCCTTCAAATACTTATCAGCTATTGTTCTATCAAATTAGTTAATTTCCAAGTTGTCGGATCATGTGTGCTGCAGATATAAAGGGGTTAGTTTAGTACATGCTCTGACACCACTGGAAATATCTTGATAAGAAATCAAAATTTTGCGTAACATTTGACTGAAAGTTGTTAGTTTTGTTGGTTACAACGATTCCCCTTCAAAAACTTATCAGCTATTGTTCTATGAAATTAAGGTCAAACCTCTATTAAGCGACCACTCAAGGGAAGTGTCAAAAGTGGTCTCTTAAAGAGGTGGTCTCTTAAGAAGGGGTTGGGGTTCTGAGTGAGGTTATGAGAAACAAAGAATTTCTAACAATAGCCAGGTATTATTGAGGTTGTTTTGTTTAGCTGTGTTTGTTGAAATTTCTTCATTAATATCTTAAGAATGAACAATTCAAAAAAACTCCAACATTAATTGAGGACACTCAGAATTGGCCGTTGAATGCTGTTAGGGATACGATTTCATGGTCGTTGGTAGGGTTAAACAAGTGGTCGTTTAATCAAGGTAAAATATACTGGGAATAGCCTTGGGGGGATCTGAAGTGGTCGTTCACAGCAAGTGGTCGTTTAAGAGAAGTGGTCGTTTGCTCAAGTTTGACTGTAGTTATTTTCCAAGTTGTCAGATGATGTGCGCTGCGGACGTAAAGGGGTTAGTTGACTATAGGAGGAGGAGGAGTAGGAGGAGGCATGATGGTGGGAAGGGAACGGGTCTGGCAGAGTTCCTGTCTCCTTGTAGAAACAGCACGCTTGTCCTCTTTACTCTTATGCATACTGCTCACTTTAATAATTCATGAGGCCACGGTGGCGGTGGCGGTGGTGGTGGCGGTGCGTGGTGGAAGCGGTGGTGGCGCTGGCGACTTTGTAGATCTTCCTCCTCATCGTCGTCTTCCCCTCCTCAGTATGGCTCCTCATTGGAAGGCAAACAAGGCAGTCGTGGTACTCACGCCACCTGCTTCTCTAAGTGCTGCAAGGCCGAGATCATGGTGAGCCAGGTTGAGAGGCTGGGACGAGAGGCCGGGTTATAAGAGAGGGACACAGAACAAGAATTAGGTTAGAGGCTTTGAGAGAGTACAAGGGCAGGTCAAAATATCTGGTTAAAGACATGGATATAAAGATTGGATTAGGGTTTAGGACAAAAGAGACTGGGACACAATTTTTTTTGTTTTTAAATAGTTCTTTTTATTCATTTTCCAGCATGTCAATAAATAAAGTGGAACAAAAGTGGTATCTGTGTAAAAATAATGTTTTATAGATGAGTGGGACACTAACTTGGCAGAGAGCTTGAGGTTGAGAGGCTAGGACCCAAGACTAGGATGAAGGGCTGGGTTGTGAATCTTGGATCAGGGACTGAACGGATAGACTATATAGGATAAGACACTCATAGGGGCTGGGAGTGGGAGATGGTCAGATGATGATTTAACATTCTCCTGATAACACAGACTACCACTCTGTAAGGCCTAAGATAAAAAGTTGTTTGTTTCCGATAACCATGCTAAAAAAACTAGGTAGGGTAGGTAGAATTTTTTTTTGCTTTTTTTTATTTGTCAGGAAGATGGTATTTTGGTGATAAGTATCCATTTGCTTGTAGTAGAATGAAGCTAGGCCTGAAGCTAGAGGATTATAGTTGCTCTAAGATGCATTCTCAGCCTTATCTGAGGCCAAAATGAGCGGTTTGAGATGAAGAGTATTTCTTTTTATGTATTTCTTTGTTTTATTTATTGACTTTGGGGAAAACATAAAAAAAGCTTTAGGGTCGGCAATAATTAGGAATAAAAACAGAATAGGGTCGGGTTACCGGAAACAAACATTTTTTTTAGGCCTAAGCTGCCAGTGCAGGAATAGAATACCCCCAGCGCATCAACTTTCAAATTTCCTAGATGGCAATTGCCGTCAGTGGCCATTAATATTTCCTGACTATTAACAATTGTAATGGGTCCAACAAGTGTGCTGCCGGGCTCTGATAGCTGGTGACAGATATGTGGTTGCAGAATCAGCTAGAGCTTAGATGAATAAAAACAAGTGGATATGAAACCCAGCCGGTCAACCTGAACAGGCTGGCTGTGGCAAATAACCTAAAAGTTGTGTTCTATGCATGTTGGTGTACAAATTTTCTCAGTAATGGAAACGATACGAGAGCCTTCATTGGTCTGTCTCCTAGTGATGTCATATTTAAACCAGATTCGAGACCCTCGCATTTAGTAATTGATCTCTCGCTACATATCCATTCATTTATTCATCTAAGGCGAGAGAAAGAGACAGAATGCCAATCTCATTTCGACTTGCTTTCAAATGAAATGAATATGCAGATGGCTGTGGAGTATTGTGTTAGCTAATGCACTGTTTGTGTCGCTGATTTCGAGAGAGAGGGATATGGAGTCTGCGTCCCTCGCGATGTATCTGAAAGTCTAAAGTAATCAGACACTTCTGATGGCCCTTTCTGCCAGGCGGCTAGCTTGCATAATGTTTGCTGCCTGATGTTTTGTGATTCAATTCCTTTGAAGAGGAGACACTAATAGAGGCTGCGCTGCTAGGCTTGGTTTTCACTACTTTACCTGTTTTTGTGTCTTTTATTTTGTTTGTGTGCAGAGGAACTGGAGAAGAACAAGTACTAAAATGGTCATAAACGCAAAAATAAGAAGTAGCAAAAATCTGAAAATGAAAAAAACGCAAAATTTTATGACGCACTTAATACCAGATTTACAGTATATGACATCATTACTCCTGGCATAAATCAATATACACATGCAAGAATTCAGCTCTTTTTCTGAATGAAAGCCGCCCTCTAAAGAATTGCCTTCAAAAGATAAGATGATATAAAAGTGAATAGGTGATAAATGCAAATCATACATTTCCAATTGTGGTATAAGGTTTTGTATGGAGGCTGCGTTCTCTTCAAAAACTGTGAATTATTTTATTGAGTAACAGTTCATCTTTCATTTATCAGTCATTAACATTGAGTTTTCTTTTCAGACTTCTAGATTGAAAATGTTTTTCTTTTCATTCAATCAACTCAAGTGATTTATCTGCTAACTCTTTGAAGAAAATACCTAGTGGTCTTTGAATATTTCCAAGCAAATTATTTCTAAACTCGTTACTTAGAATATATCATCACACAGGTGTAGTAGAAAATGCTATAGAAACCAAGGAATTAAAGATATTGATGGATGTTTAGACCATATCTTGTATGTTGGGCTCCTAGAATTTAGATTTAAGGTCCACAGGAAATATGATAATCATTGGCCTCTGAAACAACTACTGTAGATTCACAAAAGATTGTGTAAATTTTGCGAATTTACAGAAAATCAATTTTTGCATTTTTTAACTTTGCGAATTGACCTCAACATGGAGTGCCAGCTATACACTTAAAGTGGCAGCACTGTGGCAGCACTAATCATTACGAATTTTAACTTAGTGTTTGAGGCTAAATGAAAAAAAACCCCGCAAAGATTAAACTAATGCAATCTTTTCCGAATTTACAGTATACTACCTAACTGAGAACTGCTATTCATTGGTTGATTACAAAGTTATCTAAATGTGTTTTCTTTTGTCTTTCAGGTGAGTGTGATTGGTTTGCAGTAATGATAGAATTGGGATGGAACTGGTGGTAAGTACAAGAGTACAAGCGAAACTAACGAACTGAGGAACAACTTCTATGATCAATTTGGTATCATAAGTGCTCATCAGG
Organism: Maea johnstoni; assembly: GCA_963942565.1. Taxonomy (NCBI): domain Eukaryota; kingdom Metazoa; phylum Annelida; class Polychaeta; order Spionida; family Magelonidae; genus Maea; species Maea johnstoni. Next base: position 15,038,743 of record OZ012687.1, on the reverse strand, counting down.
CTTGAGAACTCATAACATGAATAGTAATATTCAATATTTATAGAAGGATGTTAAACTTGTTAACAACTTTCTGTCATATTCATCCCAATATTGCTTTTATATGATGAGAGTGGCTTCTGTGTCACACAGTGTGAATCCTCAAAAGTGAAAGTGTCCTGATTGATTCTGGATGACCTGGAGTAAACCCCTTATGCTGGTGGTGTCGAATTAGGCCAATACAAAATGATGCAAAAAAACCTGAGAAATGGTTGAAACCCTGTCACATGGGTACTCATCTTAGAGTACTTAGTGAGAGTTATCCAATGAATACCGCAGTACATGACAGGGTTTAGATGGTTTTCAAAAGTTTTTGCATTCTTGTACTTAGGACCAAAGGAGCCTCAGCATTGGAATGGTTAAAACTCATTCCATCTGGCCACTCTAAGGACCTGGACTTATTTATGAGAGGGACTGAGATTTCTGATGATGGCTGATGAAAAGTCGCTCCATTCCGTCATCTCTAGGATGAGTTATGACGGGAACGTTTGATGGCGAACTCTGAGTTGAAAGTGTCCTAATGGCCTGTATTAAGTTGTGTGTGAGAGATGTTTAATGGAGGACTCGCCACGCCAAAGCTTTTAAGATGACTACCTTAGAGAGGTGTAATAGAGACTAAAAGCCTTCTTGTGTCAGGACTTGGGGCAAGGTCTGGATGTACATAGTCATAGATATGGAGGAGTCAGGGAAACCTATTCATTCTCGTGACAAGCAGCTGCTGGCTGATGATTCTCGTGCAAATAGAGGCACCAAAAACAGGCTGGGTCCAAACCACAGTGTTGACCTATACAACTTCCAAACAGGAACCACTCAATGTAGATTTTCAGGTCTCCAGGATTTCATTTATTCTAACGTTTATTGCCACATGGAGGCTAGATTATGACTAATGATGGATATTTGTCCATGACTTAGGAATTTTGATTATCATCACTTTTCAAGCCATATTTAGGCTAAAGCATGACTAGCCAATTGTAAGTGGTGGAGGGAACCTGCAGAGAACCCTGTGAAACCATTGCCCTAATGCTATATTGTCACTGGCACCTTTCCTGACTAGAATTCAAATCTATTGATCAAAATCAAATCAACAGTATACATTTCAAAAATCCTTTAGCTCCATTTTTAGTTTTAATACTGTTATTTAGTCATATCCTAGAGAACTCAAATTTTGCTGATATACAATGTCTAACAAATGGCAAAATGACACAATTATTATTTGGATGGTGCATTCTTCTGGTCACCATTTATTACGGTAATTCTGCATGAAGCTCACTTTTCAGGAGGAATATGGTAACCTAACTATGAGAGTCAGCATATACAGGTGAACTTGGACATGACGGACCACTGTATGACAGATTTTCGCATTTGACGGACGATATGCTTGGTCCCAGTCCAATGCATATCAAGTATCTGTCATATGTATACGACAGATTTTGCATATGATGGATCAATTTTCCTGGTCCCATTGAGTCTGTCATATCCAAGTTCACCTGTAATAGGTAAACACACTCATGATTAAGGTTGTTGCCAAGCAACGCTGGTCACATGATATCAGTCAACTCACATAGATGTATGTGCATGTAAGCTATCTTATGTATTATTTACTATGTATTTTCTTAGAGCGTATTTCTGTTGCATCTCATAAAGGTCTACTTAGCCAATGATTACAGGAGATAGGGTTTAACCTTTCTATATCCCATTTAGCACCTCTCACAAATTTATATATTCTCAAAAGAAGAGTCCTTTTTCAAAGAATGTTACATGATGAGAGAAAACATGGCAAAAGAGGGTGATGTTTAATTCTCACTAGCAGGCCCCCAATCAAATTGCATTAAAAAATTGGGGCGCGTTTTAATTGAAGGTTTGGTTTGCCCTAAATGAAATCTTTTCAGAATGTAGTCCGGTGGTTCTACTCGGGTCAAACAACAAGCTTACCAGCTTGCGGTCACCAATAAACCCGGTGGGACCACAGCCTGATCGGACCACGCTGTGATCAGCAAGCAAAAAAATGTAGCCCTGATGTCATTCAATGCGATTGACAACATAAACAATCACAACGACCGCACTCTCGGCCTTCAACCTCTTTAGACGTAAAATCTGACAGAAAGAATGTAAATATCTTAACCCTTTCTTGCCGACTGACTAAAATATGGCCATACGAGGACATATGGCTCGGGTCAAACCCTACTCAAACGGCACATGTTCCTTTTAAAAAGGGAGAAATCTATACCCTGTACTCTGGTATTAATATGTAGATTAGTAGGAGGCTGCAGATAGTGTTGATTTCTGCCAGTAGGGGGCATGATTAGCTTATTTCCTAGGTTACCCAAAACTCCTTTCTCTTCTCTACCAATCAAGCAGTTTTAGCCTCCCCGAGAATTGGATAAAAGATATCTAAATTATAGATAGTTGTCCTTGAATATGTGCCAATCTTTAAAACATGAAATAGAAAAGTCATTTCTGTCTACTTTACTTTCATTTATGATTCAATGTTAAAATCCACTTATTAAAGGAGGGTGTAGCGTGGATGTTCTAGGACTGCCAAGTATGAGAAAGATGGACTTCTACTTAACTTTCATTTATGATAATTCAAAGCTAAAATCCACTTAAGGATGGCGTACATAGCGTGGATGTTCTGGGACTGCCAAGTAAGAAAGATGGACTTCATGTTATTAATCTACCTGTTGTAATGTGTGCAGGGGGATCCTAATGGAAATTGCTGCTGAACTGGAAATATGGTTTGAGATGAAGGCGCGTTCATGCTTGGCTAGCAGGCTGTGGCAGGGGCGCTGTGCGAGGCAGTGTACTTATGTAGGGAGTGCAGGAGATCTCCTGATGATGGAAGAGTGGGAGGTTATTGCTTGAGTAAGCAGGTCCACTGGGGGAGGGGAGGAAGTGACTTAAGGGCTGTATTGCTTGAGTAAGCAGGTCCACTGGGGGAGGGGGAGGGAAGGAGGGAAGTGACTTAAGGGCTGTATTGCTTGAGTAAGCAGGTCCACTGGGGAGGGGGAGGGAAGAGGGGAAGTGACTTAAGGGCTGTATTGCTTGAGTAAGCAGGTCCACTGGGGGAGGGGGAGGGAAGGAGGGAAGTGACTTAAGGGCTGTATTGCTTGAGTAAGCAGGTCCACTGGGGGGAGGGGGAGGGGGAGGGAAGTGACTATGGTCGTATTGCTTGAGTAAGCAGGTCCACTGGGGGAGGGGAGGGAAGGAGGGAAGTGACTTAAGGGCTGTATTGCTTGAGTAAGCAGGTCCACTGGGGGAGGGGGAGGGAAGGAGGGAAGTGACTTAAGGGCTGTATTGCTTGAGTAAGCAGGTCCACTGGGGGAGGGGGAGGGAAGGAGGAATTAAGTGACTTAAGGGCTGTATTGCTTGAGTAAGCAGGTCCACTGGGGGAGGGGGAGGGAAGGAGGGAATTAAGTGACTTAAGGGCTGTATTGCTTGAGTAAGCAGGTCACACTGGGGGAGGGGAGGGAAGCAGGGAAGTGACTTAAGGGCTGTATTGCTTGAGTAAGCAGGTCCACTGGGGGAGGGGGAGGGAAGAGGGGAAGTGACTTAAGGGCTGTATTGCTTGAGTAAGCAGGTCCACTGGGGGAGGGGGAGGGAAGGAGGAAAGTGACTTAAGGGCTGTATTGCTTGAGTAAGCAGGTCCACTGGGGGAGGGGGAGGGAAGGAGGGAAGTGACTTAAGGGCTGTATTGCTTGAGTAAGCAGGTCCACTGGGGGAGGGGGAGGGAAGTGACTTAAGGGCTGTATTGCTTGAGTAAGCAGGTCCACTGGGGGAGGGGAGGGAAGAGGGGAAGTGACTTAAGGGCTGTATTGCTGAGTAAGCAGGTCCACTGGGGGAGGGGGAGGGAAGGAGGGAATTAAGTGACTTAAGGGCTGTATTGCTTGAGTAAGCAGGTCCACTGGGGGAGGGGGAGGGAAGGAGGGAATTAAGTGACTTAAGGGCTGTATTGCTTGAGTAAGCAGGTCCACTGGGGAGGGGAGGAAGCAGGGAAGTGACTTAAGGGCTGTATTGCTTGAGTAAGCAGGTCCACTGGGGGAGGGGGAGGGAAGAGGGGAAGTGACTAATAGGGCTGTATTGCTTGAGTAAGCAGGTCCACTGGGGGAGGGGGAGGGAAGGAGGGAAGTGACTTAAGGGCTGTATTGCTTGAGTAAGCAGGTCCACTGGGGGAGGGGAGGGAAGAGGGGAGTGACTTAAGGGCTGTATTGCTTGAGTAAGCAGGTCCACTGGGGGAGGGGGAGGGAAGAGGGGAAGTGACTTAAGGGCTGTATTGCTTGAGTAAGCAGGTCCACTGGGGGAGGGGGAGGGAAGAGGGGAAGTGACTAAAGGGCTGTATTGCTTGAGTAAGCAGGTCCACTGGGGAGGGGGAGGGAAGAGGGGAAGTGACTTAAGGGCTGTATTGCTTGAGTAAGCAGGTCCACTGGGGGAGGGGGAGGGAAGTGACTTAAGGGCTGTATTGCTTGAGTAAGCAGGTCCACTGGGGGAGGGGGAGGGAAGAGGGAAGTGACTTAAGGGCTGTATTGCTTGAGGTAAGCAGGTCCACTGGGGGAGGGGGAGGGAAGAGGGGAAGTGACTTAAGGGCTGTATTGCTTGAGTAAGCAGGTCCACTGGGGGAGGGGGAGGGAAGGAGGGAAGTGACTTAAGGGCTGTATTGCTTGAGTAAGCAGGTCCACTGGGGGAGGGGGAGGAAGATCAGGGAAGTGAGCAGTGGTGTGGTCTTGTTTTTGGAAGCTTAAATGCAGAAATGATCATTGGGCTTAAATGAATTTAGAATTGGCAGCTAGTAAGATGAACAAATTTGCTAAGTGCCACTTGTGTAATTTACAGCCAGATTTATGTTCCTAAAAATTGAAAATTGCAAAAAATATCTGCTAAGCTCATATTCGTTCAGACAGAGAAGTCTATGGGAAAAGCAAGATACATTTTTACTTTGACTGACAATAACTGATTTTCTTTTTCAATTAAATATTGTACAATCTTAAAATTCAAACAAAGTTGCTGCTCTGTCTTTTTGGAAGCGGTGAATTATACTAAAGGCATGTATGGGTTAACCCATTAATGCTCATAGCAGCAAAAACTGCCTGACGGTTTTGTTAAAATCTTTTAAGGGGAAGCATCATTGGAAAAATATTTCAAAGAGAATTGTTGCTTTAAACACTACCAACAACTCTCCTTCAAATATTTTGAAAACTCTTTCCGAATTCATATTAAAGTTATTATCTAAAGTATCATAGATCCAAACGAAAATTTCCAGCGAATCTCTTAAGCATTAATGGGTTAAACAAAAATACCAGCAGAGCAATATTAAGAGGCCAGTGCCCTAAAGTTTAGAGCACCCGAGCAATTAAAATAAGTGCTATTTCCATATTGAAAGTGGAGCTTGCACACTACAAGGAACGTGGCTGTCATCAAGCACTCAAATGGTTGATAAATTGAATATTGCTAATACTCCAGTGGCATTCCATTATTATTATGATTATCACGGCGCCACCTGAATATTCCTATAGGAACTAATTCAATGGGGAGCATATGCTACTTACTATCACACATCTAGGGGGCGCTACGTCAGTTTGATGAATAACCTTAATATCACTTCTAAACATTAACAGTCTGCCATTTTGAAAGTCGTTCTTTAAAAAAAAAATGATATTACAGATTAGGTATTTCTGGTTGTTATATATATATATATATATATATATATATATATATATATATATATATATAATATATATATATATATATATATATATATATATATATATATATATATATTATATATATATGTATATACATATATATATATATATATATATATATATATATATATATATATATATATATATATATATATATATATATATATATATATTTCTTAGTCAATCAACACCATTTGTTAAGACTAATTTAGCTGTTACCAATTGTAGCTTACACTCTATAGGAATAGCTAATATTCCCCTACATTATCCTAAGACAAAAATTGGTATTCCCAACTTCATTTGATCAGGGAAACTTGGTAATTGACGCCTGCTGCATATTATACCCTGTATACTCATTTCTTTAGTATGTCCTAATAGACTACTTAAATAATGTACTTTGGAGTGTGGATATTATCTAATCAAGTCCTAATTGCTATGATATTGGTATATAGATATATAATTCACAATGGTTATCATCATATATTCATATCACCGCTATGATGATAATGTGTAGCATTTAGAAATGATGTGCCCCACACATACAGGAAAGAATAAATAAAATATAGAGATATTGATGACCTAAAAAAACAAAACTGTCAAAACATCTAGATTTATGTACATACATTTATCATCCAATTTATACATCAGAATATTTAAAGGACATTCTAATAATACCTCCATTCCAATTTGAAAGCTATAGCCCTGACAAATAGCATGTTTTGCCTTCAGGCTTGAGAGTGATGACTGATATCATGTGGGGCCTCAGTTGCCCACCACCGAGAGAGGAGAATAGTGAATATAATTACCCGAGATATCCCCAACAGAGAAGCTCAATAGCGCTGGTTTGTATCCATGATTGGTATCGATCTCAGGCGAGGAGATCCTTATCTGCTATTGTCAGCAACTTCACCCTCCCTCAGGGGCTTCTCTGATAGAATGTGAGGTAGACATACAATGAAATCTACATGATGCAATTCTTCCATATCAATATATATATATATATATATATTATATATATATATATATATATATATATATATATATATATATATATATATATATTATATATATAAAAATATATATATGTAAATATATATATTATATATATATATATATAGATATATATATATATATAGTATAATAATTATATATATATATATAACAGTCAAACCTCTATTAAGCGACCGCTCAAGGGAAATTTCAAAAGTGGTCTTGTAAGGAGGTGGTCTCTTAAGAAGGGGTTGAGGGTCTGAGCGAGGTTATGAAAAACAAAGAATTTCCAAGAATGACCTGGAATTATTGAGGTTGTTATGTTTAGCTGTGTTTGTTGAAATTTCTTCATTAAAGTTTTAAGAATAAACAATCAGAAAAATAAAAGTTGAACTATATCATTAATTGAGGACCCTCAGAAATGATATAATTTCAAATTTTTACAGATTATTTCATTACTTTATTGTGCCCTTTCCAATATCCAAGGCATTTAGGCATTCAAGTGGCCTTGAATAAAGGACCATTTACTCTTAGGGATAAGATTTTATGGTTGTTGGTCGCGTCAAGCAAGTGGTCGCTTAATCAAGGTAAAATATACAGGGAATAGCCTTGGGGGATTTGAAACGGTCGTTAAAGGCAAGTGGTCGTTTAAGAGAAGTGGTCGTTGAGGCAAGTTTGACTGGTATATATATATGTTGCAGCCCAACTTCCGATCCTGGCCCATCTTAAGATGGGCTTGGCCCAACTTACGATCGGAAGTTGGTAGCCCATCTAAAGATGGCTTGGCCCAACTTACGATGACCCCTAGCCCATCTTAAGATGGGCTTGGCCCAACTTCGATCTGTTAGATACCAGGATGTAGATCATTTGAAGTTGGGCTGGCCATCTTAAGATGGGCTTGGCCCAACTTCCGATCTCTAGATACCAGGATGTAGGTCATTTGAAGTTGGGCTGGCCCATCTTAAGATGGGCTTGGCCCAACTTCCGATCATTATAGATACCAGGATTGTAACCATTCATGAATATTCATATGATTTTTGCACTCTATAAATATGGAATTTTCAACTCTTTCATAGGGCATCCACTTTGAATTACAAGATAATATTAGTCCAAGAATAAATTGAAATGGGTAGCTAGAATAACCTGATTACTCAAAACATTATTGCTGATTGTAAGCAGAAAAACGAATAAAAGAATCATGTTTTTACAACAAATTAAAGAGTCATTTATAGGGAATTTTAGGCTTCTTCACATTTAATCTAATTCAAAGTTAATTCAATTAGATAATTTGCACAATACTACCTTTTCTTTGTTATTTATGGGTTGTGTGCTATAACATTACATAAGCTAGATGATGAATCATTTACAATTTGAATGAAGGAATAGCAATGGTATTTTTCTAATGACTCAAAAAGGGAAAAGTGAATTTTTTTCTTGTCTTTAAGCTTTTTTATTTGTATTTTTAGGTATTCTTTAACCCCTTGCAAATTCTTGACATAATTATATAATCATTGTGTGCCAAAATAAGTGTAAATGCATTAATTGAGGAGGTTCATATGACTGGCAGGACAGTAGAAATTAGAGCTGCACTCACGGAGGGAGATCAACTCATGAGCTCACAACCTGTTTGACTCATGAGTTCATGGACGTTCCGATTTTCAAAAGAATAATTATTTTCCACCCCAGCTATTAAGAAGTAAATATTTATTGGCGGAGATTTATTAACATTGCCATGTTTATTCAATTTTAAAACGTGCTGACGGGGTACAAAGGACAGAATAATACTCAATAACCGCTTGAATGTATACATTGGAGATTGTAAAGAAGACATGACCGCGATAAGCAGTTATGTATGTTTATAATGTGTGTTAGGTGCTCTGTGTAACGTTTGTGTTCCCAACATAGACGAGCTCACGATCTGAACACTTCAGCTAGAGCTCTGCGAGTTTGGCCCAGGGCTCGAGCACTCGAGTTTGTGAGTGGTGAGTGCAGCTCTAGTAGAAATAGACAAAAAACTTGTCAGAATTTACAAAAACATTGTGTCCTTTATCAGATTCATCAGAGCAGGGCACTTATAGTATCTAGATGAGGTGAGGTAGTAAGAACTGAACATACATGGTTCAAGCTGTAATTGATATGAGATAAGGTGTATGCAGATTGATTGGTACTTGTACCTAAACGACACATATATCAAATATTGGCAGATCCAAATTTAGTAAGATTTAGACATTATGATCTGGATTGGCAACTTTATTACTTTGGATGAAGCAGTTGAGAAAGTTTTCGTTTTGGTAGTCAATAGAAAAAGAGGGAAGAGAGAAATACTTATGGTTTAGTTTGAATAATCTTTTAAACCTTTTTTTAAATATTGAAGAGCAATGAGTATATCAGAAAACTGGTCGTTGAACTTTAAAATTGAGACCTTTATTAAGATGTGTCAGAAAGAGGCCCTTCATCCTGAATGTAGATAAAGAAAAGTAATATAGATGTATTATGTTACCTTAATTGGCTAATTATTATGAAATGTTTATACTTTTACAGACATCTATTATAAATAATGTAATAGGTATATTTTGTTAGACAGGTAAAATATTAGGGCATATACAACATTTTCAACTCATTCTAGAAGCCAGAAAAGAATGTAATCAATCAAGGATTGCAATTAACAGGTGCTGGAATCCAGCACCATAAGAACATTACCAGTGTAATTAATCTGTGTGTTTAAATAATTATTCTTTGTTTTGTTTTTCTAGTCTTTTTTTTACAAAAGGAGAGAATCTGTAATCAACTTATATTCAAATTTCAGCATAATCAGAAGTATTCAGTAGTGTTTAAGTAAAGATTTAACAATAAGATGCAAGTAATTTGTCTCATGAAATTCATATCTTATTCAATAAACAAATATTCTAACAAGGCTATAAACTTCTAGATGAACACTTTATAAAAAATCATTGCCATCGGAAGTTGGGCTGGGCTGCTGTATTATCTGGGTCCATCGGAAGTTGGGTAGCCCATCTTAAGATGGGCCAGCAAAATCCAGCCCAACTCCGATCGGAAGTTGGGCTTGGCCCATCTTAGATGGGCTGGATCGGAAGTTGGGCTGCAACATATGTTTATATATATATATATATGTATACCCTATATATATAATTAATATAATATATATATATATATATATATATATATATATATATATATATATATATAATATATATATATATATATATAATATATATATATAATATATATATATATATATATATATATATATATATATATATATATATATATATATATATATATATATATATATAGGTTAACAGAGTTAGGGTATGCTATTAACAAAGCCTGATAAAAGTAAATTTATCTCCTACCCTCCTATTAGGGATTCTGTATTGTAGGTACTAACTGCCCAAATAAAAGGGGTTCCTTGATGTCATATGAAAAAGATTAGGTATTCTCCCACTCTGAGGTGTGTTTTACAGTTAAGGATAAGTTGTCCTCAATGGCCTGTCCTCAGTGGGGTTAAAGGTTAAACTAACTTGTAATTGTCCAATCAGATCCCTCAATTTCATTCAAGGCGTCACTGCTGCTGGGTCAAAGGTAGACCTAACAATGGTGCGCGTGGATTTGAACAAGCGTCACGCACGTGATCTGGCGCCAGTTACTAGGGAAAACAAATGGTGCACGTCACAACAAATGCGTATTACCATTGTTGAACTAGTGCACAGGTGACCCTTGGCTGACCTAGTTTAGCTAGCTAACTTCACGGCAAAACGTGTAAATTTCTCCTTTTTATCGTGGGAGAAACAGGTTCCATCACTCGTGGATGGAAAGAGGAGGTATCTTGCACTCATGAGTGGTTTTGTGTCTTGGGACTCAGCAAGCCTCGTCCCAAGACACAAAATCACTCACTCGTGCAAGATTCCTCCTCTTCCATCCACTCATGATGGAACCTCTATGTCTCCTGACTCTCCTATCAGGGTTTGCTTTGGTAGAATCATAAAAAAAGAACATGTAATATCCCCCACCCCAGGGTTCAATGGCATCATTTCAGAGGAGGGGTATATTAAACATTATTAAGGAAAATAATTGCTACTCCTCTTAAAGGGTTTAGAAATATCCTGAATGAGACAAATCATCTTCTTCCTATACGGTTTAAGGTATCTAATGACGTATTAACCCTTATGCTGCTGGTGGCTAATTTGGCCAATACAAAAAGATGCAAAAACTGAAACCCTGGCAAATGGGTACTCATCTGAGTATACTCGGCGAGAGCTTTCAAATGAATACCAAGACGACAGGGTTTCAATGGTTTTTCAAGAATCTTGCATTCTTGTGATTTGGATGAAAGTGGCATCAGCATTGGAAGGGTTAAGGTATTTAGTGACGTGTTAATATCTCTTGCTGGTTTTCCTAAATTACTCTTCTTTCCCACACCATTATCTGC
>OZ012687.1:14924371-15027371 GCA_963942565.1 Maea johnstoni | reverse complement strand
ATCTCTAGTCTTCTGAGTGTTTCAATTTATTGATAGTTTAATTCCATTTATCTATTTTATGAGTTATTTATTGATAGTTTATGGGTGATTTATTGTTAAGTTTGTTATACCTGTTTATTTTTCAAGACACTGTATGTAGAAGGGACAATAATTAATCTATTATTCCTCAGTAGGTAGGTGGTCTTGCCATCTATTTGTCATGTAGTGCTCATCGTTTCCACGATGTATGTGTGTGATGCCGTCATCAGTGTTTATATTTATAGCCATTGTGCATGTGTAGATATGACATCTAAGAACTCCGTGCCTGGATTAAACACTATACATCTGCATGATCTATCTCCTGCCCCTACGCCGCCAAGAATCACACGCTGAGAAGCGTAAAAATATGGTAACATTTGGGTGAGGCTAACCCTTAAGGATTTTATCTCCGCTCGTGCCAAGACATGAGCATCAATAACTCATCTTTATATGCTGTAATCTATGTGGCAACAGTAATGCTACTGCTCCTCCTCCTCCTGCTTCTCGGGCTGCTGCTGAGGCGGTTGCCGTGGAAGCTGCCAGTGATGCGGCAGCAGGGATTATAGTCCCACCGTTCCTCCAGCACCCGAGTCAGGTGGAAGCTAAATACATTATCACCTGCACGTAACAGATGCCAAAATAATCACACCTGGCAGGTTAATGATGAGGGATATTAATTAAAGAGTAATGATAGCGTGTGCTTGTGAGTGTTTGTGTGTGTGAGGGGTGGGGGGGGAGAGAGAGAGAGAGAGAGAGAGAGAGAGAGAGAGAGAGAGAGAGAGAGAGAGAGAGAGAGAGAGAGAGAGAGAGAGAGAGAGAGAGAGAGAGAGAGAGAGGGAGGGAGGGAGGGAGAGAGATAGAGAGAGAGAGAGAGAGAGAGAGAGAGAGAGAGAGAGAGAGAGAGAGAGAGAGAGAGAGAGAGAGAGGGAGGGAGGGAGGGAGGGAGGGAGGGAGGGAGGGAGGGAGAGAGAGAGAGAGAGAGAGAGAGAGAGAGAGAGAGAGAGAGAGAGAGAGAGAGAGAGAGAGAGAGAGAGGAGAGGAGAGAGAGAGAGAGAGAGAGAGGGAGGGAGGGAGGGAGGGGGTGGGGGGGGAGGAAGGGAGGGAGGGAGAGAGAGAGAGAGAGAGAAAGAGAGAGAGAGAGAGAGAGAGATGCTTACCAGGCTATCAAAACTTATTTGATGTTTATTATTTGTATTTCATTTTACCAATAAAAGAATAGACATTTCAAACACAACTTATCTCCAGTGAGATTTTTCAAACTTGCAATTTAGATTGTATCATTAGAATAATAAGAACGATTAATCAGCTGGAATAGTAAATTGTATGTATAAAGTTCTCTTCCTGCTTCTAGTGACATGTTTGCATACATTAACTTTCACAGTGGAAGGTTTATCTAAAAGATTAGAAGGGGATATTATTTAAGAAAAAAATATATCAATAAGCAGTGGCATATACCTATTCTCTAAAAAAAATATTCTCTGAGATATATTTATTCTTTTTTTGTCAAGTAAGCCGTACAAGCGCAATTGGACATATCCATTGTTGTCATTGTTGTCATTATTGTCATTGTTGGCATGGCTTAGGCTGCTACAGTAGTGGCCATGGGAGTCCACCGACATTATTCATGCAATGTAATGAAAGAAAAATAAGCCCAGTTTACAGTGATAACATTCTCTAGTGATGGCTAGCGCCAAGATCATTAATGCAGCTGCAAGCCTAATGTAAACATAGCTCTCTCTTATTAACGCCCATAAATATTGCTACCCCTAGCTGGGGATGAAATCCATTTAGCCATACATGCCAAGTTATGTGTCAGCTGACAGTCTAGTGACATGAGTCACATATAGAGGGAGTGTACAGGGACAGAATAGCACCCTTATGGATATAGTGATATTGAATGTACAAAATATACAACTGAACTTAACCCTTGTGCTGCTGGTTGCTAATTTTGGTAATACAAAATAATTCGAAATATCTGAAAAATGACTGAAACCCTGGCACATTGGTTACTTATTTGATAGTTACTGACAGTATTAGTGCTATCTAATAAATTCCTACTTGACAGGGTTTAGATGGTTTTCAAAAATCGTTGCATCCTTGTGCTTTGGACAAAAGTAGCCATTGGAAGGGTTAAGAAAGGGTTAAGAAAATAGGGAGGGAAAGGAATTTTATCAATTGCCACATTTCTGCCAGATGTTACATAATTATGGCTTGTCAGTTAGTCATAATCTGGCAGTCAATGATTGTTCCTTAAAGGCCACTGCTTTCATCTTAAACTGCATCACCAGGCTCAGTGTTGCCCTGTAGAATCTCACCCATGAATGTTCACCTTGATAAGCTGTTCTAGTTATCTTACAGAGCTCAGGGGTGCTGCCCTCTAGGAGGTCACCCCTGAACTTGCTGCTTGATAAGCCTTGAAAGTTATCTTACAATGCTCACTGCTGCCCTCTAGGAGGTCACCCATGAACTTGCTGCTTGATAAGCCTTTAAAGTTATCTTACAATGCTCAGTGCTGCCCTCTAGGAGGTCACCCTGAACTTCCTGATTGATAAGCCTTTAAAGTTATCTTACAATGCTCACTGCTGCCCTCTTAAAAATTGAGCCACCCCAAACTTGATGCTTGATGAGTGAGAAAAATATGTGAGTGTAGGGATACATGTTATTGGTATTAGTATCTAGTATAGGAAGGGGTGCGTATGGGGTTATGGTGTAATTGCTATACATGATTCTACTAATTAAGGCGTTATCCTGTCAAGGGCAGATTGATATTGTCTGACATGAAACATCTGTTTTGGACTAGATATTAAGTCACTGATATTCTCTCATTGAGAGGCTTCAATGAAAAGGATGTACCTGGTTCTGATCAAGGGTCACTTCTAGGAGGGTGGTGGAGAAGAAATATCATCATAATTGACCAGTATCTCATTCTTTTAAATACAAAGTTCTTATTTCTATCATTTATGCAAATGAATTGACTGCCTGAAATCTTGATATTTGTTGTGTAAAAATGGTATTCATACTATTTCTGATAATTCAGTTAACCATGTTCTTATTGCTTTAACAGTTCTTTTTGGCCTAAAATTAAAGATCAATTATATTTCGGTATTTCAACTAAATCTTAGTAAGCATCACTTTAACTCAGTAGCCACCTGCACATATTTTCTTATATATCACATTAGGCCTAGAAAAAAAAGTTTGTTTTCCTGTAATGGTCCGAAAAAATAGGGTAGGTAGGTTGGTAAAAAAAAAATTTGGACAATATTTTTGGTCGAAAATGTGTGTTTTATGCATGTTTTGCATTGATTAGGAGTTGAAAGGGTGGAAAAAACTTAAGGGTAGGGATCTTTTTGAATAAAAACTTGTAAGGGAACTTAGGGTAGGGTTACAGGAAGCAAACAACTGTTTTTAGGCCTTACATTGTTAGAAGGAAAGGGCTATGCTTGAAGTAGAATGTCAGGTTCTGCTTATATCAAATTTTAGTGTTTACAAATTCCATCATATCTCTTTTTCAACTGGAATAGGTTTCGTAGCTTTGTCAGGTCACATTCGTTTCTTATGCAAATGATCAAAAAAGTACCTCCTATTTCCTTACCATAATTGGATTAGGAACAGGCTGCCCAACATAAAAAAATCAAATTAGCGGAGACTGCTTGCCCAAAGCGATGTTATGACCTCTAGTGAATGAGGTCAAGGTCACTTGGTAAGGTCATACATGGTCAAGGTGAAGCCAGCCAGTGTTCAAGATGGCGGAGATGTGGATGGTCGGGTCAGTTCTCTGCGAACTCGATAAAGATTCAATAAGGGACTGCATAAGCCCCTACTAAAGCTTATGGCAGAATTCTTGGATCGTGTTCTGCATAACGATGAGGCAAAAGCTTTCGGCCCTGTCAGTCCCACCCTGCTCCATCAGACTCGGGGATTAGTCTTATTGGTGTGATTAGCCAATAAATATAAGGCTTTTCCTATAAAATTATGTTAGAATTTCGCGCGTATCCAATTATGGGTTGTTTTTACCCGCCTAACAAGATTTTGGCATTATGAGCGTAAGGAGGCAGAGATGAGGGAAAAGCTCAATCATGTCTGCAGCCATTTCTCCATCAGTAACCTGGTTACCCCAGCGCCACTGATAGCTACGTGACACCTATAGCTAAAGCCTAATCCCAACGGCCAGCCAGGAATACCTCCTCAACCTGCAGACAGGTCAACATGGTCAAAATCTAAGAGCATTCTCCCAAACTGGAAGACTGTTATACTTGTGAACATGCTTTCTCAACGTATAGCAATATATAATATTGACTATACTTCATTTTTGCATTGAAGGTAATAAGTTGCATAACATGAAGCCATCATGTTATTAATAAAATATTGCCATTGAGAACAATAATGCCCCCATGTTGTAAGGAAAGAAATCTTAAT
Organism: Maea johnstoni; assembly: GCA_963942565.1. NCBI lineage: Eukaryota > Metazoa > Annelida > Polychaeta > Spionida > Magelonidae > Maea > Maea johnstoni. Next base: position 15,022,937 of record OZ012687.1, on the reverse strand, counting down.
TATCATGTTTATTCTGTGCAGTAATCCCACGTGGCTACTGTATTTCCCTGTAGTATCATAATCACCACTTGACTGTAAGAGGCTGGAATAATTTACAATTTCTACAGTGTATGAACTTTCAATTATCTTGTAACTAATTGTACAATGTTGAAAGGTGTCTCCCCTGTCCATATAATGGACCTCTCCTGGGTCATTCACCTTTCTCTTAATTAACCCTTCCAATGCTGGGGACTCTTTCGTCCAAAGCACAAGGGCGCACAGATTTTTGAAGATCATCTAAACCAATTGCCATGTTGGTATTCATTGGAAAGCTCTCACTGAGTACTCTCAGATGAGTACCCATTTGCCAGGTTTTCAATCATTTTCAGGATTTTTGCATAATTTCGTATTGGCCAAATTAGTTGCCAGCAGCATATTAGGGTTAAACCAGTCACCATTGGAGACTGCACTTTAACCCTTTATCTCCTGGTGACTGATTTGGCCAATACAAAACAATGTGAAAAATGATGAAAAACGAATGAAACCCTGGCAAATGGGAATTCATATGTTATACTCAACGAGGGCTTTCCAATGAATACCAACATGACAGGATTTAGATGATTTTCAAAATTGTTTGAGTTCTTGACTGCCTTTTCTGAAAGTTGTCTCAGCATTGAAAGGGTTAAGAGCTCTGAAAACTAAATAACTAAATAAATCAAGGAGTAGACTGATATTTAAGGCGGGATTTTTACCTAACATGAAAAACAACTTTCAGTCAAATAAGTTTGGAAATATTGCCTTTTATGAGGAAATTTCAGTCTGTGTGAGAGCGTGAGTATGTTCCATACGAGAGTGGGTTAATGGACTTGTCTACAAGGATATTTGTCCGCTGGGAACGATGTAATGACTACCTCTACTCACTTAAAATGCTACACTGCAAACTGTCTACAACATCATCTGCGGTAGCTAGTTTAATCCCGATAATTAGCTTGCCCAAGCTGAGCACTTGCTCTCTCGATGACAGCCATCGCAGGCTTTCATTTCAAACTCAGCGGCCCGCCTGCAATTACGCCACCGCCGTCAGGCAGTCAGGGAATGCTACTTGCTACTTTAATTTTGTCATCGCTACATTGTACCTTTTTCATTTTGGAGCTCGGTGAAGCATCAGTGCGATGTTGTTCGCTATTATAATGCTCTAAGGTTATTGAATGTCAGCCTATGGGAGATGATTTTTTTTTTGATTCTCAAATAGGGAATTGGAATATCGTGCAAAGCATAAGAATTGCTACTTTAATTTTGTCGTTGCTACATTGTACCTTTTTCATTTTGGAGCTCGATGAAGCATCAGTGCGATGTTGTTCGCTATTATAATGCTCTCCGGTTATTGAATGTCAGCCTATGGGAGATGATTTTTTTTAAATTCTCAAATAGCTAGGGAATATGGAATATTGTGTCAAACATAGGAATTGCTACTTTAATTTTGTCGTTGCTATACATTGTACCTTTTTCATTTTGGAGCGCGATGAAGCATTTAAGTGCGATGTTGTTGGCTATTATAATGCACTAAGGTTATTGAATGTCAGCATATGGGAGATAATTTTTTTTAAATTCTCAAATAGGGAATATGGAATATTGTGCCAGACATAGGAATTGCTACTTTAATTTTGTCGTTGCTACATTGTACCTTTTTCATTTTGGAGCTCGGTGAAGCATCGGTGCGATGTTGTTCGCTATTATAATGCTCTCAGGTTTTTCACTTTGGAGCTCAGTGAAGTGTCAGCGCACTGTTGTGGCACTATTACAATCTCAGGCTATTGAATGCCAGGTGATGGGAGATTCCTGATGAAAAAAATGTAAATCCTCAAATAAAGAAATGGAACCCCTGAGGCATTCACTCAGCACTAAAGGGAAGTCATCTGGTAATTTTGACATTTTTGAAACAAACTGTTCAGTTTTAAAATCTAAAAGGTCAATGTAAAGAGCTGCTTGTTGAAATAGATTCAAAAATTGTATATCATAAATTGTCATTAAGTGCCCTTAAGACCAGGCCAAACCACTATTATAATGGGGACCCAGGGGAGATGGCTGATCCACAGATCATTGTGACATCTATTAACTTAAACCCATCCAATCCTAAGGTTACTTTTGCCCAAAGCACACAGATGCAACGATCATATTCATTAGATAGCTCTCACTGAGTACTTTTAGATGAGTACCCATATGCCAGGGTTTCAGTCATTTTAAAGCATTTTGTGTCATTTTGTATTGGCAAAATTAGTTTCCAGCAGTTAACATCAAAACCTGATAGTGGTTCTGAGATTGGAATTTTCTTTGCGTGGGACCAATCATACGGGAGACCGTATTTGTGCTAGCTGCCTGACCTGGTGATGTTGCGAGGGCAGGTGAATGACTGCTGGAAAAAATCATTAGGACCTCACCTGAGTGGCCCAGTTTATTGAGTTGAACAACTAGATATTTCCCCGGGGACACATGTTCTATTTATTTGGTAACCTAATCACATCAAATCATAAAAACCTAATGAACCTTAGGTCTACAGCGGCCGTTAGGTATGCCTCCGTCACAGCTTTTCTCTCAGTTTGCTAAATTTCCAATCAGAATAGTAACTAATAGACTCACCTACCTCACTTTTATTGCCATTTTACTGACACTTTTGCAGTGCCACAATAGCTTACCGAATTCACCCGATTATTCTGGGCAACACTTATTCAGTTGGAAATTAACACTAATCTCCCTCATGTGGCAATTGTGTGAACTAAATGGCCAACAGTATGCCACAGGTCCCTATCTAGTATAGGTGCAGGCTTTTATATATATTAAATAAAGTAACATCATAATGGAGCCTTGTAGCTAGGCTACTGCTGCTCCTGTTGCTGTTGCTGTTCACTCAGCTGCTGCTGCTGGTAGCTGTGTTGCCTGTAGCCTCGATAATACATAATTTGTATTTCTGTATATTGCTTAATAACTTCATTGTGCTTGCCGAGTCCAGTTTAGTTCTTAATTTCCACACCAGATGTCAGTTTATGGTATTCATGGCTTAACAGCCACAATAGAATTCAGCAGTGCTGCCATCTGGCAAAACTGGAAAGTACTATAATGACCTGACTAGTAACAAAATAGTGACTAGTTGGTTAAGAATAAGCCAGCCTTTAGGTAGGCTAGGCTATGTTGCCTGCAGCACAGGAGGAGGAGGAACTGCAGGAGGCTTGACCCTGTCCCTGCATTATGCCTAACTGCACAACGGCTTATTGTGCAATCTGTTGACAGAATAACAATGCTCTTCTATAATACCCATAAAAGCTTGATGATGGAGAAGCATGCAGTAATTCCAGCACTCACCAGCAAGAAGAGTAGTAGCACTATTGGTAGAAGAAGCAGCATAAGCAGTACGAGACCAGCAGCAGCAGCAGCAAGAGTATCAGCATCAGCAGTAGAAGTACCAGTAGTAGCAGCAGCGCTTGTACATGTAGTATTGCAGCAGTAATAGTAGTAATAGCAGCAGGAGTAGTAGCAGCAATGGCAGTATCAGTAGATGCAGTAATAGCAGCATCAAATGCAGTATATGCAGTAACATTAGAGGCAGTAGTAGCAATAGCAGCAGTAGACTAGTAGTAGTAGCAGCAGCAGCAGCAGTAGTAGTAGTAGTAGTAGTAGTAGTAGTAGTAGTAGTAGTAGTAGTAGTAGTAGTAGTAGTAGTAGTAATAGCATTGGGAGTAGTACTAATAGTTGTAGGAATAGTAGTGGTACTATCATATGCAGTAGTAGCAGTCACAGGTGATAGTAGTAGTAGCAGTGGCAGCAGCAGCAGCAGCAGCAGCGGTTCCAGTAGTGGCATTAAAGCAGCAGCAGTAACAGGGGTGGGAAAAAGCTGCTGGTTGGTAAAATTGATAGCAGGCAGCAAGGTATAAATGCAAATCTACAATGACATATATTAATAGTTTTTTCATCCTGATGATTCCTTGCCCCCTTCTAAGGCCAACATTTCATTGCCTCATATTGATTGACTGTTAGCTTTACAGTAGGCATTGCACAAGCTTCCAGGGCTTGCCCTTAGAGTAGCAGTGTTGTAGATTGTATAACACACACACACACAAACATATATATATATATATATATATATATATATATATATATATATATATATATATATATATATATATATATATATATATATATATATATGTATGTATTAGGGATGTCATCGATAGTCGACAAATCGATCGATCGACATTTTCACTTTGTCAATTAAATCGAATCGAATGGTTGGGTATCGAATCGAAATAATCGATATTCTGCAACCCAATAATGGCGTATGATTATTAATAAAAAACACCTTTCCCAGATATTTTCATGTTAAACGAATGCAATGTGAAACTCTGACTAAGTATTGAACAATTTTTCTATGGCTTTTGTAAGAGAAATTGGAAGGAATGGTGTACTTTACTCAGGCATATGGCCATGACACAGGTTATCGAACTGAATCGAATCCAATCGATATGTATCGGAAAGAGTATAGCAATTAATCAAATTGAAAAAAAGGGATATCAGTGACATTTCTACAAATAATTGTGCCCTACGAGCATGTTACGGTGTATCGAATCGAATGGAATCGAATCGAAATATATATCAATTAATCGAATCGATAAAATTTCATATCAATGACATCCCTAGTATGTATATATATATATATATATATATATATATATATATATATATATATATATACATATATATATATATATATATATATATATATATATATATATATATATATATATATATATATATATATATATATATATATATATATATATATATATATATATATATATACTGTTTGCTCTCTCTCAAACTGAGGCAGACATGTACATGCTGTGTGAAGTTCATGTTTTGTTGCATGTATGCGAGTGTGTGGCAGGTGTATCTGAGAATCAAGTGCATGAAATTCTGCCTTTATCACGACGCCAGCCACTTTGAAACCCAACGCACATCGCCTGAGACTCAATATCATTCCCTTTCCACCTGGTTTACTGCCAAGAAAAAAAATGAAAGATGCTGTTTTGCCATGGCCCCACATTTTGCCCTGCGCAAACCTGATTTATAACTGCGGCAAATATTTGTGCAGAGAGTGATGAAATCTTGTAGTATTGCGGACATGTTGTGAATCAGAGCTGCTCAGAAAGTTGAGTGGGCAAAGGTTTTCTGGCTGAAGGAGAAATTATATTTGCTAAACAAACAGGAAGATGATTACTGCAAAACAGGAATCTTCAATGACAGGTTTTTTACAGACACTTCCTGAATCTGCCACTACACTAAGCAACAATATATGCCATTGGAATATAACACGCAGGTTATGTAAAACTTGATTAAAAGTCAACAGTTTACCTATTTTACAAAGGAATTGAATGAAATAATTGGATATATAGCTTATGCAGTATTGGCATTTTCAGTATTGACAGTATTGACAGTATTGACAATATTCCAATAAGTATTTCCACAAAACTGCCATTTTTAGATTACATCCTAGCTGAATAATTTTGGACATTCTGCATATTATCAATAGTAGATATTGGTATTGAATGTAAGAAGTTTGTTTATGTAGGAAGGTCCCAACAAAATCAAAAGAAATTAGTGGAATTTCATCTTTGATACTTTCAGGTAATTTTAAGACTCTCAAGTATCTCACCACTGTCAAATGTCCAGGGATTGAATCTAGATGGGAGCAGGTTGTTATCGACAAAAAGGAGTTAGTTTGTAGTTTAACCCTTCCAATGCTAGGGCTACTCTCGTCCAAAGCACAAGTACACAAAGAGTTTTGAAAACCATCTAAACCCAGTCATGATGGTATTCATCGGATGGCTCTCACTGAGTTCTCTCGGATAGGTACCAATATGCAAGGGTTTCAGTCATTTTTCAGGTTTTTTGCTTTATTTTGTTGACAAATTAGCCAGCAGCAGCATAATTAATTTAAGGGTTAAGTTTTCTCTGTGTGCTTTCGTTTCATGCAATTAGCAACTGGGTAGTAACAACTTTCTTCATGGCAGATGAAGTATGAGAAGTAATTAGTTCCAAATATATATCTCAAATAGAATATCAATACTTGATAGAAGTATGCATTGAGAGCAGTCTGGGTAATAGTATGTAAGGCCTAAAAAAAGTTGTTTGTTTCCTGTAACCCTACCCTAACAAGTTTTTATTCAAAAAAATCCCTACCCTAAACATTTTTTTTTACCAACCTACCTACCCTATTTTTTTCGGACAGTTACAGGAAACAAACAATTTCTTTTTTTAGGCCTAAATCAAATAGTTAAATGGTACCTACTAAATTGCTTTTATTTCCAATCAAAACCATATTGTATTTTCATACTCCTATTGCTGTGAGACTAATATTTTAGGAGTTACAACTCCTCAGCTAAGAGGTACAGTATCTCAGGGCTCGACGCTAACAGTGGTCCTATGGCCCAAGGCCAGTAAAAAACATCCCAAAATGGCTTAGGGCCAGTAAAAAAGACATCAACTGGCCCTACAGGGTCAGTTAACATCTGGGGACATTCTTGTTAACAAGTTTCCCTCAAGAATGTGCCAAATGTTTTTGAAATAAATGAAGATGAAATAAATGAAAATAAATGTTGTCTATGGATTTTATGCAATGCTTTTTCTTTTTATATTTAAAATATGTAAGCCCAGTAAAATTGTTGCAGGACCAGTATATCCTATGTGTTACTGGTCCTACGGGGCCAGTAACAGTTTGAGTTAGCGTTGAGACCTGTATCTGTTTGCCAAAGGATCAGATCTGTCGTGAACATTTATTGATCTGGAAGCAAATGAGTTAATTAAATCTTTGACCTACATGTCGGATTGGTACATCAAGTAGAACATTTCTATTGATCGCTTGTGAATCAGTAACCAGTTCATGCTCGTTGTGCCCAACACGCTATCAAGATTTTGATAATATCTTTGGGAGCATAGCTTTTTCTGGATCATATTCGAAAAAGAAATGTTGCTTCAGAACCTACAGCGCAAATCTCCTTCTAAGGCCTTTAAAAAAGTTGTTTGTTTCGACGTAAGACATGCATAAAACACACATTTTTGACCAAAAAAATAATCCAATAAAATCTTCTTTACCGACCTACCTACCCTATTTTTTTCAAATCGTTACAGAAAACAAACAATTTATTTTTCTAGGCCTAATATATTGTGACTATCATTGCTTGATTCTCAAGTTATTTTCATATTATTATGGATCCAGACATCACTTGATTGTCTTGGAGATCTTCACCCATTTATACTGAGAAAAACAGTATTGGTAGCCTGATGTGCACACTATTGTTTTCAATATAGAGATAATCAATTTTTAAGAAATTTGGATGAATGTTGTTACGTCGGTAATATCTTTTTAAAAATTGAAAAAGATATTTTGGTATTGTAGCACTATGTGTATATATATATATATATATATATATATATATATATATATATATATATATATATATATATATATATATATATATATATATATATATATATATATATATATATAATTATATATATATATATATATATATATATATATATATATATATATATATATATATATATATATATATATATATATATATATATATATATGAAATGTGGGTGTGGGTGTGCCCCTATATCTTACCTGATTATCATATTAATGGGTCCCTGATATGAGATGGGTTAATGCTATTTCTCCTACTAAGGTCCCTATGGTATGGGTTGAGAGTAAGAAGTCTGAATATTAACTGATCTTGTGCAGTGTCTCAGAGGATACGTGCTTCCCTTGTCTGAACATTCATCATCATCATCTAGACATGGCTGCCGCTGGGACCCCTATTATAACTGAGGCAGAATAAACCTTATGCATGCCCACAGGCCTCGCTGGGTTCAGTTTGAATTTATGTCTGGATCATTGGTACTTTTGAAAGAGAGATTTGATGGCGAATTGTTGATATAGAAATAACTAAAGAACAAAGCATGAGTTCTGAAAACATTTTAAAGAGAGTTGTTAGTTGAGTTTAAAAAAAGAAATTCTTGTAACATTTTTTCCGAAAGATGTTTTTCTTAAAAAGTTTTCTCGAAAATAGTGAGGGTATTTTTGGCCACTACAGGCTTGAATGGGTTAATCCATTCTCATCTGTCGAATACAAAAGGCCGGACGAATATGGAAATATCATAATGAAAAAATGATGTTTTCATTTTGAGGGATATTTGTCCCACAGTTATTCTGTTGGGTTTGAAATCCCCCTTTTATCAATTTTCAAATGAAATTCTATATCATGAATTTCAGCTAAAATTCTTCTTGACAGTAAGCAGCAGCATTATCTATCATGGTCATATCTGTTTGACCACATCATCAGGAACAAAAATTCTTTAAATACAATACCTCCATTTTACTCCTTTTAATTACGCATCTATGTAACAACTAAAGGTCAGCCCCACTATTTTGATGATATTTCTCCGTCTGAAGTATCTTTAGGAAATCTTTTAATGTAAGGCCAGGAGAATTTAACCTACAACTCACCTTCAAACATTTTGCGAGTTAATTCTTCCTTAGTTATTTTGAAGTAAAATAGGTAGATAGTTTTCTGATTGAAATATCAAAATATTATGTGAAACATTCATCTCATTGTTGTTTGGGTTGTGGTAAAATTTTATTTCTACTCAGATTTCTATTATAAGGCTGGTATGGCTGCTAGGAGTAAAATTGCGGGACACCACTAGATGGCTTTTTCTCCACTTGTTCTAGTCTAGGCTTGATGGGCTAAACACTATATTAGGACATCAGGATGTCTCTGTAGTATGGCAGTAATAGCTAGCTATATATACATTAGGGAAATTTCTAGGGCTGTCATCGATACCGCCCGTATCGGTGAATCGGCAAGAAATCCTTGTCGATTATCGATATCTTGGACGTCCCAAGATATCGATTCATAAGAAAATAATACAAAATACGTAAAAAAAGACATCGAATCGAATCGAAGTACCGTATCGGTAATTTTCTTATCGATAATTGAATCGGTAAGAATTCCTTATCAATGACAGTCCTAGAAATTTCTGAAGCTTACAGTGCTGAATTTAACAAAAGTTGGTCGCTTGGAGGCAGGTAGTATTCATTTGTTAAAAATCATATCATAAAGGAAATATTGATAATGTATCATATTGCGAAAATGTTAAAGGTGCCAACCTCTATCCAGAATTTTGACAACTGTAATATTGCATGAGGAAAACTTTACTATCACTCTTCATGAAATTCTGTAATATTTCATTTCTCATGATATAGAATGTTCCTTGTTAAAATATTTCGTCTCTTGTGAGTGAGTGATATTGTGAGGAACATTTTTTTTGTTTCTTTTTTCTCAAAACCTGAAATATTTTTTAAATTTTTGAACATTTTTATATTTTCCTTACTGCTAAGCATCATGGCCATGCTAGTACAAGATTTCATCTCTAACAAGAGATATATGCATCTGTATATAAAGTGGTACTCAGTTTGTATGGTATTAATGTTATATATGTATATGACATTTGTAAATTGAGACTGAAATTAGGATAATAAATACATATGATATAATCTGTTATTCAAGTAATATTTAGATACACCCCAATTCTTTTTTCAAAAATGTGTTCTTTGTCTTTCATTTGTAATTTAAAGTTTTCATATTTATACATTAACATAATACTTGATTTAACTTGATGAAGAGAAGGAGTGATTTCTTTTATCGTGAGGAACGTGCATCCTTCCCTATTGATCATTGCTTTTACGGAGACATCAAAGTCTTCTTGTGCTGGAGCAATGGGCGTATTGGTCCCTTTAGCCGCAGGTCTTAGTGAAGAAAAGATAGAGAGGAGTATCTAGTGACATTTGCAGGCAAGCAAGCTCACTCAAAGACATGCTGCTAAAACCTGTAAGTCATACATTATGCATGTGAGACGTGACATGTCTGGGCAATACACTCTCTTTGCTCACTCTCTTGCTCGCTCCCCGCTCAATTCTGGAACTTCAAGGTCATTTCTTGCTGCCAAGGTCACAACTTGAGACCCATTGTAAAAACCTATACATAGTCATGTATTATGCATGTGAGGCATGACAGGTCTAGGGAACTGTCTTTGCTCACTTGTTTACCTACTCACTGCTATACCCTGAAGCTCTCAAAGTCATTTCTTGTTTCCAAGGTCAACGACCTATACTTAGTCATGTATTATGCATGTGAGACAATAGGTCTGGCAAATTATCTCTACTCACTTTTTTTTACCTCCTACCCGCTCAATCCAGAAGCTCTCAAGGTCATTTCTTGTTTCCAAGGTCACAACATGGGACCCACTGTTAAATCCTATAAGTAATGCATTATGCATAAGACGTGACAGGTCTGGACACACTCTCTCTGCCTAATCTTTTGTCATTCTCTGCTCAGTCATTTCTTATGCTTCCAAGGTTATGACATGAGACACACTTTTAAAACCCCTTACAAATGTAGATAATAGGGATTTTTCCAGCAACTTACTTATAAGGACAATATTGTTATTCCAAGCTATGTGGTCCTATATGTCTTACAGAATATATGTGATCTGACATTAGTTGCTTTAGCTCTGAAACAGCTGTATAATATCAGCTCTAATGCTTTTTTATACAATATTTTATATTATTACAGTTAATAATAATTCAATAATAATTAAATGTATCATATTAATTAATTTATTTATTTGTATTGCAGGTGAGTTTGATTGAGAGCAGTAATACTAGGTATAGAACAGAGCTGGTGGTAAGTAGACATGGAACTGGATAAAAACTAGGACCATCTTCCTTTAACCTATCTACACCTGAAGTATTCACATAGTCTGATAATATTAATCATGACTCTTCAAATAGAGTGATATAAGAAAGCAATTTGAGTAAGTATGGTAAGACCCAAATCTCAAGGGTCACTTATTAAGTGATATTGCACTCGGCGCAAGCACCTCGTGCAATATCATTTTTCAGAGTGCAATAAAAATTGATATTGCACTCACCCCAGTGCCAATTATTTGTATAATATTGAATGAATATATAACGGTTGACATTAGATAGAGATAGATGAATGCAAGGATTAAAATTTAGTAGAGATGGGGGAATATAAGGTTAAATGTTCAATAGAGTTTGAGGAATGTAAGGGTTCACATTAAGTAGAGATGCATGAATGTAATTATGTTCACATTAGATAGATATAGATGAATGCAAGGATTAAAATTCAGTAGAGATTGGTGAATACAAGGTTAAATATTCAATAGAATTTGATGAATATAAGAATCAAAATTCAATGGGAATTGATGAATGTAAAGGTTCACATGTTACAGAAATAGGTGGATTTAAGGAATGAATTCAATAGAGATATATAGTTTATTGTAAGAGTTCATGTATGAAGCAATGGTTGACAATCAATAGAGATGGATAGATGCAATGGATAGATAATGATGAATTCAAGGGTTAAAATCTTACAGATATTGATGAATGGTGGGCTCACATTTTACAATAATTGTTTGGTGAATATAAGGGTTAACACAGCGATGGATTCAAGAGTTGAAATTTAATAGGGAGTGACAAATGTATGGGTTAAATTGATATGATAGAGATTTATGAATATTGGAGATAAATATGTAATTGACATTGATAAAAGGGTCAATATTTAATTCAGATTGATAAATTGAAAGTTCACATTTTCCTGAGATTGATATATAGGAGGGGTTAAAATGCAATAGAGATTTATGAGTGCATTTAGGGTTAATATTTGATAGAGATGGATGTTTGTAAGGGGTTCATGCTCAATGAGCGCAGATCAATGTTTAGGGTTAACACCAACTATAGATTGATGAATAATAAAGTTTATAAAAGTTTGATCAATTTAAAGTGTTTATCATTCAATATTGATATGGTGATGAATACAGCAATTAACTTTAACAATTATTAGATATAGATGAATCCAAGGGCTTATGATTTATAGGGAATGATGAAAATTGAGATAAATTCTTAATAAGAACTAATGAATGAAAGGCTTTCCATTTAATAGGGATTGATTAATGCAAAGGGTTTATATATTAGAATAGAGAATGACAGATACAAGGCTGAATTTCAGTAGTGATCAATAAATACAAAGGTAAACATTCAAATTACATAATGACAAATGTCAAGGTTTGATATTCAATAACGATTGATGAATATAAAGGTTGACATTCAGTATAGACGGCTAAATGTCACCAGTTAATATTTGATAGAAATTGATGACCACATGAGGTTAACTTCCAATAGAAATCGAAACATGCAATATTTCACATTTAGGGACCATGCATGGGAGGCTCTATATTCAGAGAATACTGTTGAATGGTGGGAATTAAACTTTTAGAGAAATGTCTATTGGATGAATATAAAGGATAGATATACAATGTAAATTGTTTAATTGTAGGATGATATTGGTTATTATAATTTTGTATGAATTAACACATGGGGAATTTTTTAATGAGAAACCCTAGAAATGAATCATTCAACAGAGGGTATTAAACACATGTAAGAAGCAGGGAATCATATGTGAATTTGCTTGGTATGGAACATTAGCAGTAAGTCTATTTACACAAATTGGAGGCATTGGAAGAGCAATCCCTTTAACCCATTCACACTTGGAGTTCCTTTAGAAAGTATCGCCTGCTACTCTCATACTCTTGAAAATAATTTGAGAATGAAGCGAAAGTTCGCAAAATATTTGAACAAGAGTTGTTGTGTAGCTTCTGATAAACATTTCTCCTCCAAAAGTTTTTCAAAAAATGTTTTTGTAAGTAAGATATTACCAAAATAGTCAGGCCTGTTTCGGCCGCTCTGAGTGTAAATGGGTTAAAAGCGGCTTGTTTGTTCCGTTACTGTGTATCCTGTGTGCAGAATCTCCTCGCTATACATGTTATAAGGTCAGGGTATCAGACGCTTCAAGGCTCAATCCATATTTCATCATCTGATCCATTAAGAATAGATGTGTATTTGAATAAGGCTTGAAGGTGAGAACTCATTTTTTCTTGTATCAAGACATCCTGTATATCATATAATGCGGTATAGAATTCATCTTGATTTAAGTAATTGAAGTAATTTAACCTCTGAAGCCTACCATGTTAAATCAATGGACCCATCAGCTAATGCCCTAAACCCTACCCCCCACCCCCCCTTCCACACTCATTCTTCTACTACTGCTATTACTACTTAACTATTGCTGCTGCTGCTGCTGCTACTGCTGCTACTACTATTACTACTACTACTACTACTACTACTACTACTATTACTACTACTACTACTACTACTACTACCAATACTACTGCTGCTACTACTACTACTACTACTACTACTACTACTACTACTACTACTACTACTACTACTACTACTATTACTATTACTACTACTACTGCTACTACTATTACTACTGCTTCTACTACTACTACTACTACTACTACTACTACTACTACTACTACTACTACTACTACTACTACTACTACTACCAATACTACATCTACTACTTTTACTACTACTACTACTATACTACTACTACTACTACTACTAAAGATTTATTATAGTCTTTATTTTTGCGCTGAAACTATGATAAAGTACTTTGTTACCAAAGTTGTAGCAGTTTTTATGCACTGTTCTACAGGTATGAATTATATACTGCTTAAAAGCACCCTCATTTATGAATGTCTTGAACAGTGTTTTATGTAAAGATGGTAACCAAACTAATGCACAGATAGTTAAAGATTAAACTTGTTTATGAGTTAGTGTGCGAGATAGTGTAAAAGCGTTGGTGGTGGCGGTGTTGTATCCATTATTGAGGCTCCTTTGCGCAGCAGCCGCTGTGCCTTATGAGTCTCCTGGCGACTTGCTCGGCAATCTGTATTCAGCGTGCCGCCCGCCATGGAACTTCAGCAAGAACTATAGGGAAGACGCGGGTAATAAATACACCACACTGATTAGCCCCGCTTACAGCTGCAGCTAGAGGTGGAGGAGGAGGAGGAGAGGAGAGGAGAAGGAGAGGGGAGGAGGAGAAGAGGGGCGAAATAGGAAGAGGAAAAGAAGGATAAATTATGAAGAAAGGAAAAGCATGAGGAGGAAGAGGGGAGTAGGAGAGGGGAGGAGGAGAAGAGGGGAGAAATAGGAAGAGGAAAAGAAGGATAAATTATCAAGAAAGGAAAAGCATGAGGAGGAAGAGGGGAGGAGGAGGAGAGGGGAGGAGGAGAAGAGGGGAGAAATAGGAAGAGGAAAAGAAGGAGAAATTATCAAGAAAGGAAAAGCATGAGGAGGAAGAGGGGAGGAGGAGGAGAGGGGAGGAGGAGAAGAGGGGAGAAATAGGAAGAGGAAAAGTTGGATAAATTATGAAGAAAGGAAAAGGGTGAGGAGGAAGAGGGGAGGAGGAGTGGGAGAAGAGAGGAGAAATAGGGTGAGGAGGAAGAGGGGGGAGGAGGAGAGGGGAGGAGGAGAAGAGGGGATAAATAGAAAGAGGAAGAGAAGGATCAATTATGAAGAAAGGAAAAGGGTGAGGAGGAAGAGGGGAGAGTAGTATATTAGAAGGATTGTGAATGATAGATGAGGGGGAGGAGAAGAGAAGAAAAAAGAGAGAATGAAGAATAAGAAATGGAAGAGTGGAACAGAGCAGAGGATGGTAGGGGAGGAGTGGGGGAAGAGGATAAATAGGAAGAGGAAAAGAAGGATGAATTATGAAGAAAGGAAAAGGGGTGAGGAGGAAGAGGGGAGAGTAGACTAGAGGATTAGAAGGAGTTGGAATGATATATGAAGGGGGGGGGGGGAAAGCAAAATGAAAGGTTATAGGATTATGAAATGGAATGGGGAGGAGGAGAGGGATAAGAGAGGAGAACTAGGAAGAGGAAAAGAAAGATAAATTATGAAGAAAGGAAAGGGGTGAGAGGAAGAGGGGAGAGTAGACTAGCGGATTAGAAGCAGTTGGAATGATATATGAGGGGGGGAAGAAGGGAAGCAAAATGAAAGAATGAAGGATTAACAAATGGAATGGGGGGGAGAAGAGGAGAGGGGGGAGGATTGGGTAAAAAGAGGAGAAAAATGAGGAGGAAAGGAAAGGCATTGAGGAGGAAGAAAGGAGAGGATTAGGAGTTGTAGATATGACAGATACAGATGAGCGGGAAGAGAAGAGAAGAGAAAATGAAGGATGAAGAAATTCGGAGAGGAGTAAGAGGAAAAAGGAGACAGAGATGAAATGCAGATAGGAAGAAAAGGGGAGGGGTTGGAAGGGCAGGAAACAAAAAGGGTATGTATGTGGTAGGAACACATTATACTCTACCATGGTCTTTGGTAGCAGTGTGTCTAGGCGTCATCAAATATTAGAATAACACACTTTTGGGTATCTAATTTTTGTGAAAAATTTTCAAGCTAATAGATGAATATTCATCTCCTCAGTGTAAGGTTAGTATGCCTTTTCTTTTTAAATAGATACCTACTTATGATTGTTATTTGGATTTGATTTTGATTTCACTTAAAAAATAGGATACCCCAAATTTTTTCAATATCCAAATTTTGGCACCCAATTTCTGAATCCTAACTGAGTTCCTGTACTCCATTATGTAAGTCAGAAAAATCAGGGTGGCAGAGCTACTGATCCTTCAAGCAGTGAGAAACACCAGAGACATGGACTACATGTCACTGGAAATATTCATAATATCTGTTCCTGACTCCAGTTCTCAAACTGTCTCCTCACTCGACAAGTATACTTGGTACTTGATACTGACGCTGATTCCTCATATTATTGCTTTCCTGGGAACAATGTCCTCAAGGTATTAATCCACCTGGCCATTTGTACTAGTCAAGGTAGGCTCTGTGGGAGGAGAAATCTACCAATAGATATCCCACAAGATTGACTGCGGCAGAAGGAATGCGTATTGCACATACTGAGGCTGGGGTCGAGCATTCCCGGAAGATTGATCAATTGAGACAAGCCTAACATATCTGCTCTCTCCCACTAATTGTTTACTATCCATCAGACGTCCTTTGTTTAGTATGCATAGCCAATCAGTTAGGACTGGGCCGGGAATGCCGCTATCAAACGGCTAGGAAAATTGGGCGGAAGGGAGTCAATTGGCTGCATGCCAGCTTTGCTGCGTCTATGGAAGCAGCCATCATGGCTTAGTGCACCTGGCTGGATTGTAAGAAAGCTATTTGGACAGTCTATTACTTGACAATGTTAATCTGCAGCGGGTGCGTTTTTCGAGAGCAATTGCTGGGCTGGCTTTAGCATGCAGCAGTCTCCAGGCCATCCCCACTCATTTCCGCTCACAAGCCCCGAGGGCGGTAATATTTATTTTTCCGTTTTGTACTTCCTCCTGCCTCAAGTTACGTTCTCATCGCTAAAAATT
Source organism: Maea johnstoni (assembly GCA_963942565.1). Lineage (NCBI taxonomy): Eukaryota > Metazoa > Annelida > Polychaeta > Spionida > Magelonidae > Maea > Maea johnstoni. Next base: position 15,006,533 of record OZ012687.1, on the reverse strand, counting down.
ACCCGACATCTCTTTTCCTGCAGCGGAGAGTTTTCATCTTGTGGAAGTGTTCCATTCATAGGAGGGAGCTCCGTGACACGCATACTCAGGAGAAGAATTAAGAGTCGGGCATTGACATTTTGCACCCACTAATGAAATCATCCTTAGTTCCTGAGATATAGAAAAGAACTGGCTGGCGGTCTGTTCAGATTACTAAAAGGCAGTAAATATACTATTGGTTAGAGTGCATCATGACATTCTCTGAATTCCTATTGAATAACTGGTATAGAATTTGATGATGTATGTATCAATAGTCGGAGTCCTGTTTTTTTGGAAATGCCAGCTTTTTATAGGAATCTAAGGGATTTTATATGAAAAGATTTCTGTGCAAAGAGAATAGTTTTGATTAAATGACTGAAATGTCATTTCTGTCCATTGAACTTGTTTGGTATAAGACAGTAAGGCCACTCCAATTTAATTACTTGTCTTACGTGCTCAGGAGGTAGGAAATGAGCCATTTTGGAAATTAAAAAAAAGTTGAAAAATGTGTTTTTTTTTTAAAATTTTAGAGTCTGCTGACTAGAACTGGTAGCGAGATGTTTCTAACAGCCTATTCTTAACTAAATAAAATTAATCAAAATCAATTAATCCCTGTAACCTTAAGGGTGGGAGATATACATCCTCAAATATGAGGCTCTACTACAGCATTTATTAACTCCTGAAGTTGATTGAATCACCCTAACAATGAATATTCTTAAATCTAGCACTTTTTTTATTTTATTTTTTGGAGTCTGACAGAAAATTTCCAGACCACTTTCGTCCGTAAGACACCAAGTCGACTATTTTCTTCTTTTTTTTTGGAGTCTGACAGGATTTTTTTTCCAAAAAAAGCTCGTAAGACAAGTAATTAAATTGGAGTGGCCTAATTAGCATAAGAAAATCTCTCTCTCTCTCTCTCTCTCTCTCTCTCTCTCTCTCTCTCTCTCTCTCTCTCTCTCTCTCTCTCTCTCTCTCTCTCTCTCTCTCTCTCTCTCTCTCTCTCTCTCTCTCTCTCTCTCTCTTTCTCTCTCAAATAAACAATGGTTGAAAATACTTCTTATTGGATTGTGTTTTTTTTTGCTACTAAAATTGCATTGTGGCTCCATACTTTCTATGTTTTGATATTGTTTTGGCATTTATCAAGAACTGTAAACCTCAGGATGAAATATTGATTAATGTATACTTTATTATGACATTATAGTCAGTCAGGTTTTCAATGAATGACCAATGAAATTTTAAAACGAATGATTTTTTGAAGTCTTGAAAAGTCTGTTTGGGCCTTCGTAGTTCCCATAAGGCATCAGAGCTTGTCCCTTGCCCCTAAGTGCAAATATTACGATAAAGGTATTCGGATTGTAGTCTTGTATCCACCGAAATGTTCACACGACCTTCCTTCCCTAGCAGGCGCTGTACACTCGGAAACCATTTCAATCCCCGAGGGATATTCCAGAGCAGCTTGCAGCATATTGCGCAGAAGATCTAAGCACTGCCTTATTAATGTTAGGTACCCATTTTTCAGCTGGGTTGACTGAGGCAATATGGAATAAACTGTGTTGTCTAAGGACAGACCAAAGTGCCTCGGCTGGGAATTGTACCAGCGACCTACTGATTACTAGTCCAACACCTAACCAACTGAGCTACTTTGTCCCCAGTACAATAACCCCTCTTTCATAAATGGAAACCCCTAACATCCTATCTCACCTTGTATGACCTTCATCACAACATGTCCTATGATCCTCTTAATGTTTATAAGCCATGTGCATGGAAAGTTGAAATGTGAACAATCAGTCACATTTGGCCTTTTTCTCCTCTTAGTACTGTATTCAGCAGTGAAGAATAGAGACTGTGCACTGAGGGGAGATCTGGGCTCTCGCAGAAAATTATTCTTTTCAAAGCAAAACTATTGAGTATTCACTTTTGAATTGACCCAGGAGCTTGCGACTCTGACAAATCTTCTCAAATTTGATCTGAATGCATCATGACATGCAATCATAATAGGCAGTAATAATCAGTTGCCCTCACCGTGCCCCTCTAACTGGGAAAAATAGGCATGTGCGCTTAATCGGTCATGTGCGCATAATTGGACGAATACAGTATATATACATATACATATATATATATATATATATATATATATATATATATATATATATATATATATATGTATATATATATATATATATATATATATATATATATATATATATATATATATATATATATACATGTATATATATATATATATATATATATATATATATATATATATATATATATATGTGTGTGTATGTGTGTGTGTGTGTGTGTTTGCAAGTAAACAGAAGTAAATTATCAGTGTATGCTTAAAGACAGTCAGCAATCTTTTGCCTGGCACAAGCAGCTGAGTTGGTAGCTGCATCAGCGGATAGACTTATGATATTGCAGGACATGCAGCCCGGGAATCAAATTAGTGGAATTGCCAGTTCCAATTGATTTCTCATAAACTTCATCAAATTAATACTGTAAGTGAATAGGTTGAATGTTATCATTGTGTACCCCCAGGCAAGGCCACTTGTGGCGCCCCCTGCTGCCAACAAAACAATGGAATCTCGGGCGGAGAATTCAAAACAACCGTTTATACAAGGTTGATTGAATGCTACCTTGGAATGAGAAATTTTCCATGGAGTTATGAATAAAACAATCTTGGGAAAATGGAATTGGGAAACGAGGGAATGTAAGAGATGCTGAATAGTAGAGCTTATCTTGGGAAAATGAATCTAATATCAAATAAGAGTTTTCGATTGCCAACAGCAATATTCTCGATTTTTTATATAGCCTTATTTGATACAATATGCATTAATGCATCTTTTTTTTTGAGAGAGAGAGAGAGCTCACATAATAGATCATTTCACATCATTCCAAAGATTTCTCGGTATAGATAGCGTTAGATAAGCATTTTGTGTGCTTAGGAAACAACAATTTCAAATACAAAACAATGTGTATAATTCTATTTTTGGGGTGTTCTATACAGAATTTGTAAATGCTCTTTTATCAGTGTTAGGGGTTGTGGATGTCTGTTGGAAGAGCACCACACTGTTATTGATTTCCATCTGAATGAAGGGGGTGATGATCTTTCTTGAGACAGCTGATCAGTGAAGTCCTGTAAGCAAATCATGATATTTAACAACCACTGTAGAATTTGGAATTTTTTATAAATTTTTCTGCCATATGGCGGCTAAGTTATGACTATAGCTAGTTGTAAGTGGTGGAGGAAACTGGAGTACCCGGCTAAAAACCACCGCCTGACACTGACAACTTTCTCACATGGCCGGGATTAGAACAAGATTATGCTAAAAATAACCTATTGATTTCAATCGCCCACATTTACACACGATTTTTTAATACAAATAATTTGCAAAATCTATTTGAATAGTTATTTTTATGCAACGAAAACAATAGCCTTTAGACATTTAATCCTTGAAATATCACTTTGTTATCAAGATATTTTCATGGTTGTCATTCTACGTGCACGCTTCAGTTGTGAAAAGGTTATTTAAAACTTGCTAGAAGAGATGAACCAGTCCTAGCTAAAGACTAATAAGCCAACGGGCATATCACGTTCCTATCATCTAAATCTTAATTGCCTGTCCTAGGAGTCAGGTTACATACACTGAAGCTCTAGATAATCCACAGCATAGCACAAAGTTGCACGTGTTTTGACAAATTTCTATAATATATAACACCCAGGCTCTGTTGGATAGTGCAAAGATTATTTGTGTATTCCATCCTACTGCCCTGAGAAATGTTGTCAAGATGGAAAATACTTTTACAAATAAATTAAAGTAATATCTTATTTGGATGTTTTTAAGTTGTTGGTTCGATTCTGATGGATATTTTGACAAGATTGAAATTGACAAGATGACACTTTTTTCAGTGGAAAACAAATTGATACATGGCACCTTGGTGCAGTTGGTTGCCCGAAAAAAAAACATGATTACATGTTGAGTTCAATGAGGCAAGAGCTTGGAATGTAAGTGACACATCTCTGGTGAAATGGCCATGGCTGTCAACCAGGAAGTCACTTAGAGCCAGAAATCCATTTAGCCAAGATTTCTCATCAAAAGACGTGCTAGCTTTCAATTGCCACATGGAAAGGGAACGTACTGGTAATGAGGCGAAAAAAAAGTCTGATGGGCTGGAACCTGATCACAAGAAGATTAATTTTGTGTGACGATGAAATGGCGATAACCGACTTTTCCACGGCTTTTGAAGATCAAAGGCAGTTGCTTATTGCATACGAAACTGACATCCTGTTTCTCATTTTACCTAGCAATTATTTCTTGCCGTAAAAGAAACTCTTCCTGTGTATTTCTCCTTCCTCCATTAAATATCAGAGGTAACACCCTTCTAGGCACAATCATTAACTCTGGGCTTAGGGTTTCACTGCGAGGATTTGAAGCCGCTAAATAACATTTGACTTGAAAGATGGTTGAACTCTTCCCATGCTAAGGCTATATTCATCCAAAGCACACAGATGCAAAGATTTTTGAATACTGTCATGTTGGTATACAATATATAGCTCTTGCTGAGTACTCTCTGAGGTACTCATATGCCAGGATTTCAGTCATTTTTCAGCTTTTTGTGTCATTTTGTAATGGCAAAATTCACGGTCCAGCAGCATAAGGGTTAAATGCATAGAAATTGGAAGAATCATCAGCACCTTGGGGTTGTACCCATACTCAGTACGATACAAAATACCTGTATCATTGCTTCAAATGATTCCTCCATTCATTTCATGCGATCCTGATATTACTAATTCTACCACTTTTTAACCCATTCACATTCAGAACAGCCAAAAAAGGCCAGAACATTTTGGAAATATTTTTCTAACAAAAGCATTTTTTGGAAAATACTTGAAGGAGAAATGTTAACCAGAAGTCGAACAATAACTCTCCTTCAAATATTTTGTAAACTTTCGCTTTATTCCCTAGTTATTTTCAAAAGTATGAACATAGCAGACAATACTTTCTAGAGGAACTCTGAGTGTTGATGGGTTAAGTGGAAGGGTCGAGGGTAATGATAAATTGGGCCCTGTAGACTATAGTAGTCAAATTAGCTTCCTCACTAGGTGGCAGCACTTATCCAACGTGTAGCAGATAAACCTCCCTATCAAAATGGCTGACACAAATCACCAAAATCAAATGAATTCAATAAGTAAATCTTTCAAGAATATACCCTTTTGGCGTTTTTTTATAAAAGCTTTAAAGGGAGTGTTCCTCTAACAGCTTTAATAGCCTCCATTGCAGGAGAGTTAATTTCATTGATATCTTCTACTCCTAAGATCCGCTATGATGATGGTATACCGTACATCAAGTTCTAAGGGATCATTTATCCTAACTTTTGTGGTTGATTTGGGCTATTATTCTACAAGTGTAGACAGCAACCCCTTTTGAAGGTTATTCACTATTGGTTTGGGGCTTTATACCTTGTAATAAATGATAAATTTACTGGTCAAAAAGACGTTTTCTGTACTATTATATATATCATTTTAGGGGCCCACAGCAACATCTAGGGGCATATGCCCCCTGCGAAAGTCAAACCCTGGAATGGCCTTCATTTATGATGCAGTATTGTCATACATATAATTATGCATTCAAGAACATTCCTCTACCCAGATTATACTACCACACTGAGGATAGTTCTTTGTAAGGCAATATTGTCCCATATGAAGTTATGCATACAGGACTTCTCCTCTACTGATTTTATCACACATGTTTGGCAATGGGAAAGCCTGCGTGAATATGAGAAGAATGGTGCAAAGGGGACTCTTTGCTATCCTCTTGTTCTAGATATGCACATAAATATTGAAGATATCAGCAGGAGCTAGCACTGCCTAAGGAATCATCAGGGTACTGCCTACCATGAGACTGGCCATAAAATATAGCTAGAGGTGACTTTAACTTTTATGCTGCTGATGGCAAAATTTCCTAATACAAAAACTGAATAATGACTGAAACCCTGGCAAATGGGTACTCATCTGAGAGCACTCAGCGAGAGCTTTCTAATGAATACCAACATGACAGAGTTTTGATGGTTTTCAAAAATGTTTGCTTCCTTGTGATTTGGACAAAAGTAGCATTAGCATTGTAAGGGTTAAGGTCCTACACACAAGTGGTTGTAGTTCCTTTTTACATTAGCAGCATTACAGTTTATGCAAAAGCCTTCATACAAAAGCACTGTTGGAATAATTTTGTGAGCTAGTCTTCTTTAAGTTCCATTGCAAAGTAAAGGCAAACAATTGTTGCAGTAAAGACATAAACTTTGATTTAACCAATTTGCGCTCTGAACTGACCAGTAGTAGAGGTTCTAGGTCTGTGGTACTTCTTAATCCATTAATGCCTGTATTGACCAAACATTTATAAGTCTTTGATTTAAAGCACATTTCGGATGACACTGGACGAAGGAACTTGAACCTACATTTCTCTCTCAAATATTTTGTAAATTAACTTATCATGCCAAAGTTATTTTGAAAAGTGCAATAGCACATTTTCATAGTGCATTTTTAAGAGGACTTGGCTTGTTTAAGAAAATTAAGTTGGATTTTGCAAACGTAAGCTTTGAGGCACTATCACAGAGCTGGCTCTCAGTAGAATGGATTTGCCTGCAAGAATTGCTTTGTTCATTATGAAATTAAACTGGATTTTACAATTCAAGCTTTAAGGCACTATCACAGTAGAGCAGGCTCTCAGCAGAATGGTTTGCATGCTTGAGAATTGCTTAGTTCATTATAAAATTAAGCTGGATTTTACAAAATCAAGCTTTAAGGCACCATCACGGTGAAGCTGCCCCTTAGGAGAATGGATTGCAATTGCCAGAGCTGTTTTGCTCATTGTAATGAAGTGGTGTTATTTGAAGGTCACTCTCCAACTCCTAACAAATACTTCAGAACTGCAGCAGACCGAAACGCTCACACAATGGCCAATGCCTGGCTGCCTGCTGGGGGTCAGTGGTCAGAGGAAGTGACCGCTTTCGATGGAGGTCAAGCCTTACAATGGTGGTATTGTATTCTTTATTACAGGGCCAAGCCAATCTATTCCGCCACAGTAGATAATCCAGTGCCAGCAATAGATGGACCCGGTCAATCTATTCCCCGGAATAGATATTCTGGTGCCAGGAGCTGAAGGCTTGTTGGCTATTCTCACCCCATACTGATTACAAGCAGCACTCCATAATGTCGGCATGCCCAGGTCTTCCCAGGGTCACCTTTAAATAACGTTTGACCTTCATGCAAATAAGTACTTTTAAAGAAAAATAAATATCTAGACATGTTTTTTTGTTCTCCAGTTTTTTCATGTTTGATATTATATTCACATTTAAATATTCTTTCAATAACCATATGCAAAGCCAATTGCATTTTCTGACAAAAACAATAGATCTTTGGTCATTTCTTTATAACGAATATGGGTGAAAAGTAAAGATTGTGTTATTTTAAGTCAGCATCATGACTGCTTCACATCATAATATTCAACCAACTCTTGTTCTATGGTCACAAAACCATTTTAAAAACTCATTTGTTAGATGCAGGCTGATAAATAGATAAAAAGCTATTTTGAAAAAGTGGGTGGGTTGCCCGCAGATACTTCAACATAAAGTGGTCTTTTTTGAAATATTTGCTAAGGATTAGATCTAAAAATATATAGGATCAGAACAAGGAAAGTAGATGATTTACTTATAAAGTGGACTCAGGGCGGGGTAAGGCCTAAAAAAACAGTTGTTTGTTTCCTGTAACCCTGCCCTAACAAGTTTTTATTCAAAAAAATCCCTACCCTAAAGTTTTTTCTGCCCTCCCAACTCCCAATCAACGTAAAACATGCATAAAACACACATTTTTGACCAAAAGAATAATTAGAAAAAATATTACCGACCTACCTACCCTATAATTTTTCGGACAGTTACAGGAAATAAACAATATTTTTTTCAAGGCCTTATGAGCTGCCCTGATGGGGCAAACAATGTCAAAACAAGGTCATACATCAGGGTGACGGGAGCATGTGCAATTTTCTCTAATTAGACGTGGGACAATCTCCACTCTTCCTGAAGGAGAGATTTGTTAGATTGGCTCCTGACTGAATTCCTAGAATATCTCGTTTAATGCGGTATCTTGTGCCCTAACCCAGGGGTCCAGTTAGACACTAGCCCCACAGCCAATGGCTACAGAAAATTGTGTTGGGCTGTAATAATATTTGCCTTTGTAACCCGGCTGGCTATAAGAAAAGTGAAATCTTAAGATCATGCGCAGAGCTATATCATTAATAAAATCAGTTGAAGAACACCATTTGGCACATCAGTTATCCCTTGGTACAATTCCAATATGCTATAGAACAGTGAAAAGATAGCTTACACCAGAAACAATTGTTTTAGGGAAGGACTGCAGCATTTAGAAAATCTAGGACCATGAGATCTTGGATGGGTTATGGTGATTTGAAGACCGGAAGTCCAGTGGTCTCTTGAGTTTTTAACCAAAGCCTGACCCCTGCTAACCTGTGATCTCTAGGTAGTGGGCAGGAGGCCTAGATTTGCCAAGACAAATAACACCTGACTCAATTGATATGCTTTCTCTTATCTTCAACCACTCCCAGATGACTGGCGTAACTCTTTGTATGTTGCGTAAATCACGAGGGTCACACTATACGTATTATCTATAGAAACTACAATGGGGGTGTGCTAAGTTTATCCCATAAATGCTTAAAAGTTACACTTGAAATTGTTGCCCGACCAGAATGAACTGGTAGCGCCCACCATGAGAGTACACTCTGCTGTATTAAGTGACTCAACCCTTTCATACTAGACAGAATGGGGCATACACATGATAGTACAGATTACGCGATATATTGATAACAAAGCAATACTTTGAAAAATATTTGACTGAATGATATTGTTTATGGTGGGTTTAAAAATCCCTCATCAAATATGTTCTCAATATTACTCTATTTAAGGAATTATGTTGAAAGTTGTCAGATTATATGAAAACTCCATATGAAATTGGTTACCTCTTCACACTGTAGTGCTGCATGTGGCAGGCTAATGGGTTGGTGAAGAATCCCTCCAAATACCTCGCTCAACCGAATCTTGCAGGAAATGAAAAAAGTTTGGAGGCATGGAGGATCTCTCCGTGCCACAAGGGCACTTCACTTTTTTCCTCTGCAACACTTTCATCACAGTTAAATTGATTTTGTCTGTCTTCTGGGGTCATGATCAATTTCTTTTGCTTGGCTCATCTGCCAAAGGTGCACGGTTATGAAATTATCTGATGACATTGTAGTTGCCCTTTTCCTGCTTAGGATGTCCCTTGAAAGGTGCTGTCCGGATCTATGGTAATATGAAAAAATCATTTAGTAAGCCTAATGAATCAAAAAAACGGTTAAGGGATAGTTATAAATTGGGTTCTGTTTATTTAAATGGATCTATGGTAATTCAGAAAAATCATTTAGTAAGCCTAAAGAATCAAAAAATGATTAAGGGAGAGTTGTAAATTGTGTTTTGTTTATTTACTTTTCAAAGTATACTCAGGAAAGGGCATCACCAAAGGTCATGCGTCTTGGGCGCTTCAGGCATTAATTAAGGGATCGACACCTTTAAAATTTTCACGGTAAGATGCCAATAGTTATTTCCTTGGCAATACAATATCTTAACAATATTTCTAATGAAGCTACCAACATTTCAGGAATTTAATTTTATTAAATTGAAGCACTGTAAGCTTTGGCAATAAATAGCAAACTACCTTTGTTCGGAGAGGTCCAGATAATAAATAGTAAATAAGTCCATTTTCTATATCAACGATACTATACGATACTTACCTTTTTCGATACGATACTTTTTCCCCATTCAATATTTATATTGGTTATACGTATCAAGTACCGGTATCAATCCCTAGGCATTTATGGCTAAATCATTCATGTTTTTCCACTTTTGAAATTATCTGAATTTCCAGAAGTGAAGGGATTAAAGAGAGGTCATGACTATTAACCCATCAATGATTAACAACTCTAGAAATTGTCATCTGGATCTATGATACTCTAATGGACAATAACTTTGAAACCAAGAATGATTTTACAAAATATATGAAGAAGACTTGTCAGTCATGCTCTGATGAACATTTTTCATTCAACTTTTTTTTCAATTATGCCTTTACATTAAAGATTTCAGTGAGCATTAGTGGGTTAATATATTACTCATAGATACTTCACCCCCTCTATTCACAGTTGCTATGGAAGGACTGTAACACCTGTAGTAATTAGAAATATGACCTGCTAAATCTGAATCTGTTTGGCAGTTTCATTATTAATCATTATCTATCAATACGCTTGTGGAATCATGCTTGGGTAAGTTGATTTAATTGCCTCCTCTATTCACAGTAGGTCAAGGCTATTTCAGTGAATAGGAATCGGTACTTTTATTTCCACTGTACAGGATGGAGGCTGTAGATGAGGCCCCATTTGGGGATTCCAGAATAGACGTCTCTAACTGTTGAACTTGCTGAGGCCTCAGTATTAAGGGTTTCATGAAGAAGTCATTTATCTAGGAGACAACCTGGTAGGCCAGCATTAATTAGTTATTGCTTATGTGTGAGTACTCAATCGGTGAAGACCCTGAAGGGACACATTGGATATACTGGATGAGGCCCAAAAAGGGGGTCTCAGGACTAAGTGTCTTAATTTGATATTATGGTAGGGATCAGTGAAAGTGTGAACCAAAAGAATCAAAGTATTCAATGAGGCCCCAGAATGGGCCAGGCATTGGACAGCTCTACATGAGACCTTAATAAGGGTGTGTGCGTGTGTGACTGTGTGTGTGCATGCATGCATATGTGGGTGTGTGTGTGCGCGCACATGTGTGTGTGTTGGGATGCACTCTCTACCTTGGTATTAAAGTATTGTGTGTGTGTGAGCGTGTGTGCGTGTGTGTTGAGATGCACTCCCTACCTTGTGGTATTAGGATATGCCTGAGTAGGGGATTTATTCAATGCATCCTAAGAAAGGAATGCACTGGGAAGTGCTGACTGGGGCACTTTAAAAAAAAAAATTCTCATAATATAATCTCTTTTTGGCCTCAAGTTAAGGATCAGGAAAAGATTTATCAGGAAGCACTCTTTACAAGGCCCCCGAAAAAGGAATGTATTGTGCAGTACTGGAAAGGGTCCCTAAAGGTTTTTTGATGATGCACTCCCTTATTGTGGTATAATAGTTTATAAATTTATAGTTTATAAATTTGCCCATTGCTAACATTTGCCAACAAAACAAACATGCGATATTTGTATTGTTGGCAATGGGCAAATTTTACAATGGGACCTAATGAACAAAATCAACATTTTGCGGAGTTGAGACAAAAAGTATGTTTATACATACATGTAGTAGGTCCCTTAAGATGTTTGTAAAGTTTGGTTGGCAAACTCGAACGTTTGGTCACAAAAAAATGTAAAAAGCGGTATGCCATACTCGAGTCAGACAGACTATAGTATAGGTCTCAGTAGAGGATGTACCCTGAAGCACTGTCTTCTGAGTGCCCTCAATGGGGCTAAATAAGTGCTGGCACTTGATCCCCTACCAGCTGATGAAGAGGCTTGCCGTATAAATAAAGGTCCACAACATATCAAGCCCTGGCCCGAGATCGATAACGCCATACATGTAATAGTTGCACAGTACCGAATCTGTGCTGCGCAGCTGAACAAAATATCCAAATGCCATCATTCTGTTCCGCGATGCCATTTTTCTCGCTTGAGCGGTCTCAGGCACCGGGCTGCAACAAAGACGTATGGCGCTTTCCATTTGTCAGCGCGGGTCTCAGGTATTAAAGCTGTCATCGCTCCCTGCTCCAGCAGCCAGCTTCTCGTGCTGACCCACTCACACATGTAATGGAATTATTTGCTACATTAACCATAGCTCTATTGCCCATCTGCACTGCATTTTTTCCAAGCATAACATAAAGCACCGCCACAGAGAAACCATGCTGTCCCGACAGCAACTTGTCCTGGGGAGCTTTCCTGTGAGATCGGCATAACCATATTAGTCCTTTTCTAGTTAATATGCATGTTAGAAAGTTGCCAGTGACTTTGGGTTAGCTAGTGATTTTTACCTAGTACTCCTGTTTCCTCTAGTACTTACAACTGGCTAGTCATGAATTAGCCACAATAAATGTGACAAAAAACGAGATTCCAAAGTTCAAATTCTATTCACTACACTGATGCTTATTTGAAGCCAAGGGTTGAATCAACATTTATTGTGAAGGGATATTAGTTTTACCATGTGACATTGATACTCATTGTTAGTATTCAACTTTGAGGATATATTCCAGACAAAATGATATTTCCCAAGTTTTCTGTGGAATATGACTCTGAATGGGGATGCAGAAAACTTGGGTAAAGAGAAGCTGAATTAAGAGTCCTCAGTGATAGATAAAAGGAAGGCTCGATAATAACAATTGGTAAAATGTGCTTGGCTATACAGGGTGCAACATAGGTTCCAAAACATAACTTGCCGAGCAGGGCAAGCTGCCACTAAAGTTCACTTGCCCAGCTGTCATTTCCACTTGCCCCACCACTCTGTTAAACAATTTAAAGGTGATTTACATTGCGATGACTCTGCCAAAACATTACTTGCCAAGCGGGGCATTTAGTAAGAGTCTTGTTCTGTTTGCCCGATTATCGTTTTTTTTTTGCGAATTCACTTGCAACTTGCAATGGGGTAAGTGGTTATTTTGCATATAGGGGGATGCATGAAGCTCTCGTAAAAGGGAGGCTGAATACTTGTCCTGTGTGAAAACAATCAGCTTAAGAAGACAGTTAGCTCTCCTGAGGAATGCTAGATTATTGTCTTGTGTGAGAGGGTACGCAGGTAGCTGATCTTCTGTAAGAAAGGCTGAATAATTGCCCTGTGTGAAGGGTGATCAGCTTAAGGGTACGCAGGTAGCTCTTCTGTAAGGAAGGCTGACTAATAGACCATTTTGAGAGATGATCAGCTTAAGAAAACATAGGTTGTTAAAAAGGTTGTATTTGCTAGGGCAAAAAAAAAGTCCCATTGACTGCTGTCAGATATGATCAAGATGAAGAATAGGAATTAATATTGCATCAATTTTACCATAAAATATTGATTTCAATTTGGGATTTACATTATCAACACTTTTTTGGAGGCTAAATATGTTGATTTCGATTTGGAATTTTGTTTACCAACACTTTTTTTAGGCTAAATATATACGACAAGCCAGCAGGAAAAACTAGAAGGGATCCAGAGCAACCCCCCCCCCCCCCCCCCCCTCCAGACCATTTCGCATTGATTCTATGTAAAGACACTAATAAATTGTCATCTTGGAATTGCTTTTCTGTGAGCAGCAATGAGAAATAGTTACTTGAGGAGTAGTGATCAATTTGGCATGTAATTAGGACAAGCTGACGGACTTTTCTGATTGATTTTTCTGCCAGTGTAAATTGGTGCAATGAGGCTGCTCTACGTGCTGGGAATATTAGGACAATCGTGTAAGGTGTTTTTATTGACCCCATCGCCTCTGGGGGCACAACAAGCATCGATGGTAGTTAACCCATTCACACCTTAACCCTTCCAATGTTGAGGCTACTTTTTTGTCAAAAGGACAAGGTTGCAAATTTTTTTAAAAACCATCTAAACTCTGTCTTGGTGGTATTCATTGGAAAGCTCTCGCTGAGTACTCTCAGATGAGTACCCATTTGTCAAGGTTTCAGTCATTTTTCAGGATTTTTTGCATCATTTTGTAATGGCAAAACTAGCTACCAGCAGCATAAGGGTTAAACTTCACCCAGATATTAATGTCTGAATCTGTGGTACTCCAGTGGTTAATTTAGGAATTAAGTTTTTTTGTCACTTTTTTCTGCCATATTGCGGCTGTTGAGATTTGAGCCAGTTGCAACTGGTGGAGGTAACCTAACCCTGAGTCACTGGCAACTTTCTCACATGCCTCGGGTGGAATTTGAACCCAGACAGTAGGGAGAGGCAGCTAACAGTCTGGGGGGGGGGGGGGGGGGGGGGATGTAGGATGTAGCGGCAACATATTGGGAACCTGGATTTAAGGGGGTGGCAGTCCAAGGATGTAAAGGGGGGGGGGGGGGGGCGGCATATTGGGATTGGTAACCTGAAGATGTTTTATGTACTCGGGCCTGCTTGCCATGCAGTCCAAGGATGTAGCGGCAACATATTGGGGACCCTGGATATAGGGGGGGTGGCAGTCCAAGGATGTAAGGGGGGGGGGCATATTGGGATTGGTAACCTGAAGATGTTTTATGTACTCGGGCCTGCTTGCCATGCAGTCCAAGGATGTAGCGGCAACATATTGGGAACCTGGATATGGGAGGGGGGGTGGCAGTCCAAGGATGTAAAGGGGGGGGGGGGGGGGGGGCGGCATATTGGGATTGGTAACCTGAAGATGTTTTATGTACTCGGGCCTGCTTGCCATGCAGTCCAAGGATGTAGCGGCAACATATTGGGGACCCTGGATATAGGGGGGTGGCAGTCCAAGGATGTAAGGGGGGGGGGGGGGGGGCATATTGGGATTGGTAACCTGAAGATGTTTTATGCTCTCGGGCCTGCTTGCCATGCAGTCCAAGGATGCTGTAGGGGAATGGCACGTAAGGATAATGGGCATGCCCACAAGGGCTGATAAATGATTGTATTTTAGATTGCCCGAGACAAGATTAGAGCGTCTGTGTCAACAGGTCTGAAGGCATTTATCGATAGCGGTGATAGCGGACAAACTGGGTCGACAATACAAATTAAGCGATTAGGGATTAGGAAGGCCTGTCAAGGTGGTCCTAATGTCTGTATGGCGGAATGTAAGTATGTCTATTACCATTTGCAGTGTTGTTATCAATTCAGCAGTCACCATACGGACAGGAAATAGACAAGGCAATATTCCCTCCTCCCCTGAGCAGCTGAGGTTTTATTACCTAGAGAATCCTGACTCAGACTTCCTGAGCAGTGCCTAACCTATGAAGCTACTCAATGCATACAAAGTGTTACTTTGATGCATCTTTGTTTCAAACTGATACTGTAGATTCACAAAAGATTGTGTAGAGTTAAGTTTGCCAATTTACAGATAATCGATTTTTGCACTTTTTAACTTTGCAAACTGGCGGCAACATGGAGTGCCAGCTATACACTTAAAGTGGCAGCACTAAACATTGCGATTTTTAATTTTGCATCTGAGGCTTAACGCTAAAAAATGCAAAAATTAAACTAACGCAATCTTTTCCGAATTTACAGTACTCTGTTACCTGGGGTGCCAGTAGAACCAATATCTTTGTACATTTTGATTATGAAGAGTCAGCAGTGCTTGGCGTATTCATTCCATTTGTTTAATAAGTGATTGTTACTTATCATTTATAAACAGTAACAAAAGTTTTTAGATTTCATTTATCACCGTTTGAGTTTGAGTATAGCCCCGGTCCAATCTACTGAGTGTCACAAAATGATCTATACAGTGAAGTCAGCATTATAAACACCTGCAAACTTACAAATACAGGAAATTCCAGGGAGAAGCTTTCAAAAATGAAAGAGAGATGCACACACATCTTTTAAGTTATATTTCTATGATAAAATGAATCCCAAAGTTATTTTCTTTTTTTAGTCTTTAAAGCAAACAGCATTTATAATCAGAGTTTACAGTTTTTATTAGTACAATCTGTACATGAAAATGCAAGTGAAAATCTATTAAACTCATATGGTCATGCTTCCCCAAAATTTCCAGAGTTAAAGATTACTGTATTCGCTTGATTAATCGCACCGTGCAGGTAGAGGTTGGGAAAATTTTCTGTAGAAGGGGTGTTGTCAAACATCCGTATAACTGCACCCCTCAATGATTGCCGATCAGAGTGTAATGACCATCATTGTACCTTTGCGCTTTCGCTGTTCAGCATGCTTAGACATTTGCCCCATGTGAAAAGATTGTTCATTGGTCATGTGAAAAGATTGTTCATTGGTCATGTTAATTGGTACGATCATGCGGCGAATATGAACAGTGAGAGCATGAAGGGACGGCTGAAATGGCGGAATTCAGCGCTGGTTTGCAGACACGGCAAGAGGAAAGGTTTGGTTTGTGTTTTGGTTATTTCTAGGGGGAGATTTAACATAAGGAGACAATCTTTGGTGCTTGCTGGTCCCCCAATTTCCGTGAAAAAAATCAAGCGAATACGGTAATTAAAGTTTTTGTCTTGCTGTACGTATTGAGGCCTCTGTTGCACGCTAGTGCAACAATATGACAGTTGGAAATCTGTGATGAGCTGTAACCAGAGAATTTCCACCATGATTATTGAGGTTGATTTGGGTCAGCACAAGCCTGATGGGTTAATGATCTCTGGTCAGTGGCCCCTGGGCTCCTGGCTCATTAATAGAGCCATTGTGGTGGTTATCAGGTAATAAAGCAGCACTGTTTTGGGTCAGTACGGGCATGAATGGGTTAATGATCTCTGGTCAGTGGCCCCTGGGCTCCTGGCTCATTAATAGAGCCATTGTGGTGGTTATCAGGTAATAAAGCACCACGCCTCAATGTGGATCATGATATCTGCAGAGGCTGCAGGCGAGTGCAAAGCTGTCGGACTGCCAGGCACAGAGTAATGCAGGACATAAGACACGCCAAGTGAAACATGAACTCTAGTATACCGTATTCTTCTGATTAGCCACACGGTGCGGATAGAGGTTGGGAAAATTTTCTCTAGAAGGAGTGCCGGCAATCTTCCGTTTTACTGCACACCTCATTGATTGCCACAACAATCCCGCATGTGAAAATATCGTTAATCGGTCAATAGTACAATCATGCGATAAATATGAACATTGAGAGTGCCAAAGAACTGCTCAAATGGCGGAATTCAGCGCTGGTTTGCTGGCATGGCAAGAGGAAAGGTTTGTGATTCCGCTGGCCATTCCCCCTCTTACCGTGAAAAATAGGGCTGTGCGCTCATTCGGTCATGTGCGCTTATTCGGATGTATACGGTATGTAGCTTATTCGGATGAATATATCATTGACCATTTTCATTTTTTGGACATTTGACATTGGGGTTAGGGGGGGGGGGGTGCCAGGAGTTACATTTAGCAGCTATCCTGTAGTGGTAATCCGATGATCGATTATAATCAACCATCGGATCGAAAGGGTTTCGATTTTGATTAATCGATCCCAAAAATTTGGCAACGATTATGATCAAAATAACCAGCAAAAAGGATGTGTTTTGACACGTCTTCCTGTACATATTTTGACTAAGTTTTTCCCCAAAAACAGTACCAGAAAATGTCTGAAATATTACTTACTTAGCGGCGGAAATAGCCAATAAGTGCTGCTGGGATGAAGGCGTGTGCAACCATTTATGATCGATCATCGAACGGTTGTACCCAATCGATGATCGATTATGAAAATCCGAGCCAATTCCTATCTACTATCCTGGCATGCTTTTGTTCGAGCAGACTCAGCTGGTATATATGTTGGTTCACTTTATCATCTCTGTGGCTGCGATCTCCAGTACGTGTCTTAGGAGGATAACATTTGGCATCACAGCGGAAGCCTGCTGCCAACTACAGAACTGCTAGGCCAGCTGTGCTACTGCAGGAAACTCAATTATCTACTTAATTCAGTGCTCTTCAGCCACTGTGGAAATAGTATTATAAGTTTCGTTATAATAAAACTGCAATTATTGTAGAATTGCCACAAAGCATCACAAACACCATCCTTCTCAAAGGGCTATATTAAATACACAAAAAATAGAAAAGTACAGTCATATTTTATAATACACTTAAAACAAAAAAAGGATTATAGCATTAGTCCACAAATAGTTTGAAGGAGAGTTGTTGGTTGTGGTAATTAAATCAACTTTTTTCTTCCAAAAATGTTTGGTTGGGAAGATGTCACAATGATAATCAATATCTTTTAAGTTGTTACAGGTATTCATGTTTGAACACATTCCTACCAACATTTTCATACAGAAAAATCAACTTACTCCATTCAAAATAGAACGTTTCTTGATGAAATTAAGTGTTTCCTTTGCTTTTACAAAAATTATGAAAATTTGCTGGTAAAAGACAACCTTTGTCTCAGATTTCCATATTTCTCCCTGGTATTGAACATAAATCACCTTTGTGATATGAATTATTGCTTTCGGTGAAAAATAATATGAACAATTCTCTCTCTACCTGTTGAAACTTTCAAGCCTGTAGCACCCAAAAATGCCTTCACAATTTTGACAATAAAAATGGTACTTAAGTATTTTTCAGAAAATATTCCAAGGAGCTGGAGAAATACTTTTTATATTGAATCCAACAACTCTCCTTCAAATATTTTGTAAATTTGTGCTTAATGCTAAATTAGTTATTTTAAAAAGTATGATAGGTCCAGACGATGCTTGTCAATGAGATCCGCAGGCCTGAATGGGTTAAGGATCAGGACGGACTTAGTGAAGCAAATGAATGGGCAGGCATGGATCTGAATTAGGGGCTTTAACTCTCATGCTGCTGGTGGCTAATTTGGCCAATACAAAATGATGCAAAAAACCCTGAAAAATGACTGAAACCCTGGCATATGGGTACTCATTTGAGAGTACTCAGTGAGAGCTATCCAATGAATACCAACATGACAGGATTCAGATGTTTTTCAAAAATCTTTGCATTCTTGTGTTTTGGATGAAAGTAGCCTTGGCATTGCAATGGTTAAGGATCAGGGCTGACTTAGTGGAGCAAATGGATGGGCAGGCATGGATCTGAATTAGGGGCTTTAAGATAGACAACCACCGCGGCCAATATCGGCTTGCGTGACCGGAGTACGAAGCTCTGCACAATGAGAAGAGCCTGCCGATTTGCCGGCTAAGAGTGAGAGTGACCGCTGGAGTCATCCTGGCGACGCATGAACAAACAGGAAGAGACAAGACACGGCAGCTTTGATGGCGTCTTTAAGCACGGTGATGGACACATAATGAGAGGGTCAGCAAGAAAAGATTGTTTCCTACAAGCATTAAGATTGTGCTTGCTATGAGATGTTGTTGTGAGTTCTGTAACGTAACAGAGATGGATTCCTCTCTGGAATAGATAATTAGAAATGGCGTGCTTTCGCTTGTATGTTTGGTATATTGGCTAATTCTAGGACTACCAACAAAAAGAATGGAAGGTGGCCCAAGTATTAATGGTCGTTTTAAACCATTAATGCAACATGTGAGAAAGTTGCCAGTGACTTGGGGTTAGGTGGTGGTTTCCTCCACCAGTTACAACTTGCTAATCATGACTTAGCTGCGATATGGCAGAAATAGTGACAACAAAAACTGAAATTCCTAATTCCATCATTTATGAGTAATTATGTCCAAAATCAGCCTGATAATTTCCTTGAAGAAGTCACGGATATTGCATGGAAGCTATGATGCTCACTTGGGTGTTCCTGACCTATTTCGTAAGGGTATATCTCATGCCCACATTAGGGTATATCTCATACCTGCATAAGGGTACATCTCATGCCCGCATAAGGGTATATCTCATGCCCGCATAAGGGTATATCTCATGCCCACATTAGGGTATATCTCATACCTGCATAAGGATATATCTCATGCCCGCATAAGGGTATATCTCATGCCCACATTAGGGTATATCTCTCATGCCCACATTAGGGTATATCTCTCATGCCCACATTAGGATATATCTCTCATGCCCACATTAGGGTATATCCCTCATGCCCACATTAGGGTATATCTCTCATGCCCGCTTAAGGGTACATCTCATGCCTGCACTTTCCAATCCCCGCTAGTTTAGCATCTGTGTCTGCATGCGTTCTAGCTGATCGAATAAGAGAACATGAGTTTACCTACATGATTAGAGCTCATCTAGAGGCCCCAGATTAGGGCTAAACGTGGTTTAGTGTATCCCCAGGGATCGGCTAGATACCGCCTGGCTGTTAATGGATCGATGTTCGTAGAGGGACAACATTAGCCAGCTATAGATTAAGGTAGTTGTGTATAACTGTGTGGCTGGCATTACAGTTATAGCACCAAATACAGGCAAGACACAGTATCCCTAATCATTAACCCATCCAGCCTTTAGCACCCCAATAATGCCCTCCCTCCCACCCCCCCCCCCCCCCCCAAAAAAAAGATATTCATTTCCTATTACCCTACTGACCCTAATTTTTTGCCCCTACCTACCCAATCTTTTTATTGGCCAAAATATTATTTTTTATAAAAAGCAAGGTTAAACTTTGTAATTGCTTCATATTCCATGCATGGCATAATACATAAGAAACATCAAATATCAGCATATAGTACAAGATCAGTGGATTTGAATAGATATAGATACTAGATACCCCACTACTTTTGATACTGCTATTTTGCTGTACATTTACATCTAATGCAGCATGGAGGAGAAAATATATATGTATATATATATATAAAATAAATTCCCTACCACTATTTTTACTAGCATGTAAGAGGAAACAAACATGTTAATTGTTTAGGCCTAAGCTTCACTAGTTAGGAGACTTCTTTCTGACAACAGCATCCTTTGGAATATTGTTAGATAGAACCAAAGTGACAACTGTTTTATTTGATGTTTTGCTTTATTTCAAAATTGTTTTCAAAGATATAAAATCTTAATGACTTTGTCATTGCAATAGGCCAACACTAATTAATTAAAGCATGAATGGGTCAAGCTTAAAGTAGTGGCTTTAGAAGAAATCTACCCCAGCACCATAGAAAACTTCTAAAAGAATGTTGTGGTTGTATTGGATTGCTATTAACCCTTATGCTGCTGGTGGCTAACTTGATCAATACAAAATAATGGGAAAAAAGCTGAAAAATGACCGAAACCCTGGCAAATGGGTACTCATCTGAGAGTACTCGATGAGAGCTTTCCAATGAATACCAAGATGATAGGGTTTAGATCATTTTCAAAGATTTTTGAGTTCTTGTGCCTCAGACAAAAGTAGTCTCAGCGTTGAAAGGGTTAAAGCACTAAATATAGAAAGTGAATTTGGTCCTTAAAACTGTATAACACTCAGATGCATAGACATCTTTTAAAGAAAGAAAATAATAGCCATTACCTTCATTACCATAACAATAATCTAAACATATTGTTACACCTGTTTTAGGTAAGATAATGGTTCCCTGAAGTGCATACCTTTTAGGTATATTAGAGAAAACTAAATTGTGTCTTTGATTTACTGAATAGCTAATTCTGAAGAACCTTTTTTACTTGGTGTGTCTTATTTTTTATTTATGTATTTATATATTCATTTATTATTAGTAATAGAATTTTGTAATTTAATGGGAAAAATGGACTTTCTTTCCTTGTCCTTCACATACTACAATTACTTTGATAAAAGGCATTTGGTATACTGGGAGGTTGAGAAGTTTTATGTCTGTATTTTTTTTTTTGTTGTGGCTATCCGATGGCCACAATATTTAATTTTTTGTATTTGCGAATGTGATGCTTAAAATTGGCCTTAATATTGGTGAAAATATTTGTATTTGCTAGAGAGTGACTGTGTTGCAAGTCCTAATGTGCAGGTAATGTTGGCTTTATTACCTCCTGTTTGGCACACATGAAACACACTCTGCTGTATACTGCAATAAAATTAGGCAATAAAGGCTCTTATTTCCAGATAAAATCTGTAATTAGTGCTACTGCGAGAACAGCTGCCATGTTGCCGTCTAATCAAGATCGCAATGTTGACTCGATAAATGCCTCTTTCTCATTTTTGCAGTGACTGTAGAAGCCGTAGTCTGTAACTATACCAGGAACCAATGCCACCAAGGCTTCATGCATGGTGGAATTGCTGAAATTTTAGAACTTTGAATTCTGTTTCTCCCAAGTTTTTCTGCCATATAGCAGTTAAATCAATACTAGCCAGTTGAAAATGGTCGACAAAATTACATTGAATATTTGTGAAATGTTTATTGCATTGATAATGTTACATATTCCCTTTTAGCAGATTTGAACAATCTGTGATATCCGAATACTACATGTATTGGCATGGCCGTGGTTGCACGGCACGCAAAAAAATAAACAAAAAAGGCCTTCGGATTTGATCGAAGGTTTCCTAATAAAAAAAGTTTTTTCTGGCACTACAGGGATGGAAGGTATAAGATTTTAGGTTTACAATCTGCTTATCTTTCCTCCTACAAATGTTTTCTCCAAAAGTTTTTTTAGTAAGAAAAATAACTAAAACCAAAACCAAGATTAAAATAAGCCTCTTTATGCATCAGTGGGTTATTAGGTTTACCTAATGTAGGCCAGACTTCCTAGTAAATCTTGGGATTGTCCTAGGTGTGGGGAATGGAAGTTAAATCTCAGTTGCCTTATAAATATGGAAGATTGCTGGGTTTATCTAGAAATACCTTCAGGTATTCCTAGCTTCATTTTCGAAGTGACAGTAAATCAGTTGTCTCACTTCTAAGAATGTTGGCTTCATACTAGGAATACCACTGTATTCGCAGGTTCATTTGAGAAGGGAATTTAAATCTCAGTTGCCTCAAATTTAAGATTGTCATTCTAAATGATGCGCTATCATTATGTAACTCTTTGGCTGGAATGGGAGAGAGATGTATTTAAAGTTCCTTCTAGAGTGGTATCATTAAAACTTTAGCTAACTTAATCATAATGTTCAGTTATTACCAGATATTCATGATTTTATGAGGATTATCTGATAAAATTATCTCGTAGGCTAGATATAAGAATTATTTGTGAAAGATCTACCAGGCGGGTATTTATTCATTCACCATGGATTTCAAAGTCAGAATTCCCATTCCAGCAATACCTAGTTGGAACACTTAACCCTGCTGATGGCTAATTTGGCCAATACAAAATGATGCAAAAAACCTGAAAAATCACAGAAACCCTAGCAAATGGGTACTCATCTGAGAGTACTCAGCAAGAGCTATCAAATGAAAACTAACATGACATGGTTTGTCTGGTTTTCAAAAAATCTTTGCGTCCTTGTGCTTTTGACGAAAGTAGCCTTAGCATTGGAAGGGTTAAGGTTGGTAATTAGCAGAGCTATGATATTATCAATACGACCATGTCGGTAGCACTCTTTAGCCTGAATCATGCCATGCAGGGTGGATTGCCAGAGATTTAAGATTCCTATTTCGGTGCGATCAATAAAGTTATGGATGCTGGTGGAAGAGGAAGGTCGATTGGTCAGTTCATTGAGTGTAGAAGGAAAATACGACATGAGGAGTGCTTGTCGGTACACCACACGCACGCCGGCTTACAGCGAGGTTATCAACTGACGTGAGACAACGCGCCGGGCGAGTCCTATTGGCTGACAACTGATGATTTCAGTCACTGGTGCATGTGTTTGAATATATCTCCTTTGCTCTAGCTTGTCTACATAAACATAAGGCTCATATATGGCCTTGTCGATTAACCCTTTTGTTGCTGGTGGCTAATTCCGCCAATAGGAAATGATACAAATAACCTGAAAAAATTACTGTAAACCTCGCACATGGTTTATAATTTATCTGAGAGTACTAAAGGAGAGCTATCCAATGAATACCAATATGGCAGGGTTTAGATGGTTTTCAGCACCATCTCGGGAAAAAGTTGTGACTAATTCACTGAATATTTGATCAGGAGTTGTTTGGGTTGTGGTCTTAATTCAAGAAATATTTGAAGAATTAATCCTTTAGCACCTAATCCTTTGAATATTTTTAGGAAAATTCTTTCATCTCAGATGTATCACTAAGATAATCAGGCCTTGATTGGTCACTAAAGAAATGAATCAATTAAAAGAATAGAATGATATGTGGTATACCACTGAAAGAGAGTTTTATCATTTCAATCTAACATTTACAGCCTTTTTAGCTTGACACAGACATGAATGGGTCCTCTCAAATCTGAACATAATATTGTGAATGATTTTCCTAAATCATCAGGATTGCTAAACTAACCTAGTTTTTTAATCTAACATGAAATGGGAACTCCTTGTATCTCCTCCTGAAAGATAATCTTTGTTAATCTGGCTTTTACAATGAGATATAATCTAGACTTGATCCAAAGAGTATGCGTAATTACCTTAGGCCCTAGAAAAAAAATTGTTTGCTTCCTGTAACGGTCTGCAAAAAAATAGGGTAGGTAGATTGGTAAAAAAATAATTTTTGTATCATAATTTTGGTCAAAAATGTGTGTTTTATGCATATTTTACGTTAATTGGGAGGTGGGAAGGCGGAAAAAACTTTAGGGTAGGGATATTTTGAATAAATCTTGTTAGGGTAGGGTCACAGAAAACAAACAACTTTTTTTAGGCCTTAGTTAATCCTGGGCAAGTTACCACCTATTAATTAAGACCACCTGCATTAAGTGCCTTCATTCCTAACAAAAATGCATTGAATTACAGTAGTAATTAAGTAGAGACCATGGCCACTGATGTGGAATGACTTTAGAGATATAAGAAAAATGAAGTTCGGAAAACCATCTATCTACTCATTCATTTGAGATGATAATAATTCACCTATTTCTTGTAATTGTATCAAATCTTTTGATCAACATTGATCTAAATACGTACCTAATATATAGCTGTCTATTCCTATATTATCATATGGTTATTAGGTACTTTTCTAATCACTAAGTGAGCTTATACTGGTTTATCCTTTTGTCTTGGCTTAACTGTGAACTGAATGATAAGCTTGGCCATCCTCCTGCTTAGTATGTAAAGGGGAGAAGTGATGTCCCTGAAAGCGACGTGATGATCTTGGCTCAAGTCCTACTCTGTATGTGAAGCAGTGGGGGGCCGCCTTAAAGCTTGGGGCGTGGCCTTGAAGACAGTACAGGTCAAGGATTTTAGATGCTAATGCTGCTCAATTATAGATGAGTGTTTAGGAGGCAAAGTTGTTGCGTGGAATACTTATTCTTCTACTCTCAAATTAGAGATGGTTATAGTTTGGAATTTTTTGTGTTTGTTTTTCGTCACATTTATGCCAATTGTGGCTCCTTCGTGATGGTATATAGCCAGTTGTAAGTGGTGGAGGAAACAGGAGTACCCGGTGAAAAACACCGCCTAACCCCAAGTCACTGGCAACTTTCTCACATGCCCAGTCCGGGATTCGAACCCAGGCAGTGGTGGTGATAGACAACGTGCAGTCACTGGTGTCACCTTAGACCACACAGCCATCAGAGCAGGCTCTAGATGAGATGGTTTAATAGCAACATTTTAAAGATTGCAATAAACAATGAAAATGGTTGTTCTGACTACATAGTTCTATAACTAGGAAGTTGTTTTGCATTTTAACCCTGAAATATACCTCTGCAAATCTGACCATGTCTTCATCAGCTAATTATTTAAGACAAGTACGTTTGTTTCACCCATCAATGCTCTAAGTATCAGAGATGTTTACCTCCTATGGTAATATGCATATATATATATATATATATATATATATATATATATATATATATATATATATATATATATATATATATATACATGGGAGCAAGTCACATACGAAGTCTAAAGTTGACAACCATGGATTTCATGCTTGTGCAATCCTCAGGCCGGTATTATGAGACCATTTTGGGTAAAACGTCCTCACTCATGCTACATGTTGAGGCTTGAGTGTCCTTGACCCTGACCCTTAACCTCTGGGTATGTCACTTCCTGTGTAATCAGGTCAGGTCAAAGGTCACTTCCTGAGCAAAGGTGTCAAAGAATGCAGTTCATTACAAATAGAGGGTAGCACGGTAGGAACAAAAAATATCGCCCAGGTGCTAAAAGTTGGAGGCGGTGTCAGATTTCACAGTTTAGGTGGGGGCATCCAGAACATTCTTGTATTGGAACTTGTAGATGCAATTTCTGCCCTTTTGTTTAGCATGGTGGCTGGATTTGCTGTAGCTATCACCATTTTTTCTGTGAGGCAGACGTCACATCGTCGTGTACCCCATGTTGTAGGGTGCTGCAAGGTGAACAATGTTCCATTCATTTCGGCGCAGGGTTGAGGATCTTAGCATTATGGCCGCTGATGATGGTGGCCATGTTACCCATACAGCTGTAGCTGGATTTTACGTTGTTTCTATTGAACAGCTTGTGGTAGTGGTGGTGGTGTTGGAAATGCTTATCCACAAGATCCAAGAAGTTTCTGGCAAAGTTGGTTGTAACATATTGGTTGAATGGGAGGTTGAACCATATAATATATTGCATTTGTGTTTTTTATGTTTCCTCTGTGGCATGGAGTACTCCATGTTATGTTGATGACCACTATTTTTAAGGGCATCTTCATATATATATATATATATATATATATATATATATATATATATATATATATATATATATATATATATATATATATATATATATATATATATATATATATATATATAAATATATATATATATATATATATATATATATATATATATATATATATATATATATATATATATATATATATATATATATATATATATATATATATATATATATATATATATATATTTATATGTATATATATATTTATATGTATATATATATATATATGTATATATATATATATATATATATATATATATATATATATATATATATATGTATATATATATATATATATATGTATATATATATATATATATATGTATATATGTATATATATATATATATATATATATATATATATATATATATATATATATATATATATATATATATGTATATATATATGTATATATGTATATGTATATATATGTATATATATATATATATATATATATATATATATTTATATATATATATATATATATATATATATATATATTTATATATATATATATATATATATATATATATATATATATATATATATATATATATATATATATATATTTATATATATATATATATATATATATATATATATATATATATATATATATATATATATGTGTGTGTGTGTAATTTAGAAGTGTGGGAATAAGGGTAGAAATTCATGATGGACATATGAATATTATCATTTATTATTATGAATGTGTGCTACTTAGAGGAGACCAATTTATACTCATAATGTTCAACATCTATGCAAATATTGTGAACCCTGCAGTAATGCTAGAATTTAAAAAAAATTGAATAGAAAATTCTTCTTCAGAAAGTCAATATTCTTTTTTTTTTTGAAATACAGTGCATTGATATAGATATTTATTTCACAATTTGCATTGACCTTCTGTGTATCAATTCTTTATTTCTTTAACCATTCACACTCACAGCAGCCAAAATAGGCCTAACAATTTTGGAAATATTTTTCTAACAAATACATTTTTTGGAAAATATTTGAAGGAGAAATATAAACAAAAAGTCAAACAACATCTCCCATATAAATATTTTGTGAACTTTTGCTTTATTCCCAAGTTTATTTTCAAAAGTATTAAAGTAGCAGACGGTACTTTCTAGAGGAACTCTGAGTGTGATTGAGTTAATACTGGTAACATGACTGCCAATTAGTAAACCCTTGGCACTTTCGCACTATCAGTTTATTGGCTATATTTTATCTTTGTTTTTTCTCTTATCTTTATCCTTCTCTTCTTTTACAGAAATACAGAACTCATCGTGGAACTAAAGTGGAGGAAGTAGATGGAATAAGTTTACGAAAGGAGATGAAAGAACAAATTCAAAAGATGCTGAATCTTAAAGTGAAAGCTATTAAGGTAAGGATTCTATTCATATCATTCCTACCTCCTCTCTTGAATTATCAAATGAAGCTGGGAATACCCAAGAATTTTAGGATAATACAAGAAAAATACCAGGATTTCTTGGAATTACATACATTAGGTGCATTTGGTAAGGGGAAAATTTATAAAAGCAAATTGTACATCTAAATTTTGAGTTTTTTTGTTTGTTTTTAAACTCCACTAGATATTTTTTGTTATCATTTTTTTAGACTTTAACTTCAACTTAAATTGTTATTTTGAAATGTTTGGCAAAGCAGGAGGTCAGTCATAAAAATTTGCCAGTATTTTTTCCAAGTATTTTTAGGTAGCATTTTTCCAAATAGAGAAGTTCAAACATAATTTACCACAGAATGTTAAGCATTTTTTGCAGACTGGAAGAAGTAGAATTTTGCTTTGGCTGATCCATAAAAGCTGCACCTTGTCGGCCGGAGTAGGACGGAACGAATCCATTAATTCATCCTTCACTGCAGATTAATGCAAGTCTGATGTCTTCATAGCACGAAATGGGCGCACCCAATTCATCATCCCGCACCTTATGAAATATTTATTTACTGGGTGAAATGTTAATGGAATGGGTTTCTAACAACCATCTCTGCATGAGTGAGCTGCATGCTGGGATATGCTCATAAAATAACTGTTTATTTTTGCCCGGCGGCAAGAGCCTTATGAGACAATCCAAGGATGTGTGACGAGAATGATTTGTCTCCCAGCCCTCGAAACATACAATGCATCTTTGCCACTCGCATGCTTTATTTGTTCTGGGGAGTGGAGTGGATACTAAAAATGATATACTCAGCAAATAAATTGAGAGCAGCTCTAACCGAAGCTTGCTGCGTAATGGCCGACAACTTGCTCGGGTATTCATTAAACAGAAGCGCTAACATGTAGGTAATATGTGCACTTTTCACAGCTCTAAAAATCTATGCAAGGGCTACAGATTGCTAATACATATGAAAATAAGAATGTCTGAATTAAAGATAAAAACACCTTTCCTAGAAGTTTTGCCAACCTCTTTAGGAGACTCAGACATATAAGGAGAGGGTTTTGTAAATGCAGAAGGTGGAGAAACCATGATATGAAATGAATATAAAACTCATCCAAGTAATCTATCCCTATATCTGGATGACTGATGATATAGAGTATTAAATGAAGGTGCATGGTATTTGGGACTTTCCCTGGATTATAGAGGAATCATTGCCCCTGCAAGCCACAGCATTGCATTAAACTCTGGATAATTTAGGTCAGCACTCTAAGGTCAGGAAAAAAGTAATGTTTGTTTCCTGTAACGATCTGTAAAAAAATCTGGTAGGTAGGTCGGTAAAAAAGAAAATTTGCATTATTTTGGTCAAAAATGTGTGTTTTATGCATGTTTTGCGTTGATTGGGAGTTGGGAGGGCGGAAAAAACTTTAGGGTCGGGATTTTTCTGAATAAAAACTTGTTAGGGTAGGGTTACAGGACACAAACAACTTTTTTCTTAGGCCTAACCATTTCACCATTGAGTCTGGTCTAAAGGCGATGATGGGGAGGTTGACAAGGCCAGAAACTAATTTCTGCTGGCTTGCCCCTTCCAACATTTTTCAGAAAAGGGGGGGGGGGGGTGGCTTTTTAGGGTCTGTGCACTTATTAGGAGGAATATGGTACTAGTATCTTAGCATGCTGCATCAATGATAAACCATTCAAAATGTTTTTCTCTTTTTTGCAGAATTTGGTGGAAGAAGCTGAAAAGGCGAATGTCAATATCAGTTTTGATGAGGAGTCAGAATCAGAAGACATGAAAGATGTAAGTGAAATTGAAATATGTTTACCTATTGATGACATCCAGGCTGGACTATTTTGGTGATATTTCTATGATAAAAGTGTCTCTTAAAGGAAATATTTGATATTGGTGATCTCACAAACTACCCTCAAATTATTTTTGTGAATTTATGTCTGATTCCAAAGTGATATGCACATTGAGTTGCAGACGTCCTGATGTCAGTTTTTAAGAGAGCTATAAGCATGAATGGTTTAATATTAATCAAGATATATACCAAACAACTCATCTTTGAATTCTAAATATATGACTTCAGGGGCTTTGTGAGATGTAAAGGTATATAGCATGTGGCTGAACGTTGCAGGTTTAAGGTGTGTTGGAGTCCCAGCGAGGCTTTAAGCTTATTTGGTTTAGTGTGAGGAAGCTGACGTTGGGGTGAGCCGCCTTAAGTCCGAACATCCATCACCTCTCAGTGGATCCCCAGTGTCAGAAGGGGAATTAAAAGATGGACTTGCATGCTTAAGTTGACTGGCAGGCAAATTACTCCCATGATGAAAAGGGGCACCCTCTATGCTGGAGTAGTCTAGCATCAAAAGCTCAAATCTGGCTTGAGGCATGTGGGAAAGTTTCGAGTGACTTGGTGAGGGGCATCCTCTATGCTTGAGTAGTCTAACATCAAAAGCTCAAATCTGACTTGAGGCATGTGGGAAAGTTGCTTATGACTTGGTGAGGAGCATCCTCTATGCTTGAGTAGTCTAACATCAAAAGCTCAAATCTGACCTGAGGCATGTGGGAAGGTTTCTAGTGACTTGGTGGGGGCACCCTCAATGCTTGAGTAGTCTAACATGAAAAGCTCAAATCTGGCTTGAGGCATGTGGGAAAGTTTCGAGTGACTTGGTGAGGGACACCCTCTATGCTGGAGTAGTCTAACATCAAAAGCTCAAATCTAGCTTAAAGGCATGTGGGAAAGTTTCTAATGACTTGGTGAGGGGCATCCTCTATGCTGGAGCAGTCTAACATCAAAAGCTCAAATCTGGCTTGAGGCATGTGGGAAAGTTTCTAGTGACTTGGTGAGGGGCATCCTCTATGCTGGAGCAGTCTAACATCAAAAGCTCAAATCTGGCTTGAGGCATGTGGGAAAGTTTCTAATGACTTGGTGAGGGGCATCCTCTATGCTGGAGCAGTCTAACATCAAAAGCTCAAATCTGGCTTGAGACATGTGGGAAAGTTTCTAATGACTTGGTGAGGGGCATCCTCTATGCTGGAGCAGTCTAACATCAAAAGCTCAAATCTGGCTTGAGGCATGTGGGAAAGTAGCTAGTGACTTGGTGAGGGGCATCCTCTATGCTGGAGCAGTCTAACATCAAAAGCTCAAATCTGGCTTGAGGCATGTGGGAAAGTTGCTAGTGACTTGGTGAGGGGCATCCTCTATGCTGGAGTAGTCTAACATCAAAAGCTCAAATATGGCTTGAGGCATGTGGGAAAGTTGCTAGTGACTTGGTGAGGGGCACCCTCTATGCTTGAGTAGTCTAACATCAAAAGCTCAAATCTGGCTTGAGGCATGTGGGAAAGTTGCTTATGACTTGGTGAGGGACACCCTCCATGCTTGAGTAGTCTAACATCAAAAGCTCAAATCTGGCTTGAGGCATGTGGGAAAGTTTCTAATGACTTGGTCGGGGGCATCCTCTATGCTTGAGTAGTCTAACATCAAAAGCTCAAATCTGGCTTGAGGCATGTGGGAAAGTTGCTAGTGACTTGGTGAGGGGCATCCTCTATGCTTGAGTAGTCTAACATCAAAAGCTCAAATCTGGCTTGAGGCATGTGGGTAAGTTGCTAGTGACTTGGTGAGGGGCACCCTCTATGCTTGAGTAGTCTAACATCAAAAGCTCAAATCTGGCTTGAGGCATGTGGGAAAGTTGCTAATGACTTGGTGGGGGGCATCCTCTATGCTGGAGTAGTCTAACATCAAAAGCTCAAATCTGGCTTGAGGCATGTGTGAAAGTTTCTAATGACTTGGTGAGGGGCACCCTCTGTGCTTGAGTAGTCTAACATCAAAAGCTCAAATCTGGCTTGAGGCATGTGGGAAAATTTCTAATGACTTGGTGAGTGGCATCCTCTATGCTGGAGTAGTCTAACATCAAAAGCTCAAATCTGGCTTGAGGCATGTGGGAAAGTTTCTAGTGACTTGGTGAGGGGCATCCTCTATGCTGGAGTAGTCTAACATCAAAAGCTCAAATCTGGCTTGAGGCATGTGGGAAAGTAGCTAGTGACTTGGTGAGTGGCACCCTCTATGCTTGAGTAGTCTAACAGCAAAAGCTCAAATCTGGCTTGAGGCATGTGGGAAAGTTTCTAGTGACTTGGTGAGGGGCGCCCACTATGCTTGAGTAGTCTAACATCAAAAGCTCAAATCTGGCTTGAGGCATGTGGGAAAGTTTCTAATGACTTGGTGAGGGGCATCCTCTATGCTTGAGTAGTCTAACATCAAAAGCTCAAATCTGGCTTGAGGCATGTGGGAAAGTAGCTAGTGACTTGGTGAGTGGCACCCTCTATGCTTGAGTAGTCTAACATCAAAAGCTCAAATCTGGCTTGAGGCATGTGGGAAAGTTTCTAGTGACTTGGTGAGGGGCGCCCACTATGCTTGAGTAGTCTAACATCAAAAGCTCAAATCTGGCTTGAGGCATGTGGGAAAGTTTCTAATGACTTGGTGAGGAGCACCCTCTATGCTTGAGTAGTCTAACATCAAAAGCTCAAATCTGGCTTGAGGCATGTGGGAAAGTTTCTAATGACTTGGTGGGGGCCACCCTCTATGCTTGAGTAGTCTAACATCAAAAACTCAAATCTGGCTTGAGGCATGTGTGAAAGTTTCTAATGACTTGGTGAGGAGCACCCTCTATGCTTGAGTAGTCTAACATCAAAAGCTCAAATCTGGCTTGAGGCATGTGGGAAAGTTTCTAATGACTTGGTGGGGGGCATCCTCTATGCTGGAGTAGTCTAACATCAAAAGCTCAAATCTGGCTTGAGGCATGTGTGAAAGTTTCTAATGACTTGGTGAGGGGCACCCTCTGTGCTTGAGTAGTCTAACATCAAAAGCTCAAATCTGGCTTGAGGCATGTGGGAAAATTTCTAATGACTTGGTGAGTGGCATCCTCTATGCTGGAGTAGTCTAACATCAAAAGCTCAAATCTGGCTTGAGGCATGTGGGAAAGTTGCTGGTGACTTGGTGAGGGGCATCCTCTATGCTGGAGTAGTCTAACATCAAAAGCTCAAATCTGGCTTGAGGCATGTGGGAAAGTTTCTAATGACTTGGTGGGGGGCATCCTCTATGCTGGAGTAGTCTAACATCAAAAGCTCAAATCTGGCTTGAGGCATGTGGGAAAGTTTCTAATGACTTAGAGGGGGGGGGGGCATCCTCTATGCTGGAGTAGTCTAACATCAAAAACTCAAATCTGGCTTGAGGCATGTGGGAAAGTTTCTAATGACTTGGTGAGGCGCACCCTCTATGCTGGAGTAGTCTAACATCAAAAGCTCAAATCTGGCTTGAGGCATGTGGGAAAGTTTCTAATGACTTAGAGGGGGGGGGGGGCATCCTCTATGCTGGAGTAGTCTAACATCAAAAACTCAAATCTGGCTTGAGGCATGTGAGAAAGTTGCTAGTGACTTGGTGAGTGGCATCCTCTATGCTGGAGTAGTCTAACATCAAAAGCTCAAATTTGGCTTGAGGCATGTGGGAAAGTTGCTAATGACTTGGTGAGGGGCACCCTCTATGCTTGAGTAGTCTAACATCAAAAGCTCAAATTTGGCTTGAGGCATGTGGGAAAGTTGCTAGTGACTTGGTGAGGGGCACCCTCTATGCTTGAGTAGTCTAACATCAAAAGCTCAAATCTTGGTTTAGATGATCGATGAGCTTACTGACTGTAGGTCAAGGTTATGAATAAGCTTGCAATGCAGAATTTGACAATAAGGCATTTATAGGCTTTAATTCACATAGGCTAGAATTGCAATGGGTCTCAAGATGTTTAATATGAGGGGCCAGGTGGCTGACAGATAAATAAGAATTTATGTGTGTCAACATCAGAAAACCAAAGCTTTTCATTCTGTTTTATCCATATTGTAAGAAGAAATAGAAATAAATCACATTTTTGTAATATTTCAGGAAAATTGAATATGAATAATTCCTTGGCCTTCCAATTTTCCATGAGCCCTTTTAGTACGGTACCAGGCACCAACATAAGTTTCATAACTAACTTTCCCTGCCGGGGAAGTAGTTAATGATTTCTACTTGCCTGACATAAGTTATAAAATATTCTAGAATGGCATGTATTATTTATTATGGATTTAATAATTTGAGAGACATTTTTTTATTTATTTTGTTGCATTGTTTGCATATTTCTATGTATTTGTGCTGAATTTTCTGTATAAATATGTGTGTACTGCTCAGAAAATCAGCTTGCCTATTCGGACAAGTGGAAACTATGATGTACTTGCACGAAGGCAACAATTCACTTGCCGGGGCATACCCTGAGTACCCCAAAATATGTCATACCCTGAGTACCCCAAAATATGTCATACCCTGAGTACCCCAAAATATGCCATACCCTGAGTACCCCAAAATATGTCCTACCCTTAGAACCCCAAAATATGTCATACCCTGAGTACCCCAAAATATGTCATACCCTTAGTACCCCAAAATATGTCATACCCTTAGTACCCCAAAATATGTCATACCCTGAGTGCCCCAAAATATGTCATACCCTTAGTACCCCAAAATATGTCATACCCTTAGTACCCCAAAATATGTCATACCCTGAGTACCCCAAAATATGTCATACCCTTAGTACCCCAAAATATGTCATACCCTTAGTACCCCAAAATGTCATACCCTGAGTACCCCAAAATATGTCATACCCTGAGTACCCCAAAATATGTCATACCCTGAGTACCCCAAAATATGTCATACCAGTACCCCAAAATTGGGGGCTCACATGGTGCCACATTCAAAATATTATAGATAATTACTGAAATGAGAAAAGCCAAACGTTGCGATGGATAGAATTTGATTCCGCACAGTTTGAGAGTATTAGCTGTTAGCCACGAGAGGCAGA
This sequence comes from Maea johnstoni, assembly GCA_963942565.1. Lineage (NCBI taxonomy): Eukaryota > Metazoa > Annelida > Polychaeta > Spionida > Magelonidae > Maea > Maea johnstoni. The sequence continues at coordinate 14,971,988 of OZ012687.1, read as the reverse complement.
GGTGTCGCTCAGCGCTCAGCGCGGCAATCTCATGTGCTGAGCCTCGTCGGCCGCCGGTCTGTTGCGCCGATAATTAGACTGCTTGCTGCTGCCCATTGCTGATTTTCCTCCCAGATTACAAGAACGGACTTCACTCAGCAATTACCTCCTCCTACTGCGAGCCCACGGGTACTGCGCCATGCCTGCACAGATAGCCAATTTACGGCACAAACTAGCTCTCTCATTGGAGGAGGCAGAAAAAGAGCGTCTTTTGGAGGACGTTACACCTGGACTAATGGGCCGATCGCGAGAGGCTGACGGTAGTTAGGGCTGCGCTACGCTCTTTGAAATAAACTCTTGTTTCCAATTGCTCTGGAAAACGAGAAAACTAATCAGGACGAACGAGATGTAGACATAAGTCCTGTGGTGGGGTGTCTGCAGGGTTATGCTTAACCTTCGACTACAGGTAAAAGGGAGATAGGGACAAGTAAGGGCCAAAATGGTCCAAAGGTAAATACAATGCTCTAATTAACCTGTTACTCCAGGTAAAAGGGGATCTGAAGATGTTTCGGTTCACTTGGACTCAGTCCAGAGGGGGAGACAATCAATTAATTAACCCATCAAGGCTTAAGGCTTCATCCAGAAATTGTTGTCTGGATCGATGATACTTTGGACAATAACTTTCGAATTGGGATTTATTTTACAAAATATTTGAAGGAGCGTTGTTGGTACTCTTCTGATCAACATTTCTCCTTCAAATATTTTGCCAATTGCGCTAAAATCTGAAAGATTCTTTCAAAATTGTCAGACTGGTTTTGGCCGCTGTGAGCATTTATGGGTTAATAAGCAACTGCAGATTGAAAACTGCTGATTGATCTAATTATTTCTTGGGGCAGATCAGACATCCCACCTGGTCCAGAGTATATAAGAAACAATGTACTAATTAACCTACAACTCCAGGTAATTGTGAATGGTAGACGTTGCTTAGGGGCACATGATGACAGGTAGATTCCGGTGACAGGAGAGACAGAGTCAGAGAAGCTTCTAATTAAGCTACAATCTCTGCTCTAGTCAGGTCGAGTCAGCTGAGATAAAGGTTTTCAGTTTATTGTCTTGTATCCACCGAAATGTTCACACGACTTTCCTTCCCTAGCAGGCACCGTACACACGGAAACCATTTCAATCCCCCGGGGGATATTCCAGAGCAGCTGGCAGCATACAGCGCACAAGCTCTAAGCACTGCCTTATTAATGCTAGGTACCCGTTTTTCAGCTGGGTGGACTGAGGCAATATGGAATAAACTGTCTGGCCTAAGGACAGACCAAAGTGCCCCGGCTAGGAATTGAACCAGCGACCTACTGATTACTAGTCCGACGCCTAACCAACTGGGCTACTTTGTCCCCCCGTGAGATGATTATGAAGGACTTGTCCACTCATTTATGCCTAGATCCTGGAAAGAGTCATCTGAACCTCTGATACTGAACTAAGAAACTCATGAAATATCTATCTTAGATTTATTATTAGATATCTGTAGGTGACTTGTGGGTTGGGTTCTGGTCAGTATTTTCCAAAAAATGCTCTTGAAACAAAGACATTGCCAAAATACGTTTCATGGTGCTGTTGTAGTGCTACAGAGGTAGTAGCCTACAACGTAGTGTGACATAAGTCAATTGTCAAGGGTAAGACATACGTCAGTGGTCAGTGGTTAAGGGTAGACTGATTTATTTCAGAGTAACAGTACAATATAAGGAACCCTAGGATGGGTTCTAGGATGGGTTAGCAAATGTCACTCTTCCAGCCAATAGGAAAAGGGTATTGGGGTGATTAATGTTATTGATTATAAGGGAACCCAATCATATTTCATATGGTAGTGGGCAGTACTATTCCCGCGTTTACTGTACACATTCAACAGATGGGATTGGGATGTTATTTTAACATCTCCCACTGGTGGTTATTAGAGGTAGACCCTTAACACTGTGGGGAGCTTACATTAATGGGTGTCTAAAAGGGGAGTCATATGAACTTGGTATTAATTGATATCAATAGGGTTACTAATTTGGTATACATCAAGTATAGGTCTTATGCTATCTGATAGAGAGTTTTAATTATTGGGATGGCCAGTATTCAAATTACTGTAGGAAAGTCTTCACGTCTTAGTTTCCACTATAACAGTGCACAGGCAGGAAAGGATTTAAGGATATGTCTTTTTTAGTTCTCAGATGTGTCTTCTTAAGCAAACCCACTCACCTGCTACTGCAGCACACTCGTAAAGCGCAATGTTCCTTTTCTGCTGCAATAATCATATGCCGAGTCCCACCATGGCCTGTCAGGACATCCTTGTTCATTGTAACACCCCATTCTCCTGCATCACAGGATATCCTTTTCTCCCACTCTGAGGTGTGTTCTATGGTTAGGATAATGTAAAAAGGAAGTTGTCCTCAATGGTTTGTCTTCAATGAGGTTAAATAAGGCCAAACTAGTGTAATTGTCCAAGCAGATCCCTCCATTTCAATCAAGGGGTCACTGCTGCTGGGTCAAAGGTAGACCTAACAATGGCGTGCTTGGATTTAAACAAGCGTCACGTATGTGATCTGGCGCCAGTTTCTAGGGAAAACAAAAAGTGCATGTCACAACAAACATGTATTACCATTGTTGAACTAGTGCACAGGTGGCCTAATTGGCTGACCTAGTTTGGCTAACTAATTTCACGGTAAAACATGTAAATGTCTCCTTTTTATCGTGGGAGAAACAGGTTCCATCACTCATGGATGGAAAGAGGAGGTATCTTGATATTCCTCCATCTTTGTATTCTAGACCACAGGATATCCTGATTCCTCCCTTCAGATTAATCCAGAGGAACATCTTTCCTCTCAACCATCAACCCAGATTGTTGTGTGTATATATATATATATATATATATATATATATATATATATATATATATATATATATATATATATATATATATATATATATATATATATATATATATATATATATATATATATATATATATATAAAGCAACTGTTCCTAATCCCTCTACCCCATATCTGGAGCATGCACATAGTCTGACATAAATGCAAATACATTGATATCAAAACATTATTTGGAAAAATATTTGATTGGAAGTTGTTGTTCCTGTTATGAAAAAAAAACCTTTTTTCTAATATTAATCTATTAGTATCTGTTTTGGTCTGTATTGGACAAAGTTGTTAGATGGGTGCAGACTAGAAGCAAGTGGCTTGAAATAAAACCTTTCCAATCAATATAAACATGCATTTGAGTGATATTTCCCTCTTTCATTTATTTTTTCTACTATTACAATGTTTTGCAATTGATTAGACATTCAGAGCTAAAAATACAGTAACGCATTCCTCTGCAATAAATATAATTAAATCAATTATGTTACCATGGAAACTGCGGCTCTTTTAATTCAAAGAATTTCAAAGCAGATGCCAAGGAAGTGATACAGATTGTAAGGTGAACCTATTTAACCCATTCATGTCTGCAGATCTCCTTGACAACTGTCGTCTGCCATTATTGGACTTCTGAAAATAACTTTGGAATTAACCAATAATTGGAAAAATGTTTGAAGGATAGTTGTTGGTTAGTTTGGTATCAACATTTCTCCTTCAAATATCTTTGAATAATTGTTTCTGTTGGAAAGATCTCACCAAATTGGTCCGATGATTCTGAGCACCAGAGACATGAATGTGTTGATATTGACATTTCAATCCACAAATATTTGGAGAGCTTGATTAACACAGTTGCCTCTGTAATTCACACATGGTGGAACAAGTTTAAACTGAACTCATCAAATAAAGGGATATTTAATAAGAAATATTTGAAGCGAGTGTGTTTTACTCAACGTGTGCAAAAACTTTCAGTAAGACATTTCTCAAATTAATGCATTGATATCAAAATAGTATTAATTCCCCATATATGTCAGCTAATGTTTTCCCTCAACATTTGAACAAGTTTACCCTGCCAATCCCTAAAAAATATTACAGGCTGTGCTCAAAGCTTATTCAAACCACTCATTCTCCATAGCATTGTACAGGCTATCAGTAAGGTTACAGTTAGGTTAAAGAAATAAAGATTATATTATAAGGTTACAGTGCCGACTGTTAATTCCTGCACTAAATGCATGGGCAGCCTGGGCTTAATACAGGACTGCACGCCTATTGCCACCCAGTTTCCACCCAGTTTCTTCAGCATTGATGCAAGGATGACCTCACAACTGAACGTAGCTTTGATGCGCAAGCTACGTGGTTCAGTGATGTTCTTGTCTTATTTTTTGACATGTGGGTGTTTGTACAACCAGGCACTGGCAGACATCCTGTCAACTGGTGCAGGAATTAAATGACTGTACTGTAGTTAAACCTTCTCATTCCCAGCCGACCCACTCAGTATAAATGATATACAAAAATCCTTTATATATATATATATATATATATATATATATATATATATATATATATATATATATATATATATATATATATATATATATATATATATATATATAAATATAGATAGATATATATATGTATATATATATATGAATATTTGTATAGAAATAAGCATTTTTAAGTAGAAAAATATGTTTCATTCAAATTTGTTTTCTAAAACGAACATCTCAATTTGCGAGCTGTTTCTTGCTATGCCTGCATCCTTTAGGCGGCATTGCTGTCTGTCTGCAGGGCAGGGCTGGCTGGGCTGCAGACAGCTGCCTTTTCCCGTGTGGTGCAGTATTTATGTAGTAGTGGGACCCAGGTGGACTGGAAGCTTAATCTCATTGCTAAGTCAAGTTCATCCAGGAGCCAAGCTAGTCCTGCAGGACGGGCAGCTCCTTCTACAGATGCTGAATTCTCTCTTGTTTCTAGTCGGAGATCTCTCTTATAAAAGCTACACTTGTTTCTCGTCTTATATTCTATTATAAAATATCCCATTGTTTCTCCTTCTACAGATGCTGAATACTCTTGTTTCTACTAAGAGATCTCTCTTATAAAAGCTACACTTTTTTCTCTTTTTATATTCTGAAAATCTCTCATAGTTTTTACCATATTATTTCTGTTGCACCATTTTCTGCTGTTTCTTCTGTAGTATTTGTATAACAGAATCTTCCTAATTCTTATGATTTCATCTTTATTACAATATCTCCTCATGTTTTCATATTTATATTAAAAAACCTTCCTTGGTTTTATTTTAAATTTCTGTAACAAAATCACTCTTTGTTTCTATCTTGAAATTTCTGTTACAAAATTGCCCATCATTTTTATTTCAGCCCTTATCTGCTGTGAAACCTATGAGCACTGCTGCACACCACGACAATTGTTGTGGTTAGCAGGATTATAAGGGTCAATATTTCTATTACAAAATCACCCTTTGTTCCAAAATTGAAATTATAATTATTACAAAGTCTTCCCTTGTTTTTATTCCAATATTTCTAGTACAAAATCTTTGCTGATTTTTGTATCAATATTTTCTGTTGCAAAATTTTTCCTTGTTTTTGTATCAATATTTCAGTTACAAAATATTTGCTCATTTTAGTTTCAATATTTCTATTACAATTGTTATTTGCTCATTTTTGTATTAATATTCCTGTTACAAAATTCACCCCTCTTTCTATTTTGATATTTTAATATGAAATTGTTCTTCATTAACAACTGGCTAATCATTATCAAGACTTTCTAAGGAAAAAAAGTGACAATCATCAAATTACCAAAATCTTAATCCAAAAAATATAAGAATGAATCTGATCATTTCATCACACTTATTATACCAAATGAATGCATCATATTCCTCAAGTCTGCATTTGTTGTCCATATTAAGGTAGAATACTTATACTGCTTATTTTCCCTGCAGGGAATTCTCATGTGTAGTCATATTTAGCGTAGGTGGGAATAATTGAAATCTGCATCTGGACAGTTTACAGGTAATTTTCCATTTAGTCGGCATCTGAAACAATTAACTCTCACTAGCTCACGGTCACCCGCGAATTGCTGCAGCCTGGCTAAGTGAATTAGGATAAGCGCGAGAGGAGAGTTGTCTCATAAAAGTAATTTACTATTATCATGGATTTGGTGTAATGTGCTGATGATGCTGATGGATCACTGAGGAGTACCTGCGTGTCCCTAGGAGGCACTCCCTACGTGTTTGGGGCTGAAATTTACACCATGTTTTCTGAGGGATTCTCCACCATGCTATTAGGAATATCAGACTATTTCATTATCGTAAAAAACTCCAAAAAATCTACCTTTCAGCTTACTATGTGTTTGGCACAGGCGGTGAAATTTACACCATGTTTTCCAAGGGATTCTCCACCACGCTATTAAGAATATTAGACTTTATTTCATTTATCGTAAAAAATACTCCAAAAAATCTACCTTTCAGCTTGAAAATGTATTATCCTTTTATCTGATAATTCCATCTTTTTTGTGGAATTATGAAATTATGGGGTGCATTCTATTTGTGTATTGCTGAGAAAAATCCACCATGTCTTGAAAAAGATTCTTCACCATGTTGTGATATCTTTTAAAGAATTTTTTTTAAATCATTTTAATCATCATAATTTCCTTGAGATTTACCTTTAAAATGAAAAAAAGCAGAATCCATCCTCCACATATTATGAAATAGTGAATTTCATTTCTTTTTTATCTATTGTGAAATCTCCACTTTCAGAGAGACTCATGTCTCTCTGCTCTGCCATTTGTTTGTCTCAACCCTTATGCTGCTGGTGGCTAATTTGGGCAATACAGAATTATGCAAAAAGCCTGGGAATTGATTGAAACCCTGGCACATGGGTACTCATCTGAAAGCACTCGGTGAGAGCTATCCAATAAATACCAACATGATAGGGTTTAGATATTTTTCAAAAATATTTGCGCCCTTGTGCTTTGAAGGAAAGTAGCCTCAGCATTGGAAGGGTTAAGAGAATGGTAATGTGTTGTTGTTTTTCCAATTGTCTCACAAAACCTGTAGAGTGATCTTTAAGATGAAATCTTGTTATCATATTTTTACTGATGAGATTAATGATAAGGGTGGACCCGAATTGAGGTATTTCCCTTTAATATCGATATTAACTTGAAGCATACCTATACATTATTGCATCATGGTGTTTTCCTGATGAAAGATTTTAGAAATAGTCAAATAGGTAAACTTATAATTAATTATTGTCATTTATTCAGATGTCAATTTTGAAGGGTAACACGAGGAGCAGGGTCCAACATAAGTAATAGGCCGCTTGATCGTCCCGGCAAGTGGTTTTTTGAAAAAATGGCCTTCGGGCAAGTACACATTAGTTTCCTCTTGCCCGAATGGGCAAGCTGATTTTCTGAGCAGTCCACACGCTTTTATAAAGAAAATTAGGCACAGATAACTAGAAATATGCAAACAATGCAACACAATCAAAAAGAAAATGGTTTTCAAATTATCAAATCCATAATAAATAATACATGCCATTCTAAAATATGCTATAACTTATTTTGGGCAAGCCACAAACCATGTCGGGCAAGTAGACATCATTAACTACTTGCCCGACAAGGAAAGTTAGTTCTGAAACTTATGTTGGTGCCTCAGGAGTCAATGATCTCTTTGAACTTGGCCTTCAAATGACCAAAATTGAAACATTTTTTGCTAGGCCAGATATACCCTGATGTAATGGTGTTGATATTTCCTGGAAAATCCCAGCTGACTGCCATGAATATTGAATCATTCTCATCTACGGTTGGCTTGGGTATAATATACCAACAGGTCCCCCAATCTATCTTGCCCTTTCTGTCCTGAGATCATTGATTTTATGGACAACTAATCGGAGCCCGAGTCACATATCTCTAAGATGCCATTGAGCGAAATGAAACAGGAAGTTAATAAATCGTATTTGCAAATATGGCCGCAGTTGCATGGGCCGTAATTAGCTGGTTATTGGAGCTTCTCATCCTGCTCCTCCTGGTGGGGTAGATCCATTCCCGCGTCCGTATCCACCCACTGGTAATGCTACCCTACCCATTATGAATGATTTATAGGCCAGCGCCGCCGCTGTTTTTGTGCTATATGGCCCAATCCCAGGCTTCCCGGGCTTTTGATTTTGCTCTCATTGACTGGGAATTGGGGAATCGCAAGAGCTGCTCCAAAACGCACAGCCTAGAGTATTCCGATATCTACGGCGTGGGATTGCTGGGGAATTTCATTTCAAGACAGCAATATCCTGCTTTATTTCCGCCTCAAGCCTTGCAGGAATAAAAGTATTAATATTGAGATTCACACGCTTATTTTATCTAGTCGTGTCCTGAGTGCTAATGTGTTCTCAAAATACTGGAATAGATATCGTAAAGGAAGACTATTTAACCAATTGATGCTCAGAATACCAGGGTGGACAGCCTTTGCTCTGGAATAAACACACACACACAAACACACACACACACACACACACACACACACACACACACACACACACGCCATCCTACTTTTGTCGCAATTCTTACAATCTTCTTGTCACAGTAGAACACTATGATTTTGCTAAATATTCTTTTAACAAAGATGTAAATCATTCTTTCGACCACTTGACTTCTCTTAGATTTTCTATCAATCTTGTGTAAGATAATAAGCAGAATATTAAAGCAAATAAGAGCATGAAATTTAGGGAATATGACAAACGTCAGGACAAAGATACGCATGCAACTTGGTGCCATTCCAAGTAATGAAGAATAAACATCCGGCACTGTGGACAATTCTTAGGGTGTCACGCGCTGACATATTTATATACTTCTGAAGTAAGAAGATTATATTTGAAACTACACTCGCTTTATCAGCAATTCATTCTCATATTCTCTGATTTCCTAGACTTTATGGATATCATTCTGATAAACACATTATTTAGAATATCTCTGAAGGAGAAGTGTTTTCTAGAATACGAATAACAACTTCTCTATGATATTATTCATCAAATGTTTGCTTTATTATCTCATATTTTCAGATTTCTCAGATTTTATGGATATCCTAGCTCCTAATAAAAACACCATTTAGAATATTTTTGAAAACAAATTGTAATGACTTTCATAAAATATTTTCCAATGTTTGCATTACTATCGATGTGTTCTCATGAGCGTGCATCTGATCCAGATAACGTTTGAGCGTGGTTGGGTTTAATAATGATGATTCAACAGTTAATTGTCCTCTTGTCTTTCCAGTTCCAATACTACAATGCCAAGAAGATCAATCAGTACGAGGGTGGTAAACTCATGGAGGGATACCGAGACTTCCCGCTAAACGAGAACGAGCATTTCAATTTCCTGCGCGTCAACACAAACATCAGCACAGTCCATGTCCCAACAAATGTATACGACCAATGTGAGTATGCTAATTGAAGAGTGATGAAAAGACACCGCTCGCTAATAAGGCCTCAGTTTCGATTTCAAGTCAGCCGAGGATATTGCATGTACATGTTACTTTCTTGTCTTTAACCCATTTGCATCTGGGGATCCGCCGTGGCCTAGTGATTACGATGCCTGGCTCCCAAGCGTGAGTTCGCAGGTTCGAGTCTCCGCTGGATCCCCAAGCGGGTTGGCCTGGTCGCTATATAAATGTTTGGCGTTGTGGAAGGCTGTCTATGGTCCTTCTGCAGCTGAGAGACCCCTTGGAATTATTCGTGAAGAGAAGGGAATTTCTTCCCGGTTCTCGTCGCGATATGATCTAAGCGATGCTAAAACCAATTCCTTCCTTCCTTCCCATTTGTATCTGGAGAGCTTTCAACAGGACTAGTACTCAACAAATAATTATTAATATTTGGGAAAAAAATGAGAAGAGATTGTTGAAACCAACAGGAACAACTCTTAATGAAATATTTGTCCAAACGTTTCTCTGTAAATGAGATTGCTTTATTTATCAGACCCTTTTGAGTAAATTACCTTCATTATCTGACAAATATTTCATCATCATCTATCAAAATCATAATTCAAGAAAATAATGAAGAAATTCTGTTTTGTGTAACTTTAAGGATGAATTAAATGTTCTGTTTATTGTGTGTTTTTTTAATTTGATTTCTCGATTTTGAGAATATTTGCCAGTTTGTCAAGACGACAAGGGTAATTTGGGCATGAGAGAGTTAATCTTCTTCCTGTCACAAGATAACACAGGAAATGTCATCTTCATCCCACACTGACATACAGCCTGATTCATGACGTCAATCCACGATACGTTATATCCCCATCTTGCGTATTTCTGCCACATTGACAATAAATGTACTGGAGCCATATGTCAGAATTCACTAGTGCATATAAGAGGGATTTCCTGGGAGAAATCATCTAGTTTAAGAAGATCTATTCTACCTTTGTGTGTAAAACATGATATTTGTAGTTGTTTCTTGAATTCATATTCTTTGTGTTCAAAAATATATTGTTATCTTGTTCAATCAATTTTATCCCTAATATCAAATGAAGCTGGGGATACCTAAATACAATGTATTGTACTACTGTGCAACCCTGGGGCCCACCGGGCTACCGGGTAAACATGCCGGAGGGCCTCAGGGAAGATCCTTACCATTGGACTGAGTTACCCTCTTTAAATAAATATGATATTATTATTATTATTATTGTTATTATTATTATTATTATTATTATTATTATTATTATTATTATTATTATTATTATTATTATTATTATTATCATTATTATTATTATTATTATTATTATTATTATTATTATTATTATTATTATTATTGTTAGTCAGGGATTTTCAATGAAAAACATTGTATTTTGGGAAAGGGATTTTACCTGCTGTTTTTTATCTTACAATTGGCAAAATTTCCATTTGTTAGTTAAAAGTTTTGTATGTTCACCAATTTTATTTGAGTGCCTAATTAGTATATATGAATTAACTGATGTCAACGTGGTATAATCATGTGATCCGTGCTTCAGTATTTAAGAAATTCAATTTTGATCATGTAAATTCAATTTTGATCATGTAAATTCAATTTTGATCATGTAAATTCAATCATGTAAATTCAATTTTCAAGTGGTCAGTGCTTTGAAGTATTTGATAAATTCAATTCTGATCATGTAAATTCAATTTTCTTTATCGTTTATGCCAAATATATCAACAGCCAATTTGATAAAAAGTATTTCGTAAATTCAATTCTGATCATGTAAATTTAATTTTCTTTATCGTTTATGCCAAATATATCAATTCAGATATGAGTTCATAGTTGCACGCTCAGCCCCGAGCACTATGTGAGGTGGTGGATGTGACATTGGGGTTTATTCAGGGTGAATGCCTGCGGAATGAGTCAGTGAGGGAAATCTTTATGGTCTGTAACAGATAGATCTCACAATATTGCCGCTGTTCTCCCGCAATACAACAAGTGCCTCAAACAGATTCATTTCAATCAGGAAATGAATATTTGATGACAATCTTGTGGCTTTCTTGCCCTGTCAGGTCCGTTTCCCGTAGATCATCTTGTTCGGCATGCAAATTCCACAATCGTAGGCCACGCCAAGGCCAAGGCAGCTCGCATGTGCTTCTAATGTGTTCCTGCGTGTAAAAAGATGCTTTTATGATTTGGGCTGTATTAAATATTTGGTATCACAGAGTTGAGTGCAAATGTATATACTACTTTACCAAAAGAAGTTATCAATTTTGGGCTGTATTAAATATTTGGTATCACAGAGTTGACTACTTTACCAAAAGAAGTTATCAATTTTTGGGCTGTATTAAATATTTGGTATCATAGAGTTGAGTGCGTATGTATATACTACTTTACCAAAAGAAGTTATCAATTTTTGGGCTGTATTAGATATTTGGTATCACAGAGTTGAGTGCGTATGTATATACTACTTTACCAAAAGAAGTTATCAATTTTTGGGCTGTATTAGATATTTGGTATCACAGAGTTGAGTGCAAATGTATATACTACTTTACCAAAAGAAGTTATTAATTTTTGGGCTGTATTGAATATTTGTGGTTGTATATTTGAATATATTTGGCATCATTGAGTTGGGTGCGAATGTATATATTATTTCACTAAAAATTGTTATTAATATTTTGGTTGTATTGAATATTCAATGTTGTATATTTAAATATATTCGGCCTGTATGCATTATAGAGTTGGATACATGTGTATATATTATTTTATTTTTGAGAAAGTTTTCCATTTTGTTTGTATGGTACGTGGAGATGCACATTTCTTCATTCTTGTACAATTGGATAGTTTCATACTTAGATAAAATCCTGCACTTTAATAATGCTGTCTGCTCATGTCATTTTGCAAATATTTTTTTAATGTCACTGTGCTCTAGAAGACGTTCAGGAGAATGCTATGTTCTTATTCAAATTCAGATATAATTGTCAAATATGTTTACAAAATATTTTCTTGTATAAAAGAAAGTTTAGCGATTCATCTCATCAGATGGGCAATTGAAAAGTTTGACACCTCTTAAGAATCATTTATTTAACCCACTCATTCTCACTAAACATAAAAATTACAAAATATTTTGAACATAAATGTTTACAATAAAACCACCAACTTTTCTCTAAAGATTCTTCAAAATCTTGCTTTATTTCCTTATTATTTCTTTAGCTTAACAATATATTGTAATAACTATTAGTGTTATGCATCTGGGGTAATACAATGAATGCAACTATTTATGCTTAAGTTTGTGATTTGCTGAAAAATATTGATACTTCCAATGAAATTCTGTGTATTTAGAGAATTTGAAAGATTAGATTTGTTTTGCTTCTTTAAAAAAATTAGGCAAACAATATAAATTACAGATAAAACTTTTTAATATGATTCTAAGTAATACCTTTATTTAATGCACCTCTGAATATATTTATTATAGTTTGTGTTTTTCCGTCAGATAAACCACCTGATGTCCTATTACCGTATTTGCCTGATTAAGCGCACTGTCTTAAATAAAATAGCCCCCCAATTTTTCGGCGATTTTGGAGGACCAGCAAGCGCCAAAGATCGTCTCCTCACGTTAAACTTCTACTGTTTTAGTAGAACGAGAAGGTATATAGATGCTTGCAATCTATCGGTCATTTCTTGTTGCGGTACGCTACACCGCGATAGGCACTCATTGGGGGGGTGCGGTTATACAAATGTTTGACAAAACCCCTGCTACAGAAAAATTTCCCAACTTGCACCCGCACGGTGCGCTTAATCGGGCGAATACAGTAGTCCAATAGATCTGAATCATCAACAATGTGCTTCATAATATATCTTCTCTTTCTCTAATTTTCTAGCAAAAAGAATCATGGAGGACGCATACTGGTCGCAAGCTTTAGATCCAGTCTTTAGGAAGAACTATGAGAAAGATCCAACGTTAACGTGGCAATATTTCGGAAGTGCCTCCGGTTTATTCAGGAACTTCCCTGGTAAGACATCTATGAGTACTGTGAATGATTGCTATTGGGGTCCCACAATGACCAAATATTCTACCGGCCTGGTAGGTCTAGTGGGATATGAAATCTTACTGGCCTAACCTCAAATTTCTAGTACTCTGAAAACCCAGTGCTTAATATTGCAAAACTATAGACAATTTCACAATATACATGAAAAAGAATGAACTGGAACTCATATCATTAATGATAGATTAATTAATGTCAATACTTATTTCATAACTAAAACTTGCTTGATAAAGAGCATTGCAATTATGCCATTTTCTTCACACTTGCATTGTTGGTTATATGGTGTTTCTCATCTTTGGTAAAGCATTGGTCTGGATTGTAAACAATAAATTCTGTATTTTAAGCAATCAATTGATAAAACTTGATCTTGAGTTTATTCGAGACAAATTCATTATCCCCATGTTCTGATTTTTCATAAGCGAATGAGCCAAGAGTTTTGTCAAAAACATCAAGCCATTTAACATTTCTATGGCTTTGTCGTTTCATTGTGTTAAGTTCTTTAGAAAACAAGAATCAAAAGATAATGATTGGAAATTTTCAAGCCAATGTGAAACAAATATTGAAGAAAACCATTTCTCAAAGATTCTTTATTGAGCAAAATGATTTGTCTCATTATCCCCAGTTTGGTTTATTAAGCATGTATGGGTTATTAATTAACCCTTATGCTGCTAGTAGCTAATTTGGCCAATACTAAATGATGCACAAAAGCAGAAAGATGACTCAAACCCTTGCATATGGGTACTCATCTGAGAGTACTCAGCAAGAGCTTTCCAATGAATACCAACATGACAGGGTTTAAGTGGTTTTCAAATATTTTTGCATTCGTATGCTTTGGATGACAGTAGCCTCAGCATTGGATGGGTTCACAATCAGTTTCACAATCCGTTCATTGCTTTTGGAGCCCTGATGAGAGTCATTATTGCAGGATAAGAGATATACATTTTCAGCCTACTACCCGTTTGTTGTGGGCATGATTTGGTTAATTCATTGCAGTTCCATGTTCCATGTATCGTTTTTGTTACTATCATTATTACATAATTCTCCTGTTGCAGACTCTGTATTTTCCCTGCTGCCTTCACAAGGCGATGGTTACTTAATTTATTGGTTCCCGGATCCGCCGATCAAAGTGGAATAGACCCGATGGGAAAATAAATGTAATCCCCCCCACTTTATTTTGTGCTCTGCCACCGAGCTGTAAGTAGGTACACCAAACCTGAAATATATTTACCATGGATGGTAATAAAACTACAAAACTACAAGAATGTTAATACCAGAGCAATACAACATTACAATAGCAATGCAATACAGTGTTGTTGAAATGCATTATCTTATTAAAAAATCATTCTTTTGATACTCAAAAATGTGGTTAAAGTATGTAATTAAGTACTAGCCAAAAAATCACTTTATTTTTTTACCTCCTTCCCGACTGTTTTCTTACTTATATTTCAGTGTGTTAAAGATTTTTTTAAAAAATCATCTTTATTTTTAATTACCTCCCTCCCGACCCTGTAAGATTGGTCTGGGAAGAATCCGGGAACCAATAAATCAAGTAACCGTCGCCCAAGAGCCACCATAGTGTATCATACTGTTTACCTTGCAGCAGCCATATGGCTCAGCAATGCAGCATCACCTAGACTTGTATAATTTGTCTAATATGTTTTACATCCTAAAAATTCTTTTAGTATATCATTTATCACTGGGGATCCAGCTAGACACTAGCCCCATAGCCAATGGCTACAGAAAATTGTGTTGGGCTGTAATAATATCTGCCTTTGTAGCCCGGCTGGCTATAAGAAAAGTGAAATTTTAAGATAATGCTCAGAGCAATATCAATAATAAATTTGACACATCAGTTGTCCTTTGGTAAAATTTCAATATGCTATAGAATAGTGAAAAGATAGCTTACGCCTTTAGAAATTGTTTTAGGGAAGAACTGCAGCATTTAGAAAATCTAGGACTATGAGATATTGGGTTGGGCCATGGCGATCTGGAAACATGAAGTCCTTTGGTCTCTTAAAGTTTTTAAACAAAGCCTAACCCCTGATCACTAAAGTTAAACTATGGAAGCACACCTTGCAGTATGGACTGCACATTGTACTATCATCAAATTCACTATTTCTATCAGCTACTAAAATGATTTAGATTGTACACAAACAATTTCATAAATTCACTGATGTAAGTCAATATGAAAACCTGCTTTTATGCTTCAAACCTGAAACTGCCCAATCTTATAGTCAATATTCGAAGGTAATACCCAATTTGCATCAAAAAGGTTACCTATCTTTTCAGATGTTATACATATATATATATATATATATATATATATATATATATATATATATATATATATATATATATATATATATATATATATATATACATATATATTTATATATATTGTGTATATAGCTTTAATGGCCTCTTGTTTTTGAGGCTGCGGTCCTGTAATTGTTCCTTAGCAACACTGTTCTAGAGACTGCAGTGGTGTCCGCGGCAGATTGATGGGGTCCCCGCCGTACGGCTGCACCCTGGGCTTCCCCTGTGATTGCCCGGGCTCTAATCTATAGCTGTTTAGCTTGACGTGGCCGGCTCGAATGCTCTGCTATTATGAGTGTTTGGAGGAACTAATGAATACTATAATTCCTTCGATGCCAGGGTTGCAGCGCTTGTCACTGATGCTGTGTAGGCTTGCACTAGCCGCTGGGAACTGTAGCGTTCTGTAATGATGAAGGGGGGGGGGGGGGGGGGGGGGTCAGTTGTGCAATGCCCTTTTCCTGAGAGTGGGGGTGGGGGGGGGAAGTCAAAGATGATGTCACCTGTATCTGTCACTATTATTGCATACACTTCATGTCAACCATTATATCAAATACAAACAGGTAACCTTAGATGATGATGACCAGGAGAGGGGGATGATATAGGGTGAGTCTTGCCGAGGAAGGGGGGTCATGTAGGGGGTAGTTAATCAATATTTCAAGGCTACCTCTGTAATAAATAACCAGGCTAATGTTACCTGTCTCAGTTCTTCAGTGACACCAGCGTCGAGCCATCTAGATATGGCATTTTCAAACAAATTAGAAACTGAGAAAAGATGAGCCCCCGGGCGGGGAGAGAAGTTAATCAATATTTCAAGGCTGCTGCTGTGATGGATGGAAAGATCAAGGCTGATATTACATGTTACTGTTCTACAGTGACACGGGAGATTTCTCTCAAAATGCCATATTAATTACTCATTCATGCTTGAGTTTCTCCTGAACTTGGCTTTTGTATCTATAATACTGAACAAAAACCTGGGAATCAAGAATGATTTTCACAGATATTTTAGGAGAGCTTTTGGTAGTGTTCTGATTCATGTTTCTCCTATAGATATTTTCCTAAAAATGTTTTCATCTGAGTTTTTTTACCAAAGTTTTCAGGGTGCTTTAAAACAAACTGAGTGATGATGAGGACTGTTTGGGGGAACAAGGAGAAAATCAAGGCCTTCTCTGTAAGGGAAGGATGCCTGGACACTAATATTTTTTTTGTTTGTGCGTTTTGTGAATGTTCTGTATCAATATGAAGCAGGTTGTTTGAGCTGGTCAATGCAGGGCAGCTTGTGGGAGTGATGCAGCAGCTAGGACAGCTGTTTCCTGCTGCTCTTTATTCTCTACGATGGCTCGGCGGCCAATGAATAGTGAGCTGGCATATCCTCCCACATCCTTTCTCACCACCACGTCGCTCAATGGAAGCCTCTATCACACCCCTCATCAGCACCTGCTCTGATCAGGGATTTTCAGGACAATATCATGTGGATTTCACCTCCAGAGGTTCATTAGCAAGATTGCATTTAATGGGAGGTCCTCACAGTCGGAAAAAGTGGACATTTTCTGGCCCATCTTAAAAACTTATTATAGGGACTACTTAGCAAGAATAATTATTATTATTATCATTATCATTATTATTATTATTGTTATCATTATTATTATTATGAATATTATTATTATTATTATTTTTATTATTATTATTTTTATTATATTTATTATTACTATTATTTATCATTATTATCTACTACTACTACTACTACTACTACTACTACTACTACTACTACTACTACTACTACTACTACTACTACTACTACTAGTAATAATAATAATAATGATAATAATAATAATAATAATGATAATAATAATTATAATGATAATGAAAATGCTGATTATAAGAAGAAGAAAACATATATTAATAAGAATATAAAATTAATAAGTAAAGTTTTATCTCATAGCATGCGAATTTGTTCTAGAAATGGGTAGCCATGTTATTTTTGCAGTATCTTGACCTATATTTCTGACGCCTAGGGGCTATGAATAGCTGTATGCAGCAATAATGGTTGAGCTGACACTACTGTCACGAGTGGTGCCAGCCAGCCCACACTAGTGTGCATTGCTATTCACACAAAATAACCACAGCAATTTTCAACTTGTCACTTTTCCATTCCTGTGGAATTGGATTTGAACGAATGTGCTT
The DNA here is from genome assembly GCA_963942565.1 of Maea johnstoni. Lineage (NCBI taxonomy): Eukaryota > Metazoa > Annelida > Polychaeta > Spionida > Magelonidae > Maea > Maea johnstoni. Next base: position 14,954,104 of record OZ012687.1, on the reverse strand, counting down.
GGTGTGCTTTCCGGCTGTGCAAACATTGTTTAGTTTGGGATGGATGAGCTTGGGGCTCTCTTCGCGCCGTGGCAGGGGATTTACGCTCCAGCTTATCGCAATATCCCAGATATTCTGTGATTGGTTGATAGGAGGCTCTCCGCTCGGTGAGCATTCAGCCAATCAGGGCATATTAACATTTCTCTGCAGATGTACATTTTGACTCTTTTATAAAAAGATTGATGAATTGTTTTCATTTCCTATGGCTAGTCACCCATTTACTGAGCTTTTATATTTTCTCTTAGTTCATCCGCGGTGCTTTCCCAAACCTGCTGAAAACTGATATATCATTATCTACCTCTCCTGCTTATTTGCGCACAATTTGTTATTATTAAGAAAAGGAAAGGTTTTGACCTTGACCTTAGATATTGCGCGTGGCATATTTAATATTTGGAAAAAAGATTTTTGACCTTAACCTACTCCAAGATTGAAATATTTTCAGTTTCTATTTCTACTTATTAATGCTTTATTCCATTTGGCATTATAGGTTTTACCATTCAGAGATTTCATTCCATTTAGAAATTTGATCATTTCCTTTTTTACATTATGAATATATTACAGAGTTGATTAAACCTGCCATCTTTTAAATAAATTAAAGAAAGCCGTTGTTTTGAAGGTATGCACTGGGATTCTAAGGGCAAAGTTGATGTGTATGATGCCCGCCAAACAGGATGGTAAGATCTAACTGAACCAGTTGTACTATCACAATAACTACACTTTTTGATTTTTTAGAGGTGGATATATTTTACATTTGAATTTCAGTCCTCCATCTTTCTCCTCTCTTGAGGCATAATGCACCTTATACTCAACATTGGCAATCAAGCAATATTCTTTGTGTAATATGCTCAAAAGATTCCCTATGTTTTCCTTTGTTTTACTTAAGCACCCTGTACTCAGAGTTGACATCTGGAGGGTACTTAACTTCAAAGTTACCCTTCTCTTCTTCTGGTTGCAAAGTGCAATGTATACTCAACATTTTCCAGTGACATACTGCACCTGATAGTCAACATTGGTAATTCAGTAATATTCTTTGTTCAATTGGATCCGAAACTTCACTTTTTCCCATGTGCCATAATGCACCTGATACTCAACATTGGTAATTAGGCAAGATAAATGATTTCATACACAAAATTGCCTCCTCTCCTAGTGGCATCATTTACATAGCTGAACATCGGCAAATAAATCATATTATTCATGTACAATTAAAAAAGTTCCCTACAGGCAATTACTGTAGATCTTTTTGATATTTCCTGAAAGAGAAGTGTGTTATCATGTCTACCTTTACCAATTGAAATGAGAGTGTCTGAGAAATCTTGGGATTTTCCAGGGAAATCGTGACAAACCCCTAAGGATTTCTTGTTACTCTGAAGCTCCATTTGGCAAAGTTATGTATTTGGTACATGCAATTACCAAACAATACTGTAGGTGAATGTTGAATGTCTTAAAACGTTTTGGGTTCCAAATTAGGAGAACCCTCTCTCTCTGGTATCTCAACCCCATTGAGTATCCCTCCTTACTCACCATTTCCTTTTCTAACAGCACTTCTCTTGTAGGAACTGACCAATGACATTTGGAGCACACTGGAAAATATGCCTATCTCTGTGACTTAGAATGATAGCTTGATCTGCCTAACTTTATGACTAGGTGGACATCCTAGGACAGAGGCAGGAACAATGGGTATTAGTGTATTTGAAATTAGAGTGTTGGGATGTGATATTTAATGCTACTCTATTTGTAGGGGCTAAATGGCACATTGACCACACTGGCGTTGATACCTATGACTGTAGGGCAAGGCCGTGGTAAGAAAACAAGAGTAATAATCATGACGCATGATGAAGTTTGTGACATTGTTAATTAGTGCTAATTGGTGCTAGCTAATTAGGCTGAGATGCATGGATAATGTCATTGTTCCCTAAACATTGTCATGTATGATTTAGTATTCTGTAAGCAAGCATTCGCATGCTTTGTGGTCAATGTTTGATATTGTACATATTCTGCATTAACTTTATTGTAATGGAGTGATTATTTAGATCCATGAATATAATGAAAGGAATAAGCATTTCCTTCATAATGATTTTTATCATCAAAATGGCCATACCACATAGTGTCATATTTAAAAACCTGATAACGAAAAAATCAAATTTCTAATTCTTGCAACCAATATTTTTAGATATTTTTATGCCATCTGAGCAGCATGTTAGTGTCTGATTTTAACCCAGACCTCAAGGCTTGAAGATTTATTACACGTTGATAATTTATAGGGATCGTCCAATCAATTGGACATACGATTAATTGCTCATTCAACCTCTGATTTTGATGATCGATTGCAATTTTTTAAGATTGATTATTTTAAAAGCTTTTTGAAAAAATAACTTGTATCTAGAAACAGCCTTTTGTTCAAGTGAGACACACCTGACTTAAGCATGCACAATCTTAATTAATATCAAGCAGTGATGTAACAAGTAAAACTAAGGGATTCAAGTTTTTTTTTAAAGAGGGTTAGATTAGCTCCTTTACAAATATGGAGCCAATAACCCTTGAACAAGCCAAGACTTAACCAAAGGAAAACTGCGCATTTTCAATTTTGATTATTAATCGATCATCGGTCGTTCAGATGAACCGATGATTGATCTTGAAAATAGTGCCCGATTCCAAACACTAATAATTTACGTTAGCATTGTGTGGGTGCTTGGTGTTTGTGCTATAGATACTTATGGTCAGTCTTCCTTGTCCCTTTCCTGGTCATTCATCTCTTTCTTTCTCCTTACACCTGGCATTATCTCTCTGCTATTGTTATCCCATATTATCTTTGTCTTTTAGCTTGTTTGTCTCGTTATCTTTTTGCCTCTGTGTAGTTCATTGCAATGTAAGCTTTGACCCTTTAGCTTCTGAAATGCTCACATGGTCTGACACACCTTGATAACAAAGCCATGATTTTAGAAATAATCAACTGAATTATTCCTGTTTGGTTTAACCCATTCACACTCAGAGCAGCCAAAAGAGGCCTGACAGATTTGGAAATATTTTACTTACAAAAGGATTTTATTGAAAATATTTGAAGGAGGAATGTTGAAGAGAAGTCAAACAACAACTCTCCTTCAAACATTTTATGAAATTTTGCTTTGTTCACATGTTATTTTCAAAAGTATGAAAAAAGCAGACGATACCTTCCAGAGAAACTCTGAGTGTCAATGGGTAAAAAAACATTCTACAAACCTTTTTCAAATCTATTTTATAAGCTATGTTTCATGTTATCAGGCCCTGTGTGCAGTAGTAGAAATGGGTTTATATAAACTGTATCAATCCTGTGTGAAATCAGTCCCAGCATTCACAGTTTAGATGTAATATTTTAGTTAGGCATTGGAGATAGTTAAGTAAGTCAGGTATTTTCTCATAATAGGGAAGGTGAGTTTTTCTGAGGTTGATTCTAAAGATCCAAAGATAAAGGAAAATACATTTTTTTTTTCATCTAGTCTTAGCAAAAATGTAGTTCATACTACATATAAAACATGTCAACTGGCTGGATAAAACTTAACTAGATTAAATTTGATGGAGATTGTGTGTGAGATTTATTAAATTTCATTCATGTAAGATCAATCTTTTTACATCTAAAAAATCTGTTGCATAGAAACAAAGTTAGCAAATCTCGACAAAAAGTATGGAAGATGCAGAAAAGCCAACTCTTGCCAGATGAAGCTTTCATTATTGAAGTTTTCCTAGAACAAACCAAGGAAAATAACAGGATTTCCTAGAAAGTCTGAGCTACATTAAGTGAAGTTAGTCTGATTTGAGAAATCATATTTAGCATTGTACAAATGGTCTTAAAACTTGCAATATAACCTAAACTATTACATATTAGTGTTTTTTGAAATGTTAGATAGAATAGTGTTTTACTCGACAAGAGTATCAACTTTCACTCAGATATTTCATGAAATATAGCATTGTCATCGTTATGCCATTCACACTCAGAGTTTCTCCAGACAGTATCGTCTGCTACTCTCATACTTTTGAAAATAAATTGGAGATAAGGGCAAAATTTGACAATATATTTGAAGGGGTGTTGCTGTTTAGGTACTGATAAACACTTCTCCTTCAAATATTTTTCCAAATAAATGGTTTTGTTTGAAAAATATTTCATAAATCATCAGGCCTGTTTTGGCTGCTCTAAGTGTGAATGGGTTAACCCTTATGTTGCTGGAGGCTAATTTTGCAAATACAAAATAATGCAAAAAAGCTGAAAAATGACTGAAACCCTGGCATTTGGGTACTTATCTGAGAGTAATGAATACCAACACGACAGGTTTTAGATGGTTTTCAAAAGTCTTTGCATTCTTTTGCTTTGGACGAAAATATAGCCTCAGAATTGGAAGGATTAATGGATTTTTCAGAGATTTGCGGTCCTAAATTAGTTATGTTGTTCTCCTTATCCAGGTATATCCAGGCCGCCACGCACCCCAAGGATATCGTCATCCTGGTGGATGCCAGTGGGAGCATGACGGGTCTTCGCATGGAGATCGCCAAAGTCACCATAGAGAAAATACTGCAGACTCTTAGCGATGATGACTTCTTTAATATCATAGTTGTAAGTATAATGTCTATACATTTGTAACTTCATATAGACCTTTATTTATGTAGAAATATATGAACTATGTGTCCATTTAATGAAATATCGGATCATATGCATAAAAGTAAGACCCTGCGATCATTAACATAACGATTAAGGAACTATAGTTTTCACATCCAAACTCATTACTTTGTAAAAAAAATGTAATCGAAAGTTATTGCTCATAATTTTATAGAATATTTATGTCCAGATAGAGAAAATGAATTTGCCCATTTGCATCTTCTGTTTGACTTAGCTCTACTTCTTTAAATATTTCCTGTGTGCACACTTGAGAAGCCACAGGGTTTACCCACTCATGCCTAGAACACCCCAAAAATACCTGACTAATTTGGTGACGTCTTTCTCATGTTGGGAAAAATATGTACAGGAGAAATGTTAACATGAATAATTTATGCTTTGTACCTAAAGATTGCCAACTTTAAAATGTACAAAATATGATGCGATGTCAATATTCCCTTAATGATACTTAAAGGTCCCAGGGACCTAATCTTATTAAATTTACCACTGTCAGTTTCAGAAATCTTGCTTATGATCAGCTAACTGCCTCTTAACCCATTAATGCTTAAAAGTTCCTTTAGAAATTGTCGTCTGGATCTATAATAATTATGACAATAACTTTGCAATTGAAAATTATTTTACAAAATATTTGAAGGGGAGTTGTTGGCAACGTTCTAATTAACATTTCTCCTTCAAATATTTTCCCAAATACACTTTTGCTTGAAAGATTTCGTCAAAATTGTCAGGCTGTTTTGGCCGCTGCGAGCGTTAATGAATTAAAGCGGTTAGTCTAGGTAGCAATTAAGTCAATTTCATGTATATTCTTAAACAATACAACACAGTACTTCATTTTTCTGATACGATACTTTTTCCCATTCGATCTTGGTATTTGGTATCAAATCCAGTAAAGGTATCATATTAACCCTTGCACATCTGGAATGAACACATCATCTGACACCATTGAAATTATACTGAAAGAAAAAGAAATTATAACAATGCCTCATCAAATAGGTCAAGTGATATTTTCTCTGATGAGTAATATTCAAAGTTGTCATCACCCATGCATTCACTATTTAAGCCCTTATGCTGCTGGTGGCTAATTTGGCCAATACAAAATGATGCAATAAACCTGATAAATGACTGAAACCCTGGCACATGGGTACTCACCTGGGAGTACTCAGCGAGAGCTAACCAATTAATACCAACATGACAAGGTTAAGAAGGTCTTCAATAATCTTTGCGTCATTGGGCTTTGGACAAAAGTAGCCTCAGCATTGGAAGGGTTAAATATTATTTTATGATGAGTAATATTCAAGTTGTCATCACCCATGCATTCCCTATTTAAATTGGTTAACAGTTTTATTCACTAAATGTTTTCTGTCTCCTTGTTTTTCAGTTCAATGAGGAGCCTTGGTATGTGGATAGCTGCTTTAACAAGACATTAGTCCAGGCCAATGCTGATAATAAGAAGGTAGACTGCTCATTGTCTCGTGTTACCGCAGCCATTCGCAGGCCGTCTGTCCGTGCGTTCCACCCATAGAGTATCGGCAAGGTCCCGCCGCAGCTATCCGCACATGTTTCACAAAAGACGAGTACATCGGAGAAATATTCCGAGAAACACTATTGGGCAAAGCATCAATATATGTTCTCAACCAAAGAAATCTATTTCAATGATGTCTGCTTTATTTGTGAAATGATATTGGGCAATGCATCCATATTTGTTTGCGTTGTGATATTTCAATTAATTCCATGCTGCTGTCAATAATATGTTGGGGATATGAATCCCTGATGTATCTCTCATGAGAAGATATGAAATGATATTGGGCAATGCATCAGTATATATTTGTGTTGCAATATTTCAATTAATTCCATGCTGCTGACAATAATATGTTGGGGATATGAATCCCTGATGTATCTCTCATGAGAAGTATGAAATGATGTTGGGCAATGCATCAGTATATATTCGCGTTGCAATATTTCAATCATGTCAGTTATGCTAAAAATATTATATTGGGGATATGAATCCCTGACATATTCCTCATGAGAAGTTATAAAATGATATTTGGCAATGCATATTTGTTGTCGTTGCAATATTTTGATGATGTCTGCTTGGTTTGAGAAACATGGACAATGCGGTAAGGTTTTCTTGTCGCTCTGTGGTTGCATGGGTAAAGTCTCTTTCAGTCCTTGTAGTATATTTCACCGCTACAATTACGGCAGATGATACCGTAATATCTTGCCTGTCAGCAGCAGCCTCCAATTACCTACAAGCTGTGATAAGTACTGATAAGATAGTAGTGCATTTGTTTTACTGTGCAAATTGATGACGGTTCTTGAGATATGAGCTTTGAGATATTTGACTGAAAGTTGTTGTTGATATTTTTCAATCATATTCATTTACACCTGGCAATTAAACTATAATCTAGCAGAAATTGGCAATTTTCTTGATATCCAAGTGATAATGTTAATTACTAGTATACATACACTTCACATCCTGTGATATATTTACAAAGGTATGAAATATAATAGGTTTAACACTTAATTGGCCAACTTTCAGCTTTAAGGTAAGACATTATACACCAATTCCCCAAAAATTGGTAATGTTTACAAGAAAAAGAGTTGTACATATTTAAGTAACATGCATCTTTTGGATAATGCATAAAAACAAGAAGGTTAATTTTATCTCTATGACTTTAATACCTTTTCAATATCTCTATTAAATGGATAATTTTTCAACACAAAAGGATTTGATGGTTAGTCCATCTCAATGGTATTTTTCTCATACCTTTTTTTTCTTATAAAGTTCTCGCTTAAATTATTTGGTTCAATGATTGGTTGCAAACAGAAAGGCTATCCAGGTTGCTATACTAAAAGAAACAGAGTCATTGATTAAGATAATTTGTCCACCCATTTTCCATGTTGTGACACTTGATACATGGGGAGCACTCTCCATTTGAGCGAGAAAACTAGGAAAGTGTAAACACACCTTGTAAGCCGTTCGCGGCAGGTACCGTGCCTGTAGAAATTGATTCACAGGTGTGTTAGTTACTGTAGAATAGGAAATGATTCCAAGCATGCAATTAATCCAAATTTACCGAATTAGAAAATTTCGGTATAATTGAATTTGGATTAAAGTATGCCTCCATATGTGTTAATGCGTAATAATGACTGTTCGGTAAAATTAAATTCGGAAGAGTCATTTTTGGTCAAATGCGGTATATTTGCACCATGGATTAATTCCTATTCTACAGTACTTTGTGTGTGTGTATCTATGATAGTGTATCACATTGGCAAGTGCACTGTGAGGCCCCTCATAATCAATAGACCGGTATAGGAGGAGGTGGATGAGAGAGGTGAGGGGGGGGGGGGGGGGGGGGGGTAGATCAATATCGCAGGTTTCATTAGCACTCCAACAGGCACCGACATTAGTACTAGCTCGCCTGCCCCGGCAAGTGAATTTTGGAAAAAAGCGCTTTCGGGCAAGTACATTTTAGTTTGCACTTGCCCGAATGGACAAGCTGATTTTCTGAGCAGTATACACATGTTTATATAGAAAACGGCACAAATTCCTAGAAAAAAGGCTAAAAAGCAACACAATTAAAAAGAAAATGGTTTTAAAATGATTTAATCCATGATAAATAATACATGCCATTCTAGCACATACGTTATAAAGCCAAAAGCAAGCCAAATATTATGTCGAGCAAGTTAAAGTCATTAACAATTTGCCCGGCATGGCATTTAAGTTAGTTCTGAAACTTATGTTGGTGCCTGTCCAATACATAACTCCTTTGCTCTTCATCAAAACCCAAAGGCATATACTAATTTTGGTGATATCTTTCTGAGAGAGCATTTCTTTAGGAAATATTTGGAAGTTGTTAACAACACTTTTTCATTTTTACATTTACATTTTCAACTGAAAACATGACTAGCAATCCTTTTTGATTGCCATTTCACCTAAAATGCATCATTTCAGTATTTATTTGATAAATTGTTTTGAGCTTTACAATGGTGAGAATTAGATTCATTATTTTGACCCTTGTGCATGTTTAATATCATTCTGTTTTATTTTTCAGAGACTAGAGACAGCTTTTGAAGGAATAAAAACTGAAAATATTGCACGTTTTGATAAAGCCTTAGCTGAAGCCTTTGAATTGCTGGAGGATGTAAGTTTGGCATGAAATGTACATGTGCAGCCACCTAGGTGTTTTTATTCATCATCCCGTGAACCATGTTTGACTCGTACTGGTGCCTTGTATCACTGTGTTATCATCCCCTATTGTTTCTGTACAGTGAACCATGTTTCCGTGGTGTACGGTGCTCTGTTTCAACATGTACAGCGTGCTATATTTTCCAAGTGTTGCGTCCCATGCTTGACCGGTTTTGTTGTTTCCTTCTTTAGTTGTGTTATTAATGGTGGTGTGTTCATCCTGTAGCAGTAAGGCATGCAGTAGCATGAAAGCAGTGGGTCTTAATTGGGAGGATGAAGGGAGGGCAAAGTACACCCCTCCCCCTCAAAAACAGTTTCTCATCACCTAGTAGGGCTACCCCTATAGCCGAGTGGTTAGAGCATTGTGCTTCAACTGCTTGCTGTTTCTCACCACCTCTAAAAGTCCTGGGTTCAAAATCAGCTAAAGGCATGTGAGAAAGTTGCCATTTGATAAGGTTTTGCTGATAGTTTTCTCCAGGCATTGTCATTTTTCCACCATAAAAATAATTGGCTTCAGTCAGCATTAGCATGGACGGCCGTGTAGTCTAAGGCGCCGCCACTGACTGCGCGCTGTCTCTCACCTCTTCCTGGGTTCGAATCCCGGCCTGGGCATGTGAGAAAGTTGCCAGTGACTTGGGGTTAGGCGTTGGTTTTTGCCGGATACTCCGGTTTCCTCCACTACTTATAACTGGCTAGTCACGAATTAGCCACAATTGGCATAAATGTGACGAAAAACAAAAATTCCAAATCCAAATCCAAATCAACATTAGCATGGAAGAAAATCTAACAATAAACAAAACTCCAAATCCACTTCACATGTTACAAAGAATTGGAGTATACTCTGTGATGATGGGTTGCATACAGGCGTCTGAATTAAGCTGAAATAAAATAAGACTCACTGATGGGCTTGTTTTTGCTTTTAAGGGTTGGCCAACCCATTATTGTTTGAATATTGAAAATCACTACAAACGTTCTTATACTCCTATAAATCACCTTTCACCTCTTGAAAGCCATTCAGACTTGAAACATCCCCTGGATATTTGGTGTATTGCATGTTCGGTGATGAGAAACTCCTTTTTAGGCCTCTTGTTCAGTCACTGTATTGTGGGGAGCATGCTTTGTTTTCTGTTTCAATATGATGTAATTGTATTCATCCTCAATGTGGATTTTAGCCAATCAGCAACCTCAATACAAAATGCCTTGGACGCTGGTTGCTGATTGGCTGAAATCATACCCACCTACTCAAAGAATGAATTTTGGGTGAAAAGGACAATGTTAGCTGTTACCAGGGAATGTTCCCTCTTCGTAAGTCTGCAAAATAATTATGTTTCAAATATTTAATTTTAAGTGTTATGTATCTCTGTTTATGTAACATGTATGAACAGTAATCCTCAAAATATTGTGATGATTTTGCACTCTTTTTATAAACTTATAATCAGCCATGGTGGATCTTTTGATAATAAATTTAAGTTGCCTCTTTAAATGTTGAAACTTTTATGACAGCCTGAATATATTCTGTTGACATGAACTTATTTTTGTTTAGGCTGATATTTCAAATCTCATCAAAATAGAAACACATATCGATTTTTTGAAATGGTTTATCCTTAAATGGTCCTGAGGAATCTATAAGATATAACCATAAATTTTAGATACGGTCTGATATGTCACTATATCAGTCACTACTTTAGTCTATGATACTTATAGATGTAGATTCATCGCACCATCATACACATCAATGAAATAGTATACATCATTTTCTCTGGCTAGTCCAGTTGGACTAGTACATCATAGTTCCAATGTACATCATAGTTCCAATGAAATAGTATACATCATTTTCTCTGGCTAGTCCAGTTGGACTAGTACATCATAGTTCCAATGTACATCATAGTTCCAATGAAATAGTAGACATCATTTCTCTGGCTAGTCCAGTTGGACTAGTACATCATAGTTCCAATGTACATCATAGTTCCAATGAAATAGTATACATCATTTCTCTGGCTAGTCCAGTTGGACTAGTACATCATAGTTCCAATGTACATCATAGTTCCAATGAAATAGTATACATCATTTCTCTGGCTTGTCCAGTTGGACTGGTACATCATAGTTCCAATGAAATAGTATACATCATTTCTCTGGCTTGTCCAGTTGGACTGGTACATCATAGTTCTTGTTCTGGTTGTTTTTGTTGTTGTTGTTGTTGCTATGCTGGTGATTGTTGTAGATGGAGCGCGAGGACACTGGCGCGATGTGTAACAAAGCCATCATGGTCATCACTGATGGCGCACCTGAGAACCACGAGGAGGTCTTTGAAAAATATAACTGGCCAGAGAAAAATGTAAGCAGAACAACCACTTTTTCATATACTGCATGTACTGTAAATTCGGTAAAGATTGCGTTTTTTTGCGTTTTTTACTGTTTGGCCTCAGAAGCGAAATTGAAAATTTGCAATGATTAGTGCTGCCACTTTAAGTGTATAGCTGGCACTCCATGTTGCGACCAATTCGCAAAATTAAAAAACGCAAAAATTGATTTTCTGTAAATTCGCAAAATTTACTCTACACAATCTACAGTATACCATGTTAATTTTGTGCATGTAAAGTTATGCGCTTGGCAGGTAGGTGTATTTGATGCACAGATTATTTTGATTTGTGTGTGCGGGTTTTGAATCACAAGCTATCATGTCAACTTATATGAAGATACTAGCATGAGGATCAGAAATAATGTTGCACAATTTAATGAATGCAGACTCCAGGGGTTCGCGAAGTATGCATTGATTTAACTACCGCCAAATAAACAAAGTATACAGTATCAGTTTACTTCAGTTATGAACTTCATTAAAAATGTTATTTTCGAAATCATTATAGTCAAAGGTGTGTATTCAAAGCACCGTGGTTGAGATCCATGATACTGAAGCAACCAACTTAATTTCTAGAAAAAAGCATTATCCAAGGAACCTTCACGCAAAGTTTGAAAAACAAATGGTAGTGTCAGAAGTAATTCTACACCTTACTCCCAAATTCTACAATAAACACAATTTTATAGGCATCAGTACTACCATATCTTAACACTTCGAATGTGATCAAAATTATTGTGAACTAAATATAGGAATAATTTTTTCTATAATATGACAAACAAATTATTGTAAAATTATAACTTATTGGTAGAGAAGTTACAGATACAAAGCTTTTACAATATGTTTTAATTACATGTATGTAGATTTACCTCCCTCACTGGTAGAAAAGTTACAGATACAAAGGATTTGTATACCATACCTGTATCACATTATCTACATGTGCAAGTTTGTTTTACTACTATATTGGTAGAGGGGTTACAGATATGAGTACCTTTTTGGTTCTTAATTACAGGTGCGAGTATTTACCTACCTTATTGGCAGAGAAGTCACAGATACAAAACAGGTCAAGTGGATGGCTTGTGCCAATAAGGGTGTGTATTTCATTTTGATTAATTGTCACATTTTTGTAAGCAGAACTTTTCCTTAGTGGCAATATGGAAAGAGGACTTGTAACAGCTTCCCTCTAGATAATCCTAGATAATCCCTCTGTTTGATAATCCTAGTAAGGCCACTCCAATTTAATTACTTGTCTTACGAGCTTTTTTGGAAAAAAAAATCCTGTCAGACTCCAAAAAAAAAAAAAAAAAAGTCGACTTTGGTGTCTTACGGACGTAAGTGGTTGAGAAATTTTCTGTCAGACTCCAAAAAAAAAAAAAAAAAAAGTGCAAGTTTTAAAAATATGCATTGCAAGAACAAAGTATTTTGAATGAAATAAATTATAAACTTTCAAATAATGCACCGTGATTCATGAATACCAACTCATAGTTATTCATCATCATCATAAGTTATACAAGTTAACCCATCTTAACTTCAAATAGCCCTATCCCAAATGGTTTAAGATATGAACAGCCAGTTTAGCAATGGTTTCATGGACTAGTATAGCCCTCGTCTAGGTTTTTGGGACTTTCACCAGCCCGGGGCTAGTGCTAGTGTTGAGCCCTGACTCATTGTCATGATTCATTGCCATGAAAAAATCAAATAGAATGCAAATATAATCACCAGTTTATTTCACATGTTTATATTTTCAATCTATGACTACCATAGTATAGAACACAATAGCCCACCCAGTTGTATTCAAAGTTTCAACTATAGATAATTAATAGTACAGCATACTAACAAATAAGAACACTTAGACTAATTACAAATAAAAAGGGGCATGACCCTAGGGTACACATAAATATATGTTGTTTAGAGTGCATTTAAAATAAGCAAAATACTTTGAATTCTACCAAAAAAATAAATCAATCAAGCTGTACCTGAGTTCACTCAACAACTTGCAGCCTATTATGTACTATTCATGCCTGTCCCACCCAAAAACACATATTTTGGTATAATATCTCCAAGAAAAATACAATTGCAGAAACATTTGAAACACAAATGAGGAATTATAACAATTATTATAATACCATTTATTTCATGAGGGTGATTCAATCAAATACAAGCATTTATCAATGATGTGGCCTCAGATTCGAGTCCTGATGTATATCTCCCATCCTTCAGGCTACAGGGATATTGATCCTTTTTCGAAGTATTCTAATTTTCATATCTAAAGGCAAAGTTCTATGACTTGATGTTACTACTATGTATTGATAAGTGAATGAATATAAATGCAATAAAAATGACAAAATTACTCTACATTAAAACGTCAAGATCTAAGTGGGGCTCCCTCTATAATTATATATTTTATTATAAGTGCATTTACACAAGGTGCACTAACATACACATGTATGAATGAAGAACTTCCTATCAGTTCATTTCTGATAAAACACTGGACTTCCTGGATAAAGAATCTAAGATAAGTTCTAATAGTTTTCTGTTGGGGAAATACACCTCTCAGATCAAAATAGGGACAGTCCTCCAGGCACCTCCTTGGATCACAAAAGCATTTGCAAGGCCCCATACAGACATCTGTATACATTTTGTGTTAACTGGTAGTTGCTAGAAATTTGGTAATTTTGACTGACAAAAATGAAAAATTACCAGCTTAACTGGTATTAACCTTTAAATACACCAGACTTACATTTGACAAGCAGCCTTTACAAGAAACTTGTCTTTTGACTGGCCAGGGCTCGACACTATTAGGGTGAACCTATGGCCCCAGGCCAGTAAAAATTCCCAAAAACAGCTTCGGGCCAGTAAAAAAGACCTCAACTGGTCCTACAGGGCCAGTAAACATTTGGAGACATTCTTGTTAAAAAGTTTCCCCCTGAGAATGTCCCCAATTGTTTTTGAAATAAATGAAGATCAAATTTGTAAAGATAAGTGTTGTGGTGAATCTTATGCAATGCTCTTTCTTGTAATGTTAAAGAAAAAAGGTAGGGCCAGTAAAAATTTTGCAGAACCAGTAGATGCTAGGTGTTACCTGGTCCTACAGCCAGGCCAGTATCATTTTGAGTTAGCGTTGAGGCCTGCTGGCACTTGAGTACTCTTTATGTCACAGGTCAAGTGCCAGCCCTATGTGTTGTTTAAGCTCTATTAAATGAGTGGTCAAGTACGAGACATTCTGGTCCAGACCTACTCCCATCATGAAGACACTTGACAGCACCGGCAATCACTCGTAAAGATATCGTAAAGATGTGCGTTTGTTTGACATTCCTCTTTGTACTAGATATGCCTATTATGCGTGAAAACCATTAACTGCCTGCCGGTAATAGGCCGGCCTGTTCCCTGGCCTGTCTTTGAAATGGAACGCGCATAACAATGTCCGTCACCATGTGCTCCTCCGTCACCATGTGCTCCTCCGGAGAAGTATTTAAATGGGAGTTTTACGATAGTTTAAGTGGCACTCATTCTCTGACTTCAGAGGCTAGTGAGACATAAGCCTTTGTCAAGACTGGGGTGATTGAAATATCTGGATGCTAGCCTGAGTCGGCAGACGCATAAAAAAATAATAATAATAAAAAAAAAACATTTTTCAACTTTTTTTTTTATTTCAAAATGGCCCATTTCCTGGCGCCGGGGCTCGTAAGACAAGTAAATGAATTGGACTGGCCTAAGACTTTTCATTATCCCCTTTGTTCCTAGTTGAGAAATTGTGGGCACAGATTATGATAATGCTTTTATGTAATTGTCTCTGATGCTAGTTGACATAGTCATATGATACCAATATTTTGATCTATCAACCCATACATGCTTGAGAGTTACTTGTGAAATTGTCATCTGGATCTTTGATATTTTTGACAATAACTTGGAAATTAAGAATCGTTTTACAAAATATTTGAAGGAGAGTTATTGGTAATGTTCTGATTAACATTTCTCTTTCAAATATTTTCCCAACTACCGGTATATGCTTTTGCCTGAAAGATTTCCCCAAAAATGTCAGACTGGGTTTGGCCTCAGCAAGTATGGATGGGTTAACAATCTTTTGACAGAAGTACTCATAATACTTAAATTTTGATTGAAACTGGTGCATGAAGGTAGTTGAATTGTATTGTATCATTTCGTGTCATTAAAGACCACTCCTTACAGGAGTAGAATGATGTGGACTTGAAGATTAATGGAAAAAAATTGTATGCATTCTATTTTTAGGGTATTTTGCTCACATATCTACTCTGGCCGATGTACAAGAACATGTTCAGGTAAGCTGAATATTTCATTCCCATTTCGAAATACACTTAATTAAACTAATTTACATTTATTTCAGGTTTATGTAATTATCGGGAAGTAATGAACATGAAAATTATAGATTATGGAGCAGTTGACATCAGATTTTCATGGATGGCTTTGATTTTAATTCATGCATTCATTGATGTTCTACCCAGTACATTTTATGATAAAAATGTGATTGTTGATTAAATTACCCAAAAAGGCAACTCTAGGTCTCCTTATCCATTGAGTAACAAAAATAGATGAATACATATTATAGTACTTAAATGAGAATACACCAACTGCTTGCCAACCTTTTAATGCTTGCATTAGTTCCCCTAAGAGTGGAGTATTTTTTATCATGCCATTTGCCATGCTGGGTCACTTTTTCATATGGTCACGTTGTTGTAGAAATACAGACAATATTAATAAAGTTGTACAATCAGGCTTAGTATTTGAATCTGATTATGTATGCAAAAATATTTCCATATTAGTATTTTCAAAGGAAGTCTCTGATATCATCTGATTATGTACGCAGAAATATTTACATATTAGTATTTTCAAAGGAAGTCTTTGATTTCATCTCTGATGATATGCCGTGTGTGGATGGTACTAGAATTCACCTGAAATTATCTGCAGTTTTCCGCAATACTAATAGCCTACCATATCATTCGTATCCTAACTCTGCCTTGATTTATTATTTCAATTCATGGCACACAGTTAGTGTATTGCGACGTGCTTAATTTATGACCGGCGTGACTCAAGCATGAAATATTGATTACCTCATGGCTTCTCTATCTGCATGAAATGTTTTTATTCAACCCGTTCAGGCCTAGAGATGTCTCTGACAGCTATCCTCCGGATACCTATGATGCCTAGCAAATAAATTCAGAATTAAGCACCAATTCACTAAATATTTATGGAGATTTCTATTGTGTTTCTGATTAACGTTGTTCGAAGAATAATGTCCTAAAAACAGCTCTTGTTTAAAAATATTACAAGAAAATAAATTTGGGGTGTGTTTTTGTGCTGTGAGCATGAATTGGTTAAGGTAGTGAAACAAGCCAGGAGGGAACTGGCCCCGCTAGTCATCATCACGCTAATGGCAACATTAAGCACAAATAGATCTGTCCTATAGAAATCACAGTGCATACAAATCAGGCCTTCATCGTCGGCTCTGTGTGATTTTTGTTGAGATAGTGGGATGATTGATTTGGACTCGTTGGAGCATCCCTCA
Organism: Maea johnstoni; assembly: GCA_963942565.1. Lineage (NCBI taxonomy): Eukaryota > Metazoa > Annelida > Polychaeta > Spionida > Magelonidae > Maea > Maea johnstoni. The sequence continues at coordinate 14,937,342 of OZ012687.1, read as the reverse complement.
TCTATCATCAGTTGGAGGCAGAGGCGTACGTTGCTTCTATAGATACAAACGTTGTCATGCCGACATTTCAGCAATTTCATACCTCTATTTATCATTAAGGATGCCTTCTGTAAAAGCATTTAATATTCATAAAAAAATGTTCAGTAATTTTTGGATATTTTTCTTATTTTTACACACATCACTTAGAATATATTATATTATATTATATCATACATATATATATATATATATATATATATATATATATATATATATATATATATATATATATATATATATATACATATATATATATATATATATATATATATATATATATGTACCTGCGTGTGTGTGTGTATTTGTGTAAGTATGTATGCGTGTGTGTGTGTGTTAAAATTACTTTGTATGCATATATGTATTACTGCATTTGTGTGCAAGTCTATGCTGAAGTGTGACCAGAAAGGCCTTACCATCACGGTGGTGTGACCAAAGGCCTTTACCATGCCTTACGATGTATGATCTTGAATTATGTCAACTAAATGCATTAATTTATGAATCAATGTCCTCATATGTTTTGTAGTGTATTTATGATGCTACTATTTATATATATATATATATATATATATATATATATATATATCTATATATATATATATATATATATATATATATATATATATATATATATATATATATATATATATATATATATATATATATATATATATATATCTATATCTCTCTCTCTCTCTCTCTCTATATATATATATATATATATATATATATATATATATATATATATACACACACACACATATATGTGTGTGTATATATCTGTTTATAGATGATTGTATTGTATTTGAGATATTAAGTTTATCTCAAAATATGTGTTATTTGTCTGTATAATGTCTGCTTTACAAGTTATCATTATCAAAATATAACCTTGCTTTTGAATTTCACATTGCGTTCAAGCGACTAGTATTTATTGACTTCTTCATTATTTGTACAATAGTGTTGATGATGCTTCAGTAGTGAGTTTAAAAAGTTGATAACGCACTGTTGTTGTCAGAGAGCGCAGGTGACATGTGTGAGTTTGCTTCGTTCCAGGATTATATCCACGTGTTGAGTCGGCCCCTCGTTCTCCACGAGCAACACGATACCATCTGGACCAGTATATATATGGACGAGGCGGTAGGTGGTGTTGTGGTCGTGCTGCCACTCCTACTCGACGTCGTCTTCGTCCTCTAGCGCACCACATGCTCGACTCTACTCTCTCTCTATTGTTGTCATTGTTCCTCTTGTCATTGTTCTCATTGTTCTCATTGTCGTTGCCCACTCCTCTATTCTAGATGCACTAGGCAAGGTCTCAGCTCTCGACACAGGATGGTACAGTGCACACAAATATGCAACTATTCATTGATATAAATTTTTGGGTGTAGAAAGGCAGTTTAAGGACTGGCACCACTTGATTTGGTTCTAAGTGGCATCAACATATGTTGTTATATATGGCAAGCATATGGATATAGGTGGCACCATTATTTCCCACCATCTTTCCTTAGATACATTGCAGATGAATTCATTGTATTGCCTAACATACATTTCTTCAAACTCAAAATGAAAATTACTAAAAAATGAAATAAGCAAGGTTTTTTCGACTTAGAATTTGTTGAATAAAATGTATTCACTTTTGTGTTCTTTGTGTGAATTCACTATTACGCAGGGAGCTGTATACATTTCTCCACTATAAGATACAAAAGAAACATTTTTCTTCAGGCATGTGAAACTGTACCATCTTGGGGAGCCATCTAGTTAGGAAACCACTCATTCCACTGCAGAACTGAGCACCTTTTTATGCCATAGGCGGTAGACCTAAATTCTGCAGCACACTCTTTCATTGAAGTTGGTGCCACCTTAATCAGTTTAAGGTGGCACCACTTGATTTGGTTCTAAGTGGCATCAACATATGTTGTTATATATGGCAAACATATGGATGTAGATGGCGCCATTATATTTGGATACAGGTGGCGCCACTATATTTGGTTCTAAGTGGTATCAACATATGTTGTTATATATGGCAAACATATGGATGTAGGTGGCGCAACTATATTTGGTTATAGGTGGCGCCACTATATTTGGGAATTGTTGGCAGCAGGTTCAGCTCTGCAGTGGTTTGTGTGGTCATAGTGACAAGTATTCTGCTTAGTGTATGAACATCTCTATCTCTATATCGTGCTGTGTTGATGTCTCTAGATGTGATGGTCTGTTGTTGGCATGTTGCAGCAATATGTTAAGGTGATCAGCAGACCAATGGTAATGGCCGCCACCATTGACGCAGCCGCCGCCGCCGGCCAGGTGAAACACAAAACCGAGTGGACACAGGTGTATATTGATGCTACTACTGATGATGATGCTGATGATGAGAGGGGTACTGAGGTCGGTCACTGAGCAGCACCACCTGTAACTTATAAGAGAGAGCATGTACCATTAACACAGGCCCTACCCCGTACCCTACCCTTGTGGGATGGGAGGTAGTGGAACATTGTGGAAACTCTGATTGCGGGCAGGGCCAATAGAGGGCAGCACAGATGGCCCTCTAGTGGTGTCAGTCCATTGGTTAAGGACCTTTGCATGAATCCTCACCCTCGTGCCTTGTGCTCTGAGGCCTTGAGGGTTGTTTCTATCTCCTTATGTTGGAGAGTCTGATTCCATGCTCTGATTGGTCCAATTGGGTCCGCTCATCGTCATGCAATCACTCGCGCCGCATAATGCAGAATCTTTCCTGTGTGAATGGGATCTGTGCTGTGGTGGTTGCTTAGCTACCTAACATGCCCAGATGGATTGGTGACCTTCTCTGACCTTGAACTTTGACCTTGAGATGACCTTGTGTTGTTTCCAGCCCTATCTTAGTGTGATGAACGGGCAAACCTTCAGTCCTGCTAAGAGACGGGGACCCACATGGACTAGCAGTTATTTTGGGGTTCAAGGGGTAAGATAGCATGGTCCTTGCGGCAGCAAAAGCATGTACTTTTCATGACAGGGGCATGTAGAAATACACTTAAAATTGAACAACTTTGCACTTTTTGGATTGGCCAGCTAATATTGATTTTTTTATTTATTTTCCTATTTTTCAAATACTCTTATTCTTTTTTAAAGTTCACATAATCAAAAAGAGGCTACAAATTATGCATCAAAATCATTTGCTGTAATGTAGGTTGATGAAATAGTCATTTATTATCGGAATATTACACATCAATAAATTGCAACCAATACTTTATTGCAAAATAAAGCCTGCAAATGCTTTTTGTCGAACAAAATGAAAATGCATCCATAAGATTATTCCTATAAAACTTATAGTTCTGTCCTTATTGTGAAAAAAAGATATTTGGAAGAATGATTTTTAGCAATTTTGCATATTTTGGTACATGATTTCATGTTATGGCAGCTTTTACTAACATTTTTTACCCTATAAAGTTCTCTTTTTAAATTGATATGATTGAGCTTCAGCTTTGACTAACTGGTTATTTTTTTATGGGAGTGGAAATGAATTTTGTTTATTTGGGGTCCCTCTGCATAGATACATTTTTTTCATTCATGATCAGAGACAAAAAACAATCTCACATTTTTTTCATTCTTCATGAAATCAGTAGATTTCTGAAGCGTTTGAACATTTTTTTTTCAATTTTTTCATCCATCATGTTTTTTTTATCTTTCATAGTTCTGAGAATAATTAATTACTATTAATTTTAAGAAATACTGTATCTCTGAAGAATGGATCTGCTTTTTCCCAACTAACAAAGATTTCAATGCTTGAACGACTGGCATTCTGTACTAAAAATTCTCATTCTAAGGACCCTCCCTGAAACACTACTAACTCAGAGATAGGTGTGTGCTGCCATCTTTAGGCTCAGATAGCTACTAAATATGCAAAAGCCAAGATTTCAACATACACCCCTATGCCAACCCGCGTTCACTGTCCTACTTAAAAAGGCTACATTTATATGATTTAGAAAGAATCCCAAGAAGATTGTTTTGCATAGATATTTGTCTAAATTTAGAATATCCCGATTTTCTCTAAATTATGTGTTTTTACTAAGTGTTAATTTCCCTGTTCATGGCTGTCGCACCTTAAAAAGCTCTGACTACTTAAGTGATATTTTTCTTGCCAAACTTATTTCTTGAAAAGTATTTGAAGGAGAAAAAGTTCATTCGAGGTCTTCTAGAAGTAGCCTTTAATTAAATGTGTTGTATGTATGTATCTTCACTTTTCCCCCTATTATCTTTAACCCTTCTGGTGCTGGTGGCTAATTCTACCAATACAAAATAATGCAAAAAACCTGAAAAATCACTGAAACCCTGGCAAATGGGTACTCATCTGAGAATACACGGTGAGAGCTTTCAAATGACTACCAACAAGACAGGGTTTAGAAGGTTTTCAAAGATTTTTGCGTTCTTGTATTTAGGGCAAATGTAGTCTCAGCATTGGAAGTGTAAAAAGTGCCATGCATCCAATGACGATTTATAAAGGAAGTGTGATCAATAAAATGGCTAATTGTACAGTGAGGGTTGGCATTGATCTATCTATCTCTTAGCGATATCCCCTCAAACCTTAACCTTGCTATATAATGCTAAGGTTCTTTGATACATTTTGTAGACATGGAATGAAACTGACCATTCCCAGTTATTTATATGAGAGTATGTCTTGAATGGTGTTAATGCATTTCTGGTAATTCATTTAATTGAAACTGATATTGATTCATGAAGATCTATTTTATTTGAAGTTGTTTCTGATTATTTGTTGTTTGTGGCATGCTGGTAATTTATTAACCTTGCATGTTGGCATTCATTCTTCTCTGTATCAATAAACCCATTCATACCTATAGGTGACGATTCTCTAAAGCTTTCTAAGAACTAAACCAAGTTCTCTCCAATCACAAAAATATTGCTCTTAACCTATCACTGCTTGCAGCGGCCAAAACCAGCCTGACAATTTTGATGAAATCTTTAGGCCAAATGAATATTTGTGAAAATATTTGAAGGAGAAATGTACAACATACCAATACTAACAACTCTTCTTCAAATATTTTGTAAAATCATTCTAAATTCCCAAGTTATTGTCAGAAGTACCAAAGATCCAGACAACAATTTCAAGAGTAACTCTTAAGCATATTATTTGGTTAATATAGCCAGAAATAAGTAGCTTACCTTTTTGAGGTTGGAGATGTAGTAATTGTTGTCTTTCTGCATTGATCCTATAGACACTAAGTTATGAAGAAATAACCATAGCTATTCAGAACTACAAACTTGACATCATGGTGGATGCATTTTTTTTCTTTCTTCAATCTGAAACTTTACACTTGAATGTATGAACCTGTAGCAAATGTTGTCAAGTACTTAAAACAGTAGTGAGGTTTATATTCATCTCTCTAAAATCTGCTCCTAGAGAATTGAATTTATGAAGATATAACAATAGCTGTTCAATGTGTGATTGATGCGGATTCTGTGTATCTGTTCTGTCCTGTTGTTTCCTGAATCTTTATACTAACTATTCTCATTCTATCTGAAAGGACTTAAGTAAATCTCAAAATCCATTTCTACTCACAGTTCTCAGACCTGACAAAAATGTGTAAATACGTCAAAAATTACCCTCATTTTCTGGGATTATTTGAAAGAAAATTGTGTTTCTTTAACTGAAAAACAATCCATATTCAAATGTTTTTGTAAATATGCCTGCAGTTATGGCAATTTTTACTAACACTTTTTACCCTATAAAGTTCTCTTTATAAATTTGATATGATTGAGCTTCAGCTTTGACTAACTAGGTTTTTTTCACCTAGATATTTCCATATTTGTCTGACCATCATTGTGCTGTGAGTAGGAATGTGTATATGTATATTCCACCACTCATTCTTTCCTTCCCTCCTTCCTCCCTTCTCTCGCTCCTTACCACCACTTCCTCTGCAATACAGGTATCTGCTGACATTGAAAACGTAAAATCTCTTTTCTTACTATTTATGACTTTCTCACAAAACATTCTTTAGACTAAGATTTCAACCATTATGCTCTAAGACTGGGTAGATAGCCTGGCGGCAGCTTTATAATACTGAGTGAGAAAATGCATTAGAAAGTTTGTGTTCTCAGAAAAGGATAGAATAACAGTATTTGAGATACCATTCAAACATATAACTTTTACTTGTAACTTTAATACTTTCACTTACCATGGTTTGCCTATGTTTTCTTTTTACTTACTTTAATTGGTTTGCCTATGTTTTTGTTCTCAGGTAAAATAACATTGAGATACCATTCAAAGATAACTTTTACCTGTTACTTATTTTAAGTTGCCACTGGTTTTTTTTCGGTGCTCAGAAAAACCAGATTTGGAAAAACGATCCTACTTTCATTTCTGTTCAACGGGAAAACGAATGTGTTATGAGGGTCCTTTATGACTGGATAGAAAGTGGGTCTTTTTTGAGGATTTTATGCTTAAATTTGTAATTCAATTTGGAACCCATTTCATTTAGAGATTTTACACTTCTTACATTATTTCTTTTATAATGTTACTGAAAAAATACAAAAGTCTTTGTTACAATGTATTGCAATGACAACTCTGTAGCCACACATTTATACAAAGTATCCATATATTGTTATCTTATCTAAAACTGATGTTTCTCTAGCATATCTCTGCTTTTTTCTGACAATATATAGCTCTCCCCATTCAGACCTTCGTTCCTTCCCCCACCACACCCCAACCCCCCCCCCCCCCCACAGATACTGTGTTTTATCAATTGATTACACTTTTCCAAGTACCTGTAAATATACATAATAAAAGATACATTTGTCTCCTATTTTGTGTAACTTTCTGTATTACAAGGCCGAAAAGGTTTGTATTACAATAAGTTTTATCCAAAAATTAGATTAAGACCCCAACTCCAGATCCCTCGCACCAAAGACCAGTAGTAATAATTCTCATCCTCTGTGCATAGAATTCTGCCCTAAAATCATAAGATCTTTTCAACTTGAAAATGATAAGAAACACACAATTTCTTAATATTTTTGGGAAGATATCCTGAGCTATCAGTTATCTATACATTGGTCCCAAAGTTGATTTCTTTTTGTTTGAAATTTTATTCTGTTTCAATGACCTAGTTGCTAAGTAAAAATGAAATAAATTGCTTAAATGATAATTGCAGGTTTCCAACTGTGCATCCTTCACTATTACTTATCATCTATTACTTTCTTGTGCACTCTTTAACTCATTGGCACAATTGTCTTTCTGGTTGTCATGCTTGTAATTGATGAAAAACCTTATCAAGGGCATATGACATCATAACTATTGTCATTATTATAATTATGATTATCATTATTATTATTTTTATCATTATTATTTTTATTATTATTATTGTTATTATTATTATTATTATTAATATTATTATTATTTTGATTATTAATATCATTATTATTATTATTATTATTATTATTATTATTATTTATTATTATTATTATCATTTTTATCATTATCATCGTTATTATTATTATTATTATTATAATTATCATTATCATTATCATTATTATTATTATTATTATTATCATCATTATTAATGTCATCATTAGTATTGTCATCATTATTATGATTACCATTATTACTATCATTATCATTTGTTCAATATTTTCATTACTAAATGCTTTTGTTATTGATAAGTTTATTCTTATTTTAGTTTATGTATTTTTGAAACTGTTATCATTAGTGTAAACATGCTTTGAATAAGCTGTGAAAAACGAAGTTTAAGTTCATTGATATCTGAGTCTGTGTAATTGGAGTCATCTCAGGTATTTACGAACCATGATGCTATGTAGATAATAAGGTTCGATGCCAAATTCACGAAAAGCTATTTTTCCTCAGTACTGTAGGTGTTTCATGATACTTCTTTGCTGGTCTGTGAAAATAGCGTATAATGGGTATTTCATTTTGAGAAAATGAACACTCTATATCCCTCAGCATTTCACATCCCCTGAATTCAAGATAACTTTTTGCTGCGAAGTACATATCTTCCATACTCAGGGTTCGACTTTCCCAGGGGCCCAGGGGCATATGCCCCTAGATTTTGCTGTGGGCCCTTAGAGTTTTCAGACTAGGTGCCCAAAAAAGTATACATGATAACCAGAAATAGTGATTTTAATCACTAGTTTTTATCAAAATTGTTGGAAATACTTTTTTTTTTCGGGCCCCTATCCTGAAATCTAAGTGTCAGACCCTGATACTATTGTTTGAGTGATGTCTAAGGCATGTGAGTTTAAAATGGGTAGAATGCAAGTTGTCCAGACTGATTATACAATCCCATGACATGTACAACCCAATGGCTGCTAGTGTGTTCATGTAGTTGTGCAGTTTAAGCATGATGGAGACTGTTATCCTAGTTATAACAAAGAACGCTTGTTAGTCATTGTACCCTGTTGATGTTTCTAGTGGCTGTGGTATTCTATACATTTATTATGCCAATATTTAAACATTGCACGGCAATACCCTTTACAGTAATATTGACCCAGAGAGCAACTTTTCATCATAATATCACTGATCATTTGGAACTTTTTAATGAATTGAAAATAGTTAATAGTTAGTACATGCTTTGACAATGAATTCAATCTTTCATAATACTGAAGTGTGATTGGCTAATGTAAGCTTTCCACTATAACTTGAAGGGTATCGACGTTAATTTATCTCAAGTTGTATGCTTTCAGCAACAAAACTCACCATATATGATACTTATATGTGATTTACCAAAATGTGGGTACAAAGTAGTTTATGAAAAGTATGATACTAACATTTACTTAACTAGGGTCATCTGATACTCTATCATGTAGTTATTAGTCTTATTTCAAGAATATCTAGATATCCACTTCATGTTTTAATGTTCTCTCCACCGAGTGCTCTCTAGGTTAACTGAGGAAAACTCCTTCATTTATGGAAGTATTAAAAGTTGCATATCTGCTTAAAATTCTTAATCAGACAATTTTAAGGCAGTTTGTTAACACTATTCTATCAATGACTTAAATTTTCTTGAAAATACAATAAATCAAAAAGACTGTCAAATAAGTTTTGGTTATGATTTTGATTCAGCTCTTGCTGAATTTCAACGGAGTTTTTCCTCAGATAAATCTTATATAAGACCATACTGGTTGGAACTGGTTTTTACCAGTTTTGACTGGTATGGAAACACCACTGTTTACTGCCTTATACACCAAATAATTCTTTTCTTTTTTGCTTCCATTTTTTATTCCTCTCCTCGTTTGGCACTTCTCCCACATCCTGACGCTGATCACCACTTGGTTGACGCATGCTTGACCTTAGCATGACCTTGAGGTAAAGCCTGGCATTCCGTAAAATGCTACCAAGGTCGTTGAATAGTGAATAGTATACCATGTTTTTGAACCAAAATTTCAAAAAAAAAAAGAAAAAAAATGTTTTGGAACCCAATTTGGTCCTTTTTCCTATAAATAAGAAGTATCTTCAAATAATTTACTATCACCAAATCATTAAAAAAAATCTAAGGCAGATTAACTATATGGCCATCTTAAAAATAAGACTTTGTGCAATAGTAATTGGTTATTTATTTTTTATCCTATCCTTAAAATATCATATTCGAGGAATGCCCTAAAGTCCAAATGATTAATACCAGAGCTTTATTGAAGCCTTTGAAATTAAACATTTCATACCACATAGATATGCAGATTTTATTATAAGATTTTGACAGTACATTATGATATATTGCAAGTTCTCAAAGATTGTATGAATTTCAATCAAAAATGATTTAATTGAGTGATGCCTAGACTACGTGTTATTAAAATGCATAAAACAAACGTTGATTGTTAAATTATAAAATCAACATCTTTTAATGTAAAAGTTGAAGGTAGACTAAGCTATGCACAATGCCAGCTTTTGCACCTGATGACCCCAATCCAATCCACATCACATCTGTATTTTTACTCTTTACTGCTTCCTTAAAGAGAATACACATCTGTTTTTTTACCCCTCCTCCCTAGAATATATATTATTTTTTATAATAACGGCCGTACACCTGTGAACAATGAAAGTAAAGCACATACATTGTAAGGGGTCTGTAAGTGGTTGTTAAGATGGTATGATAAACCCTAAAAAAGGTGATGTTTGAACCCATTAATACTTACAGCGGCCTGACAATTTTGATGAAATCTTGCAGGCAAAAGTGAAGTCGAGGAAATATTTGAAGGAGAAATGTTATTCAGCAATTTGTCAATAAATCTCCTTCAAATATTATGTAAAATCATTCTTAATTCCAAAGTTATCATCAAAATTATCAAAGATCCAGACGACAATTTGAAGACGGCCTCTTAAGCATTTATGGGTTAAATGATACTGCTCATAACTTTTGCCTGTAAATTTGAAAAATGTATGACATCTTTTCATACATGAGACATTATTTTTTCAGTCCAAAGCTAGCAGAAATGTGGTGATGATTATGTTTTGATGTTTTTTTTTGCAACAGAAAAGTTGTTCAAATTTTCAATGGTTCATTTTTCTTTAACATAATTATATTAATAAGGCCACTCCAATTTAATCACTTGTCTTACAAGCTTTTTTTTGGAAAATAATCCTCTCAGACTAAAAAAAAGGTGTCTTACGGACGAAAGTGGTTTAGAAATTTTCTGTCAGACTCTCAGCATTGAGAAGAAGTTTTGATGAGTTGTCAAGTGTAAGTACCATTAATGCACAGACTAGTATTGATATGATCATTTTGAGAATAGGCTATTAGAAACATCACGCTACCAGTCCTAGTCGGCAGACTCTAAAAAGATAAAAAAAATAATTTTAAAACACATTTTTCAACTTTATTTTAAATTTCAATAAGGCTCATTTCCTGCCTCCAGAGCTCTTAAGGCAATTAATTAAATTGGAGTGGCCTAAAGGAAAATAATGATGTTGACATATTTTCTGTAGAGTAAGGATAGTTTGTAAGGGTATTTGTGACTTTGTTGCAGGGATTGCGCCTGATGACGTCCGTGGCTCAACCCGTGTTTGATAAGAGAGAGGAAACGGTAAGTTCTCATTTCCTTGAGAATATTTTTTGCAATATCTATGTTAAACTTTGTATGATATCTTTGTAGCACCTTTGTGACACACTCTATTCACTGACATGTTTAAAAATGAATTTAAAAAAAACAATTTAAAAATTAAAAAAAAAAGAAAAAAAAGTTCTCATTGCTTCTTAACTTCATTCAAAATGCTGAGGTCACTTTTGTCCAAAGCACAAGGATACAAAGATTTTTCAAATCCATCTTAACCCTGCCAGGTCAATGTTCATTGGAAAGCTCTCGCTAAGTATTCTTTCTCTCGCAGATGATCTATGTACCAGGGTTTCAGTCATTTTTCATGTTTTTGCATCATTTTGCATTGGCCAAATTAGCCACCAGCAGCATAAGGGTTAACTTCCTTCAAAATTACATACGCTCCACATAGAATAGTTAGCAAATTATGCTTATTTATTAACTTACCTCCAAAAGAAACTAGCACCCAGAAAATATTTTCAAGGGGAACTCTAAGCATATGTAAGTTGAGATGTAAAGTTAATATATGTATAGTACTGCCTTTTACTGTAAATTCGGAAAAGATTGCGTTAGTTTATATATATATATATATATATATATATATATATATATATATATATATATATATATATATATATATATATATATATATATATATATACATATATATATATATATATATATATATATATATATATATATATATATATATATATATATATATATTAACGGTGGCTTTTTTAAATGCTGAAAATCTTTTTTTCCCACTTAGGGTCCAAAAACCTATAATTGAATCCATGGATTGAGAAATAGGTTCCAAAAACCCATAACTGAATCCATGGATTGAAAATTAGGTGTGTAAATGGTAGCAAGGAATGTTCCACGCCCTGTCCAGATTTATTTCTTAAAGCAGAGCGTGGAATATTCCACGGCCTGTAGAGAACTAGAGCTTGAATGAAAGCATGGAATATTCCACCAAGGTAACTAACTTGTGGCGTGGAATATTCCACGGCCTATACAGAACTAGAGCTGAAATGGGAGCATGGAACATTCCACCAAGGTAACAAACTTGTAGCGCGGAACATTCAACGGCCTATACAGAACTAGAGCTGAAATGGGAGCATGGAACAATCCACCAAGGTAACGAACTTGTAGCGTGGAACATTCCACGGCCTATACAGAACTAGAGCTGAAATGGGAGCATGGAACATTCCACCAAGGTAACAAACTTGTAGTGTGGAACATTCCACGGCCTATACAGAACTAGAGCTGAAATGGGAGCATGGAACATTCCACCAAGGTAACAAACTTGTAGCGTGGAACATTCCACGGCCTATACAGAACTAGAGCTGAAATGGGAGCATGGAATATTCCACCAAGGTAACAAACTTGTAGTGTGGAACATTCCATGGCCTGTACAGAACTAGAGCTTGAATGAAAGCATGGAATATTCCACCAAGGTAACAAACTTGTAGCATGGAATATTCAACAGCCTGTACAGAACTAGAGCTGAAATGGGAGCATGGAACATTCCACCAAGTTAACAAACTTGTAGTGTGGAACATTCCACGGCCTGCACAGAGCTAGAGCTGGACTTGTAGTGTGGAACATTCCACGGCTAGCACAGAGCTAGAGCTGGAATGAGAACATGGAACATTCCACCAAGTTAACAAACTTGTAGTGTGGAACATTCCACGGCCAGTACAGAACTAGAGCTTGAATGAAAGCATGGAACATTCCCCCAAGGTAACAAACTTGTAGCGTGGAACATTCCACGGCCTGTACAGAACTAGAGCTTGAATGAGAGCATGGAACATTCCACCAAGGTAACAAACTTGTGGCGTGGAATATTCCACGGCCTATACAGAACTAGAGCTTGAATGAGAGCAAGAAAAATTCATCGGCCTGTACAG
>OZ012687.1:14844371-14919371 GCA_963942565.1 Maea johnstoni | reverse complement strand
CCTGAAATATACAAAATGCTCTTTCCCAGTGGGGCAAGCAAGATGCAGTTTTCACTTGCCCTACAGCTATAATTTACAAATTCTACTTGCCCGGGGCAACGGGGCAAGCACCAATGTCGAGCCCTGAATTATTATTATTATTAGATCATAGACAGATTGGAGGCCATATTGAATTTTCAAAACACTCAAGGGTAACCGAGGTTTACCTGGCTGACTATAGAAGTACAAGTAAAATCTGCCTTTATAAATGGATGTGAAATAATTAAAACCATCATTTGGTCATACTTCCTGAATATTTCTTGAGTTGAACAGTGATCAAAGATTTTGAGGCCTCTGTCCCACGCTGGTGCCACATTATGCGACAGTTGACCAGACGTGGCTTGGCCATATCCCATTTTCACACTGAGGATGACGAACTTATCAAAAGCTACACATGTACCCCCTCATTAAATGTATATATGTAGATATACCATATACAGTATTCATTAACTGAATGGTATTCTGATGTGGAATATATATTTAGTATTACCAATGAATTTTTCCGCCAGGATATGAGCTGTTGATGGGTTTAATAAGAATGATAGAAAACCATTGATGCCAGGGCAATTGTGTCACATTTCTTATCTCATTTGTACTATGTTCAAATTTTGTAAAAATGTCTATCGCTTTTCTGTTGAAATGAGAGAAAGATTCAGTTTTAATGACCCTTCCCTCCGACTTACTCTAAACTAGAGCTAGGTCATGTATGTATATATATATATATATATATATATATATATATATATATATATATATATATATATGTATATATATATATATATATATATATATATATATATATATATATATATATATATACATATATATATATATATATACATATATATATATACATATATATATATATGTATATACATATATATATATATGTATATATATATATATATATATATATATGTATGTATATATATATATATATATATATATATATACATACATATATATATATATATATATATATATATGTATATGTATATATATGTGTATATGTTTTGTATATCTTTTTGGTAGTCCATAGTAAAAGAATGAAGAGAGAAATATTTATGTTTTAGTTTGAATTATTTTTTAAACCTTTTTTTAAATATTGAAGAGCAATGAGTATATCAGAAAACTGGTCGTTGAACTTTTAAAATTGAGACCTTTATTAAGATGTGTCAGAAAGAAGCCCTTCAACCTGAATGTAGATAAAGAAAAGTAATATTGATGTACCATGTTACCTTAATTGGCTAATTATTATGAAATGTTTATACTTTTACAGACATCTATTATAAATAATGTAATAGATACTTATATTTTGTTAGACAGGTAAAAAGATTGTAGGGCATATACAACTTTTTAAACTCATCCTAGAAGCCAGAAGAGAATGTAATCAATCAAGGATTGCAATTAACAGGTGCTGGAATCCAGCACAATAAGAAACATTACACGTGTAAATTAATCTGTTGTGTTTGAGTAATCATTTCGTTGTTTTGTTTTTCTAGTCTTTTTTACAAAAGGAGAGGAGAGAATCTGTAATCAACTTATATTCAAATTTCAGCATAATCAGAAGTATTCAGTAGTGTTTAAGTAAAGATCTAACAATAAAATGCAAGTAATTTGTCTCATGAAATTCACATCTTATTCAATAAACAAATATTCCAACAAAGCTATAAACTTTTAGATGAACACTTAATAAAAAATCATTGCCATCGGAAGTTGGGCTGGGCTGCTGTAATATCTGGGTCATCGGAAGTTGGGTAGCCCATCTTAAGATGGGCCAGCAAAATCCAGCCCAACTTCCGATCGGAAGTTGGGCTTGGCCCATCTTAAGATGGGCTGGATCGGAAGTTGGGCTGCAACATATATATATATATATATATATATATATATATTCCTTTCTATTTACATCAAAAATAAACTGACCTTATTTATTTGTTTGTGTCTGTGCTACTCCCCTCACAGCCTTGTTGTGGTAGACCTGGTTAAAAATGCACATTCTGATACATAACAATGGAGAATCAGCTTAGTGAGTGCGAATATGCAATGAGCCCATTTGTGATAAGAGGCTACTGTGTTACCAAGACCATTATCTTTTATAGACAGACCATAAACTACGATTGGTTCCTAGGTCACCTTAAGTACCTGACTTGGGTTAACAACGGGAAGGACAAAATTCACAAAGCATTTGACCTAGTATGCTTGCGGCACCTGTCTACTCCTAGTAGAAATATTTCAAAAGTGGCATGCGACAATCAGGATATGTCAGCAATGATGGACCCTGCTTAGGGTATATTAAGGTTATCTTCGAGGCAAGCACCAAGGGAAAAGTTTAATGTAAGTAAGGGAGTGTAAGTTATTTCATTTATCACAGTATAACTATTGCTGGTCATTATTATAGGACAACCATGACACTAGTAGTAGTAGTAGTAGTAGTAGTAGTAGTAGTAGTAGTAGTAGTAGTAGTAGTAGTAGTAGTAGTAGTAGCAGCAGCAATAGCAGTAGTAGCAGCAGCAGTAGTAGTAGTAGTAGTAGTAGTAGTAGTAGTAGTAGTAGTAGGTGGAAACAACCGCCATTATAATTACAGGTGAACTTGGATATGACAGACTCAATGGGACCAGGAAAATTGGTCCGTCATATGCAAAATCTGTCGTATACATATGACGAATACTTGTTATGCATGGGACTGGGACCAAGCATATTGTCCGTCATATGCATAAATCCGTCATACAGTGGTCCGTCATATCCAAGTTCACCTGTATAGTTAAAGTAGTAGATGATTTATCACACCTAATATATCATACCATTTAAAATGATAAATAGTTGAATATACTGTAATTTAAAAAATAATGAGGCTCAAATAAGTATGGTTTTAAACACTCAGATGATTGCATAAACACCTCATTTACTAAATTCCTGTTTGTTGAAACCAATTTCCCAGAATAATTCAACTTGTCCCACATTATACATTTGAGTTATAAGTAACCCCTAAGTTATGAATAACTTAGTTGTCTACCCTATAGACTCTGTTCTATTTCTTTTGAGTTCACTTAGAGAGAGCGCCACCAAACTCAAATTTCAGGGGATCGTACCCACCATCTCTAAAGGAACTGCTATGCACTGATAATGTTTTAATCTAATTACACATATGTAAGTCTATTAATAATTCTGTTCATTTTGTTTTGCTTTATTTTGTAAGAGATGTTATCAAAATGTAGTCCTTCGCAATGTTACAATTACAACAAGAATGAAGCTTCAACCGATTTAATTGAAATGCCTATGAAATCCAATACAACGCATTTGTTGGAATTCCAAGGAAATTAATTATACCACATTTTGTTTGAGTCCGAAAGATATATATATATATGTATATATATATATATATATATATATATATATATATATATATATATATATATATATATATATATATATATATATATATGTACAGGATCAAACATGTTGAAATTAAAACATCATGGACATACACCACAATATATAAATATATATATATATATATATATATATATATATATATATATATATATATATATATTTTTTGAGGGGGGGGGGGGGGGGAATTCCAAAAAATCAATTACAGCCATTTTCTTTTGGAATTCCAGGGAAATGGATATGGTTGAATTAAAAATGTTGTTGGTAAACCAATATAACTCATTACAACAGATTTCGTTGGAAAGTCAAGAAAATCCATCGCAGCACTTTTTGTTGGAATTCCAAGGAAATGGATATCGTTGAATATAGGATTTTGTTGGTATGCAAATGAAATCCATGTCAACATATTTTGTTGAAATTCCTTGGAATGTTCCACGCTACAAGTTTGTTACCTTGGTGGAATGTTCCATGCTCCCATTTCAGCTCTAGTTCTGTATAGGCCGTGGAATGTTCCACGCTACAAGTTTGTTACCTTGGTGGAATGTTCCATGCTCCCATTTCAGCTCTAGTTCTGTATAGGCCGTGGAATGTTCCACGCTACAAGTTTGTTACCTTGGTGGAATGTTCCATGCTCCCATTTCAGCTCTAGTTCTGTATAGGCCGTGGAATGTTCCACACTACAAGTTTGTTACCTTGGTGGAATGTTCCATGCTCCCATTTCAGCTCTAGTTCTGTATAGGCCGTGGAATGTTCCACGCTACAAGTTTGTTACCTTGGTGGAATGTTCCATGCTCCCATTTTAGCTCTAGTTCTGTATAGGCCGTGGAATGTTCCATGCTACAAGTTTGTTACCTTGGTGGAATGTTCCATGCTCCCATTTCAGCTCTAGTTCTGTATAGGCCGTGGAATGTTCCACGCTACAAGTTTGTTACCTTGGTGGAATGTTCCATGCTCCCATTTCAGCTCTAGTTCTGTATAGGGCGTGGAATATTCCACGCCACAAGTTTGTTACCTTGGTGGAATATTCCATCCTTTTATTCAAGCTCTAGTTCTCTACAGGCCGTGGAATATTCCACGCTCTGCTTTAAGAAATAAATCTGGACAGGGCGTGGAACATTCCTTGCTACCATTTACACACCTAATTTTCAATCCATGGATTCAGTTATGGGTTTTTGGAACCTATTTTTCAATCCATGGATTCAATTATAGGTTTTTGGACCCTAAGTGGGAAAAAAAGATTTTCAGCATTTAAAAAAGCCACCGTTATATATATATATATATATAATGTATCATATAACCATTGTTTGATCTTATGTTTCCTTATGTACAACAGTTTTACCCTTTCTTTAATTGTATTTGTTCATCATTAAACAGCTTTGTACATCTTCACCTTTCTTTAAGTATGTCATTTTACTTAGAGATATGAAAGTACAATATTCTGCTAACATGCTGAAGGATTTTGTTTGACCTTTGTATGACCTTGATGTGACCTTTGTTTTTCAGCGAGGTCAGGGGGTGTTGTTGGGGGTGGCAGGCACAGATGTTCCAGTGAGAGAGCTGACCAAGCTCACTCCAAAATACAAAGTAAGAATCCACTCAGTGCTCTTCTATTTTAAAAAGTGGAAGGGGGGAGCGGATAACAGTTCGTAGGCAGGTAGAAAAAATATGAATTAAGATCTTTAAAATGGAACAGCCCTTAATAAAACATATCTGAAAAAGTTGATATAAATATAGCATTGATTAGCAAACTTAAGAGTAAGCCATATGACTAAAAGGTTTGTACGATTTTTTGTATGATGAAATATGAAAATATATACTTTGCTTACTGAAGAAGTGTGGTGTGGAGGGTGATACTAGGAGAATATAAAAATATTAATTGCATTATCGTTCTTGTACTTATTTTGACCAATACCCCTATGAAATGGAGCTAAGAAAACCATATATTTCCAGGGTGATCACAACTACATCTATGTGAAACATAGATATTTACATTGATTATAGATATTCACATATAGATATTGTGATTGATTCATAGATATTCACATTTATAGAAATTCGCATTCTGACTGAGTGTCACACAGCTGGGATAAATCTTCTCTTGTAGAACATTTTATAAGTATAACTTCCTCATGTCCTTATATATAGATTTTGTCCTTGCATTTAGAGTTGTAAATTGAAAAAAAGTTGCTGAATAATTCAATTAAAACTTAAAAAAATGATAATTAATAAACATGTATGCATTTGCTTCAATTGAATCTACCGCAAATTCTTGGTACTTTGGGACACCTTTTAATAATTACAATTTTAATGGGTTAAGGGTGGCCCATGATTTGTGAAATACAGACAAAGCATAAGTAATATAGTGGCACAGATTTCCCTTATTGACGACCATCGATAGATCACGGGTGGCCCAGATTTTCCTTAAATTATTTTGCACAATAATTATAGTGGCCTAAATTCTTATGGTGCTCTAAATTTCCGAGAATCTACGATACTATTGTTTGAATGCTTATGCCACTAGTTGGTACAGGAAATAATGGAGAAAAAATGTACTTTTTCAGCTTGGTGTGAATGGTTACGCTTTTGCCATCACGAACAATGGCTACCTGCTTTTCCATCCAGACTTCAGACCCATGGTAAGTTCATCTGGAACAGTTTCTGTTTTATTTCCTAGTCTTATTCCTGCAAAATATAGGCATAATAGAATATTTTCTGAATCAACAGTAAATTGATTTAATTTACTCTTTTCTTTTCAATTCACCTGATCATCATCCTTTTCTATGTGTAGCAATTTTGTCATTTCAAAACCAGATAATGTCAGTTATAACCAGCTTTGCTGTTTAGCCTATAATAATAACTTAGAGGTCGCCATGATTGACAAGTGGTCAGTATAGTCATTGTTGCTGTTTTACAATTTTTAAATCAGATATTGTCAGATACTATTCACAAAGTTTTTAAGGATTAAAGAAAAAACATCTAGTTATCTGTTTTTAGTCTGAAGTATAGTTGTTATTCTTAAATATTCTTGTTGAAAAAACTGTGTTTTTAGTTGAATGAAAAAAACGCATTCAAATTACCGTATTTGCCTGATTAAGCGCACTGTCTGGAATAAGCACATCCCCCCCTATTAACCGCGGAAATTGGGGGACTAGCAAGCGCCAAAGATCATCTCCTTTAAGGTTAAATCTCCCCCCAGAAGTAACCAAAACCAAATCACATACCTTTCGTCTTGCCGTGTCTGCAAACCAGTGCTGAATCCACCATTTCAGCAGTCCCTTCGCGCTCTCACTGTTCATATTCACCGCATGATCGTACTATTGATAAATTAACGATCTTTTCAAGTGCGGATTGTTGCCGCTAATGTCTAAGCATGCTGAACAGCGAGAGTGCGAAGGTGCAATAACGGTCATTACTCTCCGATCAGCAATCATTGAGGGGTGCGGTTATACAGATGTTTGACAAAACCCCTTCTACAGAAAATTTTCCCAACTTCTACCCGCACCGTGCGCTTAATCAGGCGAATACAGTTTGATTTCTGATGTGTGTGTTTCGCTCATGTTTTATCTTGCTTGTGTTTTGCAGAAGGATGGCACCCAGAAGCCTAACTATAACAGCGTTGATATTGCGGAGGTAGAGATCCCAGTGAGAGACTCGGTGAAGGACGGGGTAAGTCTCTCTCGGGATAGCTGCAGAGGGAGGGGGGGGGGGGGGGGGGGGGGGTACATTATATCTATAACAGCGTTGATATTGCGGAGGTAGAGATCCCAGTGATAGACTCAGTGAAGGACGGGGTAAGTCTCTCTCAGGATAGCTGCAGAGAGGGGGGGGGGGGGGGGGGGGGTACATTATATCTATAACAGCGTTGATATTGCGGAGGTAGAGATCCCAGTGATAGACTCAGTGAAGGACAGGGTAAGTCTCTTTCATAAGGGTGCGTTTGTAAAAAAGGGGTGGTCGTTATAACTATAACAGCATGAATAGAGAGGGAGCTGATGGTGAGTAAAGGACAGTGTGAGTCTCTCTTGTTTGCTGCAGAGGGCGTATTACTAAGAAAGGCAGAACATTATAACTATAACAGTGTGGCTATTGCATGGGTTGAGCTCTGATGTTAGCACCTCAGGATGAAGTAAGTTTCTCTGTCACATACCTGTCAACTCTCCTGATATCAGACCCCAAATTAGCTGTCTCCTAATGGGACACCTGATTTGATATAATGTCCAGATGAGCCCCTGATATGCTGATTTAAGGTAAAACCCTGACCAAGAATTTCACAGGAAAAAGATCACTCTGCCTTCTAAATTATTTCTGTGTAGCAATTGATGCAACTCACCCCCTTTTACAACAATAGGCTTTATGAATCAGGTAACAGGTCAGGTATTGCTCTGTGGGATATTCTGAGTAAAAGGCAGGAAATATGAGCCCAGCTAAGGAAATTACAATCGGGTTAGGATGCATTACTAATTGTTGGATACAACATCAAAACACAATAGGTTAAGTGAGAGTAATTGGCTATTAAAAGAGTATACCAAGTTCCTCCGGAGAAGTTTTAGGTAATAAAGTTATGTATTGTTTTACATCATCCCATACATTGTTGGGGCGCCCTAGAATTTTGACACTGCCAGGTCCATATTATCCCTTAACCTTTATGCTGCTGGTGGATAATTTGGTCAACATGAAATGATAACAAAACGCTGAGAAATGACTGAAACCATGGCAAATGGGTACTCATCTAAAAGTACTCAGTAAGAGCTTTCCAATGAATACCAACATGACAGGTTTTAGATGATTTTCATAATTGTTTGCTTTTTTGTGCATTGGACGAAAGTAACAACAGCAGCAGAAGGGTTAATAACCACACTCAACGAAGAATGGTTAACACACCATGACACATCTTCATTTTTAAAAAGAAAAATATTTATGTACTAAATTTTGCTACATGCTTAATCAAATGTGTTATAGAGTTCTATATGCCATGCCTTATAGCTTTGCACTCGTCCATATCTTTTTATGCAACCTAGACTTTAAACCAAATGCAGAACTTTATTATAAATGCATTATATTTTCTTAATATTGTTTTTCTTAATTTCTACAGATTGAACCAATGGGAGCAAATAAATCCCTTGAGGTATATCATAAATCCAGGAATATTATATAATCTGGAACTACAGCACTTTATTTCAAGATCCCACACAGACTATCATATCTATTTCAATATTGATTATTCTTTTCATTGGTCTAATGGTCAATATTGCCTTTACTGGGCTTCATATATTTTCCTGTGTGCTCATTAGATGTTTAACTAGAAAGTGGAATGTATTTCTCAAAATCTTTTGAAATTGCCTCCTTTGGCTCACATTGAAAGTTCATATTGTCTCTTTACTAGAGAGAAATGACATTCAAATTTTACTTTTGATTCCAGCACATTTTGATATAGCCATCTATCTTCTTGGACTATTATTGTTTATTCATGAATATGTTTATATTATGATATAGTCATTTATCTTCATGGAATATTACTATTTTTATTTATGAATATGTTTTTATTGGTTCAAACATATATTCATACATATTTATACATATATCTTCATAAGATATTAGAAATGCTACTGTCTTTTGCACTTATCGTTCTAATTTGCCTCTTCTTACTTGTCTGTATGTGCAAATGACAAAAGAACGCAATTTTTTAAATCAATCATAGTTGATGTGCCCTTCATCATCTATTATTCAAATTTTTAAGTTGAGATTTCAATTCCCACAGACTGATAAATTATCTTAAGAATATGAATTAGTGTTTTTGTCTATTGGTACTAAAAAAATGAGAGCCAACATATTGACTTTGATCATTATCACCATTGTTAGGTTGTACCTGAAGTCAACTTATTTGGGGATGTTGATTAAGATTACTGTAAATCACTTAAGTATGGCGGGAACAATAAGATAGCAATAATAGTGCTCTGCCCATATGCGCTATTGTAAAAACCCTTTCCTTATTAAATTGACCAATATACATATTGACGGGCAGAACATAAGCCTAGTCATGGGGAGGCACATGGATACTGCATGCAGCCATTAACCACTGCCTTCACAATCTGGCAGGGGCCGTAGGTCAAGTACAGTGACCCCTGACCCCTAGTGAGCCTGGCTGACTGCAATTTTATGATATATGAATAGACAGTGGGCCTCTCCCACTGCTATAATTAGATCACGTTATCCAGGGCAGTACCGTAATTGCGCTATACAATGTTCACGCTATATTTAAGTGATTTACAGTATTTGTTCTTGTCTCTCATCTTATTTCAAAATTAAATAGCTGTTATCATTTTTTTCCCAAATGGTATAAATTCTGTCGAGAGTTCATAATTCTTGTTCAGAGACGAGCTAGTGGATGGAATAAGCTAGAAAATAATATGAAAAATCTGTAAAAGAGAAGAAAATAATGTTACTTCTTAAATTTGAGAATTATCAATCTTCATACCAATGACTACTATCAAGG
This sequence comes from Maea johnstoni, assembly GCA_963942565.1. NCBI lineage: Eukaryota > Metazoa > Annelida > Polychaeta > Spionida > Magelonidae > Maea > Maea johnstoni. The sequence continues at coordinate 14,909,449 of OZ012687.1, read as the reverse complement.
TAAAAGTGACATTCAATATCGGTATTTATTTTCACCCCTTGAATTTAAACCTTTTTGTCTTTTTATCTTTTTTAAAATATATTACACAGGTTTCCTTTTGCCCACAAATACCATTGAATTAAACACTCATATAACTTTATCTAAGTCTAACACTCACATTTAATTGAAACTTTTCATGTTACTTTGAATTTCTTGTCTTTTATTTATCTTTTCTTTTTTTGATATTTTACAAAATTTTCTTACATATCCACAAATACCATTTAAGTAGGCACACATATAACTTCATTTAATTCTAACATACAAATTTAATTGACATTTTCATCTTACTTTGAATTGCCTATTTTTTCTGTTTCAGCTGCGTATGAAGATGATTGATCGTTTAGAAGGGATGCTTGAGATGGAGGTACTAGTGCACTATGACAACATGGTAAATAACAGATACTAACCTTAAGCAGAGAAATACATCCCCTTGATCCGCAACCCCATAGGCACAGCATGCTAGTACCTAGGTGATGTGCGCCTCGGGTTACGCGGTGTTGCCTGGGGAAGCAGGCAGCCAATCCTGCGGTACACAGGTTATCTATGACTCATATAGTCGGAGGCAGCGAAATTTGATGACGCATGCACAGTGCCCACTCCCTGTCTACCACTCCCAGCCTTAAGTGATGTCATTGATGTGAAATTTTATCGATTCGATTAATTGATGTATTTTTCGATTCGATTCGATTCAAATCGATGTGCCGTAACGTGCTCAGAGGGCGCAATTATTCATTGGGATGTCATTCATAACCCTTTTTTTTTCGATTTGATTAATTGCTGTACTCTTTCCGATATATCAATTTGGTTTGATACCCTATGTCCTGGCCATATGCCTGAGTAAAGTACACCATTCCTTCCAATTTCTTTTACAAAAGCCATAGAAAATACTTCAATATTTAGTCAGAGTTTCACTTTGCGTTAGTTTAATAGGATAATGTCTGGGAAAAGTGTATTTTTTATTAATAATCATACGCCATTATTGGGGTACAGAATATTGATTATTCCGATTCGATACCCAACCTTTCGATTTGATTTAATTGACAAATTGAAAATGTTGATTTATGGATTTGTTCACCTGGAGAGATGCCTTCTAAGACTGATTATAGGCTATCGGCCAAATTATCGGGAAAAAAGTTGCTTCAGAAAAGAAATACATCCCTTCAAAAAAAAATGAGAAGTTTATAAACGGAAACTATAGATTATGGGAAAATCCCAGATTCTTGATTTGGCAGCTATTTTGACCTTGAATGACCTTTATTACATCATTTATTACATCATTACTTTCAAAAGATAAGTATCTTCCAGACCAACTTTTTGATACCAAACTTGTGGTATTTAATGAACTGTGAGCAATCTTATGGTCAATTTCTTTACCCCCCATATCATTATTCCTCAATATTTGTGTCAGGTGTCCGATTCCCTGATTTGTGGGTGGTCAGTCGGGCCAGGCCTAAATGTCCCAAAGTGGGGGCATGTCATTTTGGTAAGCCCCAGATACTCCCCTGTCCATCTGAGGTAAAAAAAAATCCATCTATATGGGGGGGGTAATTGAAACTCAAATTTTGGGTCCCTGGCTGATAGCCTATTATATTGCTTCAATGTTTACTCCAGTGAGAACGCTCTGCTGCGCTATGGCCCTCAGGTCAGGCAGGAGCCTTCAGCCCTATGCCAAAGCCCTGAAGAGCACTCAATAAGGATTTATTGAATCCTTTATCCGCTTAAATCATTAATGATCTCTCATGAAAATGACTTCAAAATAGGTTGCTCAAATGTTTTTCAGATACTGTAAAGTTTGAATTATTAGCGAGTTTATATTTAGCGAATTGATCCATTTTTTGATAATAGCGGATAGTAATATAAGCGAGTGGTCCGTCACCTAAAGCTCCATCTGAGTAGTGGTATTCTTATTCATGCACTAATCTACCACTCTTGCCGAAGATACTGACTGACCAGACCTTGTTTCATTACGGCAGAACCACCTAACAAGTGAAATTAAGGGTTCAAGATTATTAGATCGAGCTATGAACGGTACGAATGTTCCTCTATTGCAATCGTAATTTTTAAGTCCTGACTGGTATATTGCAATTAAGGAACCCAGATCCACCGTGATTTAGCTCATCATTAAAATTTGGTTGTACACAGGGACTTAGCCAGGACCCGTCTTACCTGTCTTTTGGACAGTTAGTTTCCTTAAAACCTCCTGTTTGGACAGGCAAAAATTTCTATGAAAATTTATAAATTTTGACTTTTGGGGGGTAATAATTGAATATCTTCCTAACAAACCATCTGCTAGGGTATAGCTGAAGTGTAAATTGCCCTTTTGACACACTAGGCTATTAAATGTAGCTAGTATAAGGATTTGAAGTAGATAAGTAGCTTAATCTGGACGGGCAGATATTTTGAAATTGCTGTTTTGAACAGGCATTTTTGAAATCCTGGCTAAGACCCTGGTTGTACACCGTGAGACATTTATATATCACAGCACACAGGTACGTGTGTCTATGTATGTACGTATGGTTATAAACTGACCATGTGTAATCGTGACTAGAAATGCAATTTGAATACAAAATAGAACAAATATCAAAGGATCGTAATATTAACGAATCAGACCCACTCGTTAAAGTCGCTATTATCACTTCCACGTTAATATTTCGAACTTTACAGTAATTGACATGATAACCTTAAGGATTCTCGGAAACCTTTTCCATATGACTGAAATACTTACTAGTAAATTATTGGTATACTGAAAAAATGGCAATGTGTCATTTTTTAATGTTCCTACTTTTTTCAGAAATGTGTGTGAAATGTTCATTTTCTAGTAAAGTTTTTTTCATGTATTACTTTCAGAAACGGGTAGTGAAACAAAAGAATGAGTATTATTATACAGCACTGGCTAAAACCCCCTTCAGGTAAGATGATAGACTGAAAAAAGAAACTATTTTGCTAAACAAGAAAATAATTGTTGGAGGTTGGGTTAGTCGTTCCTCCCCTCCTTATAATGTTCCTTAACCCATTAATACTTAAGAGTTCGTCCAGGAATTGTTGTCTGGATCTATGATACTTTGGACAATAAATTTTGAATCGAGAATGATTTTATAAAATATTTCAAGGAGAGTGGTTGGTAATGTTCTGATCAACATTTCTCCTTCAAATATTTTGCCAATTATGCTAAAGCCTGTAAATTTTCATCAAAATTGTCAGGCTGGTTTTTGCCGCTGTGAGTATTAATGGGTTAAAGCTGCTTGTATGTTCTATTTGATTACTAGTGTTTACTAGTGTATTTGATTTTTTATCAGCAACTTCAACTTCATTAATATGTTGGCTATAAATAAAACTACCATATTTAGAATTGTACACAGATTTACACTCAGATTCACACAACACACCCACACATATGTATATATATATATATATATATATATATATATATATATATATATATATATATATATATATATATATATATATATATATATACAGGTGAACTTGGATATGACAGACCACTGTACGACAGATTTTTGCATATGACGGACAATATCCTTGGTCCCAGTCCGATGCATATCAGGTATTTGTCATATGTATATGACAGATTTTGCATTTGATGGACCAATTTTCCTGGTCCCATTGAGTCTGTCATCTCCAAGTTCACCTGTATATATAAATATATATATATATATATATATATATATATATATATATATATATATATATATATATATATATATATATATATATATATATATATATATATATATATATATATACATACATATATATATATGTGTGTGTGTATGTATATGTATGTCTTATTTTGATCAATTACTTTTGTTCACAACATGTCGTGAGCCATGCATAATGCTATTGCCATTGTCTTTCAGTTTTGCCATTGTTTTGCCGAAAGACGGGAAATACAGGGTTAATGGGAAGGTGAAGAATCTCAAGTCATTGGGTAAGAACCACATAGAATCCGCCAGCATCAAAGTGCATGGCGGAAATCCAGCCACAGCTGAGACCCTGGCATAGGCCTGCGTACCATTTAGAACATAGACACAATGGGATTTGCTTTTTTATTACTGCAAAATCGTGTTTTTTCTCCTACAGTTATGGTTGCTAAATTTCACATACAGGGCAATTTCAATGAACAAAATTAACTCTATTTTATGTAAAAGTATAACTTATCAATACATTAAATACTCTAATCACAACGAGATTGTCAAAATAGTCTGGATATTTTGGGAACTGCAGCCCTGAATGTGTCATACTATATCTGTCTTAATGGGATGCAGTCCTATCCTTTAACTGTTTTAATACGTCTTATTGATTTTCTCTAATCTTGCAATTTTTATTAATAATTGTTATCTTGCTGAGGTATTTCTGCCTCTATTTAGCAAAACTTACATTTACTTTTACTTATCTTACAAGTCATATAACTCCCTGATGGCTGCGTTTATCATGCTTCCCCTAGTTCATTAGAAAAGGGTAAGCCAGGATAAGTTCAACATCTTTAATTATGCTTTTGATATACCTTCCTTTCTGTCAAGGTTAATAGTTTTTTAGGATCGTCATCTTCAACCACATGCATAGGATTTTAAAAAATCCTTACAGCATTTAACCATTTAACCATTTCAAACTAGGATCCAGTAGATTTTATATGGGCCCAAAAATTAAATATACTCAGTTCTCTTAGATGGTAACTAAAACAATGCTCTTTATGATAAATATCAAAACTATAGTTATGCTTAACCTGACGTTGAAAACATACATCCAAATATAAGGTGCCTCAAATATTTTCTTGTACTTAGCAAAAGGCTCTAAATGAGCTTCAAGTTCAAACCCTGCTCTCCATTTTCTATGAAATATAGTCTAGCTCCACCTGGTGGTTATTTTGTGAGTTACTTTCAAATCAATACTCGTCTGGTGGATCCTCAGTCAGTTTTATGTATTACATGACAAATATAGCTCTTGTCTAAATCTTGTAATCACTTGGTAATTTACTTATAAATTATGATTGGGTGCTCCCCTTTTTAGTCAGTTTGTCATATACATGAAATTAAGGTCGAAGCTAGATGAGGGACGTGCACTGTACAGGGGCGGGGCTTATTGTGTCACATGGTTTTGACATTGCATCTTCAGGAAAGTGGCGCCAAAATCAAATTGCACCAAGCACTGCCAAGCCAGCTCTGTGTTTTGAATATTTAAATATCTTGTGTCTGTTGCTTATTCAAACACAAAAGAAAAATTAACATAATAAGAACGTGGAAATATGGAGATAATTTTGGCCTCATAGGTGTTCAGCAAGTGCGAGCAGTGAAGATATACTGTGTCCTGTCAGCTTTGGTCCGTACAACTCGAAATACGGGATATGGCTGATGCACTCTATATCATGCATGTGATGTGTTTTGGGTATAGAAATGGCTAAAGGTCGTCAAAATATTACAGTTAACCAGTTAGCCGGTTAGAGTCGCTAAATCCCATGGCTATAGACTATGTCAGCTTGCCTTGGGATCAAAAATAAATTAATTAATAAGCAAACTACTTGTTTTCATCCTGTTCTTTTGAAGTCGGATTCGGGTGTAATACTAAATTCCATAATTGACAACTCAACTCGGGGGTTACATATCTTAATTGTTTAATAAATGAAATTATTCAATTGATACCATTTATTCGTAAAATATCGGTAAGAAGTTCACCCGCACAATCTTCACTGACACTATATGTCTCACTTGGGCGGCAGGCTTCTACATCACTTCCGCCCAATGACGTAGCAGAATAAGCCCCGTCCCTATACAATGCACGTCCCTTATCTAGCTTCGACCTGAGATCAATGGCATATGGCTCCCCCTATTGGCCAGATTGTAACCAATGATCTGTAGCTCCCTCTACCAGTCAGGTTGAAACTAATGACATGTGGCTCCCCCTATTGTCTAGTTTGTAACATATGAAATGTGGCTTCCCCTATTGGCCAGTTTGTAACTAATGATCTGTGGCTCCCCCTATCAGTCAGGTTGTAACCAATGACATGTGGCTCCCCCTATTGTCTAGTTTGTAACATACGAAATGTGGCTCCCCCTATTAGCCAGTTTGTAACCAATGACCTGTTACTCCCCCTGGTGGTCATTGTATATATTACATGTGCTGCCCCCTAGTGTCTGTTTCCCCCTACTGTCATCCTGGTGTGTATAGTAGGGTGGGTCATGTGTGCTGCCGTACGCACAGTTCTCATTTGTTTGTCTTTGCCCTCCTCCTCCGTCCCTTCTGGATCCGTCATCGTCGTCCTTCTGACCTTGACCTTCGTTCGTCAGGTCGTAGAGGTAAGGCTTATTTGTCCCCCATTCAAATCTGCACTGCACCGATTGACCTCTCATCAGCTTTGCTTCCATTTAACCCCCTCACCAACAATCTCTCTCCACTTACTAACTAGTCGACTCCCTTAAGCTGAGTTTTTTCTTCCTTCTTTGCTAGTAGAATTGTTTTTATTTATTAGGTTAATAAATAAGCCCTATTGAATTGGTTAACATTTAGTGACACTCTACTGTAAGGCAGATAGGAGTTTTTTTTCTCTTTTTTCTTTTACCTAGATGTGAAGTTTAGGATTTACAAAATACCATTTTCTTTTACCTAATGCCATTTCTATAGTATATTAAATAAAAGATTAAAATTGTATTTGTTGATGAGATAAATTGATTGTTTCTGAGCTTACGTTTAAGCTTTGAGTCATGAACAACTAATATAATAATATAATGTCAAACTGAGGAATTGAACATATTATTAACCTGTTTCCCATAAATGCATTGCCCCCCAGATATCTGTAAGTTCTGTAAAGAGTATATAGTATATATATATATATGTATATATATATATGTATATATATATATATATAAATATATATATATATATATATATATATATATATATATATATATATATATATTATATATGTATATATATATTTCTCAAAAATATGATTACAAGGCTGGCGAAAGAATTCTAGCGTGTGGAATTGCATTTATTATTCATTTACACCAGATTTCTCACTGCGGCAGCAAAACATTCATTTTGACTAACTCTACACCAGCCAAACACTTCCCACAATGTATTGTATGACATTATATTTCAAGAGTTGTTAATTGTTTGCATTTTTTACCAACAGTTGTTAATTATATGGGATGGTTAATCATTAAATGCCAATTAAAGTATTATACTTATGAGTATACATAAAGAAATTGGATTTTGCAGAATAGAATATGCTATGAAACATCCATTGATGATCAGTTATTGATAAAAACAATACTAGCTCACGATTTATATTAATTGATTACTCTCTTATTGAATGTGTTTGAAGAGTTTTTGACAGGCTTATAATTCTGGTCTGCTATATCCTATTTTGGTTCATTTTGTTAGGGTTTTTATGATATTAAGTTTCATTCTGTGCAAGATTCATTTTTTTTACATTTCAAGAAGATTTATGATATTAAACTCAATTAGGTCCCATTTTCGCATTAAATCTGTTAAAATAAGCGTATGATTGACTGGCAGAATATTGTTAAGTTGTAAACTAGAAATATTTAACAACAACAAAAAAATTACAAATATTTCCCTGCTACAATGATATTTTGAACCCATTTGCATCTGGACTGCACATATGGGCTGAAGTCTTTGAACTTTACACATAACATAGAGTAATATTTGAAAAGCTTTGATAAAGAGCAATTGTTAAACCGAACAGGAACAACAATGTTAAGTCAAATATATATCGAAATGCTGCTTTTTAGTGCAATTGTGTACTCCAGAAATAAATGGATTAGGCCACTCCAATTTAAATACTTGTCTTATGAGCTTTTTTGGGAAAAAAATCTTGTCAGACTCCAAAAGAAAAAGAAAAAAATTCGACTTTGGTGTCTTACGGACGAAAGTGGTTTAGAAACGTTTGTCAGACTCCCCCCCCCCCCCCCCACCCCCCCAAAAAAAGTATTCTCAGCATTGAGAAGAAGTTTAGATGGGAGTTTTATGAGTTGTCAAGTGTAAGTACCATTAATTCACAGACTAGTATTGATATGATCATGTTGAGAATAGGCTGTTAGAAACATCTCGCTACCAGTCCTAGTCGGCAGACTCTAAAAAAAAAGATAATAATAATAAAAAAAACATTTTTCAACTTTTTTTTAAATTTCAAAATGGCTCATTTCCTGCCTTCCGAGCTCGTAAGGCAAGTAATTAAATTGGAGTGGCCTTAGTATAAAAAGAAACAACTACACACACATCTTTGAGATTGAGATTGTTATCAAGTAGTTTTGGTTTCTTAAGTTTGCAGTAGAGTTGATGATTAAGGTTTTGATAGCAGATACTAATACCTACCCCACTTCATTGAGTTATTTTGCGGATGCACTCAGAATTGAATGGAGCATACTATCTACTACTAACATTTAGATCAGCATGACCATCAGATCTTTGATGCTTGCAGCTTTAGAATGTAGATTTAAGCTATACATCAACTAGTGACACATTTATTTAAGTCATGTGAGTGGTAGACCCTCAAAGAGGCCCTGTTCTGTAAAATATGATTTTGCTGAATAGAAAGTATGCTTTGATTACGCTAGATACACCTTTCAAGATTTGTGATGGATTTGGATGTTTTTTTCTTTCTGAGTTTGTGGATCCTTCTGAATCTATGAATGTAGTGCTAAGTTCCTTTCTTCTCCCCTTTCTCCCCTTCGACCCCCTCCCCCTTTACCATGTGTGCATTTGAGAGGGGTGGGTTTATTTACTAGGGGGCGGGGCAGTTTTGAAATGAGGCATGGGGCGTATGAGGCATGTGTTAATCAATAATGCATGGTTTGCCATCAGATTTACATGACAACAAAATTAATATATAAGAATACTATACTATGGATAAGAATCAGAGAATACAATGTGTAACATCCATAGGATGCAGTGGATAAGAACAATAGAATTCTAAGGATAAGATGAGTAGAATGCATATGAGTAGTAAGGAAGCAGTGGATAAGAACAGCGGGATGTTGGGAATAAGAACAGTTGGAAGAAGCAGGTAAGAATAACAAGATGCAGTGAGTAAGAACAATAAGATGCAGTGGGTAAGAACAATAAGATGTAGTGGGCAAGAACAATAAGATGCAGTGGGCAAGAACAATAAGATGTAGTGGGCAAGAACAATAAGATGCAGTTGGCAAGAACAATAAGATGCAGTGGGTAAGAACAATAAGATGCAGTGGGTAAGAGCAATAAGATGTAGTGGGCAAGAACAATAAGATGCAGTTGGCAAGAACAATAAGATGCAGTGGGTAAGAACAATAAGATGCAGTGGGTAAGAGCAATAAGATGTAGTGGGCAAGAACAATAAGATGCAGTGGGTAAGAACAATACGATGCAGTGGGCAAGAACAATAAGATGCAGTGGGTAAGAGCAATAAGATGTAGTGGGCAAGACCAATAAGATGCAGTGGGCAAGAACAATAAGATGCAGTGGGTAAGAACAATACGATGCAGTGGGCAAGAACAATAAGATTCAGTGGGTAAGAACAATACGATGCAGTGGGCAAGAACAATAAGATGCAGTGGGTAAGAGCAATAAGATGTAGTGGGCAAGAACAATAAGATGCAGTGGGCAAGAACAATAAGATGCAGTGGATAAGAATAACAAGATGCAGTGGGTAAGAACAATAAGAAGAAGAGGGTAAGAACAATAAGATGCAGTGGGTAAGAGCAATAAGATCCAGTGGGTAAGAGCAATACGATGCAGTGGGCAAGAACAATAAGATGCAGTGGGTAAGAGCAATACGATGCAGTGGGCAAGAACAATAAGATGCAGTGGGTAAGAGCAATAAGATGTAGTGGGTAAAAACAATAAGATGCAGTGGGTAAGAATAACAAGATGCAGTGGGTAAGAACAATAAGAAGAAGAGGGTAAGAACAATAAGATGCAGTTGGTGAGAACAATAAGATGCAATGGGTAAGAACAATAAGATGCAGTGGGTAAGAACAATAAGATGCAGTGGGCAAGAACAATAAGATGCAGTTGGTGAGAACAATAAGATGCAGTGGGTAAGAACAATAAGATGCTGTTGAGAAAGAACAATAAGATGCAGTGGGTAAGAACAATAAGATGCTGTTGAGAAAGAACAATAAGATGCAGTGGGTAAGAACAATAAGATGCTGTTGAGAAAGAACAATAAGATGCAGTGGGTAAGAACAATAAGATGCTGTTGAGAAAGAACAATAAGATGCAGTGTGTAAGAACAATAAGATGCAGTGGGTAAGAACAATAAGATGCTGTTGAGAAAGAACAATAAGATGCAGTGTGTAAGAACAATAAGATGCAGTGGGTAAGAACAATAAGATGCTGTTGAGAAAGAACAATAAGATGCAGTGTGTAAGAACAATAAGATGCAGTGGGTGCTAATAACAATTTGATGCAGTGGGTAAGAACAATAAGATGTAGCGGGTAAGAACAACAAGATGCAAAAGGTAAGAACAATAAGATGCTGTAGGCAAGAACAAAAGGATGCAATAAGATGCAATGGGTAAGAACAATAAGATGCAGTTGAAAAAGAACAATAAGTGGGTACTAATAACAATTTGATGCAGTGGGTAAGAATAATGGTGTGTTGTGGATAAGAACAATTAGATAGAGTTGAGAAAATACAATAGGTTGAAGTGGGTAAGAGCAATAGGATATGGATAAGAACAATAGGTTGAAGTGGATACGAACAATAGGATATGGATACGAACAATAGGTTGAAGTCGGTAAGTGCAATAGGATATGGATGCGAACAATAGGTTGAAGTGGGTAAGAACAATAGGATAAGGGATATGAACAATTGGTTGAAGTGGGTAAGAACACTAGAATATGGATACGAACAATAAGATGCAGTGGATAAGAACAATAGGATATGGATACGAACAATAGGATGCAGTGGATGGGAACAATAGGATGTGGATAAAAGTAATAGGATGCAGGCAGAGGATAAGAACAATGAGATGCAGTGAAGAAATAACAATGGGATGAAGTTGGTAAGGACAATAGGATGCACTGGATAAGAACAATAGGAAACAGAAGGTAAGAACGATATGAGTAAAGCAATATGATGCCAAGGATAAGCACAGTATGATACAGATGATTATAAAAGACAGTAAGGGAAGCAGAGGATAAGAACTGTGGAGCCAAAGAACAGTAGGAAGCAGTGGGTACTATGAACAATAGGATACACTTGATAAGAAAATTTGGATGCAGTAGAGAAGAAGAATTAGATGCAGCGGAGAAAGAACGGAGAATGCATTGAGTAAGAACAGGGGTTGCAGTGGATAAGAAGATAGGATGCAGTAGAGAAAGAACGGAGAATGCATTGAGTAAGAACATAGGTCCCGGTGGATAAGAAGAATAGGATGCAGAGAATATGTAGGATGTAGAGAATTTATTGTAGCATAATAGGTAAGCCAGGGTAATTAGGCAAATGCAAATAACAAGATTTCTACTTCTCTATTAACTATAGGTAAAGCCAAGGGCTATCTCAAAGCAAAGTAAAATCAAAGCATCTTCACACCCTTCTTCTCTTTTAGAAAGCTTGATTTATAAAAAAAATGTGTTCAAAACCTTTTTTTGCTCATTTCTAATGTATACACTTTGTTATAAAAGATAGTAGTGTTTAGTTATATAGTATCTGTATTATTTGACCTATTTATTGCTTTCCTGTTATCAAACAATTGCAAAACAATTACTAGTAACTTGCATTTTATGATAAAAGAGCCAGTATAAAAATAAACAGCTATTCCTTCCTAGTTTAAAAATTAAACAACCGTTTCAGTTTAGTTGTTTATTCATTTAATGGGGAGGTCAATCTATGCAATAATGTTAGGTTTTCTTTGACTTTATTTCACATACACACAGTGACACACATAATTAGAATCACATCTGCACTTCACATCACATTGCACAACACTCGTTTAAAGGCTAAATTGTTCTTTTGCTATACACGCACAAATCATGAATTAATTTGTGAAATAATCATTCATGAAGCACAATAAAACAACCTTTGAATTTGTACAATTTGTACCCTACCACACACATCGGTAACGGGACATTAAGATATGCATCTTCGGGTCATGACTTACTTATTAAGGAGTTTCTGAATTGATTTTAGAAAGAAAAAGGTAAATATGTATAGGTACCGCAAATGACATTCAAATATTTTATGAAAAAGAGCTCATCCTCCAATTTGTTTATTTTTGAGTTTAAGAGACAATAATATTAAAAAGCTTTGTTGGAGGTTGAGCAGCCAGTATTTCATTTGAATGGCTGCTATTGCAGGTTCCTGCCATGAATCATCTTTGGCATGTGCAATAGTGCTTTTGGGGTGCAATTTAATTTTTAAAAATATGTATGTTTGCTTATGAAGTGCATTTTGTGGAAAAATAGGAATATTACTAATTTTTAAGAATTGGTGAGGACTAATTATTTTGAAATATTAATTATCTTTTGATTAATCATATTTTTCTCAATAAACACATCCAGAATGAAAACATGCTAAGGTATATAAAAACTTAGAAACGCTTAAAACTTTTATACACGAGCTATTGGAATGAGCTAGAGCATCCCACTTAACGCATTTACACTCAGAGCGGCCACAAGGGGCCTGACGAATTTGAAAAATATTTTACTTACAAAAGCATTTTCTTGAAAATATTTGAAGGAGGAATGTCGACCAGATGCCAAACAACAACTCTCCTTCTAATATTTTGGGAACGTTTGCTTTATTCACAAGTTATCTTCAAAAATATGAAAGAAGCAGACGATACCTTCAATGGGTCAAGAATGAATAACATTTCTTATTTATTTATCACATTTATTCTAGGAATTATTAACCCATTTCTGCCCGGAGATGGCCTTGACAGATGTCATCTGGATCTGGCAACCTTTTTCAAAACAACATTGGAATTAAGAATGAATTCTCAAAATATTTGATAGATATATGTTGGTCTGGTTTTGTTGAATATTTTGTTGTCAGATATTTTGCAAAAACTGTTCTGATCACCAAAAAAGCTATCACCAATGCAGTGAGAATATTTCAGGCTGCAGGGGGCATGAGCCAGTAAAGTGTGTTAATCAAGCAAATAGTTTCTTCATTGATGAAAAATACTAGAAATATTTTTTCAAAAATCTTAATTGTTATATGAAGAATGTTTTTTTTTTAAAGATATTCATTTTTGAATATATATATATATATATATATATATATATATATATATATATATATATATATATATATATATATATATATATATATATATATATATATATATATATGTATATATGCTAGAATAAAAGGGGTCTTAAAAATTAGAGAGGGGTTACACATTAATTGAAGCAGCCTGACATCTAAGATAAGAAATAGAACAATGGAAAAGGTGGGTGTCATGACCAGTGATTTTATCACTTTTATAAGGTATGATTATAGTTACCCCTTTCTCTCTTCTTCCACTTCCTACCAACCCTTCTTTTCCCCTCCAATTTCAACCCAACAACCTATGTGCCCTCTATATTTAAATGCTTTGTGTGTGTGTTTTATGTGGCTCTAGAAATTATGTGTTATTCTCTATTGTTCACAATTACTGATGCGTTTCTTGCAGAAAAATCCTTCAACAGGGGGAAGTTCAAGATAGCACCTTGGTAAGATTATTTTGAATTGTTTATAAAGTAGGATTTTCACAAACTCAGGTATTAACCCATTAATGCTTGAGAGTTCCTACACAAATTGTTGTCTGGACTTACGATACTTTTGACGATAACTTTTGAATTAACAAAGATTTTACAAAATATTTGAAGGAGAGTTGTTGGTAATGTCCTGATTACCTTTTCTACATCAAATATTTTGTTTACTATGCTTTTGCCGGCACAATTTCATTAAAATTGTCAGGCTGTTTTTGGCCGCTGTGAGTGTTAATGGGTTAAAAGATAAATGCGGTTTGACCATTGTGTCGAAACTTTCATTTGAGATCAATCAATGAATTGTGTAAATCCTAATTTCAGCTTGCAATCTTCTAAAACCTCAAAAGTAATCATTCATTTCAGCTTCTGATTTTGTGTCATAAAAGTCTTTTGACCATCCCGAATCATATAAGTTGTAAAGTCTTTTTGAATGATGTAATTTTGAAAAATTACAGCATTTCCGCGATCTCAACTCCATTTTGTTTAAATAAGTTAGTGCAATGTCTTAATACAGTGACAACCAATGATAAAATGTAAAACATTTCTAATGATACTTTTATGTGCAACTCTAAAATAGGGTTAAGCAAGGTATTTGCATATCTTCTAACTCGTGAATGACAATTCACTTTTCATATTGTATTTATTTTAGTAAAATCACTTTCATTCAAACTAAAAGGCAAGACGTTATAGATAAGCTATATGACTTTTTTTTTTATATGTTCATTGTCAAAGGAGCTGTATTATTGATATGAATGGCGTTCTTCTCAACATTTTACTACACAGTATAGTATATATGTTACTTTTTCTGTTAAAATATACACAGTAGAAACTTTGTTTTCCTTCTTCCTTTTCCAGGCACTTCTGTCGGATGAGTACTAATGAGACGAGGATGGACAGAACAGAAGTGTTCCTCAAGTATATGAAATTGGCAAAAAGTGATGAAAGACTATTCAAAGAAAAATGTAAGTGTTTGTAGAACTTGTCTGCTCAATTAATTCTCCCATTTACACCGAAATGTCATGGATATCGGAGTTTGCACAATTACATTATTAATAACTGAATGGCGCATAATGCAGATGCTTTGCATCTGGTATAATTTTGAAATTGTACCATGAAACAGAACAAAATTTCAAAAGCGTGCAGAGTGATTCAGTGCATGGTGGCAGAGATACCGTATATCTGTTTTTTTGGAGGTAATCTAATTTTGGCCTATTTTGGCTCTCCATCTTAAAGAGCCAAAATTAATAAAAGCCAAGAATGCATACCTTGAACATCCCGACTTCAACCCTGACCTCAGGTTGTGTTGAGCTTAGTTTCTAGTGTGGACACCAGATGTCAGTCACTGCATGGCATGTAATGTGAGGTAAGCACTGGATCTTTGATAGTATTGATGATAACTTTGGAATTGAGAATGATTTCACAAAATATTTGAAGGAGAGTTATTGACTAAGTGCTGAACAACATTTCTCCTTCAAATATATTCTCAACTTTTGCCTGCAAGAATTCATCAAAATTGTCAGGTTGCTTTTGGCCGCTGTAAGTATTAATGGGTTAAAAGTCTGCACTGTAGCATCAGCTGTAGCAAAACTTTGAAATTATGTTGTTGTTTTTTTCAGGTGAGGAAGATTTGTGGTTGGAAATAGCTTACGATGCAGATATGACTCAAGACGCCCATAAGCATTGGACGAAAAAGCCGTTCGCTGGCAGTCCTGAGAAAACCCACCAGATAGCAGCAAGGTGAGGCCATGCGGGGATCAGGCTGATGGCATCTAGAACAGGGGTCAGGCTACGGCAAGAAACTCAGGGAGACCGCCGGGCTATGGGTTCCCAAAACTTCATAGCCCGATAGAAAATTTTATAATCCCATTAAAATACAAAAACAAAAACGAGCTGCCTCGGTTATCCTAAATTACACACACACACACACACACACACACACACACACACACACATATATATATATATATATATATATATGTATATATATATAAATATATATATATATATATATATATATATATATATATATATATATATATATATATATATATATATGTGTGTGTGTGTGTGTGTGTGTGTATATATATACATACACACTGCTTATAGTATTGTTATTCCTCTGAGCATGACCTAAAAATGTCAATCTTTTCTTATAGCCAGCCGGGCTACAAAGGCAAATATTCTTATAGCCCAAAACAATTTTCTGTAGCCTTGGGCTATCGAGCTAGTGTCTAACTGGACCCCAGTAGAATGCACACTTAATTAGTGGTCTAACAACTTTATGTTATCAAATAGATGGATATTTGAGAAGCATTTGAAGTGGTATAATGTTAGACCTTTTGGTATTGCAGGGCTCGACACTAACAGTGAACCGCTGGCCCCAGGCCAGTAAAAATTCCCCTAAATGGCTTCGGGCCAGTAGTTCCACTAGTCCTAGTCAGGGCCAGTAAACATTAGGGGACACTCTTGTTAACAAGTTTTCCCCTATATCAGACCTGATAATGTTATGAGAAATTCTAGGACCAACAGAAATTTTGCTGGACCAGTACAATATCCTAGTTTGGTCCTACTGTTCCTAGGGGGCCTGTAACTTTTTAAGTTAGCATCTTGACCTGTATTGCAATTTTCAAAATAAAATTCATCAACTTTCGCTTAATTTCCAAAGCATTTCTGTATCTATTAGACCATGTCTGTGTGCAGACCAGATGTGCTACATGTATGAATAGGTTGGCTGTGAACAATGAAAGAAATAGTAATATGAATTGTGTATAAATTCAACAAATAATGCTATCATTTCTTACCCCTTTATTCATTGCAGGAGAGGGGTAGAGCTGGTATTTTTAGGGACAAAAGCAGGATTGACAAGATACCTCCAAATTGCTGAAAATCTGACAGATCCGTGAGTATTTCTGTATTCCAATTTCTGAAGTGAACTTTAAAGACCTACATATCAATTAAAATATTTACACCCCATTTCGCTATTTCATACTGTTTAGATTTAAAGAAAATGTGACTGATGAATTTTTAAAAGTCTTCAATAACTTAAAGCAGGAACTATTTATGCTTAAAGTATCTTGTTAAAGAATTCTGAAAAAATATTTTATCCTATTGTTGAATTTTTTAGGTGTTTAGATGACAATTATAATCTACATAATATCTAATTGATTCTGCAGTTGTTTTTAGGATTGGATGCATAGATTTAAGAAACCCCCTAAACATTTGAAAGTTAATACTTATGCATGCATCTTCATGGTTAATTCATATGTATTTATTTTGCTGAAACATACTACATACCTTCCCTTCTCCATAGCCCTTAACTCCTCCCATATTATTATTGATAACAGGATCTTAGCCATGATCTTGAAGCTGGTTGCCCAAATTGCAAATTATAAAATATTTGGGCATCATATATTTCAAGAGACCACTACATACTCTAATTACAGCCATAAACATGTATTTACTTAAAAATGTTAAGCATAATGTCAATATACAATATCAACGGCATTAAATTGGGGTGAAAAAAATTCAATTAAATGCTTAGAATTGGCTTTCTAAGAAATTCCTTACAAACTTCTTTGGGTTTCCTAGAAGGTGATTTTTGAGGGTTTGGGTTTCCAAATGCCGTTTGGACTCCCTGCTTGCTACGACCATGATGGATAACATTCATAGCCTTGTATTCCTCCAACCTTATTATTGATAAGATTTGTGTATTTCACGAAGGATGTTTTTGGAGGAGAATGACAAGACGATTGAGGAGACGTATTACAAGCGAGCGGTGGAGGGAGGGAAAGATGTATTCACCTATTCTGTGCCTTTACCACAAAGTAAGTGATCCCTCACCTGCAAATAGAACCAGCACCTTCACACTACCCTAAATACCAAATTATCTGAGAATTACAAGAAAATACTGTCATTTTCTTAGTATTATCCTAGGAATTTCAAGTATTTCACACTACCCTAAATACCAAATTGCCTCAGAATTACAAGAAAATACTGTCATTTTCTTAGTATTATGTTAGGAATTTCAAGTATTTCACACTACCCTAAATACCAAATTACCTGAGAATTACAAGAAAATACTGTCATTTTCTTAGTATTATCCTAGGAATTTCAGGTATTTCACACTACCCTAAATACCAAATTACAGACAATACTGAGAATTACAAGAAAATACTGTCATTTTCTTAGTATTATCCTAAGAATTTCAAGTATTCTTTCTATTCTCACGGAAAATGCCTGGATTTTCTGGAAATTCCATGGGTACATTTGGTAAGGGATATTCCTACATAGCACTTGAAGATATTAGCTAATTATTATTAAAGTTAGATTAGTACCATTAAGGGAGTGTCTATGGTGTTACCCCACACCAAATACCCACAAGAGACCTTCTCTCATAAATTCATAGTTACCGTATTCGCACGATTAAGCGCACGGTGCGGGTCGAGGTTGGGAAAATTTTCTGAAGAAGGGATGTTGGCAGTCTTATGTTTTACCGCACACCTCAATGATTGCCTGTCGGAGCGTATTGGCCGTTATTGCACCTTTGCGCTCTCGCTGTTCAGTTTGCTTAGATTTTTGCCGCATGTGAAAATATCGTTAATTGGTCAATGGTACGATCATTCAGCAAATATGAACAGTGAGAGCACGAAGGAACTGCTCTATCCGTGAAAAATAGGGGGGGGGGGGGCTTATTCGGGGCCGTGCGCTTAATCAGGCGAATACGGTATTCCTCTTATAAATCTGGGCATAACCCAACTGAGCTCTTCTTTCTCTTTAACAATTGGACTGAATACCCAGCTGTTGCGGAGATACGAAGCTGTCCTTTTACAGTGTGTGCCCTTTCTTATTACATATGTGGATTATATATAAAACGTAATATGAAAAATGTAACACAAAATAACTCTTTTGTCAATTTTTCAGGTCATGATCCCAACAACACAGTGATAACTGCCAGTTCTCCCATCTTTGTGGAAAAGGGGGGAAACAAGGCCCCAGCTGCAGTTGCGGGCCTACAGATAAAATATAACAAACTTGAAGAATTGCTCATGAATGTCAGTCACAGCGTTTCTAACAGATTCCAGGAAGAACAATGCAGGGGCCGCCGCAACTGTAGAATCAAGAAATCCCCGATGTGTGAGAGCGAGGTGAGTCCCGGATAGGCTGAAATGTACCTGGAGAGCTACTTGACAAATGTCGTCTGGACCTTAAAACACAAGTTTATTTATGTCAAACAAGATTCAGTTCTGCTTCCAAATGCATTGCAAGTAGTTACTTTATATATATATATATATATATATATATATATATATATATATATATATATATATATATATATATATATATATATATATATAT
The DNA here is from genome assembly GCA_963942565.1 of Maea johnstoni. Classification (NCBI taxonomy): domain Eukaryota; kingdom Metazoa; phylum Annelida; class Polychaeta; order Spionida; family Magelonidae; genus Maea; species Maea johnstoni. The sequence continues at coordinate 14,890,336 of OZ012687.1, read as the reverse complement.
ATATATATATATATATATATATATATATATATATATATATATGTATATATATATATATATATGTATATATATATATATATATATATATATATATATATATATATATATATGTATAGTTTATTGATTGTAGTCTACACTACAAAGCACATCAAAGTTACACATAGGATAAGTAGAAGAGCACAGGTTAGGTTGAAAATAAAATTGAACATTAATTCTGTTCTTGTTCCATTTCAGCAAATGGGATGCTATCTTCTGGATAACAATGGCTACGTGGTTTATTCAGAGAACTTTCTGGAAGTTGGCAACTTTTACGGGGAGGTGGATGGTAGACTCTTTCACGAGATGCATGATAATTTAAAACTCTTTGAACAGTAAGTGCCACTTTCGTGGTTCATTTACAGATCATGGTGAGATCAGTGATTTCTGTTTAACCCTTCCAATGCTGAGGCTACTTTTATCCGAAGTACAAGGACACAAAGAGCTTTGAAAACCATTTAAACTCTGCCATGTTGGTATTTATTGGATAGTTCTCTCCAAGAACTCTCAGATGAGTACCCATTTGCCAGGGTTTCAAACATTTTTTCAGGTCTTTTGCATCATTCTGTATTGGCCATATTAGCCAGCAGCATAAGGGTTAAGGGGGTTCATTCTATAGGAGGCTGAGGTTCTTTTTACAAAAGGGGTGAATATACCTTGTAGGTTTTAGGCAAAACTATAATAAAGTGACAATTGTTGTCAAGAAAATAATCATTTTGATTTTTAATGATTTTTTTTGTCAAATCCCTTGGATATCCTCTGTATTCTGTGCTTTGGACATTACATTATCAAATAAAAGATATGCACCTGTATGTAAAATTGGTATCAAAAAGGCAATCGCTGGAGTTTTGACTGCCGGTGATCACACATCACATGCATAATGCAAGAAATGCTCACAAGCTTCAAATGCTTGTCGTCATTCAGTGAAATGTTTTTTATATATAATCTGACTGGTTTGCATAGATGAGATGTGAACATACATAGCTCATAGCCATTGACATTAGTGATAGGAATCGGCTCTGATTTTCATGATCGATCATCGGTTGGGTACAACCGATCGATGAATGATCATAATCGGTTGCACAGGCTTTCATCCCAGCCGCACTTATTAGCTATTTCCGACGCTAAATAATTAATATTTCGGACATTTTCTGGTACTGTTTTTGGCGTCAAAATATGTGCTGTTTATTTCGATCATAATCAATGCCAAATTTTGGGATCGATTAATCGAAATCGAAACCCTTTCAATCCGATGATCGATTATAATCGATCATTGGATTGTATCAAAAGTTAAAATTTAAAACATTTTCTTTGCTTTGAAAAAATATATATCCACTTTTGACTCATTCTGTTTTAGAAATTAAGTTCAGCTGGAGTGGTTAGAGGTGCAAGCAAGAAAAAACACTGGCATAGAAATAAACAATAAATGTGACAGTACATAGGGATGATTCGTTTGACAATATCTGATCATTTTCAAAGAGTGCTCTGAGTAAAAAAAATTAATATGATTGCCCTTTTTGGAATCATGAATTATTTTGCATATTTCCATTTATCAATACCACCTATTAATCGATCATGGTCATTATAATTGCTATAAAGGCTGTTATTATTGCTTGCTTTGGATTGTCCAATCAGCAATCTGGTTTGTACCATGTGACCGGTCTTTAAATCTCCATAATGCCCTGAGACGCAGGGCATTAAATGTCACCTCATAATGCCCTCCAAAGCTAATTTGGTCAATCACTGACACTATTTGACTATTGCTCTTTTATTGTTAAAGGAACCCGTACAACTTATTTAGGTACATTTTTCTTGCTTCTCACTCTCATGCTTAGTCAGTATCATTGTGAAACAATAATGCTTACAATAAGCACATTAAACTCAAATGATCACAACGTTGGAATCTAAAATATGTAACACATTTTTTTAAACATTTTCAAAGACTTATTTAAGAAGAAAAAGTTTTGAAATAAAAAATATGTGAACTTTTGTGATCAAACTTACAATAAATAGTTCTTGGTGTGCCCACTAGATGACTCTTTTTCACCTGGTTCCCTTTCTCTCACTCCACATCCTACTGTCTATATATATTTTCCCATGTCTTTCAGGTTTGAGATGTTTGACTATCAAGCCTTATGTCATGAATGTTCTCAAGTTAGTTCAGCATCTTTTTTACTGAACGTGAGTATAACTTTAACCCATTCACACTTAGAGCTTCTCTAGAAAGTGTCGTCTGCTACTCTCATACTTTTGAAAATATCTTTTGAATAAAGCAAAAATTCACAAAATATTTGAAGTAGAGTTCTTGTCTGGCTTGCGATCAACATTTCTCCTTCAAATGTTTTCAAGAAAATTTGTTTGTAAGTGAAATATTTCCAAAATCGTCAGGCCTCTTTTGGCTGCTCTGAGTGTTAATGGGTTAACATCAATTCAGCTGTAATATACATGATATCTGACAAATTCTGTCATAAGGTGATATAGCTAACCCGTTTACTAATTGGCAAAGTAAAATATTGTTTTCATGCCTGCTATGTTTTGCAATGTATGTATGAATAGCATAGTCTTGAAGATTTGTAATTTTTTAAGATTAGATGTTGTTTACGAATATGCCAACATTGAGAAGTATGTAAAATATCGTTAGTGATTGTTTATCATTCAAAACTGACTGTTTCTTTTTGTTACATTTCAGCCTTTAAAAAAGTTTTTTAGTGTTGTACATTGGATTTTTATGGAGACGATAATGTAAGTATGTTACAGAAATATACAACCATTCTTACTTTGATCAATAAGCAATCTAAAGAAGAAATTAAAACGCTACTTGGCACTGATAATTAAATGCTTGCTTATAAATTACCATAATGACAAATAAAAAGTCACTGTCTAAATAGTACTCTAGATAGTAGAAATTCCCCCAATAATTGCTCAGCATGGCTGCTGAAATTTAAATCTGAACAAGTTGCAGAACAGAATTTATAAAATAGTTTAGTATGAAAATGTACACAACTGGTTAGTCACAAAAAAAGATGATGGTAAGCACAATTCCAAATTGATATGAAATCAATTGATGTTTGCAAGGCCATTTTAAAATGAAGATCTAAAAGTACATATGAATTCATCTATTATTCACATAAAAGATATAATGAGAACATGATTTTTAACTGAAAAATAATTAAGGAATTGGTTGTTATCTTTTCAAAATGTCTGTGGTAAAGTTTGCCGAAGAGCGCAACTGTTCATCTTCGTTTATTATTCATCTTTTTAGGTTTTTAGCAGAATTTAGCATTTCAAGCTGGTGGAATAGTGCAAAACTTTTTGTTCAAGGTAAGCAGGAACAAGTGTGCTTTCATATTAATTGTATGCAAATGAGATTATTGGCATGAATTGCTGTGAATCGTTATCACATCCTGACTTAAATGTTTTCTTATTGATATTATTAACCAATTTTAATTTGACATGATTTAATATGGAGTATATTTACTCTTAACAATAAAACTGTTTAAGAAAAGAAGGACATATGTGTAGTTTTATTTATTATTGTTTTTAGTATTTTTGATGTTTCAATCCCAGTTTATCCACTATTTTGCTACCTAAAAAGTGCCAATTAAAACTAGTTACACCCTTTTTAAATGTGCTATTATACTTTACCAAATATTCTCCCTTGTTTGTTATTTAATTTGATGCTATTAATTTAACAATCCATAAATGATTACTGCTTGATCATGCCAAATAAAGGGAATCCTTTTGATTGTGAATATAATGTATTCTTAGATCAATGTCATTATGGAAAACGAGGGCACAATTGAGCAAATATGGATTAATCCTCAAAATTTGGAACTTTTGTTTGAATAACATATTTTGCTTTCCCTCACTTAGGGGAAAGAAAAGAAATATTTTAAACAAAGAAATTTCTTTGACTTTGTATGAAACAATATGCACAAGAAGTTTCGTGCACTCCTACTATGTTATTATCATATGTAATGATGCTTATTAAATACCTAATCTAGCTCCCTTCAGAATCGTGCGCCTAAAATATGAGAGTGAGTTTTTGCTGCTCCATAAATGGAAATTTCTTTATTGCTCACACTATTATAAACAGCCGCACCAGGTCTGCTAGTACTACTACAGTTACTTCTGCAGTAAATTCTACAGTAAACTACTACTACTACTACTACTGCTACTACTACTACTACTACTACTACTACTGCTACTACTACTACTACTACTACTACTACTACTGCTGCTGCTGCTACTGCTACTACTACTACTACTACTACTACTACTACTACTACTACTGCTACTACTACTACTACTACTACTTTTACTAATACTACTACTACGACTACTGCAACGACAACTACAACTTCTACTACTATTACTACTACTGCTACTACTACTACTACTACCACTACTACTGCTACCACAACTACTACTACCACCACTACTATTACTACTACTTCTACTACTACTGCTACTACGGCTGCTGTAACTACTACTACTACTACTACTACTACTACTACTACTACTACTACTACTACTACTACTACTGCTACTACTACTGCAAGTCTTAAAGACTTAAATAGCAAGAGTAAAACAAGTGATGCCCTGTAGAGGCTTCTTTAAGGATCAGAGCTTTTAGGTGGATTTATGCTTGTTAGTCTCTGGCACACCCTACCATTAGTGTACGTAGCCTCATAAGCTTTTCCATCCTCTCCTCTCCCTCCCTCCTCTCTATTCCATCCCACCCCACTATCCCTTAACCCTTATGCTGCTGGAGGCTAATTTTGCCAATACAAAATCTTGTGATAAAAGCTGGAAAATGACTGAAACACTGGCAAATGGGTACTCATCTGAGAGTTCTCAATGAGAGCTTTCTAATGAATACCAACATGACAAGATTTTGATGATTGTCAACATTTTTTGAGTTTGCGTGCCTAACACGAAAGTAGTCTCAGCATTGAAAGGGTTAACCCACATTCTAAATCTCATCTCTTACTTAAACCTACACTCTTTCATTACCATAGTGTGACCTCACATGACCTTCATTAAGTTTTGTTTGACCTTGACCCTTTCCTATGGAATTCAACCAGACAGTCTGATAAGCTTACATCATACTTATGCCTGATTTTATGGGTACAATTTGATGTCAATTTGAATTTTCTTCTAGAATTCTTAAGTTTATTGAGTTCTTAAATGTAATATAAGCTGTCTGAACCACTGGTTGTTTTGACAGGGAATGGGCTTATATACTTGTCCTTTACCATATTCATTTTCCACCCAACATCATTGTAATCCCTTCCTTCCCAATTCCCATAGAATACCCAAACCAATGTGCCAGAAACTAGTACTAAGGTGTTCATCTTAATGAATTATTGCATTTCAAAATAATTGAAAATTTCCATTAGTATTTATTTCAAGCATTAAAATGGTTACAACCAAAAAGATCATATCAAATGGTTGTTGAAATCTTAAATATACCTTCCGTATTGTTTAAGCTACCCCATCTAGATTTAAAAGAAGTCTTCTACTGTAAAACCCTTTATTACCACTCACATCTTTTTCCATGCAACTGCCGTCTGAATCTGATCGCGGCCATTTAATTACGCGCATCAACTGTATCACCCCTAGATGGGGCATTGTAATGCTATTATGAATGTATATCAGCCCCAGTAATATACGCGTTATCATAACCTAGCGCGAAATGTGTGATATTAAAAGGAGCGCGATAATAATGGGTTTTACAGTATTATATGTTCTTTCAAGAAATGTTTGTTTTCCTCTATAACGGCTTAATATATGGTAAAAAAGTGAGATACAGCCACAGACCATATTTAGAAAATTTCCCTGTTTTCCCTCATAATAGGAAAAACCAGAATTCCCAAGATGCAAAAAAGGATATTATACGCTTGCGACAAGAGGATCAAACTCTATAAGTTCCCATTAAATAATGCCACTCAGATGCCTAGTATAACAAGTTCACAGCCACTGGTTGGCAATGCTGAGAATAGCACCTTCCCACAAAACACCATCACCCTCTCAGGGACAATACAGAACTGTAGCGCACAATGCAATAAGTAAGTACCCTGGTGGTGGGTTCTTCAACTACTGTAGCTTACTACCCTGGTGGTGGATGCTGGAACTAGTAAAGTGGGCTACCCTGGTGGTATATCCTGGAACTAGTTAAACTGGCTACCCTGATGGTAGATGCTGGAACTAGTATAGCTGGCTATACCCTGGTGGTGGATGCTGGAACCAGTATAACTGACTACCCTGGTGGTAGATGATGGAACTAGTATAGCTGGCTACCATGGTGGTAAATGCTGGAACCAGTATAACTGACTACCCTGGTGCTAGATGATGGAACCAGTATAGCTGGCTATACCCTGGTGGTAGATGCTGGAACCAGTAAAACTGACTACCCTGGTGGTAGATGTTGGAACTAGTATAGCTGGCTACCCTGGTGGTAGATGTTGGAACTAGTATAGCTGGCTACCCTGGTGGTAGATGCTGGAACCAGTATATCTGGTAGATGCTGGAACCAGTATAGCTGGCTACCTTGGTGTTAGATGCTGGAACCAGTATAGCTGGCTACCCTGGTGGTAGATGCTGGAACCAGTATAGCTGGCTACCCTGGTGGTAGATGTTGGAACTAGTATAGCTGGCTACCCTGGTGGTAGATGTTGGAACTAGTATAGCTGGCTACCCTGGTGGTAGATATTGGAACTAGTAAAGCTGGCTACCCTGGTAATGGAACTTACATAGCTAACCAAGTCATTTTACAAGCTGTGCACCTTTACAGTATATATAAGGGTCACAATTGTGTTGCATTGTTACATTTATTTCAGAAGTCATTTTTTGAAATTGATTTATGAAAACCAAAAGGATGCCATCAAATGGTTAGAATTTCTTTTAGATATGCTTTACTTTCTGTACCATTGAGCCTTTAAAGCTTTGAATATTTAGACGGTCGTGTGGTCTAAGGCGCCGCCACTGACTGCAGGCTGTCTCTCACCACTGCCTGGGTTTGAATCCCGGCCTTGGCATTTGAGTAAGTTGCAAGTGACTTTGGGTAAGGTGGTGGTTTTCACCAGGTACTCCGGTTTCCTCCACTACTGACAACTGGCTAGTCACAAATTATCCACAAATGGCATAAATGTGACGAAAAACGAAATTCCAAATTCCTATTGTCATTATGGAGTGGAGTGGAGGGGTATTTTGTGCTTATCAAAATAGCTAGTGAAAATATGCTATAGAACATATTCAAAACTTGGAGCAAAAATTCTCAAAAAACAAATAGGTCTAGCAATTATGTCATTATTCAGGCTGTACATACTAGGTCATTTTACTAGACTTTGCATGCTGGTGAAACAGAGAGAATATAGGGTGTAATTTGTTTGAGAAATGTACTTGAAATGAATTGTGTCCTCAAATAGGCTTGCCAGTGAAAGAAGAATGAGCATCATTGCAACAAACATTAGGTGATCTATTTAACCCTCATGCTGCTGGTGGCTAATTTGGCCAATACAAAATGGTGCAAAAAACTGAAAAATGACAGAAGCCCTGGCATATGGGTACTCATTTGAGAGTGCTCAGCGAGAGCTTTCCAATGATTACCAACACAACTGGGTTCCGATGGTTTCCAAAATTCTTTGCCGCCTTGTGCTTTGAAAGAAAATAGCCTCAGCATTATGGAAGGGTTAATGTATAAAAGCAAAGGAACACAAAAACCATAGTGCATTCATCTTACCAAATGTAACCATAAGATGCACAGCTCATATTTCTAAGCTATTTTCAAAAGTGTTATAGCTCCACATAAGTCATTCAAAATATTGAACAAAACACATTATATGCAAATTGCATCTTGTAAAACAAAGGGTTAACTATGTTTTGTGCAAAATTGATCTAAAATTTTGTAAGGTGAAAAGAATATCTTGCAAAATAATAGGTAAAACATGACGTGTTATTCAAATTGGATCTTATTTTCACGTATTGAAAAAAGAATCTTGTTCATTTGGCATTACATGTGATATTTGACTCATTTACTATGGCAAAGTTTCTGTGTATATTGACATTAATGAGTTTAGATTTGATTTGATTTGATTTGATTCGGTCTAGTAAGATGTATATTACATAGCATTTGGCACATAAAAAATCATATATAACGGTGACTAGATGGAGAGTCAGTAACTGCTATGTAATAGAATCCTAACCATACACAGGATATATACACTTAAAGTTTAAAACTTATTTCCATAGTAGTCCCAGTCTGCCCAGAGTCCAATGGCATCACATGTAATGATCAAATCTACTGCTCAAGATTGACATAACAATAATATCATATAGTATAATACAAAAGTTCGGGCTAGAATTGATGAATTTTTTTGTGCTTGTGTTATGTCAAGGTAGAAAGCTGGGTGCTCCATACAGCCAATGTTGTTCAGCTAAGGTGGAAATCTTATAGTTTTCTTATGTTTTTGCTATATTTCTTTTGCTCCTTAAAGATGGTATTTCAACAATAACAGTTGTTATAAAACACATTTTTACTCACCCATATTTATATTTGTATATTGGCCATCTGTATTTTGATGCTATTACTTCTTCATGCAGTATAAGGGAGGAAACACAAATCACATATCCATTTTTAATTATCTTTATCATTATATTTGCACATATCAATTTCCTGTAATGTGGTATAAAGTAGATGTAAAATTTCTACCTTATTTCTACCTGTAAATGGTAGGAAAATACAATTATTGTACTTCTTGTGTTCTTGGTAAGTTTCACACATGTATTCTACTAATATTCAATTTTTAAGTTCTACAGTTATTCAAGGCATTTTGAGGGACACATTTTTGTCATTCATGTTTCTTTCTTGCACAAAACTGTTTGGCTCGGGTGACAGGTATGGTGATTTTTGGCTGCAACAACTGAACCCGTCCACCCACTTCTCTGGCTGTTGATACCCATCTGATTGCGTACCCTCTTTTCTAGGAGTTCCCTGTCCACCCTATCCCCAATGGGTAGAGATGCTTCAATCCGATCCCCCATCTAGCCCCTCGGAGGCGGTCATTTACTATAAGTACCTTCACACACTGCCTAAGATCCTGGGTGAGAAGGGGTGTGAGAAGCGCTTCAAGCTCTACAAGGGTACCTTTGACAAGATACCCGATAACGGCATTAGCGGTTCCATGACAGATTGCGGTCCAGCTTATAACGGTCCCTGCAACTCATCCAAGTGAGTGCTTTTACTGGTTGCTTTTATTTCCTCTCCTCCTCTCCTCCTCCTCCTCCTCCTCCTGGAAATTATTCTCTTCTGTCTTTCAACCATCATAGCGCCCTCTTTTGATATCTCCCTCAACTAAATATTTGAAGGCCTAATATTGCTTTTGAACAACATGCATGAACTTGGCATGTTGGCCAGTTTGACCACAAATATTACAAACTTTTGTAACTTTTTAGGAAGGCACATATTTACCTACACACGTTTGAAATATTTATCTTATTGAATGTAATTGATAGTCATAGACCAAATGATGAAGAAATATGTATAAAGACTTCCTTTATTTGTTTCTATTTCAACCACATTGACTGCAAAGATATTTGATGAAGAAAGGATATTATGTCTTAACTAAAAGTAGTTGATTTTGTTATTATATTGATTTGCAAAATGTCTCAAAAGTTTAGCATTCTAAGCACATTTATATTGTGCTTGATTGACTTTCTATCTTGCCTAAAGACACATGCAATAAATAAGAATGTAAACTTTATATATCTGAAAATTTAATTTTGTCTCAAAAATAAATCACTCTGTTGGTAGATGACAATGGTTTTGTAAAAGAGAAGAAAGATCCTCCATGTGTTTGAGGAAACAGCAGAAAGAAAACAACTTGCGCATGCATGAATATTGCCATTCATTGAAATGATGGATATGACAAGTCTTTCATTCAAATACTTTTCCTTTGATTTTCTTCCACATGAGCAACCTTCCTATCTAATGGGATGGAACATAATGTAGGAATCATATCTTTTCCTACTACATTGAGGCTGTACTGTGACTAGCAAGTGGTAAAAGACAAGGGAAACCAGAATACCCAGTGCAATAAACTCCAAGTCACTGACAACTTTAGTGTATACATGCTTTCAGAAATTGTACCAAGAAATACACCAGACTGTAAGGGTTAAGTTTATTGCCCTTCTGTTCAATGAAATGTAGTATTATTTTTTGTTTTTCATCAGAAAAGAAGAAATTTTTCCTTTTTGATAATTTTGAGCCTGTCAGGCCTGACGCAACATTATGTTGTTAGTTATCAAGATGGAAGAAAGACAGAATGATTAAGTTTCCTCTCTCTATCTCCTCTGTTATCTTTCTGTGCATGTCTTTCCTGTCCTGTACTGTTTCTCTGTTGTAGACAAGCATTTCTGAACTAGGTGTGGTTTATCGGGCCCAGCATGACAAGGTCGTTAGAAGGTCATCCTATTTTGCATGTCGCTCGATGCAGGGATGTCTGTTGATAAGCTCCCCGCTAGAATTTTATCGGAATGAACTGATCTGATTGGATGAGAGCCTTGCTTTCTGTGTGATGTCATCATAACAGTGTGGCTGACTAAAGCGTGTTTTTCCGCATATTAAGTAGCTGCATCCCCCTAGTGCATGCCCCTCTCCATACAACAACAACAACAACAACAACGCATGCTTGAAGAACCTTTCTCCCTCCTGCTGTAGTCCCTCTGCTCCTGCTATCATCATCATGTAGCTAGTCCTCCTCAAGTAGATATGACAACCACTACTATTACTACTACTACTACTACTACTACAGCAGTCTCTCTAATGATCACCTACCCTGAATCACCAATCCATTTGTATGTAGTTATTGACATCAAGCAGTTGACCCATTTGTCCGATACACAACTCTTCCAGCAAGCGTCTGAACCCTTACCAAATGAAGCTGGGAATAACATGTAAATCCTATGATCTTCCTAGAAAAATTCTAAGGAATTCCAAGGGATCTGAGCTACTTTTGATAATGGTACTAATGATTCTACTCTTACCAAATGTAGCTTGAACTTCCGAGGGCGTCCTATGAATATCCTTGAAAATTCTAAGGAAGTCCTAGGAAATTTGAGCTACATTTGATAAGGGCTACTACGTTTATATATATAAATTCTACTCTTACCAAATGTAGCTTGAACTTCCGAGGACGTCCTATGAATATCCTTGAACAATCTAAGGAATTCCTAGGAAATCTGAGCTACATTTGATAATGGTACTACTAAATTTCTACCTTTACCAAATGAAGCTGAGAATACCAAGTAATTCCAACAATTAATCTTGAAAATTCTATGGAATTCATAGGAAATCTGAGCTACGTTTGATAAGGGCTACTACTAATTCTTACCAAATGTAGTTTAGATTTCCCAGGAAGTCCTGAATTTTTTTTCAATACTATCCTAGGAGTTCTAAGATTTTCCCAGCTCCATTTTGTAAGGATCCCACCACCACAATCACCGATGCCGCCAATGTTCCCAGTATATGTCTCATGTCTCCACGCTGCTTGTCCAGCACCCCCAGGCAATGTCCAACTGTCTCAACCCATTTATGTCTGGAACGCTCAATTACGTCCTGACGATTTTGCTGATAACTTTGTTCCCAGAAAATTTTACGGAAAATATTTGTAGGAGAAATCTTGACCAAAACCTAACTCAAAAGTATCCTTCAAATAGTCTGTGAAGTTATGCTTGATTTCACAATTATTTTCAAATATCGATAGAAGATTCAGATGACACTTGTCAATAAGTTCTTCAGGCAGGGATGGGTCAAATCATTCACATCCAGATTGTACATATAATCTGACACACATAAGCAAATATCTTGAAAAGACCGCAATATTTTGAGAAATATTTGATCAAAGTTACTCCTGTTGGGCTGGTTTATATAGCCACCCATATCCAATTTATTTAGAAATACTACTTTGTTTGATGAAGTAGTATTTATAATATTCCCTTACCTAACATAGCTAAAACTTCCCAGGAAATCCGGGCATTTTCCTGGTTTCATCCTGGGAAAATCCTGGGTATTCCCAGTTTTTTTTTTTGGTTAATCTGGTCAGGCCATGTATGTATTCCAGATGCAAATGGGTTAGACATTGTTTGCGAAACACCCTAATGTTAATGACACTTTAACCCATTCAACTCTTAAGCTGCAAAAAGATATGACTATTTTTCTAGTATCTATCTAACAGAAGCATATTTGCACTGTGTTTGAAGGTGGAATGCTTTGTATGAATTTCATGCTTTATACAAAAGTTATTATGAAAAGAGTATTACAGGTTCATATGACACTTCTCAAGTGGGCATGACTTGGTAACGAGATTTTATTCCTCATTTTTGACAATAAGCACATATACTAGAAAAATACATATATATATATATATGTATATATATATATTCATACATATATAAATATGTATATATATAAATATATATGAATATATATATATATAAATATATATATATATATATATATATATATATATATATATATATATATATATATATATATATATATATATATATATATATATATATATATATATACAGTTCCTGTTTGTGTGCTTGAGTGAATGGGTTAAATTGTGTACCCTCCACCTCCCTATAGTATAAAATACTGTCTTTTAGTAAAGAATTTCTTTCATGTAGGTAAGCTTCGTACAAGTAAGAAGTAGTCTTGGACTCAGAGATGATGTTAAAGTTATCCCCTAGTTCCTCTATAAAGAAGAAAAATTTTCTTTTGCTACGGAAGCTGAATGCATGACTTATTAGACTCAGATCGAAGAGATTCTCTAGGCTAATTTTTTAGCTATAGTTCCTAAACGCAAAGAGCACCCTGGTCACATAAAAGTGCAATTATCTTGTGAAATGCAGCAAATATGTATATGTATGTGTATATATATATATATGTAAATATATATATATATATATATATATATATATATATATATATATATATATATATATATATATATATATATATATATATATATATATATATATATATATATATACTATATATCAGAATCAAGGTTGTATTTCTTTGTTTAAACAATCATCCTTCAAAGTATCTTTAAAAATTGTCTATTTTCCAAGATATTTATGTCAGACCATGTTAGTGCTCAGAGCATGAAGGGTTATTAATAAGCCTATTTTATAGTTAATCTAGATTAGAGGAGGTTAATGATGAGATTAGTGATGAGAATAGAAGTCACCTTTAGGCTGTATGTACTGCAACTCACTGCTGTTGAGTACCCGTACGCAATAAGGAGGCACTATATAGCATGATACTCAATCAATATATAGGCACATTTTTTAGGACTTCCCTAGTACTTCCCCTTAACCCCTTCCTCCCCACTCACTAAATGTAACAGTCAAAATAAGACCATGCCATTGGGGGGGGGGGGGGGGGTGGGGGCATGATACCCAATCAATATATAGGCACAAGGACTTCCCTAGTACTTCCCCTTAACCCCTTCCTCCCCACTCACTAAATGTAACAGTCAAAATAAGACCATGGCATTGGGGGGGGGGGGGGGGGGGGTGGGGTGGGAGGGGGGCATGATACTCAATCAATATATAGGCACAAGGACTTCCCTAGTACTTCCCCTTAACCCCTTCCTCCCCACTCACTAAATGTAACAGTCAAAATAAGACCATGCCAATGGGGGGGGGGGGGGGGGGGGGGGGGCATGATACTCAATCAATATATAGGCACATTTTTTAGGATTCCCTAGTACTTCCCCTTAACCCCCTCCCTCCCCACTCACTAACTGTAACAGTCAAAATAAGACCATGCCAATGGGGGGGGGGGGGGGGGGGGCATGATACCCAATCAATATATAGGCACAAGGACTTCCCTAGTACTTCCCCTTAACCCCTTCCTCCCCACTCACTAAATGTAAGTCAAAATAAGACCATGCCATTGGGGGGGGGGGGGGGGGGGGGGCGGGGCTACCATTAGAAACACAATTTTATATTTAGGTGGGTTCATTTTAGTAGGTGAAAGGGTTGTCATTTTTATTTTGCACTGAAAAAATTGCATTTTGATTACAATTATTCCACTTTAATAAAAGGGAGGGGGGTTAATTTCCTAGAAAAAGTAGGATTTTGATAGTGATCTGTCCATTCTAGTGAAGAAATAATAACCTAAACCTTTTCTGTACTTCTCATTACTGAGACGGAAGTTTAGGGGTCTCATATGAACTGTAAGGCATATAATCCTTCTATCCTTATATTCCCATGCAATGAATAAGGGGTAAAGCTTAAAAAGGAAGATGTGAAAATTCAGCATTTCTTAAATCAAACGTTGGTTGCTTATTTCTGCAATGCACTTCCAATGACAATGATGCAATCAATAAAATTAATGAAACCAGATATAGACGAATGCCAGTTATTCATTTTAACCAACATTTACATTTTATTGTTGTTTTTTAAACCAAATCAAGTTGGTCTTTGTATTATATTAACATACTTATGAATGTTAACCCTTCCAATGCTGAGACTACTTTCGTCCAAAGCACAAGGAGGCAAAGATTTTTGTAAATCATCTAAAACCATTCATGTTGGTATTCATTGGAAAGCCCTCGTTGAGTACTTTCAAATGAGTACCCATTTCCTAGGGTTTCAGTCATTTTTCAGCTTTTTTGCATCATTTTGTATTGGCAAATTATTGTCCACCAGCAGCATAAGGGTTGATGACAGACCAAACTAGAGTTCCAATTGATGGTTTATTGAGAGATTATACCTGGACGTAGGTTCAGGATGCAGCGTATGTTGCAAAACATTATTTTCTGAGCGGGGCAAGCTGCTTCTAAAGTTGACTTGCCCCGCTGGCACTTCCACTTGCCCCGCCACTCTGTTAAACAAAGGCGAGATTCGACTTTGCCCAAAACATTACTTGCTGACCGGGGCAAGGCAGGGTCTTGTCCAGCTTGCCCCACTGGCGTTTTTTGCCGAATTCACTTGCAACTTGCAATGGGCCAGTGGTTATGTTGCACACTGAGGTTTTACTGAGACTGGGGTGGCATTTAGGAGGTTTTATATGGGCAATTAGGTTCTTAGACATGGCTAGACATTTCCTAGGCTTATTCTAATATGCAGACAAGGCTAGATACATTCTTGGGTAGGCTTATCCTAATATAGAGAAGGGAAGATCCTTTTGAAATGATGAAATGGGGCTGGTCTTTATTTTGACTGAGGTGTTTCAAGCATGCAGTGTGGTTACTGAGGTAGATATGATCAGAGTGTGTATACATATTTATATATGTATGTGTGTGTATATATATATATATATATATATATATATATATATATATATATATATATATACACACACACATACATATATATTTATATACATATATATATATATATATATATATATATATATATATATATATATATATATATATATATATATATATATATATATATATATATATTTCACTAGCCAAAAATATCCCTTCTCACGTAAAGTTCAGTTTCATTTTCCCATTCAATCCAGCTGCTCTTAGATGGCACTATACATTATGAATTTCAATTCTAAGTTTTGAATTAAATTTATTTTATTTTAGACTATTATTACTTTAGAAAAAAATTCACAAAAAAAACATAAGCAGATTATCGATTTTCCCAGGACAAAATTACCTATTAATATTAATAAAATCTAGCAAAAAATGAAAGTTGCAAATGAAACCTGTTACCAAACTTAGCTAATGATTTTTTAAAAATGTTATTTCTTTTCCTTCTTTTTGTTTGTTTTTATCAACTTTAAAGATATATTTATGAAATATGAAGAATCTAACTAAAAGATACTGAAAAGTGTATTTAATATGCTAAAACCTCCCTCTAATGGCCCGCTGTCTTAGCTCCGAGCCCCGCCCTGCCCCGCCCCTTTTCGTCATCATGCCGGCCTGTGTTGTACATGGTGCTGCCGCTTTGCTTTGTGGTTGTGCTGTCATTGTTATTGTTGTTATTGTTGTTATTATTGTTGTGTTGACCGACATCTCTGTCTCCTGCTTGTTGTTGTTGGGAGTCTTGTGCTGTAGTCCCTGATTAACTCTCACCACGGCACGAGATCTCAACCCCACCATAAACGTACATCATCATACCTAAAAACCGCATGTCATGGAATGTTACGCGAGGGAGTGCATTTTATTTTGCTCAGCTGTGTCTCCTCTGAGGCGGGATGTCAGGGCTGTATTGGATCACAAGATAAGTATTCCCATCCGTCCTTTTCTGACTTCATTGTCTCCGACCAACCCTGCTGCTGCCAACTCTATTGTGCTGCTACATCTCTCTATATATTACTACCTCATTGTCGTCCGTCTTCGTGCTTGTTGCCGCCATTGCTGCTGCTACTGCTGCTGCCCTCTATATTTGCATTTGGATGCTACTGCTTGTGTCTCTTGTTTGTGCGATTGCTTGTGGATTGTCCTCATTGCTTGCCCTTCTCGTGATTATCCTTGTCCTTCGACAATGACGACTTCTTCTTCATCTGCCATCACCGCATGCCGTCTGAGTTGACGCTTTATTCGTCTACCATTTCCTGTTCCTTCTGAGCATGCTCACAAGACTCTACTCCTTCAAAAGCTGCTGCTGCTGCCGCTGCTGCTGCCAGACGAATCTCATTGATTGACTTTGGTACCATATGATTTTTATCAGCAGCTAGTAGCTGGTTGCATCGACCTTGGTAGTTTATGATTTTCCCAGTAGGTGGCGCTAACTCACAGCAACTATGAGGCATGCCTGCATAGTAAACAATCTCTTGACCTCTTCCGAGCACTCCATTTCATAACAAAATGCATGTTGCACACTTGATGATGATGATGATGATCAAGGAATTAACTTCCGATAATCTCTACGCATCACAATGCTGTGATTTTCCTTTTTGCGAACTGTCCCTCCCCTGACCTTGTGTGCCATCACGGTTGACCTCTGTGCGCTGTGGGTTAGCTTTTTCTCTCCGTTGATTTGGTTTGATTTGAAGTAGTAGGTGGCGCCATGAAATGTGTGTTCCACATGACCTCAAGAGGGGCGTTTGTCAACACAATATTGTTCTCCGTGTACTTATTATTATCATCATTATTATCGTTCAATGGTAACATATTGATTTTGCATTGATGTTCCGTAGAGCAGCCATTTTTCGTCATCTCTTCATCTTCCACGGGCAGAACAGACACACGTTATTCGTCACATATTGCTGTAGCACCGCTCTGTTCATTTGCGGAGCGCACAGACTCCCCACGCAGGGAGCTGTCCTTCACCCAATGCTAGTGTTGTGTCACCATGTTGCTGATTGGTTGTTGAACTGTAGTGTTATTGTTAGGAGAGTTTTGGGTGGAGACAGTGTGCCGTCAATAGATGTACTATGATAATCATAGTGTTGTCTGTCTTGTGGAAGGGTGGAGATTATATATGTAGTAAGGGAAAGAAAGTAATCAGTTTCTTATCATCATTCTGTTTTTTTACATATGCATTTAGAAACACTTAGGTGTTTTTCTATTTATACATTCAGTTAACACCTACTACATTTCTTTTGAAACAAAATTCGCTAAAGTGTTTAATTGTTTTACAATGGATCAGGCTGCCTGAAAGGGCACCAAAATCAGAAATTGTGGACCGAAGTACAGATCTTGATTCCTTGTGATTATTTGGTGATGAGAAACTGTTTGTTTTTCTTCTTTTCTCTTAATATGGCAATTAAAGTAGAAACTGTGCTCAATTCCTATGGTTGGCAAGTAACACAAGCAATAAAGCTGCCAAAAAAGCACAATATTACAAAATTATAGGGATTCCATTAACTATGTTTATGGTGAAGTTCTTGCAATGTGAGGATGGATAATTTCATGTTGTATTGTATCTATGTAAATTTATTGTGAGGTTTCTTAATGATATTCATTCCAATACAAAGGTTTAGCAAAAGGTTTTTTGCCTTTCTAGGTGACTATTCTATAATCTATCTATAATTTTTAAAATTGGCAAATATTTCAATGAACTGGTAGGTGAATCCTATTAAAGATTAACTGCCTAATATTTTTCGGTAATTGGTTGTAAGGCCTAGAATTTTTGTTTTTGTTTCCTGTAATGGACCGAAAAAAATAGGGTATATTTTTGGATTATTTTTTGGTCAAAAATGTGAGTTTTATGCATGTTTTACATTAATTGGGAGTTGGGAGTGCAGAAAAAACTTTAGGGTAGGGATTTTTTAAATTAAAAACTTGTTAGGGTAGGGTTACAGGAAGTAAACAACTTTTTTAGGCCTCATTGACCAGCCAGGTGTATTAGCGAAGGTAGCAGTGTTACTGGTCAATGCTGGTCCTGGGGACAAGGGGTACATTTCTAACACTGCCTGATTATTACTAATTAGTAACACGCCCCTTCACGTAACTATTTTGCTGCTCGATAAAGCTCAGATCACCCACCCATCAATGATAGATATTCTCTTCTCTCTCATGCTGAAGTTGTTGTCATGGTTACCAGGTACTGCAGCTCTGCAGCCGATACTGAAGTTCTGATTGGCTAATATTCCCACGTCTTTCCTTTCATGACATTGCTTTTAGCGTTCTTTTTTGTTTTTGTCCTTTTTTTAGAATTTTCTTATCGGAATATAATTTCCTTGTTGGCCAATCAGGCCTTGCAATTAACTTTGCTGCAGACTGAAATCTGGTCACATGATCAAGCAACATCATCATGACACAATGCAGTTGGTTGGCAAGCTACATAAATTGGTCAAATATGAGCGACAAAGTTCTCTACGAATACTAGATATAGCGATTATAGGATGATATGCCTTACACAGCTCGGCCGCTGGCGTATCCCAGCATGCATCAGTAAAATGGCACTAGTGCTGAACCCTGCATGGTGCATCACCAGCAATTGCACCTGCAGAGCCGCATGCATTATGGGTAAGATTATCACCGTAGCAACCACAAGTAAACAGAAAGTGACATCACATCTTCCACTACAGGTGTAAAGCCATGGTAAAGTGACATCAGTTTCTGTAATTGATGACTTTCTAAATCTTTCCATTCTTCTTAAATTAATTGAAAATTGAAAAACTAAAGGAATTAACATCATTCATAGCTTTACCATAGTTACTTGCATTATAATTCACTGGATAATTGGATTTGTGTCCTATTAGTAGAATTATGATTTCTTGTATTGGTCACCTATATTTCTATCTATCTCTATCTTTCCACTTCCAATTATATGTTTTTTGTTTTGGTGACTGCTATAAAAACAATTCTGCCACAATAGAGGTTGCAGAAATGGTGTTATGATTTTGATATGGAGCAAGTTTTAAATTTGGAAATGAATAGGCATATGTTAATAATCAATGCCTACATTAGACAGGAGAATGATTATGTATTTTTTCAATGGAAACATTATGCTGTGCTCCTCATGTATTGTCCTCCTTAACAGTGGCTGAACCAATTAACATTCACAGCGGCCAGAAATGTACTGACTTTCGGGCAAAAGCATGGATTGAAAAAGGAGAAATGTTTATCAGAAGACTTTCAACAACTCACCTTCAAATATTTTGTAAAATTATTCTTAATTCTGAAGTTTATGTCAAAAGTACTAAATATAATGGTTCCAACTTTTTAAGGATCTCTTATGTTTGAATGAGTTAATCATTGGAGAAGGTGCACTGTATTTAATATTGGTCAAACTGTTTTTGCTAGAAGCATGATAAGGTGTGTCAAATACTGCATTATATGTTGGAGAATGTTGTAGTGAACAGTCATTAAAGAAAATTGGGAAAAAAAATTAAATTGTGTTTCGATATAGATGAAATGAAAACATATAAAATTAAATTTTCTAATAATTTATGTGATATGAATAGTGGAAGATGAATATGTATTATATTTCTTGCAACAGAGATTGATATATCAATGGTATGGTATGTTCAAGATGGTAAAGATCACTCAATATTACTTGTATCTTTGGGAAATGAATTTAAGATACCACCTCAATTCATTTTGTAAGCACTTTTTTAAGATGAAAAAAATCTCTCATTAGAATTTGAGAGGTGCTTAGTTAAGAGTACTTAGGGTCTAATGCATGTTTTCCAGTAAGAGAACTCAACATTTCTGTTCAGATATTTAGGAATTATCTGTGATTAAGGCTTTAAACACAAACCCCTCTTCATGAACAAATCAATCTTGAATTCAGTAACCCTAAATAAAAAGGCAAGGTTTGTTTGGAAATCATGTTAATGGCATGGGTGTGGCATGCCCATCCTGGTCGAAGCACTGGGTGTACCATGTACATCCTGGTCACAGCATCAGATGCAGCATGCACATCCTGGTCATGGCACCAGGTGTAGCATGTACATCCTGGTCACGGCACCATGTGTAGCATGTACATCCTGGTCACGGCACCAGGTGTAGCATGTACATCCTGGTCAAGGCACCAGGTGTAGCATGTACATCCTGGTCAAGGCACCAGGTGTAGCATGTACATTCTGGTCATGGCACCAGGTGTAGCATGTACATTCTGGTCATGGCACCAGGTGTAGCATGTACATTCTGGTCATGGCACCAGGTGTAGCATGTACATCCTGGTCACGGCACCAGGTGTAACATGTACATCCTGGTCATGGCACCAGGTGTAGCATGTACATCCTGGTCACGGCACCAGGTGTAGCATGTACATCCTGGTCACGGCACCAGGTGTAGCATGTACATCCTGGTCATGGCACCAGGTGTAGCATGTACATCCTGGTCACGGCACCAGGTGTAGCATGTACATCCTGGTCACGGCACCAGGTGTAGCATGTACATCCTGATCAAGGCACTAGGTGTAGCACGTACATCCTGTTCACGGCACCAGGTGTAGCATGTACATCCTGGTCATGGCACTAGATGTAGCATGTACATCCTGGTCAAGGCACCAGATGTAGTATGTACATCCTGATCAATTCACCAGATGTAGCATGTACATTCTGGTCACGGCACCAGGTGTAGCATTTACATCCTGGTCATGGCACCAGGTGTAGCATGTACATCTTGGTCAAGTCACCAGATGTAGCATGTACATCCTGGTCACGGCACCAGGTGTAGCATGTACATCCTGGTCACGGCACCAGGTGTAGCATGTACATCCTGGTCACGGCATCAGATGCAGCATGTACATCCTGGTCACGGCATCAGATGCAGCATGTACATCCTGGCCAAGGCACCAGATGTAGCATATACATCCTGGTCAAGTCACCAGATGTAGCATGTACATCCTGGTCAAGTCACCAGATGTAGCATGTACATCCTGGTCACGGCACCAGGTGTAGCATGTACATCCTGGTCACGGCACCAGATGTAGCATGTACATCCTGGTCACGGCACCAGGTGTAGCATGTACATCCTGGTCATGGCACCAGGTGTAGCATGTACATCCTGGTCATGACACTAGATGTTGCATGTACATCCTGGTCAAGGCACCAGATGTAGTATGTACATCCTGATCAAGGCACCAGATGTAGCATGTACATTCTGGTCACGGCACCATGTGTAGCATGTACATCCTGGTCACGGCACCAGGTGTAGCATGTACATCCTGGTCACGGCACCAGGTGAAGCATGTACATCCTGGTCAC
Organism: Maea johnstoni; assembly: GCA_963942565.1. Classification (NCBI taxonomy): domain Eukaryota; kingdom Metazoa; phylum Annelida; class Polychaeta; order Spionida; family Magelonidae; genus Maea; species Maea johnstoni. Next base: position 14,868,657 of record OZ012687.1, on the reverse strand, counting down.
GGCACCAGGTGAAGCATGTACATCTTGGTCATGGCACCAGGTGTAGCATGTACATCCTGGTCATGGCACCAGGTGTAGCATGTACATCCTGGTCACGGCACCAGGTGTAGCACGTACATCCTGTTCACGGCACCAGGTGTAGCATGTACGTCCTGGTCACGGCACCAGATGTAGCATGTACATTCTGGTCACGGCACCAGATGTAGCATGTACATTCTGGTCACGGCACCAGATGTAGCATGTACATCCTGATCAAGGCACTAGGTGTAGCATGTACATCCTGGTCACGGCACCAGGTGTAACATGTACATCCTGGTCACGGCACCAGGTGTAGCATGTACATTCTGGTCACGGCACCAGATGTAGCATGTACATTCTGGTCAAGGCACTAGATGTAGCATGTACATCCTGATCAAGGCACCAGATGTAGCATGTACATTCTGGTCACGGCACCAGGTGTAACATGTACATCCTGGTCACGGCACCAGGTTTAGCATGTACATCCTGGTCACAGCACCAGGTGTAGCATGTACATCCTGGTCACAGCACCAGGTGTAGCATGTACATCCTGGTCACAGCACCAGGTGTAGCATGTACATTCTGGTCACAGCACCAGGTGTAGAATGTATATCCTGCTCACGGCACCAGGTGTAGCATGTACATCCTGGTCACAGCACCAGGTGTAGCATGTACATCCTGGTCACAGCACCAGGTGTAGCATAGCCATCCTGGTCACGGCACCAGGTGTAGCATGTACATCCTGGTCACGGCACCAGGTGTAGCATGTACATCCTGATCAATTCACCAGATGTAGCATGTACATCCTGGTCCTGGCACCAGGTGTAGCATAGCCATCCTGGTCACGGCACCAGGTGTAGCATGTACATCCTGGTCACGGCACCAGGTGTAGAATGTATAAACTGCTCATACATGTAGTACACGTTATAGTATGCTTAACCTGGTTATACTAAGATATGTGCATAAATGGGGAGCCCCGTTTGCATGCGAAGTGCCCACATGGTCCAACTTTGACAAACGTAATAAGGTTTAGTAGTGTTTGAAAAATATCCAGGTTAACGTACCAAACTGTGTGCACACAATTAGTCACTTGAAATGCATCTTCCAAATGTAGTGCTATTAAAAAAAATTAAATGAAATTATTAAAGCAAACAGGAAGAATAACTTTTCCATTATTCATTATAAAACTGTTGATTTACCAAGATATGTTCATATGTACAAGACCATGTATTACAGTAGATACAAATGTATATCCTGGTAATGCCACAAGCTTTACCCTGTGCAGCTGGGTAATATACAATCTATTAGGCATTGGGGCATGCAATAATGTACAATATTTTCACAGCACATGGTGTATCACCAAAACTCCTGATATCAAATCAGCACCATGTATCAAGCATGCACATGCAACTCCTGGTAAGCATACTTCCAAGTGACTTAACCCAGTCATGTATATGGTGCTCAATAACCTTAACTCTTTTAGTCATATTTTTCTGATTAAAACATCTTTTGAAATATTTTGGAGGGGAAATTATAACTAGAACTCAACCTACAACTTTACTATGAATATTTTGTGTATCCTTACGCAACTCCTGAGTTATTATCCAAACAACAGTTTTCAATGTGGACCTTGGGCATGAAAAGGTTAATGGTGATAAAAAGATAAGGTGTACTTGTAACAGAAGGATTTCTTTATTCTTTTTTCAGGGAATAGGGTCAGTTAAGCATGGTCTAGTGATAAAGGAAAGTGATTGTTCCCTAGGTTCTTATTTAAGACCACAGCTTTTCTTTTAGTAAAGCAAGAATACCACACGGTAGAGTAAGTATATATGTACCATCAATGGAAGTTGTTTAATACTATGTGATGATCGGTACCATGTGAAAATGTTTTAAGTTTTGTCAACCAATTTGCATATTAATTTTATCAGATGGCCTTTTTCAGTGATGGGTGATGATGCACCCTCTATTTGCTGTCCCCGGAACTAACTATTTCTAGTTACTAACAGTATTGTTTCTTCTCCACATGATGAATGTCATAGGTCCTACTATATCCAGAAGGTGGCAAATTCCAACCTGCTCTTCCTGGCTGTGGACGCCACCTGTGAGTGTCCTATGGGGATGGAGGAAGATCCGTACACAGTGGAGCATATTACCATAGAATATATCCTTTTTATAATAATGATAATAATAATAATAAAATTAAAATAATAATAATAATATTATTATTGATAATGATAATATCTATTTAAAGAGGGTAACTCAGTCCAATGGTAAGGATCTTCACTGAGGCCCTCTGGCATGTTTACAAGCAGCCCGAGGGCCCCAGGGTTACCAAGTAGTACAGTACATTGCTGTCAGGTATCGAGACTTGAAGGAAGGTAGAGATGGTGCACATCTGATTGCTTCAGTTAAGCCATTCCAAACTTTGGGCCTGAGTATGAAATGCATTTTTGGCCAATTGATTTATTACATTTTGAAAGAGCTAATAGTGAGGAGGTTGCATTTCCAAGTACCATAGCCTCTTAAGGCTGTGTGCCCGTGTTTGGTTTGGTAGTTTCAAAATTACAAAAAAACATCCTCACTGAGTTATGTATGATTATCCTTAAATGTTACTTAAGCATGGTTTAAGACATGTTAGGGTGATATCTTGTTTTAATATATAATTGACAATTTTGAAAATAAGTTTCCAATCCAACCTAACCATGGATGCATATCCAGGACTTGTCATTCTTTAGTTGAATATTTTAAGAAAATGAGATTAATTTCCAAAGATATACATTCTTTCCTTGACCCTTTTCACATAACGATACAGCTATGTGTGATCGCCTACAAGAGAGTATCTATAGGAGACGTCCAACTGATAGCACTGATAAAACATGCCGGCGCAGCCATTCAGAAGTGAGTATCCAGTGTTTACTGACACTCTCTATCTAACACACTCATGTCAATTATACAGTATCCAAACATATTGGAGATATCTTTTTGACAGAAGTATTTTTTCTGAAAATTGGAAGAGAAATAGTTATAACTTAACCAATAGCTCTCTTAAGGATATTTTGTGAATTTATGTTCAATTTCAAAATTCAATTTAAATTTCAAGGTTCAGAATTATAACAGATCCAGCCAATACTTGTCACTGAACATGTGTCTGGCCTGTGTGTTTTACAGGAGCAGATTGCAGAATGTGGTGGTACAGGGTCCTACCATCACCCCTCGCTTCTCACGATACTAGTACTATGGCTACTGGCTCATCACTGTACATGTATATGATGTGTGTGTTTTACAGGAGCAGATTGCAGAATGTGGTGGTACAGGGTCCTACCATCACCCCTCGCTTCTCACAATACTAGTACTATGGCTACTGGCTCATCACTGTACATGTATATGATGTGTGTGTTTTACAGGAGCAGATTGCAGAATGTGGTGGTACAGGGTCCTACCACCACCCCTCGCTTCTCACAATACTAGTACTATGGCTACTGGCTCATCACTGCAGTAGCTCAGCGAATTGACAACAGTATGGCTAGATACAGCAACCCCCAACCACAACAGTAGCAGCAACATCACACAATCGCTCATTTCTACATCGTAAAGATGACAGCGCCACCTACAGATGGCAGCACCATCTATCTGCCGGGACGGGGAACCATCGTGAAGCAGATGATTACCTCAGATCATGTGGTGTGTGACAAGATGTCATGACCAGTAGTAGCGCCACCTAGTGACAACTGGAGAGATTACTAGAGGAGGATATGCATAGGACAAGAACTTAGTTCATTGAGTTGAGTGTTAACCCTTATGCTGCTGGTGGCTAATTTGGCTGTTACAAAATGATGCAAAAAAACTGAAAAATTAGCAAAACCCTGGCACATGGGTACTCATGTGAGAGTACTCAGCAAGAGCTATCCAATGGACGCCAACATGACAAGGTTTAGATGGATTTCAAAAATCTTTGCATGCTTGTACTCGGAACAAAAGTAGCCTCAGCATTGGAGGGGTTAAGACTTGAGAATGCTAATATTGGTATGCAACTTTTTGATGGATATGGTATCAGGTAAGCCAGGTTGCCATACCTAGAATGTCAGGAAAGTCTGATACCTTTCACAGAATTCTTTAACTATTACCCTGCTCAATGATGGGGAAATATTGTAAATAAAAGAATATTTTTTTCATTGTATCTCATATTTAATGACTGATTTGCATGACCGGTCATCTTGACCCTGTAGGTATTTAACCCTTTCATGCTGCAAGTTTTCTGTGAAAACTGTTGATCTGTAGCACTTTTGAAGATATCTTTTTGTCAAAGCATATATTTTGAAAATATTTGAAGGAGAGATGTCAGTTTAGTTACGAGTTACATTTCTCCTTCAAATATTTTTCAGATATGCTTTCATAAGTAGATATCAGGACGGTATACAGGTGCAAAATGGTTAATGTGGGAACCATGACTCTGTAAGAAAAATGGCGCTTAACGTAGAATCCTTCATTATATGATACAAAGAGCAAGAGAGTACCAGTGCACAGTTTATAGTTGACAGTGAAAAGGTCATTAAGTTGATGAAATTTAAAGTGCAATTTTTAATTTGATTTGAACACAAAACAAAGAAACCAATGAAATTGCACACTGAGTTATGGTTAAATGAAGATTTTCCCTGATCAGTTTTTCTTAGAATGCTGATACTTGTTGGATTGGCCACTTTAGGTTTCACACTAGCTTTAAAAATTACATGATATTTCTTCAAAAGATGTTGGTGTCTTATATCAAGAATTGATAATCCAAGATTTTTCAAAAGACATGAAGAAATCTTTCTCTTTTTTGATGCAGTTATGGTGATAGTTGCCTTAGTCTGGCAAAATTCTGTATTAATGTTTTTTTTTAGAAATTTTGATTGTAAGAAATAGTCAGACAATTAGCATGAATTGAATCTTATATTGGTCTCTGATCCTCATACTGTTCCAGAGCCTGCCACACTCAATTGGAATCTTCAAAGCAAATCTGAGAGCTTATGGCATAAATGACTCGATTTGAGTCATAATCAACCTATAATTTGGTCAAATCTTAATGACGATACCTTTTACAAATTGAGATGTAAAATAAAGCAAACATCACCTTTATTCATGCCAAGAGTGGCACCTTGGCAGGGAACAAGTTGAACCTTTCAGAGGAAAGAACCTTTTTTTGAATATCTTATGTGTTCACAGGTGAACCCTGTTGAAATGTATTTGGTACAAGATTGAAAACCGTTTGGCTGTAGTGTACTTTTAAGTGATTCCTAACGATATCCTTTGCGGCTATCATTTTCAACTGAATCCATGCATGTTATTGATAACAGGATGTATAATACCAAATAATCTTATAAATATAGTATTAATTTGTCATTATTTAATGCAAATGAGTATGTTACATATAGAGTTTATTTTTGTGTGGGGTACTCTAATTGTCCTATATTGTTGTTATGAGGAGGAGATGGAGGAAGAGGAGGAGGAGACAAAGTGATGCCTCGTTGTGCCTAGTGGGAAGTGGCCATGATGGCTGTGACCTTTTGACCTTCACTCAGGTTTTCAAGCTACACCACAAGATGGCACCACATGTAACTTGTATGTGATTTCAGCCATGTAAGCGCTCACAACGCCATTTAATCCTATGTAGTCACAAGTCTGCTACCCCCTTTGTATACCATTTTGATTAAGAAAATGTTGTGTTTTTTCTAATTGGGTTTAAAAAATCGTCCAAATGATTTATTTGACGCCAATGGGTTAAAATGATTGGTTTCAGAAGTTGTTTAAAACGCCTCCTATGTTAGCACAACAAAATGCTTTAAAGAGGACTCACAGCACACGATGTTTTCTAACATAAGTTGAAGGGCCCTCTAGTGGCCAGACTAGGAACTAATACAGAGTACCTTTTGGCCTATATATTTACCACGCAGGATACACATGGGTGTCTCACTGGCTGTCTGTAAACATTCACCTTGTCAGTAAGATATTCTAGAATTTTTTACTCAAATTGACAGATGTTCTTGAAATGGAGGGGTCTACCCATTCATGTCTGTAGCAGCCAAAGACATTATGGCACTTTAAGTAACATTGTTGTGACCAGGGCATTTTTCAGATAGCATTTGAAAAGGAACAGTTGATCACAACTTCATATACAATTCCTCTTTAGTTATCTTGTGTATGTTTGTGTCATTTCAAAATTATTTGCAAAAGTATCACAGATCCAGAAGACACTTGTCAAGGAGACTTGATCCAGACATGAATGGGTGAATTTGGATTCTCATGGTCACCTGTCTTCAATCAGATCTATTCTAAATGTGGCTGAAACATTGTAAAAATCCTGAGTATTTCTTAGAAAATCCTGGATATTCCCAGCTACATAATGTAAAATGCAGACATTCCCATGAACCTACTGAAAAAAGCTTCATTATATGTGTAAGTGTTGAATGTGTCTGCATGCTCTACTACTATGTAAATACTGCATGTACTGTATATATGTATCGGTAGGCGAAAGCCAAGGCATGAATGTGTTATATCTATAGTATATTGATGAAAAGTAAAAAGTATTATCTTTTGTAAGAAAAGGGTAAAAAAACAAAAAAAAATGCTATTTAATAATTGCCATTGAATGAAACTACACAGCTGATATTCTGTACAGGTTTTAAGAATGGAGGGTTAACTATGAACCCTGGCTTCTTAAAGTTTAAGAAATTTGTACTAGGTGTGAGGCATTTGACAACCAATCTGCTTAGGAGGGTAACAAATATTTGAAAAAATAGGTTGCTATATTGTAACCCCAATATCATAAAAGGGTATCCCTGAGGATAATAGTTTAAAGAACTCGGTTTTAGTCTTGCAAATCTTTTATCTTATATAGAGTTATGCCTGTAATGTACAGGTAGACCAAAATGTCATTTTCACCTGTACATTTCTCCTGTACATTCCTGACAGGTGAAGCAATTATTTTGCTTACGTTTTCTTATGAATTTTAGCAAATATTTCAAAGGAAAATGGCTAAATTAAAAAATAAATGGTAAACGCTTCCTTACTAGAATACGAAGAACAAAACCTAACTCAAATATTTCAAACGATCCTTCTTTATCTTAAAGATATTTAAGCCTAAATTTCTAGAATTGTGTGGTATGTAATTCTTTATTAGGATATAAATGGTAAAAATCATTCCACTATTGTTTAAATTCTTTATTCATTTCTAGAGTACTTTGCATACTATTCATAGCATTTCTGTGTTATGAGCAAGCAAGTTTTTGCTAAAAGAAAAGCGTATGCCAATGCATTAGGTCATCTTTTTTCTGACACTATTTTTTACTTCTAATCATCTTTTTGATCATTCAACTCACTCAATTAGATTCAGAGTAATATACAATTTGAATTGCATATTATGTAGAGATTTATTAGTATAATTGATTAAGGAATGAAGTTAGCGTTGCAATAGTCTAATAGTTTCAACTTCAGTATTTCTATAGGCAAACAGATTTTTGCAAAAGCTAGCACCTCAACAAAAGGAACTTGAAAAGGTATCCATTACTGTAAATTCAGAAAAGATTGTGTTAGTTTAATTTTTGCGTTTTTAGCGCTTAGCCTCGGACGGAAAATCAAAATTCGCAATGTTTAGTGCTGCCACTTAAAGTATATAGCTGGCACTCCCATGTTGCGGCCAATTTGCGAAGTTAAAAAACACAAAAATAGATTTTCTGTAAATTCGCCAACTTTACACAATCTTTTGTGAATCTGCAGTGTCTTTTTGTGGATTGAACATTTCAGAATTAATAGCAATCTTATTTTAACATACATTTTTTGTTCCTTTAAATGTGATTTGTTACTACCTTTCTTATTGGCATCTTTCTGTAGATGTATAGATATTTCTGCAAAACTGTGTAAAATTAGAGATTGTGATTTGAAAGAGGTTTTTTGTGATAAATTCTCGATACTGTTGTGAAGTTAACTGTGACTCTTGAGTGACCAGTTCAGTGAATTGGATCATGGGATAGGCCATGTTATAGATACAGATATGTTATGGATAGGGAATATCCTTAGAAAGGATTCAGTTTGATGCCTATGTATGAGAAAGCTCCTAAGAAATGACAACATTGACTATTGCTGAACAATGATTACCTAAAAATGATTTTGGATAAGTAAATTTTTCAGTATGACAAGTATTAATGAAGTGCAGAGAAATTATTTGGAGTGGTGAAATTGGGAATGGACTGGACAGCCAGCTAAAGATGGGATTTGTGGAGATGCACATGTATATGTTAATATCTTAGCCCATTAATGCTCACAGTCGCCAAAAGCAGCCTAATAATATTCGACTAATTTTTGCATGCAAAGGTGAAGTTGGTACCAACAATTTTCCTTCAAATATTTTGTAAAGTTGTCCTTAAATCCGAAGTTATCGCAAAAAGTATCATAGATCCAGACAACAATATGTCTAGGAAATCTTAAGCATTAATGGGCTCATTAATGTGTCTCACCCTTCTGCTGCGCTAAAAGCTGTCAACATGAACACATCTGTACTTTGAACAGATGCAGACATTTTCCTTGTCCGATGTACGTGATACTTTGCAGAAATTCCTGGCATTTTTTTACTAGCATGATCCTAGAAATCCCTGGGTATTCCCAGCCCCATTTGACAAGGGTTGACACTTTTTTCATTGCTAGGCAGCACCTTTTCCAAGTATGCGGAAACTTTGAAAATTAAACACCTGATAACTTGAATATTCCCCAGGAGGTTTCGGTGAATGCAGGTTTCACTGTATTTTCTAAACCAAAGCCTTGCTTTATAGTTAGCACTTCCGCTTACAATTTGCTTTGTCCCAACATCTTCCCTCAAGTCAAAAATATTCATCCATATCATTATAGCATTAACTTGATTAGTGCTTGCACATTGGTATTTATAGAAAATCTAGATATTTTGTCAGAAATTAAAAGATGGTTATCTTAAGATAATAATATCTCATATTCCATTGAGAAGATGGACTGCTGAGTTTTTTTCTTAGTCAGTGTTCAAAAAGAGATGTAAGTGTAGGTGATTCTGGTGGAAAGGATTGTAAATAACTCAACATTCCTTTTATTGTATGCACATTATCATGTTAAAAGTTGGAATAAATACTGTGATATAAAAACCTGATATTTCCCTGTTGTCTGAATGCTATTTGCCGTTCTATTTCCGTCATTCACCCCTTGAATTTGGAAAACACATGGTTGAAGCTAGATATACATGACAAAAGTTAAATATACATGGGAGAAATAAAGTATCAGCATTTTGGAAATTTATCGTTGAAACTAAATATACATGGCATAAGTTCACTCAGCATGTTAGTATTTGTCAAAAACATGGCAGGAATTCCAATTAACGAGAGCATTTTTAAAAAAACATGGCAGGAATTCAATAAAAGAGAGCATTTGTCAAAAAACTGTCAGGACTGCTTTTTTGCACATATTTTTCTTTTGTGGTATATTTTTTTGTAGTTCTTTTTATTTCTTGTCTTGACATGTCTTTTTTCTGTCTTGCAATGTATTTCTTGTTGAAGTATTTTCCTTTGCAGTCCTGCTTTTCTACATTTTCGACATGTTTTTTACCCTTATTGCACAATTATTTACACAAGTATTTTTTCTAAAATGTGTTGTTGTAGAAAAATCCCCAATCCCCTTTTCCTGGAAAAGCCCTTAGTCTAACTTTGACTTTTTGCACTTCGCGTGTACTCGCAGATTGTATCTCCCTGTTAGTCATACATGTATATCAGAACACTTTCCATCTCTTGAATATCGATAAATAAACTTTATTTGGCCTGTGGCTATCACGTAGCTTTCATGGTACGCTGTTTACTTGTAATCATGATCATAAATTCAAGAGCACACTTACATTTCACAGAGAATGACGCCACGAGAAAGATTCAAGCCATTTCCTCTTGAAAAGCAATAAAATTCCCCTCAAGGGGGCTTAGGACCTTCGTTCTTTAAGCTAGACTTCCATGTAAAGATTGACCAATACTTTGGTCAACGTACAAGAATACCCAAATGAACTACATGTATTTTGAAAGCTGAGACTTTAGAGAGGCCAAATAGTCTAATCTTATTATATGACATCCTCACAATGTCCTTCCCGGGGTGGGGCCGAAAGTCAGAGATAAGGATTTCTACTACGAATGTTATTGCCAACAAGCTCCCGGCTTCAATAAAGGTGCGACACAATTGACATTTATATATTTCATAGAAAACATTCTTTGAAACGTAGAAATTTGTACTTTTTTGCTACCTGCTCTAGTTTTTTTCTTTTATTCGACTTCAAAAATAAAGAAAATTGAAATTCTACAAAATAATATTGATCATAACTTTAACTTGTTCTAAAATCATTTTAGAACATAATTTTTCAAAAACAAAAGATTGCAACGTGCCCAAGGATGTTTTCCATGAAATGTATTAACATCAACTGTGTCGCACCTCTATTGAAGCCATGGGGTTGTTCGCAGTAACCAGGTAACATATGTATTAGACCCGGTTTGTGTCTCTATCCAGGCCAGCTGTTCTTAATACTGACGTCTAAGGGCATATAGACGTCAGTATTAAGAACAGCTGGCCTGGATAGAGACACAAACCGGGTCTACATATGTATTAGAAACCCGGGGGTCAATGTACCCTGTTTACTCGTATTTCATGAGCACACTTGAATTTCACAGAGAAACCAATTTCCGATTTCATCTTGAGTATTAATAAGAATAAACCTCAGTGTCCTGTGGCTACCGTGTAGGTCTACCCTGTTTACTCTTATATCATCCATGGTACACTTGAATTTCACAGCGAATGACGCCACACGAACGAATCAAGCCATTTTCATCTTGAGTATCAATAAGAATACACCTTACCCCGTGGCTACCGTCTAGGTTTCGTGGTAACCTGTTTCCTCGTATTTCATGAACACACTAGAATTTCACAAAGAACGACGCCTGCGGCCAGGCGAACGAATCAAGCCAATTTCATTTTGACTATCAATAAGAATACACCTAATCCCGTAGCTACCGTCTAGGTTTCGCGGTAACCTGCTAAGCAAACTGTTTCACTGTGAAACACCTTTTTCAGTAGTTTCTTCTTGATTTCCATAATGAGCTATATTTATTCCTGAAATAATACCAAATATGGTCGAAAAAACACTATGTTACGACCTTTAATGTCGAAGTCAGCAAAATGATTTATGTTATCCATATTCTAGATGCCTGGAGAATGAAATACTGTATAACTGCTTAATTTGGCGTGGTTTTTAATTTGGCGTTTTTTGGCGAATGCCCGTCAACGCCAAATTAAAGATCACATAAAAATATGTCTACATAAAGATGACGTTGTTCTGACTGCTCCAGACGCCAAAATAAATACAGGGAAGATACTTTTTTGAAAAATACGCCAACTTAAGTACACGCCAAATTAACCAGTTCTACCGTATATAAAAGAGTGCTGTGCTACTAATATGCATTTGAAATATTAGGATAATAGATAAATGCTGCAACTATGTTCTTTGCATAATACAAAGAAATAATGCGGAAGAAAAAAATGTTCCTGTTTGGTTTAAGGATGCCCGCACCATTTTTTGTCCTCATTTGTTTTAATATTGTTATATGCTATACCTTGTAGGACAAAACTAAATGAAATGTAGAAAGAGATGGGCTGTTTTATCGATTTTTTTGTGATAATGTGATAATGAACTCATTATCAGTGTTGTGCAAAATAGTACTTTGCCGATGAGTGTTCAGCGAGATGTATCGCACTCGGCTTACCGGCCTGGTTCGATTCTCTTTTATCAAGAAGATTTCAAAGAAAGGATGTCCTTTTAATGAACTTTATTCATGACATATAACATCTGATTATCACTTTACAACAACATTTGGATAGTGGAAATTAAGGAAATATGGAAAGTTGAAGTAGTACTTAGAAAAGACTATTACACCACTCAATGGAATTAAGTATATTCAATGGTAAATGTAGTCTTTTTTGACAAATCTAGACAATTGACAGTTACGCCTTGAAATAGGGCCCCTTTCATTTATCAGTCAGCATCTTAATCAACAAAAAACCCTGGTCTATATACAATGAACTAGCACTGTCAGCTCCCAATATAGATACATAAGCTTTATATCAACATTCTCCCTGGAAGTCATATTTTCATACACATTATTGCGAAGTATGTGATAATAAGAGATATTCTGATCAGTTTTGGTAATATTTTGTCAACCTTTTTTGCAGGTTTGGCTAGAATTTGTGATATGGTGTTAATGTTATATGGATAGATAGTTTTCTGATCATATTTTACGAAAAATCAATATCTCGTTATCATTTCATCATTATTCTTGTGCTGCAAAGTAGAATAAAGTTATTGAAAATGGTGATTATTTGCCAAACTAGACATTTTATCATAACAGTTGTGCTCAAAATCAAGAAACCTCATATATCATAAAATCTATAAAATATCACAATGAACAATCACTTTCTACTATCTACATACATACACAAAAGGTTTGTAAAAAATTACCCTGAAAACCTTATTTTTCATGTATGCGCTCTACTTTTTATTAAATAAGAGATTTTAATTGTATTAGATATTCATAAAATGATTTTGCCAAGCTTTTGCTATTTAGACAGCTTTTTGAATAGGTTTATAAGGTATATTCATTACCCATCAGCATACATGTTATGCACATAATTCGCTATCAATATAAACATAATTTAAAGCAGTATTTGTCTATTATAAGTTTATAACGTATAAAACAGCATATATTTCCCGAGAGTTTAGATCTCAAGAGGATATCATTTCTCTTTGGTCTAAGCTCCTTTTATTATTCTGTATGTCAGCACTTTCCCCTCCTGAACATCTGGTTGTTAAATTAAACTAACACATACTAATCTAGCATACATACTATCCTTAATTATAATCAAAATTAACGCCCGGAAGAATATTTCATGAAATCTTCAAAGTGAATCAATACCAGGATAAGCATTTGCAATCAATTGTCTAGATTTCCTGTGAACATTTTGCCATGTCTGGTCAGACCTGTTAGTAGAATTGATCTAAACACAGGTGAGATATTTGAAACTGTTGCTTGCCACTACTACTACTACTGCTACTACTACTACTACTACTACTACTACTACTACTACTACTACTACTACTACTACTACTACTACTACTACTAATGTGATCATCATCATCATCATCATCGTAGTAACAATCATAATAAAGATATTGATAATAAGAAGAGGAAGAGGAAGAAGAACAACAACAATGATGATAATGATGCCTATACTGCTACTACCACTACATACAGTACAATATTACTACTACTTCTACTAGTGCTGCTGATCCTGCTAGTACTGCTACTGTTACTTCTATCACTAATTTGTTAAGCACTGTTATTGTAAATTACTACTACAACTGACACTACTATTACTACTTTTAATCAAAACACCACTACTCAGACTCTACTCTTAATTACACTCCTAATACTAATCACAATATTTTAAGTTATTGTACAGCCACCACTACTATGAATATGCCTATAATGACAGTCTTGCTGTATCACACACACATATATATATATATATATATATATATATATATATATATATATATATATATATATATATATATATATTAAGTGGTAATAGTGAATTTCATAAGTTGGTTATTAGCTCTACAAAGTGTGAACGGCTACAGGTCTGATGATAATATTGAATTTGAACTTGGATTAAGAAAAGAATGGATATGTAACGAGAGACCAATTACTATATGCCCTATAGTTACATGCTGGCCTCATGCCAGAACTACCAGATAAGGCAGCAGGGCGAGGTCACGTGGGAACAAGGACCAATCAGGGCTCTTGCACCGATTACATTACAGAGAAACCTTATCTCCACCACCTGCTGGGGGTGCCCAGAGCACCTATTAGCGACTAGTAGTTGACACTGGTTGAGGCTAGCATGTTCAGGTTGACCGGCTGGTTTCCATTCCATTTGTGTTTGGTCTTCTAAGATTTGAATAAGTAATAATATTGAATTTAAGATTACTAGCAAAGTGTTAATATCATATATCATGATTCGCTATGTGGTACTAGTGAATTTCATAGGTTGGATAATAGCTCTACAAAGTATGAACGGCTACAAGTCTGACAACTATTGACCACTCAGTATCGAGAATCAGAAGAGAGCAGGTGATAAGTATGTACATGTACTGTATATTAACATAATAGGCCTTAAGTGTTGTTGAGGGTGAATTCATAAAACGATCCATTGAGGCAAGAGTAATTAGCCCCCATTTCTTTCCGTATATGGAAGCCATGACTTGAATGCAGGCTTAATGTTGTTTACGGATTGACGAATAACTGGAAAATCTATTGCAAAATTTAGTAATCTTACATTGAAATCTAGGTTTATCGAAACCAAAACTAATTCACAATGACAAAAGTTAAACAATTACATACCCTGGGCTTGCAACATGGACTTATCCGGAACCTGTCCTGCCTGTCTTTTGGACAGGTAGGTAACTAAAAACCTCCTGTTAGGACAGGCAAAATTTACGATGAAGATTTTTCAATTTTGACTTTTGGGGGGTAATAACCAAATATATTCCTAACAAACCACCTTCTAGGACATAGCTGAAGTGTAAATTCCTCTTTTTAACACACTAGGCTTTCAAATGTAGCTGGTGTGAGGATTTGAAGTAGATTAGTAGCTAAATCTGGACGGGCAGAAATTTTGAAATCCTGGCTAAGACCCTTTCAAGCCTTGAAACCACTATGAACAAGCATTCTTAATACGCATGTTCACTACTTTGTCAGGTTCCCCTCCTTCCAAGTGGGAGTGAATACTAACAACAACCTTTCTCGTCACATAACTGTACCATTTTATTCAATAACTGTGGAGATACAACATACAACACCACGACCAAACTAAACTGCCCATTAATTAATCATGAGGATTATGTAACTATCAATGTGGCAGGATGCCATTTAAGCAGAAGACGGGTGTGACTAAAAGGGCTTAGTCATAAACATTCATCATATAGATATAGATACTTGGTATCTTCATCCATTCAATCAAATACAATTTACATTAAAGCCTACAATAAACATGTATTCTATAAGCACAAACGAGAACTACGGATAATTGAAATTTGTCAAAAGTGAACGTTGATTCCAACCCATATTTATTTAACTTGTACACTTATACATTTATATACTTATATAAGAGACACCTTTATTACATACAGCTGCAAACTGGCATTTTTGCCTTCCAAATGATTGTTCTGATTGTTCTCCTCATTATTATTTGCAAAACCACTGTGACTTTGTAAAATGTTGCAAACCTTTGAAAGTTCCTGGTCTCTAGGATTTTTGTCCATGCCTCATTGTCCACAACTCAATACCTATAGAGAGTCAGCATAGGCACAGGTATTTGCCACAGTTTGAAAAAAATGAAGGAAAAACGATTTAAAACCGTGTTTTGTCGGTTTTCTTATCACACCCCCTACAATCCCTTATATAAAAACACAAGGTGTCAAAGTTTGAGATCAGCCACAGAGCACCTTCCGTGTTCACACGGTCGAATCTCCCAAAATTTCAAACCTGGCAGGCAATGAATGACGGCGGACAGATAACAACATAGTTAACTCGCCTTAGTATTTGTCTTCATCTTATCCTACTCTCCAAATGTGAGTTTTGGCGCTCGTAAAAGTTGCGAGCAGTCACAAAGCACCTCCATAGTTGAAACACTCCTGTTTTCAAGTGGCTCAAAGTTAGGCAGAAAACTGATGAACTTGATTAGTTGATCAACTCACTCATCCATATCGATCCGCCAATCAGAGCTCACGGTTTCTGCCTCACGTTTACCCACTTGAAAACAGGATTGTTTCAACTATGGAGGTGTTTTGTTTTCTCTATCCCCACGACTCATTGTTTGTAGAGACACACAGACCTCTTAGTGATCGCTGTCAGCTTAGAACTCTCTTGCTAATATTATTATTATTACGTTGCGAACAGCTGGTGATAAGTTAGTTTCACACTGTTTGGAATTGAGCATCTGAAGAAGCGACTGCTGTCTGCCGTTATGGAAAAAATGCCCTTCCTCAGGTCTTCCCAAAAACATGTTAATGGAAGTTTCTACTGATTGAACCCTCATTCCCTAGCTGGTTAAGTCTCAGTTTTGAGTTATTGTCCTGCCCCCCCCCCCCCCCCCCCCCCCCCCCCCCCCCTCTCCCTGGTTTTTGGTTCGCTGTTTGTTCGCAATTGTAGGGAAGGTATGGCTAGAACATTGAGTTACATATTGTTGTTCATCGCACAAAACTTTCACCATCACTTCTTGTCTTAATACATTTTCATTCGGTCAGTGGTATCCCATATAAATTTATTGTTCTAGCCAACTTATGGAAGCCAGTCTTTCAGATCGAAATGATACAAGGCTAGGGGTATATATGTGTCAGAGCATCGCCTATTGCAGAGGCAAATGATAAGGATTGTTCAGGTGTGGTCTTGGTGCTATCTATTTTTGATCACATCTTTTACAAAATATCTGCTTCAATTCTGATCTAAACGCTTGATGTTTGACGGTATAAACAACCACATTCATCAATGAATTCAGCATTATTATCATACTTGTGATTGTCTGTGCGTAGCCTTTACCAGGGCACCTGTCCTCATCACAATACAGAATGACGACTAGCATCACGAGGTGGGGCAGCCAGCAGAGAACAAACAGACATACCACACATCTGGTAAGCATGGCCAAGCGAATAGTTTGTGCCATCCTCTTCTCGTACAGAGATGCATTGACTGATGTTGGCTTCTCATATGCATTGGCCGCCTTTCTCTTGGACCCTCCCTCACTGCCCATACCTACAGTGGAACGTTGAGACGTGCAGCTACCCTCAATTACAACGCTCTCCCTCAGACTAACCTGAGCCTCAGGTTGAGGGTGCCTTTCAACTCTGTAGGATACAGTATGCAATGCTTTAGGACCTTTTTCATCATTGCTTTTCACGGTTGTGCTCTTGACTATGACTCCCTTTGAAATCATATTCTTCAAATGATTTTTGACCACAATATAAGTTTTAATTTGAAAATACCCAATACCAAGTATATGTAAGCCACCAATGAAGGTAAATACAAGAAGAAACGTATTACTAACTATGCCGTTTGCGATGTGGCAAACTCTTATACTGCTCGTTGGTGCTAGTTGGTGTCCACTAATAGAGAAACCAACTCCAAAGACGGCAAGCCACAGTACCCAAACAGCGATGATAATCAGCAGGGTGGTGCGTTTGGATGTTGTTACGAGGCTTGCACGAGAAATGGCCTGTTTGACGTTCAGGTAGCATGTGATGGACATGGCGAGGAGACAGCTTCCTGATAATATAATAGACATGGCCAAGAAGCCCATCGTGGCACGGCATTGCCAAGGGGAATCTAAAGATGCCATTTCCACGATGAACCGGAGACCAACCGTAACGCCCACGGATGCGTCTGCTATGGCGAGATTGGCCATCCACATGTGAGTCGGGAGCCAGTTTTTGCGCATCCGTGCGATAGCTGCAATGACGACACAATTACCAAAGATGATGATTGCAGCCAGAAAAACCTGGACGCCCTCTATGATAAGGGCGTAAGATGAGGTGGGCTGGTCAGTCGTGGCATTGGTGCTGTTGGTCAGCGAGGAATTGTAGTCAGTGCAGTTCCACGCCCTGGTCAAGTTGCTGTCACAGCCTGCCATTGTTTGCTACAAAAAATGCAGATGGACCTTGTTTCAGTATTGTGCGCTTAATTGTTGTTGCATTTATCAACGGACTTACTTTAAATGGGATGCATATATATATATATATATATATATATATATATATATATATATATATATATATATATATATATATATATATATATATATATATATATATATATATATATATATATATATGTATATATATATATATATATTCCCCAAGCCAAAAAGCAATAAACATGATCCAGTTGCGTTTACAACCTATATATGTCACTTTAGATAAAGATACTTTAGTGCAGTGTGAACAAATGTTCATGACGGCTATGCTTGGATGCCTTTCTCAATTTTCTGTTGACCGAGGGAGGTGTGATTGACCTGCCTTGACATTTAGAGCTTTTTAAACAATTTAACCCCATTATCAATTCTTTGCGAATTATATCACATTCATTGCTAATAAGGTAAGAAAATTTGGCCTGTGGGCAATGTATGTAATGTGGTGTAATTGAGGTAAAGCACTCATGGGATCTTTTCCCTGCTATCTCGTGTTTTTTCAACGTCCAGTATTTTGGTCTAGTATTGTGGAAAGCTGTAGTGGAATTAAGTTTGCAATTTCCTCCCTCTACCAACAGAAGATCAAGGAAGGCAATCAGTCATAGCAGTCATGATAACTTTTATATTTTCTCACCTCGTTTGATGGTTGTGTAACAAGGTTTTTATTTACCCTCCTCATGCAGAATAGTTGTAGCTTTCTCTCGCCTCGTTTAATGATGGTATATTTTTTTATTATTTCATTGCTCTAACCTGCACCATAGTTTAGTCGGTGCAGAATATATCTGGTCGCGTTATTTGTGGTCGTGAAAAAAGTGTCTTGTTATGTTGTTCACACATGCACCATCGTACAATTCTATCTATGCGACAAATCTGTTTTTATTAAAATTGATAAAAAATAGAAAAGCACACCTTTGTCTTAAAGATAAAGCACCTTCAGCATAGCATAAGACAAGTACCTCTTTACATGTAAGTGATCGTAACAGCTGTATCAAGACCTTTAATAAAGAGTTAGAATCTTCGGCTGGGCAAACGTTTAAAATGTAGGTGACAGTCCAGCACCCCTGGGGCAATGTTTTTATGTACTAGCCGCAAACTAAACCCGCAATGACGACCAATACCCGTCCGACCAGAGACTAAATTTACTGGTGGATAATTGTTTGATGATCCATATATGGTCATATCACCCATATATGCAGTCAAAAACATTATTAACGCCAATTGGGAATATCCATTGAGAATGGTAGAAGATTCACATTGACAGAAATAGAAGTCCCCTTGCAGGTAATTCTCCTATTTTTACTGGAAGAATGCAGATGGGATTTCTTTTGTTTTTCTTTTGTTAGGAATAGTCACTGGTGAGTGGCCTTAAACAAAAACTACATTAACCCTTTTCATTATTTCATGCCCGTGGTATGGATGGCACTCTAACCTATCCATGCCTGTAGTGTCCAAGAACTGTCTGCCTTTTAGGGGATGTAGTTCTTTCTAGAGCATTTTCTCTTTTAAGTATTTGGTAACGAAATCTTACCAACAATTCTCCTTTAAATACTTGGCAAATAGATGATAAATTCCAAATTTGTTAAAAAGGAACTTAAATCCCTAGTATACCCATTGAAGGGAATTCCAATCAAGCATATGTATTGATGTGATTCCATTAAAATGGAACTCAAACTGTATCAAACGCATTTGCCCATTTAAAAGATGCATTCTTATTGCACGCGCACCTCTACTTAACAAGTGGATGCGTCAGCTCTGTACCCACATATACTTCACAGAGACATGCTGAGTAAGTGACTGGCTAAGCAATTAAACACTATGAGAAAAAAATACACATAAAAATGAAGTATTTAAAAAACGTGTTACATATCAAATAGTACAAAGAAGACTTCTTACCTGTAGGATTTCCAGGTGAAAGAAAGTGCCACGCCCCTCTCTCGTGCAGAAGCTGGTCTGGTGTGATACTAATTCAGTCCCTCTCCTTCCTTATATCTGTAAATCTTTGTATCCCCACTGTCCAATAATAGGGATGTGCGTCAAAACATAAGGGTCTAATTGGTCAGCGTCAGTTGTTAAGATGTTTATGATATCATATATAATATAGTCGCACATTCTTTCTTATTGTTCACATCTCAGACATGGATCACAATAACACATCTCAAGTAACTGGGACCGCATTGATGGGAGACTGAATCCAGGAAATAACACCAACGGGATAGAAGAAATGGAATATGATAGCGGAAGTTATTAAGAGCAACAGTATAGTCCAGTCAATCTACGACAAAAAGGGGGTCAACCTAGGACAAATTGCAACAAAAACCAAACCATCATTTTTCTACTCAGAAAAGGCCCTAGAACAACCTTAAATGAATATGAAACCAGCCGGTCACCCTGAACAGGCTAGCCTCAACCAGTGTCAACTAATAGACCAAAATGTGTGCACTGCACATGTTCAGTTGATGCTGGCGATCAGGTTTCTCTGTAATGTAGATGATACCAGAGCCCTGTCTGGTCCTTGTTCCCTCGTGACCCCATGCTGATGCCCGATCAGTGACCTCTGGCAAGAGTCCAGACCTTCACTATAGCTCATATAGTAATTCTGTGAAAAGGAAGTATTTTATTTACCAACCATAAACAAATCTCAAAGACCTCCTCTTTTAAATGAGACCACATACAGCCATTTTCTGTGGGTCTTCATACGAAAATTTTGAACTTAAAAAGGCACGAGTCCAGCACTTCACTATAGCTCATATAGTAATTGGTCTCTCGCTACATATCCATTCTTTTCTTCATCTAAGGAATAACATATCAAAGATCAGTATGAATCAAGTTAGTGGAAGACTGCAAAATTTGCATAATCCAAGATGGTCACCCAAGAACATTGGATCCTGATAAAATACGAATTAGTGACTGATAACAAATTATTTAACTTAAAATTAGGCACTGGAAGCACATGTTATAAAACATAAATGGTCTAGGAAGTGTTGCATTCTTCATTTTAAAGTGGAATTCTTTGCCTACCGTTCTGCTTATTTCAAAGTTTTGACGGCTATCTTTTTCTGAGACAGTATAATTAAATAATTTGAAATGATAAAATAGATGCCAGAAGGGTAAAACCTAAGATACAAAATAGTAAGATACACCTAGTCCCTATGTTAGTATCACATCCCGGGGGGGAGGGGGGGATTTTACAAAATCGCTGACATGCGGAGGTCTTAAAAAAGACCCCTTCTTCCGCGAAATGCGTAACGCGGGTGCGGCTCCCCTCTGTCATTTTTTCTGCCAAATTGGGGCTAGGGCGTGTCTAGGCAGTCGTAACTGCTCGAGAAAACCGGTGATATCCACTGCTTAACCCCACGTCACTGGCGTCATACTCTCATGCACCATGCCTCTTGGATGTATGCTGCTAGAAACGTGAAATTAGAACTTTATCTGTGGTTGGGGGGATGATGTTGAAATCATTATCCGTGTTTGAAAATAGTACTTTGCTGGTGAGTGTTTGGCCCGGTGTATCACACTCGGCTTACTGGCCTCGTTCGATTCTCTTTTATCAGGTAGATTTCAAATAATGGATGTCTTTTTAATGAACTTTATTCATGATTCATCACACACACATACGTATAACATATGATTATCATTTTAAAACAACAATGCATTTGATAATAGTAATAGTAATAATAGTATTTATTGACTATACCTATGGTATAAAAAATACATCCATACATACAAATATCTCACAAATATACATCATTAAGAAGGCACACATTATAGAAACATATAATACTTTACAGTGTGTGTGCATATTTACATGAAACATAGCTATTCCGTAGGAATGCGTGACAACATGGGGATAATCATAATATAAAAAGTCCATTTTGAGAAAAACAGGTCGTATTCCGCTAAACAGCCTCCCTAGAGATGAGGGGCTAACCGAAAGAGTCGTAAGGCTCAGTGGCTCAGTGTTGGTCAAACCAAGACCTAGCCTATACCTGTTGTACTAGACGCGAGGTTCAGGAACCCGCCGATAAGCGGCTTCAAACACGTCGATTGCCTTAGTGGAACGCCATGGATTCTTTCATTGGAGAAAACTTGGTTCTTCCAGTTATGTATGATAGCGTCCACTCTGTTTTGGTCAAACAGCATGGATACATTCAATGGAACAATTGTACTAAGAATACACTTTTAGGAAATTAAATAACCTTTTTTAAATCAGTGAAATTAGCTATTTTACAGTTTTGATGACGTCACAAGTAATTGGAAGCTAATTATAATACGCAACGGTGGCGACGCGTAGCGGCGTTCATTTACACTACAGTCATGTAGTCTAAATGAACGCCGAACACGAACACGTAACAGTCATTGTTTTCCCCGCAATATACCGTAGACATATCATTTCCTGTTCATCCCATTCAGGGATTCTTCTACCAAGGAGAAAGTAGAAAACTTCACCTTGGTTTGGTTCAAAAGTCAGTTTTGCATTTGGACACGACTTGTAGATCTCTTCATACATGTCATTCATATCACTTTGGTAGTGCGGGCACTGCATAGTGAGGTGAAAGATATCTTCCACACAAAACATATTACACATTGAATAATTTAAATTAAGGAAATGTGGAAAGTTGATGTAGTACTTAGAAAAGACTCTTACACCACTCAATGGAATTTAGTATATTCAATGGTAAATGTAGTCTTTTTGACAAATCTAGACAATTGACAGTTGTGCCTTGAAATTGGGCCCCTTTCATTTATCAGTCAGCATCTTAATCAACAAAACCCCTGTTCTCTACAATGAACTAGCATTTTCAGCTCTCAATATAGATACACAAGCTTTATACATTATTGCGAAATATCTGATGATAAGACATATTCTGAACAGTTTTGGTAATATTTTGTCAACCTTTATGGCAGGTTTGGCCAGAATTTATGATATGATATTAACTTTTTATGGATAGATAGTTTTCTGATCATGTTTAACAAAAATCAATGTCTCATTATCATATCATCATTATTTCTTATACTGCAAAGTAGAATAAAGTTATTGAAAATGGTGATTATTTGTCAAACATGACACTTTATCATAACAGTTGTGCTCAACAACAAAAACCTCATACATCATAAAATCCATAGAATATCACAATGGACACTCACTTTCTCCTCTCTACATAAATACACAAAGATTTTGTAAAAATTTACCCTGCAAACCTTATTTTTCATGTATGCGTTCTACTTTTTATGAAGTAAGAGATTTTAATCGTATCAGATATTCATAAAATGATTTTGCCAAGCTTTTGCATTTTGGACAGCTTTTTGAATAGGTTTTATAATGTATATTCGTTACCCATCAGCATACATGTTATGCACAACACAATTCGCTATCAATATAAACTGAATTATGTGCAGTATGTGTCTATTATAACGTTTAGAACAGCATACATTTCCTGAGATCTCAAGAGGACATCATTTCTCTTTTGACTAAGCTCCTTTTATTATTCTGTAGTTCAGCACCTTCCCCTCCTGAACATATGGTTGTTAAATCAAACTAACACATACTAATCTAGCATACATACTATCCTTAATTATAAATCAAAATTTACGCCCGGAAGAATATTTCATGAAATCTTCAAAGTGAACCAATACCAGGATGAGCATTTGCAATCAATTTTCTAGATTTCCTGTGAACATTTTGCCATGTCTGGTCAGACCTGTTACTAGAATTGATCTTAACACAGGTGAGATATTTGACAATGTTGCTTGCCACTACTACTACTACTACTACTACTACTACTACTACTACTACTACTAATGTGATCATCATCATCGTAGTAACAATTATAATAAAGATATTGATAATGATAAGAAGAGGAAGAGGAAGAAGAAGAACAACAACAACAATGATGATAATGATGCCTATACGGCTACTACCACTACATACAGTACAATATTACTACTACTTCTACTAGTGCTGCTGATCCTGCTAGTACTGCTACTGTTACTTCTATCACTAATTTGTTAAGCACTGTTATTGTAAATTATTACTACAACTGACACTACTATTACTACTTTTAATCAAAATACCACTACTCAGACTCTACTCCTAATTACACTCCTAATACTAATCACAATATTTTAAGTTTTTGTACTGCTACCACTACTACGAATATGCCTATAATGACAGTCTTGCTCTAACACACACACATATATATATATATATATACATACATACATATATATATATATATATATATATATATATATATATATATATATATATATATATATATATATATATATATATATTTATCTATCTATCTATTAAGTGGTAATAGTGAATTTCATAAGTTGGATATTAGCTATACAAAGTGTAAACGGCTACAGGTCTGATGATAATATTGAATTTGAATAAGTAGTAATATTGAATTTAAGATTACTAGCAAAGTGTTAATATCATATA
>OZ012687.1:14831671-14844171 GCA_963942565.1 Maea johnstoni | reverse complement strand
CCCTGCTGGCGTCGTTGCCAATACAACACGTTCACAGGGCGAGCTCCAAATGATCTGCATCTTGGTCAGGTGCGTTACTGCACATAACTCCACATTCAGAGCCTACCTGTTCAGCTAGGTCAGGTGTGAAGAGCACACGGAAAGCACTCACCTAGTGTGTATACCACTGTACTCAACCTGGAAACGCAAATACCTACATAACTAGAGCGGTATTTTTTGTATTCATGGAGCTACAACGTTCAGCGCGACGTCTGAATTTAAAGGTTTGGCTTTAAGAGGAACAGCATTTAAAGGTGTGTCTTTAAGACGCGGTCGTCGGAGATCAATCAACATGTTGGAGATCACGGAAGTGTGTATTTTGCTGTTTGTTAATGCCCTTCTCCTGTTGAATGGATTAGCAGGTCTGTTGATGACAAGTGTGGGGCTGGACTCTAGAGCACATACAGTATGGGACGAGCCCCTCTTCCCCGCGGGCAGCGGCAGCGCCACCTATGAGGCTCTCCGTAACTACCAGGAGAGCATGTCTTGGCATGGGAAGCTGACTTCAGGAGTTCTGAGCATCCAGCTGTGCTGCAGCATCGCCCTCATCGTCCTCTCCATCCTCGCCCTGTACGGCATCCTCAAACTCAAACACAGGCCCCTCTACATAGCCTCATACACACTCGCCGTCATCATCATCCTCACCTTCGGCGAGGCCATCATCTGGATTGTAGGCATCTTCAGTAAGGTGGTGCCCACACAGAATGAGCTGACGGATACCCGGGCGTCTGCGGGCAGTTTTACAGGGTACTACAGCAATGCCACCCTCAGGACGCAGGGGGGTGTTGCCGCAGTGGACGGGTTCCAGGCCGGGCACGCCTGCTGCGGGTGGGAGGGATTCAGGGACTGGCAGACAGTGCTGCCATCTGGTGATGTCCCCTCAAGTTGCTGCAACCAGGTAAGATACCCTTCCCCTGTCATCAGGTTTGCTACCTCGTCAACACCCTTCCCACCAAGTAGGTTACGAGTAGAGTTAGCAGTCCCCCACTGGTCGAGCGATCTACCCCTTCTTCACTTATTCTGTTTTGAGGAAGACAAACACTCAATAGAGAACCAGGGGTCCCCCAAATTGTCGAGCGACCTAATCAATGCACTGTGCACCAACCTCAGAATCTCTCAAATATCCTATGTTTTAAGCCTCTGTGAGGCAAGTGAGAAACTTCACAGTGACTTGGGGTTGGTCCATTCCTAATATAAGCCAGATTGCAGAAAATGCTAGTCTAGAATATAGACTCTTTTGCGCCGCATTGAAGTTTCTCTTTCACCAGGCACCCAGTGTTCAAGATGGCCATGATGGTTTACAATTATCTCACCAGATGGTGTACGAAGGCTCTGTCAGAGTTGACTTTAATTCCTGCAGAGCTAGGTAACCATAATTAAGGTGCCATCTAAAGGCCAGTGACAGTACATGTACTACACATTTGGCAATTGGATTATTTCATGGAAAAGTCAACCTATCAGTAACTAAGATGACCTGCATGTGTGTGGTGCCGGAGATAACTATACACGTGTGGGATTCATCCTTTAGGTGGTACCTACTAGTATTATCAGAGATCATGATCACAGGTACATGTATTATCAGCTGGCCACCTGTTGTCCAGTGAAGATCCCCCTCCTCCTCCGGCCACCGTGGCCGCTGACGGAGCTGACCAGCGTGCCGGCCCGGTGAAGAGGCTGACGTGTAGTTATGATGGATGAGATGTCCCCTCAAGCGAGAGAAATTAATGGCCCATCATAACATCGCATAGGCCCCTCATTGCTGCATTGTGCCACTATGAGTGCACCGCAAAACAAAACAAACGGCAGACATTCAGCACTGATATCTGAAATATAGCTTTATATCATGTAGTTGCACATGCGTTAAAAATGTTATCGTGTCGTACACACGGGCTGTCATATGGAAGTATCGTGATAGCAAAGCATTATTTTGAAAAATATACAGCTGAAAGTTGCTGTTTTTTTTGCTCAGCAATTCCAATTCAAATATATCACATCATTATCATTATGTTCTGATATGAATGTTCGTGTCAATGCGGGGCAACATTTATGGTCGAGCGGTCTAATGCATTTCACCGTGTATCGTAACTGCACATTAAATTCGAGACCCGCTTAAGTTCAGAGGCCTCCTCCACAATCAATGTGTATAACATTAGATGAATAAATATTTTTATATTGTCTAAGATATAACTCATTATGACTTAAAGAAAAATGGCAGGAACGATGACAATACAGAATTTCTCCATCCTCCTCGTCCCAGAGATATATAAGTATCTCTACACTTTCTCAAAGATAGCTTTATTTCCCCGTGAGCGCAAATTAAGTCCCACTAGGGTCCGGTACACTCTAGTTATTGAGCTCTATGAGTTCTATGGCACTATTACTAGAAGACATACTGCTACTTCTTAACTGTATAGATGTCAACACAGTCGATTATAAGTGTTATATATTGCAACTCCACCCAGAGGGTCAAAACTAAAGCTTGGCTGGGGTCAATTCAGGGTAGAATCACCGAGACAGATATAGAATAGACCTGCACCACGTCTAGACGCAGCAAGAGCAAGGTTTTGCCCATAACAGTTTCTGTGACTGCAAGGTTATATATAAAGGTGTGTATATACATGTACTACCAGAGAGGTACATTACCATTGAGTTATTTATATCTGATACTACAGTGAATTGAATAACTGGCGTAGGCAGTTGGACAGACAGCCACTGTCAATGATGCGTAACTAAGGCGATCGTTATGTAGAAACGACATTCCTTACCTGAAGTCAACTCACCTGTGAAATTAGACCTTAACCCTTTCACGACTGGAGAGCACACATGCGCTGACACATGTGAACTCATCTTCATTACAAAGCAACATATTGAGGGAAAATAACCGTTCCTTCTATTAGGTTTTACACTACCCTTTAAAATATTCCTCAAATATCATTCTAATTGATGAGTTACTATTTAAATCGTCAGACTGAATTTGCAATCCATGCGTGAATGTATTTAAGCTAGAATGCATGAACGGCTGAAAGGGTATGGTGAGAGATCGTGGGATAGAGGCTATAGAAGAGGAATTTCGGGTATAAAAGGGACCGTCTCGAAACTCCCTAATTTTCCTTCATTCTTTTATATCATGTACATGTAGTCAAGTTATGAAGTGGGGAAGGACGGACCAGATGAGTTCCAGTCATATCTGCGAGTGCTTCATAAGTCTATGATTAAAGTTTAATTTAAATCTGTTTAATCATTATGATGGTGCAGGTGTGAACGGTAGAAAAGAACTCCTGCTGTGTTTCTGGAAAAAGAAAAAAACAAAACAATTTTCTTTCCAAAAACAGCAGATTTTTTTCTGTCGTTTCTAGAAAAATAGCGGAAATATTTTTTTTCTGGCGTTCACACCTGCACCATCGTAAGTAACGACCTGTCCTGATAGCCAAATGGCCGAAGTCGTCCCACTGACTGTTGAAAATGCCATAGACTTCAGTTGAGGTGGTTTCCCCCGTGCACTCTGGTACCACCTACCACTTCGTACTGACTAGCCACTACTTGGCGGAAAAAGTGATGAATAATTCTAAAATAAATCATACCCTTTTCGTTGTTGCGGACATGCAGAGTTGCCTGTATTAAAAGACCACCCACGGGAAGACCAAAATATGGTCTCTTACGACAGGTGTTCACTTAATGGAGGATCATTTAAACTATAATATGGAATGCCATTAATGCATTTTTTCACCATTTCTCTTTGAAGAAAAATATTTTTTCAATAAAGAAAAATAATTTTTCTTTAAAGAGAAATAATTTTTCTTTAAAAAAAAATGATTTCTCTTTCAAGAAAAAAGATTTTTCTTTAAGCGATATAGTGAATAAATGCATAAATGGCATTCCATACTACAATGTTATGCCAGGGGAAATGTGGTCTCTTCATATAGGGCGTCGCTGGGGCAGGTTTGACTGTATTTAGAGTTGATGTTTTGTCTCTATTCTCTGTCAAGTCATTCAACAGGTGTGGTTTCTGGGTGCGGAACGCGTGTTGTTGTTGCAGGGTGCAGCTAATGTGTACTACACTTCATGCTATACTATACTTTCCTCTGGCACTAAATGGCCTTCGTGTGTCGATGTGTCTTTAACCCATTAATGCTCACAGCGGCCAAAAGCAGCCTGACAATTTTGATGAAATCTTGCAGACAAACGCACACGTAGAAAGATATTTGAAGGAGAAATGTTCATCAGAACATTATCAACAACTCTCCTTCAAATATTTTGTAAAATCATTCTCAATTCTGAAGTTATTGTAAAAAGTATCCTAGATCCAGACGACAATTGCTGGAGGAACTCCTAAGCATTAATGGGTTAAGCACTCATTCATTCATTCTATGATTTCACGATTTATTTGCATTTGTCATTGCACAAGTTATACTGCTCTAGCCGTATATACGGTTGGGAAAATACCTCAAGTTTCGTAGTTAATGATACATACATACACACGTATCTTTCCAGAAAGTCTATAAACTTATACCAGCAAAATCGATTAATTAATTTCTCATCAAAGTTATAGTCTCTTATTTTTCATATCCATCCATCTCGAAATATCGTGTCCAAAGAGGGATCCCCATATAGCCGGTTAACCCTTATGCTGCTGATGGCTAATTTGGCCAATACAAAATAATGCAAATCACCTGGAAAATTACTGAAACCGTGGCAAATGGGTACTCATATGATAATGCTTTCCAGTGAATACCAACATGACAGGGTTATGATGATTTTCGTAATATTTTGCTTTTTTGTGTATTGGACGAAAGTAACCTAAGCAGAATAAGGGTTAACGGCTTCTGGACAAACCAACACACAGGCCGATAGCACACAATAGAACTAAACTCTCCATCTCCTATTTGTTTTACCCAGTAAGCATGCTGAGAAAATATTTTCATGGCGTGTGTGTGTGTTTGCTTAAAGCTGAGTGTAATGCGGCATGGCTTTAAAAGGGTTAATATGTGTCAGTAGTCGCCCAGGGGCAACCATTAACGGAGATCAGTGGTGGCCATGGGCCATCAGTTCACTCCACATTCGTCATCATCTGTTTACAACTGGCTCAACGTTTTTACTATTGTTATTATTATTGTCATTATTATTATTATTATCATTATTATTATTATCATTATTATTGTTATTATTACCATTATTATCATTATCGTTGTCATAAACATTATCATCATTATCGTTATTATTACTATTATTATTATCATTATTATAATCATTATTAATAATCATTATTACTATTATCATTGATGTTATTGTTATAATCATTATTTTTATCATTAGATTACTATTACTATTATCATATTTATCATTATTAATGTCATCATGATTAAGATATTGTTATCACCGTTTTTTAATGTTAATATTATTATTATTATTATAATCATTATCGTTATTATTTTATTATTTTTATCATTCTTCTTATTATTATTATGATCATTCTTATTATTCTTATCATTATCATCCTCATCATCATAATTATAATTAAAGAAATGTCCTCAGTGATTTTCTTTGTATTTTTCAGGGGCAAAACTGCACAAGCCTGAACTTCACAAGCACAGCTAACATTTATGCCTATGGTTGCCGCCAGGGGGCGCTAGCGAGGACCCACCAAGTTCTTCAGATGGACGTCCCCTCTTCATTCGCCCTGTTAATCCTCAGCATCTGCTACCTGGCATTCTTCTTCATTAATTATTCATACGCCAAAAAACTAAAGGGCGCTTCGGACGGAATCAGAGACTTTAAGGTCAACTTCAAGCCTGACTCCCCCAGCAAAAAAGAATCTGGAGGGAAGGGTGAGGTTAAGGTGGACATTCCTGATGGGAGGACTAGCCGCGAAAACAATCGAGGAGATACAAAACCGGAGGATCTACATACGGCAACACAACGCCCTCTGGTGGCAGAAAGTCCCGAGCACGAGGCCGGAGAACCGCAGCACGACAGAAACAAGAATGAGAGAGAAAAGGAGGGTAACAAAGAGGGTGCAAAGAGCCCCTCAAGTGCCCCTAAAGACAGCGAAGAAGGATGGGCTACAATCAATCTAGAGGACGATGAGGAAACGGACTGTTAAAGGATTTCATTTCATATAGATGACAGTCTTTTCATGTATGTTACATTACCAGGGATTGGACTGATTGAAGTGTAGCTTACCTGTGACCATCTCAAATAGCAGGTGGAATCCTGCTCAGGGGAAAGTTGCCAGTGACTTGTGGTAGACGGTGGTTTTCCCCATCACTAACAACTGGTTAGTCATGATTTAGCCTTCACAGGGCAGAAAAATTGACAATAAATGAAACTGCAAATCCGAATAAGAAGGGTTTCTGACAAAAATGCTGACCACAGAAGTTTTGAGGGTTATCAGCCCAAGTGCTCCGGTTATGGGATGCAAGGAATCAAGAAAGGACTGCCATATAGAGATGTTCACTTTGCCATGTGGACTACTATAAGTGAATGTTTATGAACTGCTAAACCCTTCTAATTACTGTTTCACGGTTATTTGCATTAACCCTTTCAATGCTGAGACACAACAATTTTTGATAAGCATCTAAACCTTGTCATGTTGGTATTCCTTTGATAGCTCTTGTTGAGCACTCTCAGATGAGTACCCATGTGCCAGGGTTTCAGTCATTTTTCAACAGTTTTGCCTCAGTCAGTGAATGGGCCACAGTTCTGGATTGGAAACAAATAAATCTCTATGGCTACAGTGCAGGACAAGATGCAATAGCCCATTACTTAACCCATTAATACTTGAGAGTTACTATTAAAATTGTTGTCTGGATCTTTGATACTTTAGAAAATAACTTGGAAATTAAGATTGGTTTTACTAAATATTTGAAGAAGAATTGATGATAGTATTCTGATCAAGATTTCTCTTTCAAAGATTTTCCCGACAATGTTTTTGTCTGAAAGATAAACTCAAAATTGTCAGGCTGCTTTTGGGCGCTGTGAGCATTAAAGGGTTAAGTCACTTCATGTCATGCCAGATGGTGATCGCGTGTGCATCACTATGAATGATGATGGCTTAATGCTCATTTATACATGTGGAATCACTGCTTGATCCTAGGATCTTAATCTAAATGTGCTTTTTATCTTGGAGAAACTATTATTTAAATAAAGGGTAAAAAATGTCTTTTGTACATAGCGTCTAACTGGTGGAATTGTCCAGAATACCTCATTAAAGGCAATCCTGGTTTGTTTATACCTGACATCCTCAAAGACAATAGATGATTGAATACTGTATACCATGTTAATTAAACTAATGTGTGATTTAAACTTTATGGGGCTTTGAATGACATGCTGTGTTGTACCATACTAGCATAGTGATCTGATGTCCCTATAATGGTGCACAGTTTAATAAATGCAGACTCCAGGGTTTGCCAAGTATGCATTCGGAATATCAACATGGTATACAGTACCCATACAGGTATTATTACATTTCCAGTGAAAGATATAGAAAAATGATTTTGGAGTGAGAGAAATAACTTCAATGTAAATATAACATCTTATGATAGGTGTCATATCATGCTTTTTGTGTTGTATTGGGAAATGACTCTAGAATGTAAAGTATAAGTCCCATACAAATAGTATGCCATTGGTGTGAAAGGGATAGGTATACTAAATAATAACAACGGATGCAATATCATTTTGTATTTTTATATATATAGATATTATATACAGTAGCTTTATACAAAAGAATATACAAATTGTCAAGAAATCCTGATTAAATAATTTTTACAAGATCCAGAAGAAGTCAAATGAATTTCAATCTTCTTTTATATAAGCCAACGTAAGGTTCAAAATATCTGCATTTTTTGTTCATTGATACTCCAAACCTACCTCTCTCCCACCTTCCCACTTTTACCCAAGTGTTGACAACCAACATCATACTAACAAAATCATTTTCAGATGTTACAAGAAAGCTCAAATAAATCTTCTTTTTTAGATAAGCTATCATACTCTTGAATTAATCTCAATATTTACCATTTATACTATGACCCTTTCTCTGCCTTCCACTTACCACATACTACCAGCATTAAAGGACGATTCCACCATGTATAAAACAGAGGCCCAAATAGTTGCTTATGGTATTCTCTACTTAAACCCAAGTTCCCACCAGTGCCAACCTTCATACAAGAAGTATGAACTATTAGTCATTAGCAGT
The DNA here is from genome assembly GCA_963942565.1 of Maea johnstoni. Lineage (NCBI taxonomy): Eukaryota > Metazoa > Annelida > Polychaeta > Spionida > Magelonidae > Maea > Maea johnstoni. Next base: position 14,835,941 of record OZ012687.1, on the reverse strand, counting down.
AAGGTAACTGCTAATGACTTAGTTGCACCAACAGCCTGCTTAGAGGCTATTAACTGGCTAAGATGGCCGCCCCCAGTGCCTCTAGTTTGTGTCTATTAGCAGGTGGTTAAACTGCAATATACTTCTTGTATGAAGGTTGGCACTGGTGGGAACTTGGGTTTAAGTAGAGAATACCATAAGCAACTATTTGGGCCTCTGTTTTATACATGGTGGAATTGTCCTTTAAATCGAGCCAAATCATTTTGAAATGATTGAAATCTCAATGAATTGTGAGTCCTGTTGGGTTTGAATGATGGCTGGGGCATATGAGAAAGTTGCCAGTGACCTGGTGTTAGGCAGTGGCTATTACCAGATACTACAGGTTTCTTCACCATTTTCAACTGAGCAGCCAGGATTCAACTGCAATATGGCAAAAAGGTGTCCAAACTATGACATCAGCCAATCTGTCTGAGCTTACAAAGAATTAGAAAAGCACGTTTAAATTCCATGATTCCTGCTACAATTATTAACCCTTCCAATTAACCCTTCATCTAAAGCAGAAGGATGCAAAGATTTTTGAAAACCATCAAAACCCAGACTGGTTGGATAGCTCTCGCAGAATACTACCAAATGAGTACCCATGTGCCAAGGTTTCATTCATTTTGTTTTTTTTGCATTATTTTGCATAATCCTGGTTGCCTGGGGCCTCTGGGCGGGCATGTATTTCCTACACTGAGAATTCAGATTCTGGGTGGATCACTTCCAGCAGACCACAATACTAGGATCACTTTCTATCTGGTCATCTAGCTCCTGGTACGTCATACCTGAAGAGAAAAATTAACGAAAAATGTGTTTTTCACAAAAACCAATTCCAAGTTAAATGTCTACAAAGTTTAACTTTAAAATAACAACAAAGACATTTCTCAAAGAATTAAGCATATAATTACTTCATTTGTTAATGTGTATTATCAGTGTAATGATTTTTACTTTTTGAATAAGGGATTTTGGACACCCTCAATTCTTGAAATTCCAATTTGGACACCCTGTTATGAAACTCCTGGCTAAGACCCTGCATTAATGCTAGGAGATCTCACAGACAAGTGTTGTCTGAATGTATGATACATAAGAAATATAGTAAGATATTATATTTTCAGAATAAAGCTTAACATTCATGAACTATAGGGTTGTAGGTGTTCTGATCTACAATTCTCTACAACAAATTTATTTCAAAAGCTACTTTGGTCAAAAAGGAATAACTAATTTAGAATGAGCATTTTTCAGCACTATGCACAAAAATATGCTTATGTATTGGAAATGGTTTCTAAAACCATCTCTTTGCTTTTAAAACCTTTACTTGCTAATTGCTATCACAGGAATATTACTTACAGGATCAGATGGAGTAAATAATCAAGTTGAAGACTTTAATATTGTGAAATGAGTAGACTGATAATACCAACCGTAGAAAAACCATTAAAATTTGGATTTTTTATTCCACATATTTTATTTATCAAGAAAAAATTGAACACATATCAGTTCCAACATGCTTTTTGAAAATTTACTTTTTCAATATGACAAAAAGCTCTGTCAAAAAATGCTTTCAAAGATTTGGGCATTCGAAAATGGCAGTCCTTGAACCATCCTTAGCAATTTACTCTTTAAACTAACAACTTAGTGCAGATCTTTTCATAACTATGACTGCCATTCGGCCAAAGATAATAGTGACTGTCTGAACTAACTTACCAAGCTTGGTGCAGATTTTATCATAACTACGACTGTGATTTGGCCAAACATAATAGTGACTGTCTGAACTAACTTACCCAGCTTGGTGCAGATTCTATCATAACTACGACTGTCATTCGACCAAACATAATAGTGTCTGTCTGAACTAACTTACCGAGCTTGGTGCAGATCTTATCGTAGCTATGGCAACCATTGAACCAGCGGTAGAGATGGCGAAGCTTGCTGGAGCCCGGCTCATTGGGAAGTTTGACAGGATATTTGTGAAGACGGCGAATAAAGCCATTCAGTAGACCAAACTGAATCAGCTTCCTGAAACAAATAAAGGAGGATCATCAAAAAAAAACACAGCTTAGAATTTACCAGAGAGGTCTATTTATACTGTACTGCTAAGAGCTCATTTGCATAAAAATAGTGCCAGACTGCTGAGGCGGCTGCATGGCCCTGTATCATATCCCTATAAATAGATTGTCCCTGGAATTTATAAAATTGACAAACTTTTCTTTTTGATTCATATTTTGCAGTGGTCGACCCATTCATTCTTGCCTATTTGCAAATGTTTGGACAATACGCATACCTACTAAATTACAATGAGAAAAAATAAATTGTAAGTTATGATTCATACCAAATCAGAAGGATTTATCAAATATCCCTAATAATCATTTAAAATTAAAGATATCTATATTATCCATGTATATCATTCAAAATATAATCCCTATTTATTAGAACACCAGGGTATGAATACGTAAACCCAATCACAAGAATACAAATGACACTTATGGAAATAGTTTGATTTCAAAGCAATTTTTAAGAAATATTTGACTACACTCGGTTGTTCTTGGCAGTTTTCAAAAAACTTCTTCAAATATATTTTACCTGATATTGCCCAATTTATGAGTGTTTGTTTTAAAGATGTCAGACCAGGTGTGAACTCCAATTGCAAGTTGATTGAGGTGCATCTACACACAACACAACTGAAGTGTTTAAATCATTGACACATCCAATGCTGAGGCGAATTTCGTCCAGAGAATAAGGACGCAAAGAAGTTTGAAAACCATCTAAATCCTGTCATTCTAGTATTCATTGGATAGGTCTCACTGAGTACTCTCAGATGAGTACCAATATGCCAGGGTTTCAGTCATTATTGGATAATTTTGTATTGGTCAAGTTAGCCACCAGCAGCATGAAGGTTAGGTAATATGAAAAGTGTGCAAATATACTCGTAAAGCATGAGGATTATGTCTGGCACAGAGATATCTGACTGTAGTACCAGGGTTGAGGCCACAGTACAACAGAAACACATCCCTAAAACACGGTAAATAATAGACAATGACCAACTCACCTTTCGTCCACTCGTAAAGCATGAGGATTATGTCTGGCGCAGAGATCTCTGACTGTAGTACCAGGGTTGAGGCCACAGTACAACAGAAACACATCCCTAAAACCAGTAAATATAGACAATGACCAACTCACCTTTCGTCCACTCGTAAAGCATGAGGATTATGTCTGGCGCATAGATCTCTGACTGTAGTACCAGGGTTGAGGCCACAGTACAACAGAAACACATCCCTAAAACACGGTAAATCTTGACCTGTAACAGTTAACATAAAATGGAATTATTAGTTATTTTGTTGGTTGCAAGTCATGGCAGGAGCATTCATTCTACATAATGCATTGAAGTTCTGTAATGCAAGTTCCCCAAATTTAAGCTTGAGTACCTACTACCCTATGTAGGCTCCTAGCATCTGAACTATTAGAATGCACTATGTATTAGTAGAGATTAGAAGTTGAGCATTTTTCCTATTGTAAATGTAATTTGGTTTTTAGTGGTTTATTTTATCTGAATATCGCTAAAAGCTAGCCCACCCCTCTCTGAGTTAATGTAATGCAATTACAAACATAGCACTAAAGACCCCTTTGTGTGTAAAAGGGTAAAATGGCACTTAATGAGAATAAAACCCATCTTTCCGAAACAAAGAAATTCATCTCCCCTCCCTCCCTCTCTCCCACCTCTGAACTCATCAAGATAATTGTCACATCAATACATCTTGGAAATTTCAACTGATACGTTAGATATTTCTTTAACTCAAAATGCATTCAAACCCTAAATACCCATACACAATAGAATAATGTTAAAAGCCCTGCTCTCAAGACAAATATCTACCAAGCTGCATGTTAGAGCTGGATGTTAGATAGGCTGGCCCCATTAAACCAAAGAAAAGTTACTTCCATAACTTATCTTTCATGTTGTACATAGTATTGACATATGAACAGGAATGTTGAGAATAGCTCAATCAGACAAAAAGGACAAAATGACAAACAAAAATAAATGGTACAACACTGAAAATATAATGTGCTGCATAAAGAGATTCATGTTATAAGAAAATGGCATCCTATCATGGACCTACAAAACAGAGGGAGATGCAGTTTTTGAAAGTATAATGTAACCTGCTGGATTGAGAAAGTCTGTACATTGATATTTTTTTTCATTTCCAGGCAACCCACCACCCACTAGATAAGCATTAACCCTTCCAATGCTGAGGCTACTTTTGTC
>OZ012687.1:14659171-14826671 GCA_963942565.1 Maea johnstoni | reverse complement strand
CTGCGCCTTTTGACACAACAGCTTAAGATGACTTTTATTAGTAGACAGTTATGCAAATGAAAAATATGCATGTCAAATCATCTTGCCAAAACAGCTGGGCACAATCAGGCAATCAGTCCATCAATATTGCTATAAAACAACCAGTTGAGTGGCGCAGGAATTAAATGTCACTTCTACAAGGAATAACTCTGCATTTAAACTTGGACTCGCTGGCTGGCTGAGGAGGTGCAATACATCTATACATCTATACAGCAAAAAAAACAAAAATTAAATAAAACAGGAAAATTCAGATAAAATAAGTTAACTCATTCCTCTTAAAAGTGTTGAACCTGGACATCCTGATACTTATTTGAAGAATTTGGAAATAAAGCAAAGATGGGTCAATATCTCAAATTGCCCAAGGGTGCCAGCCCGGCACCTGGCAGATTCTTAAAGTGGGTACCCTTGGCTACAAGAATCAATTGAAAAAAAAACTATATATGAAAAAAAAGGTTCAGCCCAGCTTTCTGTGCCGGACTACTGGAACTATGATACTTTTGAATATAACTTTGGAATTCGACATAAAAATCACAAAATATTTGGAAGAGATTTGTGAGGTGTGTTCTGAATGGCATTTCTCCTTCAAATATTTTCTAAAAGATGTCAGGAGGATTTCACAAAAATATTACAGCAGTTTTGGCCGCTACACGTATGAATGGGTTCAAACCTCTCTCAAATTTTATATCTACCATAAGAAAAGATCCTAAACAAGCATAGCATATACTGTAGAATGGCTAGCTTTTCCGTGTCATGAGTTTTGTTTTCTCGTTTTTTACCGTATGCTTTCAAACGGGAATAAATAACACAGGAAAAAACAGTACAGTGCATGTCCGGACTTAATAAACACTGAGAAATTCTGACCTTAGTTACATAGACTATACTCTTTGGTATACTAAAATTAAAAATATATATAAAATGGAAAAATTAGAAACGGAAAAAAATAAAACATATGTCCTCTCTTCGGAAATATTAGAAACGGAAACACCCAAAAATGAAAAAATTAGGGAAAATTGTTACACTGAAGAATTAGCCATATTATAGTGATCAACTTTTTTTACTCAGGTGGATAACTGGTCAGGTAGAAGCTCAAAGGAAGATGGAAATTGAAAAGAAATAGCAAGAGAAAAGTTGAGATTAGAATGTAAAGAAAGGAAGTAAATGGTATGAGAAGCATGCCCTACTAGATTACACAAGCTTAATCCTAAAAGAGCTAAAATATCAAATCAAAATAATATCACTCTAAAAACATAGAGGTCTTGGTAAAATTGATGTGACTAATAAATATTTGTCTTTTCTTTTACATAATCTATAGCTCAAAAGGTTTGAGATCAAAACGGTGGTTAAAAAATATAACGTATCATTTGCATGTTTCAATTAAAGAAAAGGTAAGTGATGACAAACACATGCAGCAAAAATTAATCATGCTTCATGTTCCGTCACTGAAATCACTAAATCGTGACAAAAATGATTGATATCTGGTTGATAACACCATTTAAGCCTGATAAATGTTATCAAAAATCAAAGATGGGAATTCTACAACCTGGCATCACTTTACCTGCCACAATTACCCTTTTAATGCTGAGGCTACTTTAGTCCAAAGTACAAGGATGCAAAGATTTTTTAAAAACATCTAAACCCTGTCATGTTGGTATTCATGAGATAGCTCTCGCTGAGTACTTTCAGATGAGTACCCATATACCAGGGTTTCAGTCATTTTTCAGCTTTTTTGCATCATTTTGTTTTGGCAAAATTAGCCACCAGCAGCATAGGGTTACGGCTTCATCATGACTAGCCAGTTTTTATTGGTTGAGGAAACTGGAATACCCTGGGCAAACCACCAACAAACCACAAGGCACTGGCAACTCCCTCACAAGCTTGAGAGGTGAGTGAGGGCCTGCCCTGATATCCTAGTGGTCAGAGATATTGCCACAGACTGCTCACAGTCACTCATCTTTAGTCAGGTTTGAATGCTGCTCACGGAATGTGGGATCTGGCAAGTCATGATTAAACCACTTCATGGATATGGAATTTCGTTTTTCGTTACCTTTTCTGCCATATTTTGGCTAAGTTGTGACTAGCCAGTTGTAACTGGTGGAGGAAACGGGAACACCCAGCGAAAACCACTGCTTGACCCCGAGTCACTGGCAACTTTCTCACATGCCTCTGTATGGCAAAAAAATGATGATAAAAGAAATTCAGAAGTGAGAGGCCACAAGCAGTCAGTATCAACACGTTAGACCACTAGGATTTTGGGGCAGCTACAGGGTGCAACATGGGTAGCAAAACATTATTTTCTGAGCAGGGCAAGCTGCCCCTAAAGTTTACTTGCTCTGCTGGCACTTCCACTTGCCCTGCCACTCTGTCAAACAAAGGTGTGATTGGACTCTGCCCAAAACATTACTTGCCAGGCGGGGCAAGTCGGGGTCTTGTTCAGCTTTCCCCATTGTCGTTTTTTTTGCCAAATTCACTTGCAACTTGCAACGGGGCCAGTGGTTATGTTGCACGCTGAGCTAAGAGGGTTCTCCCATCTGGTTGGTCTTGAAGGTAATCATATAAACATTCCACTAGCTAGCCCCCTGTAGATAGAGAGGTGGAGAGACACTGACCGTGTTTAGCCACATAGTTGATGCACTGGTCTTGGAGGGCCTTGTCTGAAGACAGGCGGTTGATCTCTGGAGTAACTGTGTACATGTTGGAATACTGAAAGAAAAGAAAAGAATTACGCACACGTCCAATAAATTCATTTTCTAGTTTGGGTGCAAATACATTTTATATATCATTTAGGTTTTTTAAACAACAGGTAACCTGATCGGCTCGATTTGACAGAAAACAAGACTGACACTGGTTGGTGGTATCTTCAGCGAGAGTAATGGAATGTTGGTGGAGACATTTTGGTTTGATATGACTTTTTTGTATTACCAACTCTGCATGGCGAAAAGCATGAAATTAAATGGTTAGCATTACTAGCATATCATATCGGTGGGTTCACAGTGAGTATTTGTGAATAAAGATCAATCAATAAACCTTACCTGAAATATGGAGATGATGTCCACTATTCCGTGGAATCTGAAATGAAAATTCAACCAGAAAGAATTAAAGTTTGTTTTAAATTGAAATATAATACAGAAGCATAGAAATGAGGAAAAGCACTCTCCCACAAAATGGTATACTCAGGCCAAGAAAAAAATATTGTTTGTTTCCTGTACAGTCTGAAAAAAATAGGGTAGGTAGGTCGGTAAAATTTTCTTTTATTTTTTTGGTCAAAAATGTGTGTTTTATGCATGTTTTACGTTGATTGGGAGTTGGACGAGTGGAAAAAACTTTAGGGTAGGGATTTTTTTGAATAAAAACTTGTAAGGGTAGGGTTACAGGAAACAAACAACTTTTTTAGGCCTCAAAAACCTTGGGGGTAATTCCTGGATACTCTCTCCCTCTAACATTAACCCTCTCAAGCCTGTAATGTCCAAAATGGCGCTGACAGTTCTAATGATAACTCTATGCCACAAGCAAATTTTGGAAATAATTGGAGGAGAGATATTCATTAAACCACTACTTACAAAGTTTTTAAAAATATTCTATGAATTCATGGATCAAGTTATCTATAAGAGTATCATAAAACTTGAATATGATTTTATAGAGTATCCTCAGACATGAGGGGTTAAGCATTGACCCATTAATATCTTTAAATAGAGTTTCTGGCTATCGTTTCTAAGTTTTATTATATGTTTAAGTTGTCAGTATATGTCTACAATGGCGTACCACAGTCATCTTTTAAGTTTAAGTTTTTGCCCTAAAATCAGGAATGGGGGTAGGTGAGAAAATTAACAGTGACTTGGGGTTAGGTGGTGGTTTTGGCTGGGTACACCAGTTTCTTTACCACTTACAACTGGCCAGTCAAGATGATACCCTGATGTGGCAGAAAAAGCAACGATAAACAAAATTCCAAAATCCTTCAAAAGAAATCTTAGTGGAGTGCCAAGCTGCTGGTGGCTAATTTGGCCAATACAAAATGATGCAAAAATTCTGAAAAATGACTGATATGGGTACTCATCTGAAAGTACTCAGTGAGAGCTATCCAATGAATATCAACATGGCAGGGTTTAGATGGTTTTCAAAAAGCTTTGCATCCTCGTACTTTGGACGAGAGTAGCCTCAGCATTGGAAGGGTTAAAGGTCATATTTTGTATACTCACATCAAGTTCTGTATGCAGGCTTTGACAATAGCGATGTCCACATCAGCGTCCACCGCTATCCTGGCCACATGGTTGAAGCCGTCTATGTACGGCAGAAGCTGAAGACAAAACACAATACATATACTGCATGGGTTATCATTGACAGGGAACTGATAGTCACCAGTCATGTGGCTACTTGAATAGAAGCCAAAAATATAGCCTTAGCCAGCAGGGTGTCTGGGCATCTTTTGGACACCCAATTCCCCAAAAATCACCCCTCAGGACACCCAAATATTTTGGGCAGTAATTTCTTAAAATGTTAATTTCAAGAAATAATTCCCATGACAGCGTATAATGATACTATGCCTAATTTTAATGAGCAAATCTACGTTTATGATTGTTACCTCGGTAAATTGCTGTCTCCCTTGAAAAATAGGATGCCCAGAAATTTTACAATTGTCAATTTTGGACACCCAGATTCTAAATCCTGGCTAAGACCCTGGCCACAAAGGCCGAGGTATGGGAAAGGATAACCAGCAACTTATTCATGCTAAGAGCTCAATTTGAAAATTGTCGTCTGGATCTATGACACTTTTGAAAATGAATGAGAAATTAATCAATGATTCACACAAAATTTGAAGGAGAGTTGTGAATTGAGCTCTAATTTACAATACCCTTTTACTTAGTTCCTAAACATTGCTTTGTTGAGAAAGATATCACTAAAATAGTCAGGGCTTCATGCATGAAATAAGGTTAACATATTCATGCATGTAGCAGCCAAAATAGGTCTGATTATTTTGATGATTACTTACTCATGAAAACATTTTTAAGGAAATATTTGAAAGAGAAATGTTATTCATAATTCAGCCTAGATATCTCCTTCAAATTATTCTTAAGTTAGTGTTAAGGGTCCAAATAAAAATTCCTTTTTGTCTATATGGAGTGGCAGCATGTACAAGAACTGTGATAAAAGGTAAAAGTTTGATCTTTGAAAATGAATATAATTTAGACCAACCTCATTTCTAAGTTAGTTGATTGGAAGGTTATGATGAAAGGGTCAATTTTGTCAGTATAAACATTCCCTTTCTATCTCACTTAACATTATACAATATTAATAGAATTAGTTTCTCTAAATATCTAAGTAAATTTGCAATATTCACTGTAAATCTAAAGTTTAGTTTACTGCAAGAACCAAAACCATGATTCATGTTGTGAATAGTCTAAAAATGCTCCATGCATCTTTCTCCTATATCAAATATGCATTTCATACATAATATCAAGTAAGCATTTATCAGTCATTTCATCTTCTCCAAGTCATGCCTTTTAACACCTAAAGTTGACAGGCTATTTGGGCAATATTTTTCTGGTGTACAAAAATTTTGAAATTTCAATCATAATGCAATAAACAACTCTCCTTCAAATAGTTTGTGTAAATTCCTGCTTTATTTATATTTTTTCAAAAAACCAGCCAAAGATAATTTTAGGCATAAGTGGATTAAACCTTCCTAGCTCGAAATGCCCCACCGATCTGTAAATAAATTCAAATAGCTTTTTGAATTCTAAATATGGTCATCTTTGACAGAACCCTTGGGCAATCAGGATATGAATAGATAGATAAATATTAGCTACAGCATTTATATTTCTTTACCTGATCATGACAATAAAATACATTTCTTGTTGAGCGATTACTCTTTTCAAATAAAAGTAATATACTCCATTTGGGTGGAAGGCATGAATTACTATCCTGACCATATTCATTTTGTACAAGCATGCCTCCAAAATCCATAGGCCAAAATATCAGCTTTCTAACTGCCATAAAGGCACTTTGAACATTAGAAAGCATCATGCCTTAGTTATGAAGTCTAGAAAATAGACTGACCCAGGTGGGATTGACAGCCAAAGCAAGGCAGATGTATAAGCTCAGCTACACTTTGTGATGTAATACTTTCACATGCGCTGCGTTGGTGTTTTGATGAACTCCCATTTCGTCACCAGTTCACATCAGGAGCAAGCATACACATAGTAAGAAACAATGAAAATATCTTGACAACAAAGAAATATTTTGAAAAATATTTGCCTGTAAGCTGTTTTTTATGTTAGGTTTATTTCTCTTCAAGTTTTTTGAAATATCTTCAATTGATCGGTTATGTCCAAAATTTTCAAACTTCAAACAGTGTGCGTATTGGCTGATAAGCTTATTTCAGGCAAATATTTTACAGAAAGTTGATTTGATATCAAGTTGTTTTCTATGTTTCTTGCTCCAGATGGGAATGGTTTTAAGGCTGAATTGTGGCTATGACTATTCTCTGAGCAGCCATGCATACCCTAATGGCCGGCCAAATATGAAATGCTTTAGTGAATGAAGGATTTTAGTGTATTGATCATATTTGTATTGAAGTGGCATTTTATACTCTAGAGAGATGTTTACTCAAAAATGTTAGGTCTAACATCCTTACTAGTATACTGTTGAATTATGTAAGGACTTTCCACATCATTCATTTGACACTCTAAAGGTTTCTGTGAACCCTTTTGCATTTGAATGTGCACCTGGTCTGACAACTTGAAACATATCTCTTCAACTGAGGGGAGTTAAGCAAAATCTTTAACCCTTATGCTGCTGGTGACTAATTTGGCAAAGATGAAATGATGCAAAAAACCTGAATAATGACCGAAACACTGGCACCTGGGAACTCATCTGAGAGAATTCAGCGAGAGCTATCCAATGGGTGCCAACATAACAGGGTTTAGATGGTATTCAAACATATTTGCATCCTTTCCCTTTAGAAGAAGCAGCCTCAGCATTGGAGGGGATGAAAAGAGGACTTGTCAAACCTACAGGTACAATAGTTTTCTGTTAAACACTTCTTTATTGACTTTTGGTTCCTTCTTGAAACATTTTATGTATGTCAGGTTAAAGGTACACTATAGATATACTTGGAAATAACCCATGGCAGTTCTTAGATGCCAACAATATTTGAAACTTATATTTCACTTCCAAAGAAAGAACAGAATACAAAGCAAAAGATGTGACATATGTTTGACTAACAAAATATTTTTTCACAAGCACAGTGAAGATACTGTACAGATCTGTAGATATAGAAAATGAAAGAATATAAGTAAACAACTGGTTAATTACAAACAATAACAACAGAACAAAGAACAAACAAATAAAACTTCAAGGTTTACCACCTCATGTCATCCTGAGACTGGGCATCTTAGGTCTCACCAATTGTGTGTTAACCCATTCAAACCAGCAGTTAGTTTTAAAGGAATCCTTTTTTTTTGAAAATAAAATTGAAGGAGAAATGTCAATAAGAGATAAACTGGCAAATCTCCTTGAATTATCTTGCAAGGTTTTCCTCTATTATCCAATCATTTGCGAAAGTGACATTGCATTAAGGTAACACTTGAAAAGGAAAACTTCTAGGCATGAATGGGTTAATGTGAAAATGAAAATGGAGAGTTAGTAATGCAAAAAAGCTCTGAACTCCAGCTACCAATAGTTTCTCATACAATAACCAGCAATCTCAATAGCATAAGGATCGTGGCTTTAAAATGACACAATACAGGGCGTTTTTGACTTGATTTGTGCTATATAAAAACGAGGTTTTGCAAAATCTTTTACTGCCCACAAACCTTATTGGTGCACATATCTTACAAAAATATTTAGTTCACATACCAGAATCTTTGACTTACGAAAATCTTTCATTCTTTAATTTCATTTTTTGAATTGAACTTTCATTCATTTCAGGAATTTAGATAATCAAACTTTAATCTGAAATTAAATCTAAATGGATAGCCTGCTAAACTAATGATACTTTTGATGCTCAATTTAAGTTGACCATAATGGCTAAATTGATGGATAAATAATGGATAAACTGCACATTTAATAACCAAATTGCAATCTTAAATGAATCTTAAGAAAAGTTTTTGTATTTTGTGGTTGGCATGATGAATTTATTGTCATTATTAATTTTGGACCAAACCCTACACCTATAAAAACTAGTCCCACTAAACCAACTCTAGATGTAATATGTTACTATAAAACTGTCTGGCATTAACCAAGCACAGTCATTTTAGCATTTTCCTGGTAGAACATTTTTCCCAGTAATATGGCTAAATGACTATGAATGGGTAATGGTAAACAGACTACAGACAACACACTAGCTACATCAACAAAAACTGAGGTAAGATTTTAAATTTCTAAATCAAGAGGGTGAACAACATTAATCATTTCATGGTAAATAGGGTAAAAGAACAATCAACATCATAGATAATTAGATTTAGTACCTATTTTTTATTTTTTATATATTTGAATATGTGTTAACTCATTAATCCCACAGTGCTACACCATCTGACAAATATACAACTATCCTCAGAATATAATAACCCATTGATCCTCACAGAGACCAAAATCAGTCTGGCAATTTTGGTAAAATCCTTCAGGCAATAGTTTAGTAGGAAAAATATTCGACGAAAAAAAATTCATCAAAAGACTACCAACAATTCTTTTAAAATTTGTAATATCACCTTTAATTTCAAAGTTATTGTCAAATGTATAATAGATCCATAAAACAATGACTAGAGGAAGTCTTAAGCATGAACCTTATAACAGTATTTTCAAGATTTTCGAAGAAATGGATCTATGCATTTTGATGCATAACACTACAACTAAAATGCCAGATTATTATGGTGATACCTTTCTGGCAAAAGAACTTAAAAAAAAAAGAATTTGATGGAAAAAAAGTTATTTCACTCCAATAGCTTTTCTCTGATCATCACACTTTATTAATTATTTATTTTTCAGGTAAGAAAACACTGGTTGACTCTTCTCAAGGAGCAATCTCAAGAAGCATTTATGTGTAAAATGTTATAATTAATATAATTATCTCTATATTAAAATAATAAATTATAAATAATAATATTAATAATTTATCATGTAATTTATAATAATAAAATATTAATCTTTTGCATTGCATTATGGGTAAAATGTTATAATTAATATAATTATAATTATGCATAATTAATTATAAATAATAATATTAAAAATTAATTATGTAATTTATAATAATGAAATATTAATCTTTTGCATTGCATTATGGGTAAAATGTTATAATTAATATAATTATCATAATAAATAATAATATTAATAATTTAGTACATAATTCATAATAATGAAATATTACTCTTTTGCATAAGCCTTATATACATTGAGGATATTTGCATAAGCTTCAGCTGGCACAGACACCTGGAATCCAAGGGCAAAGTATGATAAATTGGGTAGTTTCCGGTAATTGGGTAGTTTCCGGTAATTGGGCCATTGTATTATTGAGGTCTGGTTATGGTAGGGGAACAACTAGAGTGCTAGTTTAACATGAAAGCAAGATGATCACACCAAAACAAGCAAAGCCTCCATGACAGGTAAGACCAGGTAACATTTGTTTCATCTGCTTTAGGCAACTTAAAAAATCAATAAAATTTGTCAAAAAGGACTATTCCAAAAAAATCTTTATAATAAGTTTACGATTTTGATAGTTGCATCACTGCAAACAATTCATTATGTCAAATATTCAATTCTTAAAAAAATCAAAAGTATGAATTTGCCTGCTCCATAATATAGTTTTCAAATTTGTGCTAGATTGAAATCATTCATTGTGTCCAAGTTTAATATAAAATGTGTGTATAATACAAAAGCAGAAAAAACAACTGGTCTCAAATACTTTACCAAGTGAGTCGTAAGATCCCATTTTTCTGGTATGGCGTTCTAAAGGTGCAAACAAAACATGGAACAAAAAGTAAAATAAAACAAAAACATAAACACAACCCAGGCAGGCAAGAAACAAAGTAATAGGTACTCATGTGAATAACTATGGATAAACTAGGGCTTCCCTGGGCAAGGAAGAAATGAGAAACATGAAAATCACTAATTTGCACAGGTGCTGTAAAGGTAATTTCAAAAACGTTATTCTTCCAAAAAGTGATGATCCTAAATCATTGACCACCCATTAAATATTCTTTAAACTAATACTGGGTTCAACCTATTGCTTCAACTACTATTAGGGATATGGTAAATGTGCTATGTCACTTATTGCACTAATGCTGTGGAGTTGCTACCCACAATGCACATAAAATACCCATAAAATGTGATTCTATTAAGAGATCACCCTAAATTACTGACTAATAGTGAAATAATTTGAAAATATTGCCTATGTCATACATATACTGGGATATTAATTGTAAGGTGCTTCAATTTGTCACAGCAAATATCCTTATCTACAAAACATGAAGCAACCTATATAATTTATCTTTTTCCTTGCCTAATCTATATCTTTTAGAAATACAGTATGACTAACACATACCTACACAGAATTTGCATAGAATAATAGCCTTGCCCCTTAAATGAAATTATTCAACTTTTGCATAACATTAACTAGGTAAACATTCCATTTGACTCCTCAAAAATTGTTGCTTAACAAAGACAGCATTGTCTGAAAAAAACTGGATAATAATTGAGGTTGAATTCTCTATTTGAATGACAGATGCTGATAGAAGTATTTGTAGGTAAGTTCACTTAAGTTGTCATTTCTACAAATCAAAGTCTGTACCATTCTTTCCATTATGCACAGATGTATGAGCCAAAAACCTGTCATGCAGAGATGAAATGCTGTAAGTCGGGAGGCCAAGAAAACTACCAGGTGTACTTCAATCATGCACATTCTTATCTGCTAATAGGTCTTAGATAAATTCCTAACTATCCTAGAATGTAAATTCATTAAGAAGCACTCTACTCTAGAAAACCCTTCAGAGAGTCTAGTTCATGATACTTAAGTTTCAAAGAAAGTTCAGAATTAACCCAGGCTCATACAAATGGAAGGAAAAAGTTTCATACAAAAGAATGAAATCAGTGGTATAATCAACTGTAGGAAATATTCACTCCCTGTTCATGCCCTTAGTGACCTAAATTTCAATAGCTATCTTATCATATTTAATTAGTGTTCTCTGTGGTTAAATTGAATACCTCAATAGCCGGCCCCTGTGAACTGAATTCTGTTTTCCCAGAGTATCTAACTTCCCTAACTACTAAGTCTCAGAATATATCAAACTAGAATCCTATGCTTAAAAATCTTATTGAAATAACCTAAGATGTTTTCATCATGGAAAATAAAGTCAAATGAAGTTATTACCTACAAATATACATCCTATTTGCTTCTAAGTTATAGTTATTGAAGTAAAACAGAAATGAGCATGAGTACCTAGTGCACAGTTTGATGCCTGCCAGAAAAAAAAATAACAAAGCGTAGAAGTTTAAATCACCAGCAAAAATAAAATGACCATGCTGTCAACAAAAATCAAAATCATAATGTTGATGATGCATAATCATAAAATTGTGTAGATGATATATTAGGAATAGACAGTAGCAGACGTGCAGGCTTGAAGAGATGTGAGGGCAGAGCTTCCCTCAGTGACCACCAGGTGGCTTCAAACCCACTTTATTCCAGTGATACTGTGCTGGGGGAATCGGAAACAAAATATATATGTTATAGAACACTTACAGCGCCAAGCCTTGTTCATAAGCCTTTCTAGTAGAGTGAAATCTCCTATGATCTCCTTTCTAACAAGTAGTCAATCTGTTTTGTTCGATATTGGCCAAACTGACATGATTTTTTAACAGAGGCTCATTTTTTGGATTTAAAGAGGAAATGTGTTAACGGATACCATGTACCACTCAAAAAATCACTTCCCCTTATTAATTTTCAAAACTATCCTTTATCAGAGTTGCCTCAAAAGGTAAAATATCATCCTCACTATACTTTAAGTGGGTCGAACAAATAAAGTAATATAATTACTTGTTTTAATTTACATTTTTTTTAAAGAAAGGGGATCATAGTTAATCTCAACATTGCTTCAATTCAAATCAAGCCTTTCACCACCAGGACTTCTCAACCCCTAACTTACAGAATACTTCTTAAGGAGAAGCATTTATATTCTGAACAAAATTAAAATTGATAATATCTATTTTCATCATTATTTCAAAATTGAGAGGCTATATGATATTCAGAAGAAAAATATCTTAGAAAGTGTTGTTAATTAATTGCTCTTATCAAGCAATTGGATCATTAAGGTCCATACTATACAGCTTAACTGCATTAAAATGAAAATGAAATGTTCCTTTAAATATATTTGGTGATGATTTATATTAATACATTTTTCTTAGTTACAGAGCAGTAGATCACTATGGAGGTAAGAGGGTTGATATGAACCATGAGGCAAAACAAAGAAAAGTCAAGAAAAGATAGTTTCTTTAACACCCAGCAGAAGGATTGACAAACTAAGAATAAGCCATTTAATAGGTATAAATGAACTTATATTACCATTGTCCTAGAACTGCCAACATCCAATACTGATGCAAAAAACACAACTCAAATGCAAACAAATTATAACAGAATGCCAAAATGCAGGGATAATAAAAAAATAAAAAAATTCCAGATTGAAAACTCCCAATGATCCCAAATAACAGGAAAATGTCTTGCAAGACTATTCTGTACATAGCCACTCTTATTCTTATTACAAATCACTATTTCTTTTTACCTATTCATGTCTGTAGATGCCAAAAAATGTGATAACTTCTCTTCACGTTATATGTAAAGTAATGTTTGAACTCAACAGAGGAAAAGGTTAAGAATACAGTATGAAGGTCAGTGTTTCTATGATGATCAGAGCAAAGTACCAAAAAGTACATCTTTCCTCATATTCCCTTAAGAACTGGATAATAATCTTTTTTCACATTATTATTTGACATAAGTCACACTTAAAAATAACTGCTCCCATATTTTCAGGGCAAGAAAATGCACCCATTTTTTTAAAGCTATATCCATACTTTTTTGTTTAAAGGAATTTCTAATAATTTCTGAGTGAAAACCTATGAGATCATTGCAGATTTTTCATCCGGAGAAGAGAAAAATATCAATTGAAAAAAAAAACTTTCCTGAGACAAAATCCTTGTGTCTCTCTCTCTCCAGGTCCCATATGCAGTGCTATAGAAAGGAGTCAAGACAGTACCTGCTGTGTGGTGACGTCCCATTGGCTGATGATAGTTGTCTTCTTGATATCCAGAACAAAGATCGGAACATCGTGGCCGTGGACCTTGGGAGGCTCCTTTGAGCACGGGATCATCTTAAGGTGGATAGTGTTCGACTCATCTGAATAATCATAAAATCAATTGTCAGTGATAATTTTAAGTGGATATATTCGTAACACAGAATGATTTTAAGGTGGATAGTGTTAGACTCATCTGAATAATTAAATTTAAACAATCAATTGTTAGTAAATCGCATTCCATATACCACCATCTACCTTTGGTCAGACTTACTGATAGGTATGTTGCATTTCAATTTACCATCATCAACCCTTGTTTATGGCCAGACTTACTGATGGGTATATATTACACTTCAATAAACCATCATCAACCCTTGTTAATGGTCAGACTTACTGATGGGTATATTGCATTTCAATATACCATCATCAACCCTTGTTAATGGTCAGACTTACTGATGGGTATATTGCATTTCAATATACCATCATTTATCCTCGTTTATGGCCAGACTTTACCTTTGTTTATGGCCAGACTTACTGATAGGTATATTGCATTTTCCGTGCAGATTGAGTTGCGTTCGTATCTCTTGAAGAATGCTGGGAAGAGTTGCTTTACTCTCTTCATTGGAAAGGAAGCCACATTCTTGCTGAAATGGTGAAAATAAAAAAGGAGTCAATACACATAAACAGAAGATGTGTATCATGCATTTTGGTGATACATAGGAACATGCTAGAATTAGTCTAACATATTTATATACTGTAGAATAGTAAAATAATTCCGAGCATGTAATTAATTCAAATTTACCGAATTAGAATATCTTGGTATAATTAAATTTCGATTAAAATCTGCCCCCATCTATGTTAATGTGCAATAAAACTGTTAGGTAAAATTAAATTCGGAAAGGTCATTTTTGGTCAAATTCGGTATATTTGCACCCCAGATTAATTTTCTATTTTACAGTAAGTATATATTGCAACTAGTCAACTACATCAATTAAATTGTGTTGTTGTATGCTAATTGGACAAAATCTTAAAAGATGGCACCTTGGTTATTATTCCAGGTTGTAAGTTGTAAGGAAAAATGGTGATTTTGGTGTTTAAATAACATGAATCAACTCCCCTCCCCCTAAAGGCATGTTGCATCAAATCATCTTTTGTCTAAAAACAGGTTCTAAAGAGTTACAGATATCAAATTGTGAAAAAAAATCATTAGTACACCATTATTTCCGAAAGGCACATTTAAAACTGTATATCACCTACATGTTCATTGGAACAAAATTTGGCAAATTCCAAATTTTCACATTTCTTTATTTTCTTCATTGCAAAGTTATCCGAATGCACATAACAAATATAAAATTCACACTAGTTAATAATACGCATTTTACTGTGCCACTGATGTACTTCCCGTTCTCCACAATAACACACAGCTATCAGTGGTGAGAAATAGAACCTTTGACCTTGAGATGACATTGACTAACCTCAAGTGAAGTGAAATAGGCAGCCAGTTTCTTCACGGTGGACTCGTGGGAAGAAGCGTTCTTGCAGCCCTCAAAGACGAAGCACAGGTTGAAGATGAGGGCGTTTCTGGCATACTTGGGATGATCTATAGTCACAGGACAGCCTACGATGCGATGCCCCTGTGTGGTATTTCTGGAAATAAAACCATAATTCAGGTGCATTGCGCTAATACCAGGAAAAGATGGTTTACTACTTTGGATTTCCTTTTATTTTGTAATAAGACGCCCTCGTTTAGTCACAGAACACTAAGAAATTAGAATTGCACTTATAAATCTTACATGATTATGATAGGAAGGTGTGTACAAAACCTTTTATTTTATTTTTGGAAGCCTAAAAAAAGAAACAGGCCTTTTTTGTTTATTTTCCTGCTCGCCGAGCATCACGGCTATGCTATAAAACATAGTAATGACATAGATAAATGAAATATATAACATGTTATAGAGACATTGGTAGACAAACAAATATTATTGGTTTTCACATAAGCAGTATGTAACAAACATGGAATAAATATCACATATCTAGCACACAAGACAATGGCATTGTAATTGATCTTCCATATAGTCAATCAGGGTTGGCAGTTTCTTCCGAGGGGCGGTTTCTTCCATGGAAAAATCCGGTTTCTTCCGTCCTGGAAGAAATATGTTTCTTCCATTTCTTCCAATGTTTTGGAAGAAACCTATCTCCTCCAGTTTTCTTTGAGTTTTTCTTATAGATGATAAGGAATACTACGATAGCAAATGAGCAGCACTTAAATAGAAAACAATGAGGAATCTTAAATCCCTCAAATTGACATGTTAGTAATATGCCTTATGGTATGATAAGCATGGTTTCCATGTACTTAACTAAATAAGGTATGTCTGAATAAAATAAAGTAGCTTAAACCACTCAAACTAGCTAAATCTGCTCGGTCAGGACATCACCCCACCCACCATCATGAAGCATGTTGTGGATGTGCAGAAGTTCTTCAGGAAAATCCAGAGTACCTTGCCGCAGCAATAAGATTTCAAAGCCGGTCAGACCCCTTCCCAGCATCCTTTTTCAAGGTGGGCAGCATTAACCCTGTAACCTGGTGGAAGGGCCTGAAGTATGCTGCTTTGCTAGAAGGACCAGTTGAACTTATGATACAGCTGCACTCTGCTTGTGCATCATCTGCATCCATTGAGAGAGTCTTTTCATCATTTGGACTCATCCACAACAAGATCCGCAACCGTCTTGGGGTAGAAAAAGCAGCCAAACTTGTTTTTTTGCTATAGGATGTTAACGGGAAAGGAGGACCTGGATTATTAGTTAACCCTATGTAGGTCAAGTGTAAATGCCTCTAATTGTATAGTTAATCCCATTGAATTGCTATTAGAAAGGATCTGACTAAGTAGCTTAACTGCTTCTTTTCAACATCCATAGTTAATGTGAACCCTGTGTATATAATGGACCAGAAACCTGGATATGAAACTAATCCAATGTTAATGTCTTAACTCAAGTTATAAAGAAACAGTTTGTCTTTAGACAGAGATAGCTGAACAGTAATCAGCATCAATCAACAGATTAGCACCAGGAGTACACAGGTTGTGTGGAAAACTAGAACATTACTTATTGTATGAGTGTTTGCTTAACACAAGAGAAAGAATAACTTTCAACTAAATATTTCTCAAATGTTGAATTGTTCTTAAGATATTACTATAAGAGTCAGGCCAGGTGTATGATTCACATGTGAATGGGTTAAGAGGATGTTTTCTCACTTTTGCACCCGTTTGTGTATGGTTATAACTACTGGAAATATGTGTCTCAAAATATTGCTTTGCTATCAAGATATCTCTACTTAGTCAAGGTGTATGACACTCATGTTAATGAGTTAAGAAGATGTTATCTCTCTGTTTTCTTACTAAATAACTTTGTATGGTTAACTTAAATCAGTATATATATAAGGTTAAACTAGTATTAAGGGTCATGTATGTGCAAGGTATCTATCAGATAAAACAAATTTACAAGGGCAAATTTGCAAGGGTTAAACTAAGTGTGACAGGAATTGATGTAATATATTCAAGATTATAATGGCATATATAAACTATTCTACCTCAGATCTTTTTGTTTGTTATTATCTGCCCATTAATGTTATTCATAACCCATAGTTTTTTCAATTCTTATCATAGATCCCATTCTTCCATTTCTTCCGGAAGAAAGTGGAAAAATACGGAAGAAACCATGTTTCTTCCGTTGTCCTGGAAGAAATAAGTTTCTTCCGGAAGAAACCCAACCCTGTAGTCAATCATTAGACCCCATTTTTTTTTCAAAGATATCTTCCTTCTGCATAAGCCGAAATTTTAACAGCATATGATTATAGACTATTTTTGTATTGTATTTGACAGAAAAAAGCCTTGCAGTTTTGTGTACCCAAACCTGGTCAACTTCCTCCCATTGCTTGTCTTCTACATTCCACTTTTGTTATTGACTACCTTTGATATCTGATAATAAGTTTAAAATCAAAGTTAAACCCAAATTTAAACAGCTAGAATCAATTTCTTTTGGCGTATGTACCAAATGAAGGAGTAATTAGAAAGAACCTTTTGCATATCAATACAATACTAGTATGTAACTTTTAGTTTTTCCACACATAAATTTAGTCCTGAAAGATGGGCTTTGGTATTGACTTTCCACAAAAGAATTGTAACCAGGATAGACGTGCTAGGAGCAAACAATATCTACTTACATTGTGATGACTCTATTCTGTAAATCTGGTTTGGTGATTATGTACACATGAACTGAGTCAAACACCTCTTTACTCAGATAATCCTCCGGAACCTGTAAAGGTTAATCATGCATAATATAAAAACTCAAAAAAATTATTGAAAATTATAAAGATCTTAATATTTGAAATCGAATGAGTCAAAATGTTTCTTAACTCAAAACTTATTGTGAACTTGTCCTGAAAATTGAAATGAGCAGTAAGGGCTGCATTTTAAAATGGAATAACAGAGCAGTGCTCAAATCCAGCCACAATAGGTATTGAGTGCCTCTTTCTGTAAAAAAAGTCCAAGGTTTATAATGCCATGGATAGGCTATTTGAATTGGACCAATACCCTCTGAATTACCCAAAAACGGTACCTGCCATGGAGAGCCAATTTAAGTTGGACAGGTATCTGTGGGATTCCAGTCAATAACCAGTATTCACCCTCTATCTCGTGACATCCCAATATCCATCAACACTCCTGATGTGATCAGGAGCCTCCACTCACTGGGCCTATTTCATGATAGTCCGATAATGGGTTAGCTAGCTACCTTTTAACTAGGTAAGTTTATCCTCTAGATCTTTCTTATCCTGTAAATTCAGTTTCACAAAGAAAAATTAGCTAGCTAAACTTAGCCAGCATGAGGCCACTTATGCTTGCTCAACAATCATCATCCGCACGTGCCGTGACGTGCACTCTCTGTTATCCGTAGAAACTGGTGCCGTATTCTCTACATGACACTGCCTTTATTTGGCACGTGCACCATTGTTAGGCCTGTTGTTTGGAGCAGCAGAAGATTGTTCGTGTTAAATGTAAGATAGCTAGAAAAGGTCTGTTTTAACTGCATTCGTAGGCACCTTTAGAAATAGGTAAACAGTTTTGGTGTCACCATTAAGGAAAACTCTTGAATTTCATGGTACATGTTTTAGCTTTATAATATTATTTATCGAAGCATTTAGTGCAGCCTATACATTATCCTGAACGGCTAGCCTGGCTAGCTGTTCAGACTTATTTTGTCTTGGCAACAGGATAATCGCTGGCTTACGATTCTTTGTGAAACTGAACTTAGCTGGCTAGCCTGTGGTTATAGCTAGCTAACCCATTAGATCCGACTTTCGTGTCCAGAATAGATCCCTGATATTAGAATTAGGCTGATGGGACTACTGATACATGCAAGAATCTCCTGATGGACCTGTTTCAAGATAGTCAGATAATCAGTTTAAGGCAGCTACACTTTAGCTTAAGTATTGATTGATTGTATGTACATCGTTTTCTTCAACTGTAATTTTTGGACATTGCTCTCGGCTTTCGGCTTTTTGACCGTTTATTCACATGATTTTAACAGGAAATCTCCGGCGACCATTCAAGAAGAGCGCTGATTAGAAGAAACCAACTTGGGTGCGAAGTCTCGAGCTGCATAACTGTGTCTGCCATGTCACGGCTGTGTGGCGATATATTTGCTTACGTATAGGCAGCACTTCTCCACAGGCCACCATTTTGAATGTGCCAAAACCGCCTTCGAGAGGCGGTTCTCAAAAAATTCCGTCTTCGACTGCCTGCTGCGCGGGTCAACTCGGGTCTATCGACTGGCTAACCAGCTTATGGTCATCGATGAAAACGGTCGGACAACACCCTGGTCAAACCACACCCTGGTCAGCAAGCAAAAAAAACTAGGGCCTGAAATGTTTTGATGTTGACTAGACCCGGTTTGTGTCTCTATCCAGGCCAGCTGTTCTTGATACTGATGTCTATATGGCGGCCTTCAGAGACACGGTCCCACTGCATTGTAAAAACCTGGCATCCACTACGGTGAATTCACCGTAGTGGATTTCTCGCGTGATAAGGCGAGTGTCACGGCCAGACTTATACCAATGAATTAAGTACATCTTTGACTAGAGTATTTGCCCTAAGTCGGCAGGTGACAATGGTTGGAATGTTTTATAATCTTATAAAGAAGTTCTGAAGCGGCAATTTCCGCCATTTTAAAATTCCGATGTACTATGCTTAGGCCTGACTAATCGAGCACCTGCCAAGACATTAGGAGCGTCTGTTATGTGCGAACAGACGCTCCTAATGTCTTGGCAGGTGCTCGATTAGTCAGGCCTAAGCATACATCGGAATTTTAAAATGGCGGAAATTGCCGCTTCAGAACTTCTTTCTAAGATTATAAAACATTCCAACCATTGTCACCTGCCGACTTAGGGCAAGTACTCTAGTCAAAGATGTACTTAATTCATTGGTATAAGTCTGGCCGTGACACTCGCCTTATCACGCGAGAAATCCACTACGGTGAATTCACCGTAGTGGATGCCAGGTTTTTACAATGCAGTGGGACCGTGTCTCTGAAGGCCATATAGACATCAGTATCAAGAACAGCTGGCCTGGATAGAGACACAAACCGGGTCTAGATGTTGACATTCTATTCTAAGCATATTTATGTAGTGCAAGCAAGAGTTAACACTATCAGGGAGATGTTACAAAATATGCTTTCAAAAGATACCGTCAACTTACTTGATATGTGATTTTGGGCCCTGCAACTGTGTGAAATTCACTAAAAAATATGCACTTGATGTCAGGGGTACCCTCCATTATTCATGTTCCATTTCCGGTATGTCCACGCATGCGCAGATGGAAAAGGTGTCAACCCACAGGGAGTACAAGTCAGACACTTTCTCACTGATAATCTCAGTTTTTGCGATGGTAGCACACTTTATTTGCGTTCTCTTCACTGGGTTCATTATTTATCACGCATGGCCGGGGTCGAGTAAGTCTCTTGTTGCAATATTGAGTTAGAATTGGTGAACCTGTTAGGTCTGTGTTGGTCTTTACTTGATTATCGCTCATAATAACAAGATCCTGCAGGATCACATGTGAAGGATGCCACGTCAGGAGGCATACCTGTCAACTGTCAACCATCTAAAATCATGAGATTTTATGCGATTTTCAATTTGGCCCTCTAGAGGCATTTTTGTTAGTTCCAATACTGGCCACCAGGGGGCAGGTTAGTACATGTACTTTAGCTTAGAAGTGGGCCAACATACTGAGAACAATGAGTGTGAAAGAATACACACAGTAATTTGGTCAGGTGAGATACAATAAAAAATGAGGATCAGAGTGACTTAGTTGCTGGACAAAGGGTGAATGATTTTTGAAAGTCAGCAAATCAGGAGATTTCTTCAAAAATATTCTGAAATCAGGAGAGAACTGCTCAAATCAGTAGAGTTGACAGGTATGACTGAATGTCACAATGACAGAAAAAAAACACTTCATTATATGATTTAGCAAAAGTGATTTGCTGTTTTTGTACTTTCATTTATTTCATTAATGAAGTTAAATTGTACTTTGACTTGATATGAGGTACAATTTCAGAATTACTACATTTCATTTGATGCCATGTCCATGATTCATCTCTGAGTCTGATTCAGATCAAACCTTTCAAATTGTCATCTGATCAACTTGTACTCAACTTGTCCTCAAGTTCACTGGTCCAGGTTATCTTGTACTTAACTAACTCAATTCTGGTATGTCTTAGAATTGTTCAGAGAATTTTTCAATTCTGGTACGTTCCAGAATTGTTCACCACTTACTATTCTCTGTGGTATCTAACTGTCACATTGCCACACCAGCATGCTATGGAGGTTTCAAAATGTGAGACAAGCCAAAAAAGTTAAATCGAAATTTTTTAGTCAAGCATGACCGGCTCAGCCTGCCCGTTATTTCACTTGATTATTTTTTATTTTAAAAGAAAAGAGTAATCTCCATTTATTGATTTTTCCCATTGATTGATCTAGGTCTCAATATGATTGCTATGTAGGCTGATCCGCTGATAATGATATGGTATTGTCATTTGGTAGCAATACTTAAACCGATTGTTTCAAAGCGACCACCAAATTGCTATGTTCTGGGACCAACTGAACTGTCTGTGCTACAGGACTTGAATTCTAGTATTACCAGAATTGTTAAAACAATTCTGGTACTTAAAGATAAGTGCACCAGAATAGTAAATTCAGGCAATATTAATACATATTAGAATATCGCGGCTTATTGCCACTCAAGTTTGTGAGCAGTGAGTGCAGCTCTTATGATGATGAATTTTATACTGCCACCTGTTATAGTAATACTAATTATTGTCTCTATTTCACATTGCAGGCCTCTTCTCGTGGCATCCAACTTTGATGTCACTAGCAGTAAGTATCCATTTGCAACATCATCAATGAACAATTAAGACACATTTCTCAGATAATTAGTTTGTCACTCCAAATTTATAGAGGCCTTTATAACTTTACTTACTGCTTTTAAACTAACCACTCTGTCATCTAGGTAGATACTCCATTCAAGATATATGAAGGTGAAAAAGTACAACTTTTGCATTCTTGAATTATTTATAATGATGATGATTATGATGATGATGATGATAATAGTAATAATAATAATAATAATAATAATAATAATAATAATATTAATATCAGTGATGATAATAATAATAATAATAATGATAATGTCAATGATAATGATAATAATAATAATAATAATAATAGTAATGATGATAATAATGATAACAATAATAATAATATTAATAATGATAATAATAGTGATATTAATACCTAATATTACTCTTCAGCAATGCATTGTTTTAAATGCTTTAATTTGTTTATTTCAGTTTGTGACATTTATGGTTGAGGCAATATTACTATTTTCTCCACAAAGTTCCTTGCTGCAGAAAGCTGCACGTAAAACCAAGACCAAATTCCACTGGATCACACAGGTCGTTGCCTTGACATGTGCCCTGGGAGGAGTAGCTGCTATCTACTACAATAAAGAGCTCAACGGCAAGCCTCATTTCACGACATGGCACGGTTTACTGGGGATATGTTCTGTGGGATACGTAGCCATACAAGCCGTGGCTGGTGTCTTTCTCCTCTACCCTAAACTGGCCCGCGGCCTGACTCTAGCACAGATGAAGATGTACCATGCTACCTCAGGACTTCTCACGTTCATGCTGGTGTCTGGGAGTCTGGTGCTGGGCATGTACTCGACGTGGTTCACCAGCAGGGTAGACGGTGTTGCATGGTATGCCTGCGTTGCCTGTCCCCAGTTACTGCTACTAGCAATCATGGTGCAAATCACCAACGCTTATACACCCAAGGTGCCACAAAAAACACAAAAGTGATAGATATTTTATGAGTGCTAGGTATTCCTAAGAAAAGTATTTTTATACGGTTTAACAGAATATAGGGTGTTTGGTAGGGGTTATGCAGGTACCAGTGATTCACAATTCTGCATAGCAAAGGAATAATAGCTGTATGTATAATCAGTAAGACTCCTATAGATAAAAGTGTATTCTTATGGTGAATGATGTATTCTGTAATTATAAGTTATTTCAGTTATTTATGTGAAGTACACATATCTTTCTGTTCTCTACAGGTAAACTGATTACTGTTAGATTTTTATCATCAGAGAAATGAGATTTTGAGTCAATGATTAACTTTGAACTTCTTATAAGATAAGATACAGTTATAATGTGATAACAAGTAGCGAGAATATATATTTTTGACTGATCATTATGTTATTAAAATATCAGTCTCGTATTAGTCGCAACAGGGCATTTTTAATCAAAACCTCAGAAAAGTGGCTCTATGACAATGTTATATGTTCTTATCTACCTACCTGTCTATATCTTTATTCTTCATATTTTGTATTTTCCGTTATATATGGTTCTACAATTTATCCAAATTGTTTTCACATTCCTATACTTACTACTCTTTTGTACCATCAGCTATATAGGTTATATCCTAATGGCTGTGTAAGTGTGTATTATTTATGAGTATTACAGTCAGTTTTGGAGGGTCATGACATGAACATGTGTATTTGCAAATGTGTATTACATACAGTAGTGTATCTTACCTGGGGTTATCATACACCTTCCTGATTATACTCAGCTGTCTATTGTACATGGATACTCATTTAATGTTTATTCCACTCATCTATTAAGCTACCTGTATATTGAGTCATACATTCTCATCAGTTACCTATTGCAAGTGTCATCATACATTCGATACATTTGTGAATAACCATGGAGGACTATTTTTGAGTGTCTGCAGGGACAAATAGGTTTATCAGAATCAGAGATGTACATAACCTACATATAGAAAATTCAAACCTAGGTAGATGAGCGACTTCTACCAATTTAGCTTTAACACGTGTCGGGCACCTGTTATGCAAATTAGTTGTATCTAGTTTATGTACATCTCTGTCAAAATATGAAGCTTTTAAATACAGGTTTACACACATGAATGGGTGATATGCTTTGTAGGTATAGGATAATGCCAGTTCATGTATTTGAATTGTTTGTATACAGACTAGGAGTATCTCATTCTCATACTATACATATATACTACCAATGCTGGCATTCATGCCCTAGAAGTGGTCAAAAGGGAATAAACCAGCAGAGTAGTAACTCTGGGACTATTATCATCTTGACAGCTTACTCAGATGTCACTCTATACTTGTAAAGACTTTTCATATTGGAAATACTAAAATGTACTCCTTCATCAATGCTGTCCCTAATAACATAAGACTGAAAATCAAAAGGCATATCTGTTATGAAAAGAGAATGTTGATACTAAGGAAATGTCCCAGCTAGGAAAGCTTATTTAAGTTGGATTTTGGTACCACGACTCTCAAGTATCAGTTAGCTTTGTCATATCAATGAACAAAAGGATCACAAAGAAATTGGAAGAGGTCACAGGAAACCAGAATATCATTTTATCATTTTGTGTTTGATGACCAAGAGGTTATTGGAAATAAAGTTTCCATTTGCCTTGAATATCATACAGCTTATTGTGATTTGGTATTTACCAAGTGTCTTATAATGAATAAATGTATTTATTGATATAACCCTGTTCCTTATTATTTATATATCAATTATTGACATCTCTATTTGTATTGAATTTGTTTGATGGTTGAGATCATTTTATATTGGTGCATTATCCCACAGCCCAACCTTACTGGCAGTGCCTTATAAATTAATTTCAGGAGCCTCATCCCAACTTTGCTTTTTCACTTGATAAGTGATTGTTGTAATTGTATGCCAATTTGAATTAATGTAGTAACACCAACTTCAGGACTTAACCCATTAATGCTCAAAAGGTCCTCTTGCAATTGCTATGTGGATCTATGAGAGTTCTGATAATAACTTATGAATGGAATTAAGAATGCTTAAATAACAGAGTTTTTAAATGAGAGTTGTTTATGGTGTCTTTTAACATTTCTCGTCAAAGTATTTGAACACTATGCTTTTGTCTTAATGAATTTGACAAGTTTGCCAGGCTGCTTTTAGCCGCTGCGGGTATAAATGGGTTAAAGTATTGACCTCTGCACTGTCTTGCTAATGCAAAACCCACGAGGCCACCTATGTTGCTGTACTTGAATTGGTGAATAATTAGATAAGTATATATATATATGTATATATATATATATATATATATATATATATATATATATATATATATATATATATATATATATATATATTAGGCAAAACATGAAAGGAGAGAGTATAATTACTTACACAATAGAAAATATTGTGCTGAATAAAATTGTAAGTGATTTTTTTAAGATTAAAATCTGTGATCTTGAATCCTGAAGACAAGCATAGGCATTTGACCAATGTGACAATATGGGTTTTTTAGTAGAGAATATCTGAAATAAATAATATCAGCAATGCAAATGTCATCTGGACCTTACAGACTTTTAAAAATAGTTTTATAATTAAGCATAAATTCACAAAATATTTCAAGGGAGAGTTTTGAATTTGGTTCTGAACAATAATTCTCCACACATTTCCTGAAAAAAGCTGGTCAGAAAGATACGCAACCGGAATTCTCAGGATTGTTTTGGAGGTCCGGAAAATGGAAGTCCTCCCTTTAACTGTTCATGCATATTAATCTAGACACATTGTTCATACCTGAGCCGCGGAGCAGCTGGAAAAGTGAAACATTGGCAAATATGTATAGGCACTTCAACAAGAGTATCTTATTACAGAAGGAGACAAAATGACAACAAATTTTATCGTTTTCTTATATATATTTATAGGTACATGTTCAGAAAAACAAATACATGTATGTATAAATCAAGTTTCCATCATGATAATCATTAATAATCATATAAATATTGTAAACTTTATGAATTTGAATACTAGAAAATAGACATTGATAAATGGATTATATATTTATACTTTATCAAAATATCTCATCAGCAGTAAATAATTTCCTGGATCAAGTACATTCAATCACTTTTATCACACAACCTGTCTGGACGGAGTATCAAGTGAGTTCTCACAATACAAGATGAGAATTCTAAAACACAGAGTTGAAACTACCCATGCATTTTCAATTCAGTAGCAGCTACATCAATTGAATTAGTAGCTGTAGTAAAGTAGTAATAGAAGTAGGAAAAGCAGCTGCAGCAGCAGCAGCAGTAGTAGTAGTAGTAATTGTAGTAGTAGTAGCAGTAGTAGTAGTAGTAGTAGTAGTAATAGTAGTAGTAGGAAAAGTAGTAGTAGTAGTAGTAGTTTTAGTAGTAGTAGTAGTAGTAGTAATTGTAGGAGAAGTAGTAGTAGTAGTAGACTAGTAGTAGTAGTAGAAGTTTTAGAATAAGTAGTAGTAGTAGTAGTAGTAGTAGGGTTAGTAGTAGTAGTAGTAGTAGTAGTAGTAGTGGTAGTAGTAGAGTTTTAAAAGTAGTTTTAGAAGAAGTAGTAGTAGTAGTAGTAGTAGTAATAGCAGTAGGGTTAGAAGTAGTAGGATTAGTAGTACATGTAGTAGTAGTAGTGGTAGTAGAAGTAGCAACAGCTTGAACTTATAACTATGAGAAATACTGCCACTTATGCAGTAGCAAAATAACTAATGGGTAAATATAAAATCACCTTCACAGTAAAATAGTATATATAGATGCTGACCTGCAGCTCCTTTAATTGATGAAATATCAACTAATGTAATTTTAATTGATAAATATATGAAATCACACAGGGTAAGCTTACAACTGAAGGGAAGAAAAAGGTAATACTCAAATATACAAAGGAAGATTATACCTGTTTCAAACCTTCATTCAAATCTACAACACAGGTATTTCAGCATTCTGTTAGATCACCCAGAATGAATAGTATCGTAATGCTATATTTATTTTTTCCACATCAAATACTGAAATCAAATTGATACAATACTACTCTGCTTAATGCTGAAATACTTACTACTTGACCCCATAATGCCTATATTCATCCGAGTTAAACCACAAAATATTGGAAGGAGAGTTTATGATTATCATCATTCCAAATATTTTCTAAAAGGTGTTTTACTCAGAAAGTTAACACCAAAGAGTCTGACCATTTTCTGGTACTGCAGGCCTAATTGGGTTGACTCTTATAAGAAAAAGCCGATATGATATTTTTGATTATAATCAGCTCCACTCTGACACTAGCAGCTGATTGGTTAATTTCATTGTCATACTGGACGGTATCGGGTACTAACACATGCTTTTCATTAATTGTCAATGTTGGCCTCGTACAATATGGCTGGCTACTTGCAGACACCAGGCCGTATCCCTTTTTTACAAAGAGAATTGCTTGGTAGGGTTTGTAGGTTTTAATGATCATTATTCATTCAAACATTTTCCAAAAGGTGATTTATTCAGAAAGTTAACACCAAAAAGTTTGACCATTTTCTGGTAGTACAGGTCTTAGAAGAAAATGCCTATATCATAGAATATGATGTTTTCTATCATTTCTATGCCTCAGACTGATTTTCTTGGTTGTCTGTGGCTGCTGCTTTTCGTGTACGCTTCTTTGCTGATCTACGCTGTTTGAGTAGCTCCATGCGCTGTTTATCGGTCAGTGACTTGCCTCCTTGGGGCATAGTGTTATCAGAGGCAGTGGAGCCTTCCGAGTCAGCCGTCATATTCTGAAAAACACACAATACAACAATAAAACTCATTCCTGGAAAACCTTGTCAAAGATGAAAAAATACTAGATTTCATCATCATTACGCACAAAACATTGGTATCATTGAAAAAATTTGAGTATCCTCAAATGGTGTATTACGAAGATATTAACTTTGTGAGATTAGTACTCATCCCATTAAAAATATTAAAAATATAGCCACTTAACAGTCCCTAACTTGCAAGAAAACATAGAAAAAATGAGCTTTGTGTTGAATGATACCAATCATAAAATGAAGTAGAAAGTAGTAGTATTCACACATGGTAGACAGCAGGTCAACAGCTCCCATTTAAAAAAAAAGTTTTAATGTTAGAAAATATTTTATCTGCTGATTTTGGCTTAAAATAAACCACACGATTTAGCAGAGAAACTAAGGGTTGGTCACATGGAAGATGATATTTTGAAAACATTATTGAACTCCCACAGCTTTCACTCCTACTAAAGGGAAACTTGTACTAAATATCACAGCACACCAAAACACTGCAAAAGGACAATGCAATAGCACACATTCACTCTAAGCTGAAATAAATAGGCAATATCATTTGGTTTATTCATCCACTTATTATAATATGATATTTTTTTTATTCTAATTTCTCTTTTTTTTCTAATTTTTCATTTCAAATTTCAAATAAAAATAAATTATTTCATATATTCAACCATGACTAAAGGAGTTTAATTTTTGTGATTTTATTCCAACAACTTATTTTATCCTAAAGTTATACCTGATATTTCAAATACTTTCATAAGCTCCCATAAGTATATTACATGGCTTTCAAACTTCCGTTATTTATCTGCTTTTTTTATTATACAAAACCCCTCTGTGAAACAATATTTCTCTTATCAAGAACATCCTCAACGCATAGTGTAAAACAATCAAGGTTAAGTGTGTGTCTCCAAAACTGCTGATGCACCTCACAATGAATACTTTCGAAAAAGAATGTTTGTACTAAACAAAAAAAAAATATCGGGTTTTACAAAAACAAATATCTGAAAAGAATTTGCACAAGATCATATCATGTTATTAGTCTGAAATAAAGTATAGCAGATAACTAAAGCTCAAATGAGTTACCTCAAAAAAAACAAGAACTCTTTTTTTAGACAGAAACACCAGAATAACAACTCAGGGAAAGATTGCACTGAAGAGGAATTACCATAAAAACCGACAGATGGTTATAAGAATGCAGCAGTCACCAAACCAGCGGGAGCCTTCACTGCTGTTACAGCAAGGGCTATTGGAATATGGAATCTGGAATTTTGTTTTTCGTCACTTTTTCTGCCATATTGCCCTAGGTCATGACTAGCAAGTTGTGACTGGTGAAGGAAACCGGAGTACCCAGCGAAAACCACAACCTAACCCCAAGTCACTGGAAACTTTCTCACATGCCCTGGCCTGGTTTCAAACCAGAGCAGTGGTGAGAGACAGCTAGTTGAGGGCTATTGGCTGTTCAGATGGAAATACAAAATGCCTACAGTTCAAGCCACTTTTGGTGTCTTAAATAACTTTAAGAAGTTGTTGAATTTCTATGTCATGTTGTAGCAGAAATAGATCATGGTGGACCATGATGGGTTGGCTCACCTCTTGTGGCCAATTGCAAAAAGGTTCCATTGGACTACTTGCATTCCTCATGCTGGGTGACCTTTGACCTTTCTACAATTCACCATGAAGGAGAACCAACCCATAGAGTAGACCTTAACCCATTCACACTTAAAATTCCTCCAGAAGTGCCGTCTGCTACTCACATACTTTTGAAGGTAACTTGTGAATAATGCAGAAGTTCACAAAATATTTGAAGGAGAGTTGTTGTTTGGCTTCTGATTAACATTTCTCCTTCCAATATATTTCAAAAAGTACTTTTGTTAGAATTTTCCTTTCAAAATTGTCAGGCCTGTTTTGGCTGCGGAGAGCATTAATGGGTTAATCATTTCCTAGAACACACTAGTAATGATGAATACAAGCTCAGACTGGTGATGCCCCAAAGGCTGGGTACCAAAGACAACAGTGAGTTGGTGTTTAGATAGAAACAAACCAGAATTATTGATAACAAGCACAGGATAACACCAGTGTTCAGGCTGAAACGAGGGGTTCTGTATTAAGAAAGCAATTAACACACTAGCTATTGGTTAAATAACAGCACACTCAAATATCACTCTGGGGGTTACTGACTACCTCTGAAATAGCTGTGAGATGATTTTCATTGTTTGCATGTCCTTTGCGGGAAGATTCTTGAGATACGTGAATATTCTGTTGAAATAAAGTCAATCAATGAATTTAAATATCCTTGTTCTCTGAAATAAAACTTAAAA
Source organism: Maea johnstoni (assembly GCA_963942565.1). Classification (NCBI taxonomy): domain Eukaryota; kingdom Metazoa; phylum Annelida; class Polychaeta; order Spionida; family Magelonidae; genus Maea; species Maea johnstoni. The sequence continues at coordinate 14,796,831 of OZ012687.1, read as the reverse complement.
TCACAAAAAATAAAAAAAATAAAAAATAAATAACATTTTGTTCATCTATTAGCCCCACTATGATACTTGCACAAGTATTTTTATGATTAGATTATTTCTTTAATTAGTTCAAGCAGAGGCTCCTCCCCTAAGTTTTCTTTATCCCTTTTGCATTTGAAATGCACACATGATCTGATATCCTTGAACACAACTCATCAAAAAGGGCAGTATTTGTAAAAATATTTAAAAACAGATTGTGAAACTAAAAAAGAACAATACTTTTCTTTAAATATTTCTCAAAGTTTTGCTTTGTTATAATGATAAGTTTATTTGTGTCGGGTTGTGCGATTTACACCTCAAATGAAAATGGGTTGAAATTGTGACTAAAAATTTCCTTCCTTTGAATAGGACCCTGTGGTTTTTAATAAATGATATCTTAGTAAATGATTGCAGAAATTATGTAAATATTACATTGAAGACAAAAAAAATATATTTTCATTCTAAAAATTGAATGAAATGCCAAAGAATCATAAAAAGTAGAAGAGAATCATAAAAGCAAAGCAAGTATGGCGTGCTTTTTATTTTTGGCAGTAGAGGTAATCGCATTCTCTGTTAATGTAACAGCTCATTCAGCAAGTCATACAAAGAAGACATATGTTTGGATCTTTGTCATCACAATTTTGAATGGTAGTAATATGTAATTTATTGATATAGGGTCTCTCTTAACAGATGGTCTAAATCAGATTGTATCTTATGCGCATTGAGAATATTGTATGCCATATTAATTTTGCGCATGAAAATAATGTGCTCACCAGGCAGCTGCCCTTGACGCCCAGTTTAGTTATTGCGTACTGGTTTTGAATGACAAGCGCTGTACAATACCAGTATAGGGATCGGATGTCCAAATAATAGTGCACAGTTTAATAAATGCAAGCCAAGAGGTGTGCAAAGTACACATTAATTAAACTACCGCAATATTCACACCGTAAACAGTACTGTAGATTCACAAAAGATTGTTGCGAATTTACAGAAAATCGATTTTGCATTTTTTAACTTTGCGAATTGGCCGCAACATGGAGTGCCAGCTATACATTTAAAGTGGCAGCACTAATCATTGCTAATTTTAAGTTTGCGTCCGAGGCTAAACGCTAAAAAACGCAAAAATTAAACCAACGCAATCTCGTCCTAATTTACAGTATCCTATGAAAACATCAAATCTCACCGTTGATTTCTTTCCCTCGTTGACCAATTCTTCTTCCATTCTGAACTTTTCCTGCATTTTCTTGGCAGCTAGTGCCATCTTCTCATCTTGGGTCAGGCCTTCCTTCTCGTTGTGGGTCAGCAGCTGGTCAAACTGTTTGGCCATCTTGTCCGACTTCTCCTTCATGGTCATCGTACGCTCATAGCGTTTCCTAGCAACGCGTTCTTTAACCATGGTGATTTGGTGATCTTTTTGTTCCTATAGAACAGCATCATGAATAAACATTTCAAAAATTTCATTTATTTTTTTGAAACATGATTAATAGCGAAAGGAGTTTTGTAATATTCTGCTCCATTTAGAGACTTCCAAAATGAAATAAAGATAAATTTCTGAGAGAAATGCTGTGAATTTGTATGGTTTTTAAAAAAATCTTATATCATGAAAAAAATTGAACAAAATATAAAATAGTGGAAGAAAACATTGTGATACAATTAATTGTGAAACAAGAGGAGTAAAAAATGATGTAATTTTTACTAGAACTGTCATTGATATTATTTGATGCCTTGAATTACAAACTGATGGCCATACATCTGAATAAGAATTTTTTCAAAAAAATGAAAAAAAATGGAGTGTTTCATTTTTTAGCACAATCTGGCTAAAAGTAAGTTTGGATTACTTGCCTGCAGTGCTTTCTCAAGGTTGGATTTCTGTCTCTCACCGAGACTGATGAGGGCGGCTGCCTGGTTACCACGCTTATCCTTCATCCTCTCACGGCGCTGCTTCAGCTAAAAACAACAACAACAACATACATTACTCACAAACTCCAGTAAACAATACTGTATAATACAATACAACATCCTCTCACGGCGCTGCTTCAGCTACAAACAACAACAACAACAACATACATTACTCACATAACTACAATACAATACAATACAACATCCTCTCATGGCGCTGCTTCAGCTACAAACAACAACAATACACATTGCTCACATACTCCAGTAAACAATACAGTACAATACAATACAGTATAATAAACAGCAAGGTCATCAAGACACAAGATACGTCAATGAAATACAATAAGGTACAATGCAATACACTATAATATGTTTATTGCAAAGTCAAAAAGTATAAATTTGGAATTTTGTTATATGCCATATCTTTTATGCCATATTCAGGTTAAACTGTGACCAGCCAGTATTAAGTAGTGTAGGTAACTAGACAACCAACGCTTTACTCAAAGTCACTGGCAACTTTCTCACATGACCCTGCCTGTAATCAAACCAGAGCAGTGTTGAGAGACAGCAAGCAGTGAGTGGCATACCTTAGACCACAAGGCCATCAAGGCAGGCCCCCAATTCAATGGAATATCATACAATACCTCAAGATGCAGTATGTTGCAATGAAGTGTCATATAGCAGAGTACAAATTCTGAATAATGATACAGTGCAATGGTGTATGTATAATTAAATGAAATTCATCAAAATACAATGTGATACCATAGAATAAAGTACAATATAATGAAATGTCATTCACTACAATGCAATGCAATCAATTTGATGCAATTCAGTGCAATACAATGCCATACATTACATTGCAATGCACATCTATGTCATACATTAAAACAGTTAGATTGTATTGTTCGAGAAAAATGCATTACATTGCAATGCAAACGAATGCCACTGAGCAAAATGAAATATTTTGTCACGCAATACAAAACAACACAAGGTTTGCAATACAATATGAAAAATCTACTTAATCCTTTTATAATAACAATAGTAATTAATCTATGTTATCAATAATACATGTATATCCTTGATGGTCATCAATTATTGCTCTGACCTTATATTCTCCGAATTACTTCTTCATATGTGCAGCAGCCTAAAAAGGCATGACCAATTTCATACTATCATTCTAGCAAATGCATCCTCTAGAAAATAATTAACGAAAAGTTTATGCGAAACACACGCCAACTATCCTTCAAATATTTTGCCAATGTATGGTTTTATTCCTTAGTAACATATAAGGTTTGCAAGCAATAATTCTGAAGACCCTAATGATAATAAACCCTTATGCTGCTGGTGGCTAATTTTGCCAATACAGAATAATGCAAGAAACCAAAAGAATGACTGAAACCCTGGCACATTACATGGGTACTCATCAGAGACTACTCGACGAGAGCTTTCAAATGAATACCAATATGTCAGGGTTTAGATTGTTTTCAAAAATCTTTGTGTCTTAGTGCTTTGGACGAAAGTAGTCTTAGCATTGTAAGGGTTAAGGAGAAGTTTTACTTACAATAGATTAAACAATGGTTTTACTTACAGCCTCCGCCTGCCTGCTCTGTTCTTCAGCTTTCCGCTTCTGGACTTTATTTTGTTGCTGCACAAGTCGAGTTACCAGCTGTTCTTTTTCCGATTCCGATACCTGCACATCCACAACCGTCTTCTCACGATACAGACCAAGACCAAGCTAAAACAAAACAACAAACTCTCAAAAGTCAGAAATGTGCATGACCTGATTCAAAACCCAGTAAAATATCAAAACATGTATTATTGATTGCAATAATAGATGGCATACATTGTTAAGGGTATTATTTCATCAGTATTATCAATGATATCAATATCGTTTGTTAATGATATCTTATATCATTAATGTCTTATTTACTATTGTCATTATCATTATCATTATTATTATTATTATCATTATTATTATTATCATTATTATTATTATTATTATTATTTTTATCATTATTATCATTAGTTCTATTATTGCTCCTGTTGTTGTAGTTTTTGTTATTGTTATTAATACACTAATAGCATTACAATTACAACCAGTATTATCAAAATAATTACAATTATCAAGGATGTAAAGAAAAAAAATTATGTTCCTACTTTTAACATAATTTCTATCTCCATCATTGTCATTTTCTATACATCCCATTAGTGTCCTTATTATCATTGTAACTCACTTTTGCTCAAACATTAATATCAATGTCAGTGGTGTTACTATTAGTGTTAGTGTCATTATGATAACTATCAGTATCATAATCATAAATATCAATCTCACTATCATTATTATTATTATTATTATTATTATTATTATTATTAATATTATTATTATTATTATTATTATTATTATTATTATTTTTATTATTATTATTATTATTATTATTATTATTATTATTATTAGTAGTAGTAGTAGTAGTAGTAGTAGTATTATCATTATCTATATATTAATAGCAACTTGCAAATTTTGTAACCATATCTCCCCTGAAATGGCTGCAAGCTTGATGCTGTGGCTTTGCATGCCGGTTAGTGGGGGCTGAAGCTTTGCAATAGCTAGGTTTGAAGTAAAAATAACTTACAAAAATGTTTTTGTGAAGTTTTTTTTTGTTTTGAATGAAGATCTAGACTAAACATTTTGGATTGTGCAACAATCAGAACATCGTATAACAATAGGATTTCCAATTGTTAGAAGCATGTGCAAGGGTGTTGCTCCCATTGTTGAGGGAGGAGGTAATTATGCTAAATAACCTCCCCCCTCAACAATGTGTCACACATGCATATGCTTCCAACAATAGGAAATCCTATTGTTATACGATGTTCTGATTGTTGCACCATCCAGAATGTTACAACAACAGCTTAGTTTAGATCTTCATTTAAAAAAAAAAAACTTGCCAAAAACATGTTTGTAAGCCTTGTAATATAATGGGAATTGATCGCGGGAGGTAGGTGATTGTGGCAATACCAGTGCCTGGCCCAGTCAGCAGCCAAAACATAGGGCACGTTTTGGCTGCTGACTGGGCCGGGCACTCAGGTGTTGCCACAATCACCTACCTCCCATGATCAATTCCTACAATATACCATGGCTACCACCTTAGCCACAAAACATCATATAAACTGCATTCACACATTACTGGGCTTAAGACAACAAAATTCATATATCTAAAAGGTCTGTAATATGTTCTTTTTAGATATATTAAAGTCGTAATTGTAGGCCCAGTAATCACGGAGAAATCATCGAATGAAAACGCCTTGAACAGATGTTTTGATATCCGAGATTCTCGGCAAAATATGTGTTTTAATTAGATGAATTCTCACTTAATACTGGGCCTAAGACAACAAATTTTAAATATTTAGAAAGGCGGTAATATATTCTTTTAAATATATCAAAATTGTAATTGTTGGTACTGAAATCATGACATCGTTAGAAAGAGCACAAAGAGCTTGATCCTTGGCTGCTAATGTTAGCTGTTCTTATCTCCTAAAACGAAGATGCTGCGTATACGCCCGTGCTGTGCACGGGTTGCATCTAGTTGTTATTATTATCATTATCATTATTATTATTATTATTACTACTATCATTATTATTGTTGTTATTATTGTTATCATTAAAATTATTATTATTATTATTATTATTATCATTATTATTATTATCATTATCATAATTATTATCATTATTATCATTAATATCATTATTATGATTATTACTATCATCCTCATCATTATCTTTTTACATTTCAATATTGTATGACATATTCTTATCGTGTCTAGAACAGTATGTCTATTCTTCTTAATTCCACCGTGCATAACTATTTTATGGCATTTTCTTGTAATTTGGAAATAATTCCGTGCAAATATTTATGTCACTTACAGCTGCATAAACACTCTTTTTTGAACTGTTAAACTGAAGAAAGTACAGTTTTTGTTACAATACCGACTTATGCTATACTACCATTTTGTTGATGATTTTAGCTCTTTCCTGACAGTATGGTGTGTTTAGTATCAATGGGCCCTTTATAATACTATCTAGGCCTTCATGATAAATTTTCCACAACATATCTGAAGCAATATTCTGGCAGTGTATATGTCATTTTGACTAATAGAATCTCATTTTCTCAAACAGATCATTGTTTATTCACCAACTGCCTCTACCCCTTCAATTCTATAATTTTATGATCATTGATTTTTAATTCAATCTGGTGGATCTGACAGTAAACTTCGTAACGAAATATTCATTTAAAAGACACTTTTCCATTTTAATTGTTCAAAAACACTTATAAGAGGATGTGGAGGAACTATGGGGATTGCAAGTAGATATTCATGAAATGAAACATGATTCCAAAATTTTCATGTAGTTTCCTGTTTTAGTTCCTGTATCACTCACCAGGGCGGAGTCGCTGGTGCTGGGTCTGGAGGTGAGGGTGCTCTCGGTGGAGACGAAGCTCTCCTCTCTCTCTCTCTGCGCTGCTTCCTCCTTCCGCCGAGCCTCACGACGCGCAGCCAGCCGCTGCTGCATCTGAGAAAAAACACAAGAATAAACACAGACTCGACTCTTTAATGCAACTCAGAGATCCAAGTTCAAAGGAAAAACCTAAACCAATCCTTACGTCAAGCAGCCAGGCGCTCCTGCTTCTGAGAAAACACAAAGATGAACTTTGACACTCTTTAACTCTTCCAATGCTAAGGCTACTTTCGTCCAAAACACAAGGATGCAAAGATTTTTGAAAATCATCTAAACCCTGTCATGTTGGTATTCATTTGAAAGCTCTCGCTGAGTACTTTCAGGTGAGTACCCATTTGCCAGGGTTTCAGTCATTTTCTAGATTTTTGCGTAATTTTGTATTTGTCAAATTAGTTACCAACAGCATAAGGGTTAACGCAACTCAGAGAACATTCAAATGGTCAGAGAAAAACACATAAACTCTGAGATCCATGCATGCAACCTTCAAACAATCAGAGGAAAACCTGAACTAAGATAGATGATGTGCAGCTAGTCACTGCTGCATCTGAGAAAACACAAAGATTCTAATGTTAAACAGGAAATGTTCATATTGTCAAATTACCGTCAAAAAGTGATTTCTCAGATATGTGTATCAACTTTATTTAGTGAAATAGTATAACTAGATATATATATATATATAGTTGCATTGTATATGTAAACCTCATTCATATGATATTTCCATTTCACCAATTCCCAAATTAAACTCATACAACATTTTCCTGTATTATTACCATACTAATTCTATGGATCCCGCCCTCTTACCATGTTACTCTGTTTGCTGCGATCCTGCTCTGTTTTCCTTTCTAACGCTTCACCACTCTTCTGTGCAAGGAGGAGGAGTTGTGTTGCGGCCTCAGATTCGTACTCCTTGTTTTCTCGCGCTCTGCGACGAGCCTCCAGTTTAGCCTTGGTAGCTTCTCGTTGCTTCACCAATGCTTCATTCAGAGCCTGGAAAAAAACATACTTTTTTATGATCTAGATCTAAATTTACCCAATTCATGCCTGTTAGTGCTTTAAAAAGTGACATTATTTCAGGAATATTTTACCTTAAAAAAGCCTATCTTTGAAAATATCTAAAGGAGAAATATTAATCAGAACTCAATCAACTATTCTCATGCAAATATTTTGCGAATTCATGCTTCATTATCATGCTATTTACATGATATCATAGACCCAGATGAAACTAATGTCATGAGGAATTCCAGGAATTAAGGGGGAGGGGGGAGGGTTAACCTATTCATGCCTGTGGTGACCAAAAAGGCCTGATTATGTGATAGATAGACCTTAAGGTAGCTGTGTATGTGTATGTGATATAGCTGAGGTGTTACAAGGCAAAGAGATGTAACCACAAGGGCATTATACCCACAACGGCTTCAACTGAGGGGTCTATGTATAACTTGTACCTGACAGTTGACTGCCTCCCACATTTTAATGTTCCACATTCAAATGGCTCTGTCACATATCGGTGCCACAATGCAACAACTATAGACACCTCATTAATGGAAGCTATAGGGACCCATAGACTATGGTCGAAATACGTTACCTTCCTCTTAGCTTCCTGCTCTGCTTCTAACTTCTTCAAGGCAGCCTCCATATCAATATCTCCACCTGGTGCTGAAAATACAAACTACATCTTAAAACTGATCACAAAGTAAAAAAAAAACACTAAAATAGCAAGTCCAATCAAACCACTAGATTATCAAGATTATTTGCTTTACTACATAGAAAAACACATTTTAAAACTGATCACAAAGTAAAAAAACCCACTAAAATAGCCAGTCCAATCAAACCACTAGATTATCAAGATTTATATTGCCTATAACTACAAAGAAACAACAGTGCCTACCATTTTTATTCCAAACATTGGAGATATATTTTCATGACTAGAGCAACATTTGATTAATATCTGCAGGACAAGTAGTACAACACAATCCATAACTTCTCAAATATTTTTTATTTCAGTGAGTAAGGTGCTCCTTTTCAGAAATCCCTGGGAGTAAGTGCCATTTCATTAAGGAGATGACAACATGGAATGAGAAATAGGTGAAAAAAATCTAATTATTCGGCACACAGAATATTCTAAAAAAGGTCTCACTGAAACATATGCAGGTCTTGAAATAGAATTGAATTTCATAATCATTTCCTTGAAAGGTTCTTTATTGATGCTCTGAATAATGTTCCTAACATTTCCTGTTAATTTAATATATTTTTCCTAAAGTTAATTCTATATTTGTCAGTCCGCCTATTGTTGATTAAGGAAGAAGAATCAGTCCACAGCAGATCAAGTAATCTAGGTTAACCCATTAATGCTTAAGTGTGCCCGCAGAATTTACATCTGGATCTTAGATACTCTCGACAAAAACTTTTGAATTGAGAATGATTCTATAAAATATCTGAAGGAGAGTTGTTGGTAATCTTACGACTAACATTTCTCCATCAAATATTTTCATTATTATGTTTTTGCCTGCAAGATTACGTCAAAATTGTGAGGCTGATTTTGGCCGCTGTGAGCATTGATGGGTTAATATCAGTTTCACACAATGTCTGCTTCCATAGCATAAATGTAAAAGCATGCATAACCAATTATTAGAAAGCAACATTTTACAGTTATTAAGGTTATTTCTTTTTCTTTTTAGCGACTATGTGTGAACTATAACAAAATTGTTCCATTTTATACCATGACCCTATAACCAAAATTAAGAAATATATTTGACCCTGACAAATGAATTACAGTAACACATCTCTAGAATTAAATTAAATTATGTATTTTTAAATATCGTCAAAATAGATTATTGTTTCAGTCAATAATGGAATTATAAGTCATTTATTCATTAATAGAAATGACATAATTTTATTTTAAGATCACAATTCATCTGTGTAACCTTGACCACTTTGTAAATACCAAAGCTATGTCTGTACAACTACTTCAGAAAAAATCCGATCTTTGCATATAATACATATTTCAATACACTTCTACTTCCTATAGAACCAAAAGACGAAATGAGATTGAGATTGGATGGGGCTTTGCACACCACAAAAACCTATGAGAAACCACATTTCTAGAATAAGGTACGTTAGTGATCTAATTTCACATCAAATCATATCATACTTCTTTGGCCTTGACCTTCCTTGCCATCGGCACTGTTTCCTAGCAACAGAATGTTGTCATGACAATAACAGAAAAAGCAAAAAAAAAGAGATAGCAAGCAAAGAGATAGGTATATCTTGTAATCTGAAGAAGCATTATGCATTTACAGAGGACATTTTCCAGTTTTCCCCTATGCTGTTCAAGCTCTATGGTAAGATGAAAGCTTTGAAAATATCCGGAACACAATGGAAATATTCCAGGAAAACAAAATATTCATATATTAGCTTGATCTCACAAAGGTCTCCCTAGTATCGTATTAATAGATTATTTCAGATTATGTTGTTGAAAATGTTTATTTCTTTTAAGATGTTATTATGAGAGACCATAGGTATAATTTGGATAACCACCTCAAGGAAGTAATATATTATGGATATAAACAAATGGAAGGATTCAAGGAAAAACTGAAATATTTTAATTGTAGATTCCTCACTATTAAAAATATAGTAATTTTAAGAATTGGGAAACAAATGACACACCTGTCTTCTCCAATTCTTGTTTGTCTTTCTCAAATTCCTCTTCCATCTCCTTAAGGAGGGCAGCCTCGTCAGGTAGGGATACAGTGTCAGCGGCGTCATCATAGAGAGAGAAGATGGTTTTCATCACGTTATCCAGCCAGCCCTCTCGCCGAGCCATCCTCTGCATGTCTTTCACCTTGGCCAGGGTCTCCTCATCCTGAGAGAGAACAATAGAGAACAATAGAGAACAATAGAAAATATTACTATAATTATTATTATCATTATTATTATTATCATTATTATTATTATTATTATTATTATCATCATTATTATAATCATTATTATTGTTTTTGTTATTAATAGTTTTTGTTATTATTACCTGTTCAATGAGGACTTTATTCAGAGCCAGACTTTCAGCATTTTGCTTCTGTTGTAGTTCTGTTACCATGGCAACAGAGATCTCCTCATGCATCTCTTCATCTGAACTCTCAGGTGTGTTTTTTAGGTGCTCCTTTCTCTGAACTAAAATAACAGTCAAAAATCAAACATCATTAATTACTTGACATCAGTTCCAAAAGTTGAAATAATGGCAATGTAAATCTGAAGGTAAATTTTTTGTATTCACATTTTATCATGCTTTTACTCATCTACAAGGGCTTTTGAATTACTATACTTTCTAAATAGTTGTCAACATGCCACATAATATATCCATAAAATACCTGACTTATAAGAGGAATGAAATACACTTCATTAATACTTTCTACTCCTGAGCGAGAGCTAAACAATACATATCAACTTGACAAGGTTTAGATGGTTTTCAAAAATCTTTGCGTTCTTGTGCTTTGGACCAAAGTAGCCTCAGTTTTGGAAGGGCTAATACCTGAGCTGATAATAAAAGGCCTACCTTCTATGTTTAGGACGACAGCCTTTGTTAGGGAGTGGAATTGTTTCTCTCTCTCCTCAGCCACCTTGACCAGATGTAGGTCCTCCGCACTCTTGCTGGCTTGGCTCTGGGCAAACCTCACAGCCTCCTTGTTAGAGGCGCTACGCCATGCCTCTCTTTCCTGGTGGAGCTTCGTCAACTCCAGCTTCAATTCCTACAAGATAGTATAGAGAAAGATATGTTAGACAATAGAGGCGCTACGCCATGCCTCTCTTTCCTGGTGGAGCTTCGTCAACTCCAGCTTCAATTCCTACAAGATAGTATAGAGAAAGATATGTTAGACAATAGAGGCGCTACGCCATGCCTCTCTTTCCTGGTGGAGCTTCGTCAACTCCAGCTTCAACTCCTACAAGATAGTATAGAGAAAGATATGTTAGACAATAGAGGCGCTACGCCATGCCTCTCTTTCCTGGTGGAGCTTCGTCAACTCCAGCTTCAATTCCTACAAGATAGTATAGAGAAAGATATGTTAGACAATAGAGGCGCTACGCCATGCCTCTCTTTCCTGGTGGAGCTTCGTCAACTCCAGCTTCAACTCCTACAAGATAGCATAGAGAAAGATATGTTAGACAATAGAGGCGCTACGCCATGCCTCTCTTTCCTGGTGGAGCTTCGTCAACTCCAGCTTCAACTCCTACAAGATAGTATAGAGAAAGATATGTTAGACAATAGAGGCGCTACGCCACGCCTCTCTTTCCTGGTGGAGCTTCGTCAACTCCAGCTTCAATTCCTACAAGATAGCATAGAGAAAGATATGATAGTTATGCCTAGGTCGCATTAGGAGGAAATAATTGTACGACTCTGAATTTTGGGTTGCGCAATAATTGCACGATAGTTGCATGTGATTATGCAACTAAAAAGTCAATCGCATGCAATTTTTTGCCTCTTTTCAGTCGCAGGCAATTTGCGAATTGATACGCGAATTGGCTGCGATTCTGTAGAATCTCCAATAGGTGCAATAACTGCACAACAGTAGTGCAACTGTTGTGCAAATATCTCTGAGGCTTGCAACTATTGTGCAATAGTTGTGCGATAGTTGCACGATGATTGCAATAGTTGCAAGCGTGTCACATGACATCCCCTTTGACCCCATTTTGAACAGGCATGTTTTAAGAACCACATGTGGGGCATTTAAATTTAACCTAAGAAGGAACATGAGTTGGCAAAAGGTGAGAATTGTAGAATGGGTTTCTTTTTGACATTCTCATTCAATGTTTCCAAAAATGCTTTGGGTGGTATTTTTGTGATACTGCAGGGACAATAAGGTAAAACAATTCCATGCAACATTGCATAAGGCCATTTTGGCCATGGATGGGCAATATTCAGCAGTAGGACTCAGTCCCACATCCTAGATCAAGGAAAGTTTCTTCAAGCATGGGTGGGTTAGCTTCCTCAATGAGCTCCTTAGAGGAATGATATTTCTGATATGTGGTAGATAATTTTAAGCCAAGGCATTCCCAATGCCAAAAATAACTATAAAGTATGATCTTACATGTATTAGATTTTAAACAAAATCCATTTTTTACCAGTCAGAGTCTAGCTAGTACAGTTTCTTTAACCCAATGATGCTTAAGAGTTCCTCCAAAGATTGTCATTCAACGATTGTCATAACTTTGTAACTGAGAATAGTTTCATAAAATAGTTCAAGGAAGGTTGTTGGCAATGTTCTGAATAACACTTATAGATCAAATATGTTCCTTTCGATGGTTTTGCCTACAAGATTTCATCAAAATTGTCAGGCTGCTTTTGACTGCTGTGGGCATTACCAGGCTAACCCTTCCAATGCTAAGGATACTTTTGTCCAAAGCACAAGGATGCAAAGATTTTGAAAACCATCTAAACCTTGTCATGTTGATAATCATTAAATAGCTTGCACTAAGTACTCTCAGATGAGTACTCATGTGCAAGGAATTTTTGCCAGCTTTTTGCATCCCTTTGTATTGGCAAAATTAGCCACCAGCAGCATAAGGGTTAAGCATAGTCTTGGCCAACAGGGCATCTGGATGTCATTCTGGACACCCAAATCCTCAAAAAACAGTTTCCGGACATTCAAATATTCTGTGAAATATTTCTTGATATGTAAATTTCAAGCATATAATTGAATTATTTTCACCTTAATATAATTCCCATGGAATTGTATATGGATATTTTACCTTATTTGAATATCTAAATACATGTACTTGTTTATGGTTGTAATCTGAGTATATGATGATTTCCCTTGAAAACTTGGATGCCCAAAAGTTTTACAATTGCCAATTTTGGGCATCTAGTTTCTAAATCCTGGGGTCAAGTAAATGATGATTTCCCTTGAAAACTTAGATGCCCAAAAGTTTTACAATTGCCAATTTTGAGCATCCAGTTTCTGACTCCTGGGGTCAAGTATATAATGATTTTCCTTGAAAACTTGGACGCCTAAAAGTTTTACAATTGCCAATTTTGGGCATCCAGTTTCTAAATCCTGGGGTCAAGTATATGATGATTTCCCTTGAAAACTTGGACGCCCAAAAGTTTTACAATTGCCAATTTTGGGCATCCAGTTTCTGAATCCTGGGGTTAAGTATGATCTTACATGTGTTGGCATGTTCCTGGCATAGTCGGTATCCTGCGCGTCATGTTTAGCAGCGTCAATCAGCTCTATCAGGATGTCCCTCTCACTGCTGTGCTTCTGCTCCAGCTCAAACAGCACACACTCCTGCAGCTCTCCAAGATCTAAACATACAGTAGAAAGACACGCCATTTGAAGAATACACTAGGATCATCCTTACTTCACTTTTTCAGTACTCTCAAGTTCAAACAGCACACACTCCTGCAGCTCCCCAAGATCTAAACATACAGTAGAAAGACACGCCATTTGAAGAATACACTAGGATCATCATCCTTACTTCACTTTTTCAGTACTCTCAAGTTCAAACAGCACACACTCCTGCAGCTCCCCAAGATCTAAACATACAGTAGAAAGACACGCCATTTGAAGAATACACTAGGATCATCATCCTTACTTCACTTTTTCAGTACTCTCAAGTTCAAACAGCACACACTCCTGCAGCTCCCCAAGATCTAAACATACAGTAGAAAGACACGCCATTTGAAGAATACACTAGGATCATCATCCTTACTTCACTTTTTCAGTACTCTCAAGTTCAAACAGCACACACTCCTGCAGCTCCCCAAGATCTAAACATACAGTAGAAAGACACGCCATTTGAAGAATACACTAGGATCATCATCCTTACTTCACTTTTTCAGTACTCTCAAGTTCAAACAGCACACACTCCTGCAGCTCCCCAAGATCTAAACATACAGTAGAAAGACACGCCATTTGAAGAATACACTAGGATCATCATCCTTACTTCACTTTTTCAGTACTCTCAAGTTCAAACAGCACACACTCCTGCAGCTCCCCAAGATCTAAACATACAGTAGAAAGACACGCCATTTGAAGAATACACTAGGATCATCATCCTTACTTCACTTTTTCAGTACTCTCAAGTTCAAACAGCACACACTCCTGCAGCTCCCCAATATCTAAACATACAGTAGAAAGACACGCCATTTGAAGAATACACTAGGATCATCATCCTTACTTCACTTTTTCAGTACTCTCAAGTTCAAACAGCACACACTCCTGCAGCTCCCCAAGATCTAAACATACAGTAGAAAGACACGCCATTTGAAGAATACACTAGGATCATCATCCTTACTTCACTTTTTCAGTACTCTCAAGTTCAAACAGCACACACTCCTGCAGCTCCCCAAGATCTAAACATACAGTAGAAAGACACGCCATTTGAAGAATACACTAGGATCATCATCCTTACTTCACTTTTTCAGTACTCTCAAGTTCAAACAGCACACACTCCTGCAGCTCCCCAAGATCTAAACATACAGTAGAAAGACACGCCATTTGAAGAATACACTAGGATCATCATCCTTACTTCACTTTTTCAGTACTCTCAAGTTCAAACAGCACACACTCCTGCAGCTCTCCAAGATCTAAACATACAGTAGAGATATACAACGGTTTAGAGATAAAACACTTTGGACATGCATTATCATTACTTTCCTTTATCTACTCTCAAGATCAAATGGCACCATGCAACCCCTGCAGGTCTACAATATACACGATACAGTGGAGATACACAACAATTTGAAGGTACACTATAAGAGTATCATCATCACTTCACTACATTTTAAAAAACCAATAAGATTGAAGGTTTAGTGAGAGAATATTAACCGAAACAACAGACTTTGTGGACACATTAGAATTAATGTAATTGAATTATCTCATTTTATGCTTATTTGCAGGATGCCACATATTTTTAATTTCTTTGGAAGGCTTAATGTAGAAAAGATTGAGTGAAATCTAATCAATATACATATACCAACAAACCATTTCCTTTATCATTTTCAGCTTAGTTCTTACCATCAGTGGCCATGGCGTCTTTCATGGCTTGCTCGGCCAGTTCTAGGCGTAACTTATCAGCTAATAGTTTTCTGTCCTGCTCGGCCCGTGTCGCATGCCGATCCTTACGCGCCTTGAGGCGATCCTTCGCAAGCTGCCGCTGCCGCTCTCGCTCCTTGGCCATGCTGGTGGTGCAAAAAATCATGTGTTTATTCATACAGCTAAATCACTATTCAGTCAAACTGGATATTTTTGAGCTGTGCCAGAAATCATATATTTATTTATACAGCTAGATCTACATTGAGTCAAACTTTTTCTGAATATTGTTGAGCTGGTATTGATCGGAACAAAAGAATGCTTAACCTTTCCAATGCTTAGGCTTCTTTCGTCCAAAGCACAAGAACACAAAGGTTCTTGCAAACCATCTAAACCCTGTTATGATGGTATTCATTGGATAACTCTCGCTGAGTAATCTAAAATGAGCACCCATGTGCCAGGGTTTCAGTCATTTTTCAGATCTTCTGAATCATTTTGTATTGGTCAAATTAGCCACAAGCAGCACTAACATATAAGGATTAAGATCTTCAAGTTTCTAGTATCACAAAACAAAATATTCTTAAACTTAAAATGCTGATTTTTGCCTTGTTCATCTCGTTTGCTGTATTTTTTATACTCACATATAATAACTATATAAATCAATTCATCAAAATGATAGATATAGGACATGCAGCTAAAAGTGACAATGTATTCTTACATAAGTGCAAATATACCTTTAAAACAATATTTGATTTCAATAAACCATATGAAAGTTATAACTATTCTAAAGAGAAACAATTATTTATGACATATTGCATTAATTTTCAAAATTGGACACAAAAGGTGGGCAGATCAAGTGTTAATCTCATGATCCCCCTAACAGCAAAAATATCATCTTCTGAAAGAAAATCTTTTGGAAAATACTGAAGGAGAAATCAAAATCTGAACCTATAAATCCACCACATATGTAGCTGATGCATTATCTATTCAAAAATTAACTTCACAAAATTTTCGGAAATCGATCGTGAATAATACTTTTTGGGGTATGATTGGAGAAAAAATAAGAAGGAAGTATATGAGTAAAATTGCCATTACTTACTTTTTCATTCTTGCCTCATCACTCGTTTTTGCCATGTTGATGAGAATGGCGGCTGTGTGGAATCTGCCCTCAGTCTGCAGCGTCTTCTTCTCTCTGCGGAGACGCGCCAGCTCAAACTGGCGCTGGCGCTCGGAACGCAGTCTCTCGTCCTGCCCGCGTAATCCAGCCAGTAAAGCATTCTTCTCATCTTCCAGGTGCATGTCCAGGTCAGCAAGGATGTTCTGAAAAAATGGAGCAACAATAAAGGTCCATGCCTACAATACATTATATAGGTACATGTCCAAATCCGCAAGTATGTTCTGAAAATTGGAAGAACAATATAGGTGCATGTCCAATTCAGCAAAGATGTTCTGAGAAATGGAAGAACAATATAGGTGCATGTCTACAATAAGTGCATGTCCAAATCAGCAAGGATGTTCTTAAAAATGAAACAACAATATAATTAGTTGCATGTCCAAATCAGCAAGAATGTTCTGAAAAATGGTAGAAAAATATAGGTGTATGTCTGCAAAAGGTGCATGTCCAAATCAGCAAGAATGTTCTGAAGAATGAAACAGCAATATAGGTGCATGTCCAAAAAACGGAAAAATGGAAGACCACTATAGGTGCATTTCCAAATCAGCAAAATGTTCTGAAAAATGGAAGAATAATATAGGTGCATGTCCAAATCAGCAAGGATGTTCTGAAAAATGGAATAACAATATAGGTACATGTCCAAATCAGCAAGGATGTTCTGAAAAATGGATGAATAATATAGGTGCATGTCCAAATCAGCAAGAATGTTTTGAAAATGAAAAATATATGTGCACTTCTGCAAAATGTGGATGTCCAAATCATCAAGAATGTTTTAAAAATGGAAGAATAATATAGATGCATGTCTACAATAGGTGCATGTCCAAATCAGCAAGGATGTTCTTAAAAATGGAAGAACAATACTGTAAAATGAGTATATTTCCAGGGACTTTTATTTCCCAAAAAATGACTATTTTGGGTATTTCCCGTTTTGGATTTTCCCAGCCTGCACACGTCTGCAAAACCATACCGACAAAAATGGTTTAAAGTACCATTAATTTTTTCCTGTCTTGAACCCATTAGGTTAATTAATTCGGGAAGATTAATTCCTCATTAACATTACACGATTTACAGTATAGATATAGATGCATGTCTTAATTAACAAAGAAGTTCTGAAAAATGAAAGAACAATGTATTCTTTCTTTTCAGACAATATGTCATATCAATGCAACAGGTTGTTTTGTTACTAGTGTATCCTATTCTCTTACAATATTAGCAGATTATAAACAAAATTGGAAAATATTTTCTTCATGGAATGATACAATAAAACAATGTAAAGGGTTTCCAAACTATGCAAGGATATTTTGTAAAATGGGAAAATACATATGAATATGTAATTAAACCTATGCAATACAACAATGTGAGGGATTGCCAATCCCGTAAGGACATTTTGCAAAATGGAAATGTAATATTATTCTCTTATGATGGAACCAGTAATAAAGTTTTGCCTTATAGAACCATATAATACAACAGAGCAATGCAAGGAATACATTTCTTGAGTCTTGAGGCTTAACATCAACTTTTGAAATTACTTGCAAGTTGGGGCAAATAGGTCTCAAGTGTTATATAGCATAATTTCCACATGCTGACACTGGGTGAGTTCAAGTTCTGCGTGGGCGTTAACGCGAAGATGTAACACCAACCGTTGCGTTAACCTGAACACCTTAACGCCGCACATGTCCTGTTAACATGTAGCCTTAACATCCTGTTAACAGAATATGCTAACATCATCTGAAATGTGTGTTAGCATGAACAATAGTTACAAGGAAACAGATCATTTACTATCCCTAAGGTTTGATATATTGCAACATCTTAAATCTACCACAAATGATTTATAAATGATTCGACCATGACAGATATTGGGATGAATATTAAATATAGTTAGGGCCCAAAATTAACTGTCTGCCAGATTCAGAGCTGACTGTTTTAAATAACTCACTGAGAATTTCCTATATCAACAATGAAAAAATAAAGAAAAGTATTTAAAAGAAATATTATATTTTCAGTTTTGAAGATCTCAAAAATCTATCTTTTTTCATTCATATTTTGAAAAAATCACCCCCCCCCCCCCCCAAAAAAAAAAAAGATTCCCTTTTTCATTCATATCTTGACAAAATTACCCCCCAGATTGTGCAATATGGATACATATCATAATGTTTATTAATAGCAGTTTCAATCAATAACATTCAAAAAATATTTGTGTGAGGTTTGCAGTATCTTCTCTGAAGTTTAGAGTCAGATCCCAAAAATTATCATATTTTTGATCAATTTTTTGCTTAAATTACCCAAAAGTGAAGTCATTAAGGGGACCTTTTAGAAACTTTGTTGATACCAGTCATCAAAAACCTTTTAAAGAATATTTGTATGAGATTTGCAGCTTCTACTCTAAGGCCTAGGAATTTTAAAGTCAGATCCCCAAATATTTGTGCCAAGTTTGGAGATTCTACTTTCTTTACATTATTTTGTTTTATTGTACTATGCCTAAAAATCAAGTTTTATGTTTTTTTGCGTAAAATACCCCCAAAATAGGCTTTTGGGGTAACTCACACCCTGCCATCTTTAAGAATATTGAGCAGCATAGCTCAGAATATAGTTGTACCAAGTTTCATGTTTTTTTCTCAAAGTGCACAATATTTGTCCTAGCCAGCTATTAGCTGATATTATTAAGCTTAACAGATCTGACACTTGAACTGAAGTCGATGTTAACGCCTAAGGCGTTAGTGTTTCGACCTGTACAAACTATATGGGAAGAGGGCTTCTCTTAACAGAAAGCTCAGATCAACACTAACATTTTCTGTTACATTTGCTGTTAACGCAAAATTAAACACACATCTTTGCGTTAACGCAAACATCTTACTGGGATTTCAAGTGCTGCGTTAACGCCCATTTTAACACTAACGCCGGTGTTACATTTTGTGTTAACGCAGTACTTGAACTCACCCACTGTCACAGTCGAAATTGTAGTTTCCTGCCACTTCTAAGATCAAGAACATTTTTTATCATGGTTGGGAAATCAACCACCTTAATTGGAGTGAATTTTAGCCCTGCAGTGTTGTTTCAGTTTACATAAGATCAAAAAAAGATGGCATAATCTCTGATTCTGTTACTTGCCACATAGGGGAAGTTAAGGTCATGTTTTGGTTGCCTGAATGCTGTTCTTCAGCCAGTTCACTTGCAATTTGCAATCAGGAATCCTTTAGCGCTGTGCACTTAATTCTAAATAGCATATTACTGAATTTTTTTTTAAAGGGGAGTGATATCTAAGTGGTTTACTATAATTCTCACCCAGTGAGGAGCTAGATACACCTGAGCACAAGTACAAGGTCAATTAGGCCTTTTATGATGTTGATCCAACTAAACATTGCTATCCTCCTTACAATCACATTAATCATGAGAGTGAAATATTTATCAAAATCCTTAAGAATGAAAATAATACGAATACATTTGTAGAAATAAGAAACAGCAAAATATTTAAAGGGAGGGATTCTGAATAAAGATATGTTCATTAGAACCATCACACAGCAAACAGACAGCAAATGGACAGCAAACGATTGACCGATGTTCGGACAGCAAGTAGATAAAAATCTGCGATTGTATGTGCACTATAACATCGTTCAACCATTTAGCAGCCATGGGGTGCAGCTATAAGAAAGATTACCGATACCCCTTCTAGCGAACTTTTCCTAACCTGTAATCTGCACGTGCCCTTAAATGGAGGAATTCAGTAGATAAATATCTGAGAATATTTTGATGAAGGACTGTAGTAGCCATCAGGACAAACAAAACAACTTTCAGCCAAATATTTGCTGAAATATTGCGTGGTCATCAAGATACTTTCGTATGTGTGCGGAAGATATTTTGATTGATATATCAGACAACCATTTGTGCACAAACGGAGAGCAAACAGTCAATCGAAATATTTGTTAATCGTTTGTGCATGAATGTTTGGCTGACGATTTGTGCACAAAGAGTGCACAGGAATATTTTTTGACCGATATATCAGTCAGCCGTTTGTGAACAAACGGCCGCAAATGGTCGACCGAAATATTTGTCAACCGCTTGTGCACAAATGTTCCAGTGCACAAATAGTGCACAGGAACATTTGTTGGTTGATATCTCAGTCAACCGTTTCTGCAATAACAGTTTGTCAACCGTTTGGCATATTGCTGTGAAGCTTTGTAGAACTTTAATTTTTTAGGGAATCTGAATAAACATTTGTTCATTAGAACCAATAGCTTTGTAGAGGTCAAAGTGCCGCTTATCTCTGATCTTCAGCTAAAAAGAACAAATCTTCTTTGTGAATGAATGCCCCTTTTCCAAAGCCTGTACCCCTTCTTTCCTATATGGCACATCCTTACCCTTCTTTTTTCCCATCTCCTATAAGGAACTGATCCTCTTTGTGAATGAATGCCCCTTTTCCAAAGCCTGTACCCCCTCTTTCCTAAATGGTAATCCTTACCCTATTTTTATTGCCCTCCTCCTCCTGGTCTCTCTCAGCGTCCTCCTGGATTTGCAGGGTATCGAGTGTGTTTTCGTCCGTGGAGAGACCCTTGGCCTCTCTCTCAGCCTTCAGCTCCTGACGACGACGCAAACGCTCCTGCAACCTCTCCTTCTGCTCAGAACGGCTGTCTCCAAGCCTACGGCTCATCTCTGAATAATACATGTACATACTTCTTAAGTACATGATTAATAGAATGGACATTTATAGGCAAGAATTTATCTTTGAGTTCCAAAATTTCTAAGAAATTCCAATCACTGGGGCACTATCAAAAACCTGCAGCTGTTATCTACTGTAGGTTATTGATCTTTGAACAAAATGCTGTTGTTTTCCTCTTAATTAATGGTATATGAGACTATGACTTATCATTCTTCTTATTATCATTATCATCATTATTATCATTGTTATTATCATTCTTATTATTATCATTATCATTATTATTATTATTATTATTATCATAATTACTATTATTATTATCATTATTATTATTATCATAATTTATTATCATTATCATTATTATTATTATTATTATTATTATTATCATTATCATTATTATTATAATCATTATTATTATTATTATCATTATTATTATTATTATTATTATTATTATTATTATCATTATTATAATCATTATCACTATTTTTATTAGAATCATTATCATTATTATCATTATTATTAGTATTATCATTATCATCATCAATCATCATCATCATTATCATTATTATCATTATTTTTATTATTATTATTTATTATTATTATTATTATTATTATTATTATTATTATTATTATTATTATTATTATCATTATCATTATCAGTATTATTAATATTATTATTATTATTATTATCATTATAATTATTATTATCATTATTATTATTATCATTGTGACTATTATGATTATCATCATCATCATTATCATGCTTGTCACTAGTACTGACCGTCCTGATTGTGCATAGCCTGTCCGAGTAGCGCTGCGGCCTCGTCGTATTTGCCCTGCTGCCGTAGTTTCCTCTCCTGTAGCTTGAGCTTGACCAGCTTGGCCTGCCGCTCGCGCTCGCTCAGGTGCGACCACTCGGCCTCACCCACCTGCTGCATCAACGACTGAAAACAACAGACACTCGCTTAGGTTAAAAAACACTTAAAATATTCCAGTAAGTAAACAGTACAAGCAGGTACCAAGGAGATTAAGTGGTTTTCAAGGAGTCTTTACTAAGGATCAATATTGCTTTTTTCTGGAATTTAGCTAAAATAGATCTAAAATATTTATATTCAAAATATTTTTTTTTAACCTAACACAGTCAATAAACATACAATACTCGGTTAGGTCAATTTTTTTTAAAAATATTTCTGTAAGTAAACAGTACAAGCGGATATCAAGGAGACTGAGGTGTTTTCAAGAAGTTTTTACTAAGGATCAATATTGCTTTTTTTCTTGAATTTAGCTAAGATAAATTCCACCTCCCCCACTACTTTCAACCCATTCACACTCAAGAGTTCCACTAGAAAGTATCCTCTGCTTCTCTCATACTTTTGAAAATAACTTGGAAATAAAGCAAAAATTCGCGAAATATTTGAAGGAGAGTTGTTGTTTGGCTTCTCATTATTACTTCTCCTTCAAATATTTTCCAAGAAATGATTATGTTAGAAAAGTATTATCAAAATTGTCTAGCCTATTTTGGTTGCTCTAAGTGTTAATGGGTTAGAAATTGAATGAATGTCCTACTTTTAAATCTTTATCACTGAAAAATACATGTTCACATTCATTCCAAGTAAACCCTTCAAGTTTTATCCAATCTTACTAATCATTCTGTGGATAAGCTGAAATATGAGTTATTTTCTCATGAAAGCCGCATACAAAATGTTTGAAGGAGAAATACTGAAGAGAATAGAAACACCAAATTCCTTAAAGTATTTCTCTAATATTAGCCTCATATCCAGATTACTCTCATGGTCAAGTATTAGAAAATCAAGCATATATATATAAGTATATATTATATTTCCTAGAGTTGGCCGTCACCAAGAATACTTAACCCATTTACACTTAGAGTGGCCAAAACAGGCCTGACAATTTTGATGATACCTTTCAAACAAAAGCAATTTTTGGAAAATACTTGAAGAGGAAATGTTAATGAGAAACCAAACAACAAATCTCCTTCAAATGTAGCATGATTTTTTGCTTTATTCAGAAGTTATTTTCAAAAGTATGAAAGTAGCAGACAATACTTTCTTGTGGAACACTGAGTGCGAATGGGTTAAAGAATGCATGGCATACCTCAGCCAGTAACTGGTCTCGCGCTGCGTCATATTTCTCCTCCAGAGCCTTAACTAGTTTCTCTTCCTCCTCAGACAGTGGCTCCCCCTCCTGCTGAGCCCTGATTGGTTGATCTGTTGACAGCAGGGTATTGGCGAGGTTATCGTACCACTGCTGCTTGCGAGCCATGGCTTGGACCATTTTCAACTGCTTCAGGGTCTGCGGACTCTGAAATAAAAAATAAAAATTTGATTTAATTTTTTCATTTCACCTTTTAATCAATGCACTATAATCCATTAATAAATAAGTAATGAAAACAATAATTAATTCATATGCAAAGAAAGAATAAGGTGGCACACTCATTCTTAAGTTATTGAAGACCATTAGTTTAAAGTAAAAATGAAAAACCTCAATAAAAAATTGAAATCAGTTGAAAACAATAGACTGTATTTCTGTAGAAGAAACCCAACAATATCATACACCAAGACAAGACACCAAGACTATAGGGACATCAGAGAAACAAAGTGATAAAATTATGTTAAAATGTCAGGATAATGATAGTTCACAGCTCAAGATTAATGAAAGTTAAAGAATACCAAAAAGGGAGTGTATTACGCAGCTCACCTTTTCTGTGAGGTCAGAGATTAACATCTGAGTCTCTTTGTCTTGCCCTTCCTGTAGATCAGCCAACAGACTGACAATGACAGCATCATCATCATCATCCTCTTCCTCCTCCCCTGACCTTGACTTCTCCTTCAAGGTCACAGCTCTCACAGAGGTAGCTTCCTGTAACACATGTACATTACTGTGAGAAATACTGGCCAACAAGTGACAATTCGTTAAAAAGTGTCAATAGGTGGCACTAATATGGACATCTTCATACCAATGATAAATTCCAAGACCCTAAATAGAAAATACAATTTCATGAAGTTGACATGTCTTTGTCAAACATGACAAGTACAGAGAATATCTGAAGGACTCCGAGAATATGTCTGGTTTATTGGTGCTAGTTGGATTTGGCCTGCTGCAAGTTTTGAAGCCTCTGTCACAAAAATTGCTAGTGCAACAATGCGACAGTTGGACAGCCCTGTATTTTCTTACCTTGAATATATCCATCTGCTCGTCAGGGTCGCTGGCGCCGGAATCTCGCCAGAACTGCCGTAACTCCCTCAGTTCCTCCAGCTTCTCATCCCTCTCCTCCTGGCTCATCAATTTTGCTTCCTTTCTCATGTCACTCTCCCCTGCATCCTCTTGCAGCATCTAAAGGCAACAAAACAGCAACATGAAAATACTACAGAGTTCATCCCCTCGGCTGTCTCTCTCATCTCCCCTGCATCCTCTTGCAGCATCTAAAGGCAACAATTAAAGCAGCAACATGAAAATACTATAGAGAGATTATGCTTCTTCAATAGTCTCTTCGATTATTTTCCAGTTTGGTTTTGAATACCAAAAGAGTTCACAAATCTGACGGAGTCATCACAATGAGGCTCCAGTGCTGACCTGCCAATCTCTTTAACCCATTAACGCTTAGGGAGTTTCTCCAAAAATTGTCGTCTGGATCTTCAGTACTTTTGATAATAACTTTGGAATCAAGGATGATTTTGAAAAATATTTGAGGAAAAGTTGTTGACGATGTTCTAATGAACATTTCTCTTTCAAATATTTTCACAATCTTGATTTTGATTAAAAGATTTCATCAAAATTGTCAGCTGCTTTTGGCCGCTTTGAGCATTAATGGGTTAAGGTAAGTTGTAAGGATTATACGCCCAGACAATCAGGAGAGCTCTACAAGCTTGAATGGGTTCAAAACAGGTGCTAGGCTCTCAGAAATTGCTTCTAGCTTCTTGAATATTCAACTATCATAAATTCTCAGTAATTTGGGACACTTTTTAATAGTTACAATTTTTATAGGTTCAGGGTGGTCCATGTTTTCTGAAAACACCTTGATGTTGTATCAGCAAGATTTACAGCTAGGTCCATAATTTGTGAAATGACAACTGGCGATAGATTGAGAGTTTCCCAGATTTCCCATAAATTATTTTGCTAAATAATTATAGTAGCCCAAATTCCAAGGGGGGTCTGAATTTCCGAGAATTTCCGATACCATGTTGGCAAATCTTTCCTCCTCACCTGTAGGAGAACGTCCCTCTCTTGCAGGTGTTTCTGTTCCACCTCCTTCAGGATCGCCTCCTGCATGGCTACAGGATCCGTCTCGTCTTCCGGGAGGGCCACCTCTGCGGCGGCCTCGTCTGCCTTCTGATTGGCTCGATTCTTGCGGCGCGCTGCCAGACGCTCGCGAGCAAGCCGCTTTTGGCGCTCACGCTCCTCCTCCAGCCTACAACCATCAAGAATATAAAAACATTTTATTCAAGAATATAAAACATTTTATTCGTCAAGACTCAAGAATATAAAACATTTTATTCGTCAAGAATACAGGTGAACTTGATATGACTCAATGGGACCAGGACAATTGGTCCTTCATATGCAAAATCTGTCATATACATATGACACAAACTTGATTTGCATGGGACTGGGACCAAGCATATCGCCCATCATAGACAAAAGTCTGTTTACAGTGGTCCGCCATATCCAAGTTCTCCTGTATAAAACATTTTATTCTTCAAAAATATAAAATATTTAATTTTTCAAAAATATAAAATATTTTATTCGGCAAGAATATAAAACATTACATTTGTCAAGAATACAAAACATTTTATTCGTCAAGAATATAAAACATTTTATTCGTCAAGAATATAAAACATTTTATTCGTCAAGAATATAAAACATTTTATTCGTCAAGAATATAAAACATTTTATTCGTCAAGAATATAAAACATTTTATTCGTCAAGAATATAAAACATTTTAATTGTCAAGAATATAAACATTTTATTCGTCAAGAATATAAAACATTTTATTTGTCAAGAATATAAAACATTTTATTCGTCAAGAATATAAAACATTTTATTCGTCAAGAATATAAAAAGATTTATTCGTCAAGAATATAAAACATTTTATTCTTCAAGAATATAAAACATTTTATTCGTCAAGAATATAAAACATTTTATTCGTCAAGAATATAAAACATTCTATTCTTCAAGAATATAAAAATATTTTATTTGTCAAGAATATAAAACATTTTATTCGTCAAGAATATAAAACATTTTAATCGTCAAGAATATAAAACATTTTAATCGTCAAGAATATAAAACATTTTATTCGTCAAGAATATAAAACATTCTATTCGTCAAGAATATAAAACATTTTATTCATCAAGAATATAAAACATTTTATTCTTCAAGAATATGAAACATTTTATTCGTCAAAAATATAAAAAAAATCATTAGCCAAATCTTCCACCAACATTACAGCTTATAAGTGGTCTTTGGATGCAGGTGGTCATTTCTAACAGGTGAAATATCATTATACTTTAACCCATAAATGCTCACAGCCAAAAAAAGTAGCCTGACAATTTTATTAGCCAAATCTTCCACCAACATTACAGCTTATAAGTGGTCTTTGGATGCAGGTGGTCATTTCTAACAGGTGAAATATCATTATACTTTAACCCATAAATGCTCACAGCCAAAAAAAGCAGCCTGACAATTTTGGTGAAATCCCTCAGGTGAAACCATAGATGGGCATATATTTCAAGAAGAAATGTTAATCAAAACACTACCCACAAATCTCCTTCAAATATTTTGTGAAATCATTCTTATTTCAAAGTTATTGTTAAAAATATCAAAGCACCAAGCAACAATTTCAAGAGTTATGCTTAAGTATTAATGAGTTCCCAATAATCAACTGGAATTTTTTTACAGCTTTCGTAACTCTTTCTAGGCGCAGGCTTGCACTTGATAATTAGGAAGATATTAGCATTTCTGTCAGTCACAGGAAGATGATGAGACCATGAACACTTGATCAAGTAATAAAAGGACATGCAAGTGCTTCCAATGCTAAAGTTACTTTTGTCCAAACCACAAGGACACAAAGATTTTTGAAAACCATCTAAACCTTGTCATACTGGTATTCATTAGATAGCTCTAGATGAGTACTCTCAGCTGAGTACCCATGTGCCAGGGTTTCAGTCATTTTTCAGAATATTTTGTTTCATTTTGTACTGGCCAAATTAGCTACTAGTAGCATAAGGGGTAATCTGAAGTTCCATTCACCTGATGACAACACAGTTCCTAGGTACTAATCAGTGGTCAGGGCTTTAGCCAACACAATGACTGAAAAAATCTTTTGAACACTCAACCTCTTGAAAATCATGAACCAGTACGCATAAAATCAAGCAATGAGTTGGATAAATACATGTTCATAGTAGTGACATAAACAATCTGGTATCACTTGAAAACTAGGACACCCAATTAAAAAAAATAATTGCCAATTTTGGGCAACTAGTTTCTAAACTCTGCCTGATATATAAGACAACATCTCAGATAGATAATTACACTTTCTCTCCCTTCTGAGCCATGCCCAGGACTATCGCAGCAGCATCAAACTTTTCCTCCTGTCTGGCCTTCCTCTGCTCCCGCTTCAGTCTGG
This sequence comes from Maea johnstoni, assembly GCA_963942565.1. NCBI lineage: Eukaryota > Metazoa > Annelida > Polychaeta > Spionida > Magelonidae > Maea > Maea johnstoni. Next base: position 14,768,916 of record OZ012687.1, on the reverse strand, counting down.
CTAACTCTGCTTGTCGCGCACGCTCCTTGGCCAGCTTATCATCTCCCTCTCGCAGACGACGCAGAAGCTCATCACGCTCCTGGAAAGAAACATGAACAATCCTTACAAACAGACACATCTGGCAATGCTCTGGCAACACATTTTGATCTTGTAATACTCTGGCATCTACACCATCAACCCTTCCTATGCTGAGATTACTTTCATCCAAAGCACAAGAACACAAAATGTTTTGAAAACCATCTAAACCCTGTCATGTTGGTATTCATTGGAAAGCTCTCGCTGAATACTCTCAGATGTGTACCCATTTGCCAGGGCTTCAATAATCTTAATTTTCTTTGCCTCATTTTGTATTGGCCAAATTAGCCACCAGCAGCATAAGGGTTAAAAGGACTGCACCTCTGACAACAATACTGTAACAAATTTTGAGAATGCCAAAAAGCAGCTAGCAACACTCTTGCAGTCTTTGTAGAATTCTGGCAACACTCTGGCAATGTCTGTAAATCTCTGGTAACATACTGGCAAGAAATTAACTTAGGTAAATCAAGCAAATATCCTAGGAATTTAAAATATATAATAGACAGGATATGTTTTTTAGACTTTTAGTACATTTGGTATGGCATGGTCGTCTAATGCACAAAAAAACCCTCCAAATGCAACCATCTATGATGTGTAGACATCTTTGACTACCCACACATTTTCTTTGTAACCTATATCTTATTTTTTGTCAAGCATTGACATGTAAAAACCTACTGTAAATGCATTTTTCTGTTTCTTGATATCAATTAGCACTTGCTAGGTCTAATCTTAGCCTGACCTATCCAAAGATCAACCTTACGATAACTTTGAAATCTGTGTGCAGCTAAACATTGACCAGCCAAGAATGGGCCTTTTGCATTCAAAGGTATTTTCTGAATGCCTTTAAACTCCAAGAAGGGTCTGCCCTTTTTCCAAAGTGGTTCAAAGAATTGCCACTGACTGCTTGCTGTCTTTCATCATTGTCTGGAGCATGTGAGTAAGTTGCTGGTGACTTGGTGTTAAGTGGTGATTTCTGCCAGCTACTCTGGTTCTCTCCACTACATATGACTGGCTGGTCACAACAGGGCTCGACGCTAACAGTAAACCTATGGCCCCAGGCCAGTAAAAATTCCCCAAAACGGCTTTGGGCCAGTAAAAAATGACCTCAACTGGTCCTACAGGACCAGTAAAAATTTGAGGACATTCTTGTTAAAATGTTTCCCTTCGAGAATGTCCCCAAATTATTTTGAAAAAAATGAAGATAAAATAAGAAATAAATGTTGTGGGGAATTTTACGCAATGTTTTTTCTTGTTATGTTAAAGAAAAAAATGTAGGACCAGTCAAAATTTTGCAGCACCAGTAGATCCTAGGTGTTACTGGTCCTACTGGGCCAGTAACATTTTGAGTTAGCGTTGAGGCCTGCACAAAAGAGCGACAATAAAACAAAATTCTAAATTCTAAAATTTCACATTAACCAAGTGGTTCATGACTATTTATTAATTCAGGTTTTATATTCATTTCTTCTAGGATATTGTACCTCATCAAGTCTGTACTGAAGGTCTAAGAGAACATTCTTCCTCCTCTTTTTGTCCTCCTCTTCCTCCTCAGCCTTTTCCTCCTCCTCTAACTTGTCACACTCCTCCTCTGAGATACCTATGAAAAGATTGAGTCAAATATGGAAAAAGAATCTCAGGAATTTGAAACATTTAATTTTGCTATTTTCGCGTTCCCATGATAGCGCCAAAATAACATCCTTCAAATAAATATCCTGCTTTGTATCTTTACTTTGCTGAGTGCTTGAATATGCAAATTCAAAGTAGCACAAATACCCTTCAGCATGGCTACAAAGCAAATAAATTAACACTCCAAATTAAAGCTGTATACTGTATAAGGCTTTCTATTCAGTCAGCAATTATGATAAATTCTGAGAAAAAGAGAATGCTTAGAATACCTACCTTCTGCCATCCTTGTGCGGCGCCTCCCTAGCCTGTCCTTGATCCTCTGTTGCTCTAACTGGCGGTTGTCTCCCATGAGTTTCTGCAGGTTCTCCTGATCCTGTAGCGCGGCTCCCAGTAACTGCGCTGCCTCGTCGTACTTCCCCTCCCGCCTCAGTTTCCTCTCCTCCAGCTTCAGCTGCAGGAGTTTCCGCTGTCTCTCCTGCTCCGACAGCTGCTGCCATTCTGATTCACCAATCTGTAACAACAAACATTCACTCATCATACAATTCAGTACTGCAGACGTCCTTAAAGGTCTGATTAACTTTCTGTAGAGTATGTCTTATCAGAGTTAATCATTCTCTCAGATCTTGAGGAAAATATTGTGATGAGAAATATTTATCGGAACACAAGTTACAAGTGGTGAGAGAAAGCTTTATTTCTACTAAGATTCACCCTGTCATTGATGCTTCAACTTCTAGGTCAAATGCTATTTTGCTCAATGACTGCATGTTGTCATAAAGGTCCAAGTATCTCTGACAGTGTATATAACATAGTTTACCTGTTGCATGAGTGAGTCTGCGATGAGCTTGTCCCTGAGGGCGTCGTATTTTCCCTCTAGAGGCAGCTCTGATAGTAGATATAACATAGTTTACCTGTTGCATGAGTGAGTCTGCGATGAGCTTGTCCCTGAGGGCATCATATTTTCCCTCTAGTGCAGTGATCAGGGCATCCTCACCACCCTTCGTACCCGTCTCGTGACTGAAGACCACGCTTGCCACGTTTCTGCCTCGCTCATTCTTCTTCTCCATGATAATACCCCTCTGGAGATCCACCAAATCAGACTCATTCTGAGGAAAATAAAACATATCTGATAGGTTAACAACTGAATAATGATGAGGATAGTGATGATGATGATAATGATAATGATGATTATTTTATAATAATGATATTACTACTACTACTACTACTACTACTACTACTACTACTACTACTACTACTACTACTACTACTACTACTCATAAGAAGTAGAAGATGAAAGAAAGGAAGAAGAAAAAATAATAACAATGATGATAATAATAATAATAATAATAATAATAATAATAATAATAATTTGTAATAATAACTATAACAATAAAAATTATGATAATTCTTCTTATTCTTCTTATTATCATCATAATTGTTATTGATATCATTATTATCATTATTATTAGTATTATCATTATTATTAGTATTATTACTATTATTATTATTACTATTATTATTATCATTATTATCATTATTATTACTATTGTCATCATTATTATCATTATCATTATTATTATCACTATTATAATAATTATTATTATTATTATTACTATTATTATTATTATTATTATTATAATTATTATTATTATCATTATTATTGTTATCATTATTATTATCATCTTTATCATCTTCATTTCAAAATGGTAGCACAGTCAAATAAAGTATCTGTTCATCACTGTGGCTTTCAGAAAGGTACCATGCAGACAACAACATCAAGGGAACCCAATGCATGGTAGGGTCTTCTTACCTTCTCTGCCATATCTTCAATCATTTTATCACTCTCTGTCTGCTGTTCCTCCTGTAGGTCCGCCATCAGTGACACACAGACATCGTCATCAGACAAGTCTGGATGGCCATCTTTTTGCCTTGACATCATGTCTCGCCTACCCTCCAGTTTTATAACTGCACCTTCCTGAAGCACTCTGTGATTTTCTGAGGCATTTTCTGTAAGCAAAACAAGGGAATTTAATGACTCTCATGAAATTGTTCTCCAATCTTATTTTCTATTTCATTTAGATGATGTAAATGGCATGAGTTTCATCCTTTTACATGCCATACAGTCAGTTTGAGCTGGTCGCATTACAAATGTGCAATATTGTCAAGTGTTGTTACCTTGCAACTCAAAGACTCTTTGAACTTGGCTTTGGAAATGCCCGTTTTTCAATACTCGAGGGAGGAACCTGAGTACCAAGGGAAAATCACAGACAAATTCCAAGTCATTGCTAACATTCTCACATGCCTCAGGCAAGATGCAAACCTAGAACCAATGGCAGCGCTGAGAGGCAGTGAGGATTTACAGTGCAATGCCATGAACACTAGGCCATCAGGGCAGCCCCAGACCATTTCAAACCACAAGCAGAAAAGTGTCAAGAGATAAGGTTACTACTTTTATCAAATCACAGTATTTGATAGGCTGATGAAATGGAGAAAAACACACAAACAAACAAACTGAGAAATAAACAAACAAATAATTAAACAAATGAATAAACAAATACATAGATAAACAAACAAATAAATAAATAAACAAACAATGATTCTTACCTGGAGACACCTTTTTGTACCGTTCTCTCAGATCGTCTTGGAGATCTTGGCGTTCTTGTTCAGATGCAGCAGAAGCCTTCAGGTAGATATCCTCATCATTGCGGCTATTCCCAAGAAGCTGCATAAGCAATTCCTGCTCTCCAACATGTTTCTTCTCAAGGAGATTCAGCACTGCCTCCTGGTGGAGAAAATATAAACCATTATTAGTCCCTTTAAGCATAAAGATCCAACTTTTATGATGATCTTGGAATTATCTCCAAAATAAAGTCAATGTTTTATGATATGATCCTATTTAACGTGGCACTGATTTCATGAAGTCACTTTTACACTTTAAGGTCTTACGATACTCTATACCAGTGACACCAATTGGGTATTGGACAAACTAAAATAATTCCTATATAACAGCAGAAAAATAATTTCAACAAGGCAGAACAGTATTTCAGGCAGTCTCAGTATCTCTGAAGGGATAAATCTAGCAAAGGAAGACACCAATTTTGGAGAAAGTGATATTTGTGACATAAATTGCATTAATTTTTCAAAAATCTGTGAAAAAAAAGTTGATGACCCCATGATTTTAAGTTGTTTCGAAGATCACTGTGCTATGTTCTTACCTTTTGCAAAAATTTCAGGAAAATTAAACTGAGATTTCTAAAAGTGTCGTAAGACCTTAATGGTGTTGCCAGGCTTGAATACCATTATTTAGGTGATAATTAATTTGGCAACCACTTGGTCAGACTGAAGATCCCAAAAGGAAAATCAAACCCTAGTGTTGCAATACAAGAATGCTTCATTTGAACTATACTGAATATGGTGTCAATTAGTATGGTTAGGGATTGCAAAAAAAAGGTACAAGCAGCCTACCTGCAAGTCAGTGCTATCCCCCTCCCTTAAAACGACATCATCCGCATCCTCAGGACCCTTCCTTCCCTCAGCTCGCTTCCTTCGCAGCGCCTCCAGCCTCTCTCTGGCAAGCTGCTCCTGCCGAAGGCGGTCCTTCTTCATCCTAGTCAAAACAAAAACATAAAATGTGGTTAACCAGTTAATGCTAAAAAAGTTCTTCCAGCAATTGTCGTCTGGATCTGTGATACTTTTTACAATTACTTTAGAATCAGCAATATAATATTTGAAGGAGAGTTGTTGGTTATGTCCTGATATACATTTCGCCATCAAATATTTTCAGACCCATCAAAATTTTCAGGCTGATTATATATGGCCAATGAGAGCTTTAATGGGTTAAATATAGCTTTGAATTTGAAATTGAGTGTTTCATTTATTGTCATTTTTCTGCCATGTTTAGGCTAAATCATGACAAGACAATGGTGGAGGAAACTGGAGTAACCAGCAAAAACCATGAAAGACCTAACCCAAGTCACTGACAACTTTCTCACATCCCTTGTGCTGGATTCGAACATGGAACTTTAATAGGCAGCAATGAGAGAAATTAAATATTCAAAGTACAATTGGCTACAGGGGCAGCAAAAAACATATATCAAAAAATTATAATGAAAAACATCAATTTCTTGAACACTTAATTGTGCCACATTTTATCAAATCCTGCAAGAAGCCCCTAAAAGGCCAGACCAAAATACTTTAATTGATTGGAAAATTAAAGATATTTTCTTAGTCAATCACTATTCTTTAACCCACTGTATCTTGTTCTTGAACACATGAATTGAAAAAAAACTTTGTTACCCTGTACTGTTGCTTGTTGCCCATTGCATAAGAGATGTAGTAAATTGTGTGTCTTAAAGAAAATAAAAGTTGAAAAAATCTAGTGAAGAAGTATACTCTTTGAAGTGATTTGGATTGGTTAGGAGGAACAAGCTACCAGATTGATTTAGAAAGTTCCCATTTTTTGGGAAAAATTACAGATTACAATATGTGAAAATATAGCATACATTTTGCAATGGATAAAATCAAGATGACAAAATCTATATATAGGAACGTAACTGTGTAGAGAAAAAAAATCCTGACTCACTTCTCATCTGCCTCTGCCTGGTGCCGCTCAGCCAGTCCAATCAACATGGCCGCATTCTCAAACTTATCCTCTCTCGCCGCCTGGCGTTTCTCCCTGCGAAGACGCAGCAGTTCCGCTTGTCTTTCCTTCTCACTCATAAAATCATTATTCATCCCTGGAAAAGCAGGATTATGACAATAAATGCACTATGAAAAAACTTCTAAAATGTCACTTAGATGATTGAACAGCATGTCTGTATGGTCAGCGAGCAGGAAAATAAACTTTTTTTTTTCAATAAAAAAATGATTGTACGAGTTAGGTTCAATAACTCAATCAGAAATCAGCTCCTTTTTCTATGAATTTTCTGGCTTGCTTTCAATGCCACTAATAGATTCATGCTACATTCCTTAGATCAACAATATATCAATGATTGAATAATCTGTTCTTGGTATAAAAGAGATAGCATCAGTTTTCTAGAAAATTAAATGCAAACATGAATAGTGCATATTGCAAGATATACAAGTATTCATGCGTTCTGCCAATTATGGATTTTTTGCTGGAGTTGACATACAAAAATTACTTGAAGGTACTTTTTTTGAGAAAACATAACACATTTGTATATTCCTCTAAATCTATACCTTGAATTTTTTTACAAAAATACTGTCCATCATACACTTATGTGTTGAAAGACAAATATATGTAAATATATGTAAATCATGGTCTACTCACCCCTCAGCCTTGCCAGGAGAGCTTCCTTCTCTTCCTCAAATCTGCCATTCAGATCTTCAAATGGATTCCCTTTCTTCCCTTCATTCTGATCTTCCTCCTCTTCTTCCTCATCATCAGACTCTAAACCTAAAAAAAATAATAAAAAAAATACTTCAGCATGAAATAAGTGTCACATAAATACCTAACATCTCTGATTAGCATAACATGGTAAATGTAGCAATAACACATTGTGCTTCTGTTATCAAATATTTGCAATTATAAACTTGTTAAGATTTATGAAGATATATGGCATATTTTAGGGTTTCAATGATACAATGGACCCAGGGACTTTGCCTGGATTTGGAAACTGGCAAATGTTATATTTTTAGGCACCCATTTTTTACAAGGAAGACCACAATATATTCAGATAACTACCATACACATGAATTTACTTCTTCGGAATACCTATATTCTTTTGTTATGAAATAGGAATAATATTGAGAAATGATATTTTTAGAATTCCCTCGCAAAATCTTTTGGGTGTCCTGATGCGTGATTTTTGAGGGTTTGTGTGTCCTAATGATGCCCAGACACCTTGCTGGCTATATACTAAGACCCTGATTGGACCTGATGTCAAACATATCAGTTGGTCTAGTCTTGCTATTCTACTCACCCTGAGCCCGCCTTGCCTGTCTACGAGCAAGCCTCTCTTTCAATCTGCGCTCATACTCCGCTCTACTGTCACCCATCAGTTTCTTTAGGTTCTCGTCTGTATCAAACGCATCGCCTAGCAACCGACGCAATTCATCTAATTTACCTGTAAAAGGAAGGTAATTGAAGTTGTTGAAGAACCAGGAGATGATACCTTTATCATCAATAAAGTCAGTTTATGTATAGTATTGAATTGCTTTCAATAAAAAATCACAAATACATGCATTTTGTATTTAAGGTGCGTTCAAATGATTCATCTACATGCATATGCTTTATTCATACAGCGTTGAAGCATTGAACTACAACAAATCTATTGAAAAGTTACAATTAACTCCTTAACCCTTTCATGCCTGGAGATAATTTGTACCAGTGTCGTCTGCACCTATGATAACTTTAAAAATTTCTTTGGAATGAAGCAAAGTTTTACAAAATATTTGAAGGAGAGCTTTTGGTTTAGTTCTGATCAACATTTCTTCTTGATTTTTCTTTCAAAAATTGCTCTGGTCACTAAGATAGGTCTAAAATAGCAAGGGTGTTTTAGGCCGCTACAGGCATGAATGGGTTAAAAGATTAAGTCATATGTCTTTTTTTTAAATAAAAATGATACAATGGTTCAGATTGAAAAAATATACCATTTAGCAATACAAATCCCTTATAGTAAAAACTCTAATGCGCTGAATAAATTGACAAAAACTTCTATAATTATCCAAATTTTGTGAATGTGTACATTATTTGGGTTGGAAATGAACACTGCTGAAAAAGAATAGATTCAAACTCAGAAATCAGTATGTATTGTACATCATAGGTTTTTTCAAGCAGTTGAAGCCAATTGTCTCCCTACACTTTGGCCTTTTGAATTGTAAGTACTTTGAACTCAGGATTTTGAAAAAAAATTTTTATGCCAGATTAAGATTACATCAATACCTGCCCATTTTGTTAATGGTCACTGTCAAACTTCTCACAAGACTAAAGCCAGATTCATTTTTGAGACCTTTTACAGAGAGCAGTCCAAGTGCAACTGGGGCAGTCCCCTTATGAATATACTTACCAATTATTTTCTTAGTTGGCAATTTTGTTCACTTTTTCTGCTATATTGCTGCTGAGTCATGACTAGCAAGTTGTAAGTAGTGAAGGAAACTGGAGTATCCAGCAAAAACAATAGCCTAACCCGAAGTCACCGGCAAGATGGCCTAAATAGGATTCAAACCCTGGCGGTGGAGAGAGACAGGGAGCAGTCAGTGGCAACACATTAGACCATTTGCCTATTAGGGCAGGCCCAATCTTGGGCAGGATATAATAAATTTGGAATTCAGAATTTTGATTATCATCACTTTTTCAGTCATGACTAGCCAGTTGTATGTGGTGGAGAAAACCCTGAGTGCCTAGTGAAAACCACCGCCTAACCCCAATTCAGTGGCAACTTTCTGGATTTAAACCTGGGCAGAGGTGAGAGACAGAAAACAGTCAGTTGTTGCAAAGCCTTAGACCACTATGCCATCAGGGCAGGCCCTGGAAAATAATCAAATAGTCTCAACATAATACATGTGTCCTTACCTTCCCTGAGTGCCTGGTGAAAACCACCGCCTAACCCCAAGTCACTGGCCACTTTCTCACATGCCCTGACTGGGGTGCGAACCAGGTCAGAGGTGAGAGACAGCAAGCAGTCAGTTGCAAATCCTTAGGCCACTAGGCCATCAGGGCAGGCGCCATGGAAATAATGAAAAAGCCTCAGCATGATACACATGGCCTTACCTTCCCTGCGCAGTTTTCTCTCTAGTAGTTTGAGTTGGAGTAGTTTGCGTTGTCGCTCCTGTTCGCCAAGAAGATCCCATTCCGCCTGTCCCATTTGCTTCATCAGCATCTCAGCAAGAAGCTTGTCTCGTAATGAATCATACTTCTCCTCCAATGCCTAACAAATAGGCAAAATAACATGTCAGTAATTGGAACATTTTGTACCAGACATGTGGCTGAAACTAGGTTGTTCTGTGGTACAAGTGTGTCTAGTGAATGTTCTGTAATCTAAAGACTACCGTGTAACTACCCCATATATATACTAACCACATAACCTTGGCAGTGCCACATGTATAACTACCATGTTCTAGCCACTTATCGGGATAGTCACATGGCTCACTATGGTGGAAAGGTGGTAATTGTCAATCACGTTTCTGACACAGGTCTACAACGGATCATGTAATTGAAACATCAACCTTTTTCTGCCACAGTTCTGGTATTTTAAATGTGGTCCACCACTGGTTAAAGAAGTTTGTTGTTTTGTAAGGGCATTTATGTCCACCCTGAGAATTCTCCTTCAGTGTCCAGGAAAGTTTCCCTGGCTGATAATAGATGGTGCCACTGTAGGATGTCACTGACAGTAGCTAAATTTTACTTTAGCCACATGGTGAGCAAGTCTAGAACTACAGAGTACACATTGTATTGAGATGGTATACATGGTATACATTAAGGTTAGATATAAAAGGAGTGAAACTGTGATAAAAGGTTTATCCTAGGACCAATAAATAGCAGGGAGAAAAAAAACAGCACAGAGCTCCTGGAACGAACCTTTATGATCTTCTCATCCTCTCCAGGTCCCTCATACTTGGTGAGAACCGTAACAACGTTATTCGCAGCATCCCACTTCCTCCGGTCCACCTGCTCTTTCCAGCAAACATGCATTGTCGGCTCACTCTGAAAATACAACAGAAAACATCAAGACCCATCAGATTTCAGGCGAAAAGAAAGCTACCTCATTCACTGACAGAAACCCAGCCTCCCTAGACTAGCTCCAACTTTCTCTACAAAAACGGTTTCATAACTTTTCGTACAGTAGCTCAGACATAAAATAAGAAAAGCTATTTTTGTAAATGTAGATGACAATAGATAAAGAAATAAAGGTTTTAAGTGGTTCCTCTAGTTCACAGAGGAGTTGAATTTCTTTAACCCTTCCAATGCTGAGGCTTCTTTCATCCAAAGCACAAGAACGCAAAGATTTTTGAAAACCATCCAAACCCTGTCATGTTGGTATTCATAGGATAGCTCTCGCTGAGGACTCTCAGATGAGTACCCATATGCCAGGGTTTCAGTCAGTTTTCAGGTTTTTTGCATCATTTTGTATTGGCCAAATTAGCCACCAAGCAGCAAAAGGGTTAATGGCTCTGGCAAAAGATTGACTCTGGAGACCCCGTCCTAAAATACAAATTTCATCCCTTACCATGTGAGGTAGCTTATTCAAGATGGCCGCCACCTCCCTGTCCTGTTCCAGCAGAAGTTCTGCCAGAAGGACGACCACCACTTCCTTCTTATCCGCCGCTTCTCCACCGCTTCCTCCACCGCCTTGCTGGCCGATCAAGACAAGCTGCTTACACACATACTTGATGGCCGCCGCTTCCTCCAGGATACACATGTTCTCTTCCCGCTCACCTGAAACACATACAACAATATGCACCATGGTCTTAGCCAGCAGGGCATCTGGGTGTCTTTTTGGATACCCAAACCCTTAAAAAGCACCCCTCAGGACACCCAAATTCTTTTGAGAGGAATTTCTTAAAATGTCAATCTCAAGCATATAAATTGAATACTTTCATCTCTTTATAATTCCCATGACATTGTATAAGGATATCATGCCTTATTTTGATAAATTTATACATGTTCATGGTTGAAATTTGAGTATATTGTTGCCCCCCTTAAAGATTTGACCGCCACTTTTGGGTACCCAGTTTCTAAATCCTGGCTTAGACCCTGATATGCACGTTTAGGTTATTCACAAAAAATAATCAATGGTTTTAAAACTTGGAGTGATACTGCAAATTCGGAAAAGATTGCGTTAGTTTGATTTTTAGCTTTTAGCCTTGGACGCAAAATTAAAATTTGCAATGATTAGTGCTGCCACTTCAAGTGTATAGCCGGCACTCCATGTTGCGGCCAATTCGCAAAGTTAAAAAACAGAAAACTTGATTTTCTGTAAAATCACAAAATTTACACAATCTTTTGTGAATCTACAGTACATGGGGCCTTGGCAATATCTAATGCATGCCGGCCAGATTCTGTAGAAAAGCATAGGGTTTTGGTTATTGGAACTTCTAAGTGTACAGAAAGCCACCTTTCTGTTGTTCTTTTCAGATTGCAATTTTCTCCAAAAATTGCCATGGTCATGTTCATACAAAAAGGTATGCATTGCATTGAGCATTGCATTTTGACCACTGTATTGCATTATGTATTTTATCATGAGCAAAGATTATTATACCCTTGAATCTGATAATGACTGGGCACAGATCCTGACTTTCTATCACTATCAGCCAGAAATATCCATCGAAGGAAAAAACATTCCCAATGGGCTTTGAGAATGTTTTTTGGTTCCATATGCCAAGTGGTATGTTATGGCATTTTCTTTTTTAATATTATTTTTATCTGAAGTGGCAGAAATAGGTTACCCAACTCACAAGCTGTAGGAAAGCAAATTGATGTACCCTTTTCAGGCTTAGAAACTTGCCATGACAGGTAATGTAGGGGCGAATATGATAAATCTCATGTCAAAGATTTTGTTCCTATAGCTTGCTTGTGAGGGGACCTCCATTAGGCCTTAAAAAAAATGTTTGTTTCCCGTAACCCTACCCTAACAAGTTTTTATTCAAAGAAATCCCTACCCCAAAGTTTTTTCCGCCCTCCCAACACCCAATTAACGCAAAACATGCATAAAACACACATTTTTGACCAAAAAAATAATCCGACCTACTTACCCTATTTTTTCATTGGACCATTACAGGAAACAAACAATTTATTTTCTAGGTCTTACCTGCATCCTCTACCGTCATCATGTGTCTCTTGGTTTTGAGTTCTGCGAGTCGTTTCTGCCTCTCGGCGGGGGTCATCTCCATGGCGACCTCCCGCAGCTCGTCCAGACTCTCATCCTGAAGCATCTTGAGCATCAGCTCGCGCTCCTCGATGTGGTTCTTATCCACCTCCTTCAGAACCGCCTCCATCCACGACGCCGTCTCACCTACACACAAACAACAAAATGAATTTAGAAAAAGCATTCGCCACCACTTTTTAACCCATTCACACTTAGAGTGGCCAAAACAGGCCTGACAATTTTGATAATACTTTTCTAACAAAAGCATTTTTTGGAAAAAAATTGAAGGAGAAATGTTAATCAGAAGCCAGGCAACGGCGCTACTTCAAATATTGCATGAACTTTTGCTTTATTCCCAGGTTATTTTTAAAAGTATGAGAGTAGCAGACGATACTATCTAGTGGAACTCTGAGTGTGAATGGGTTAAAGGGTGGCTCAGGCATATAACAAGAGCTTGTTTATATATGCAGATGACACAAATAGCATGAACGATGATATGAGATGAATACAAAACTCTTCAAAGTAATCGCTCCCTATAACTGGGTGACAGACAATAAAGAGTAAGAAATGGAGATTTTCGGAGGTTGCCACAGTTTATAGAGGAATCGAACCCCTACTCACCCCGGCCTGGGATTGAACTCTGGAGCCCATGCCTCTCAGCACTCAGGCTGGCAATCTTGCCACTGAGCCATTGAGTCTTTTCTGGCCAACAAAATAACTTGCTTCTCAACCCATTCATGCAGAAGGATTCCCCCAGATATTGTTATCTGTATCTAGGATACTTTTGACTCATTCCAGCTCAAAAACCTGAGATGATGAACTGCCGATTTCTGAACCACTTGAGCTTGAATGATTCTTTTGACAATAATTCTGGAATTTAAATTCTTTTTTGCAAAATATTTGAGGGAGAATTTTTTGTAGTGTTTGTTTTTAAATATATCCCAACCATGCTTTTACTTAAAAGATCTCATCAAATTTGTCAGGTCAATGCTTTCAGCCGCTGAGAGTAGTAATTGGTAAATGAACTAATTCAATCAATTAATAAACCTTAATCTAGTATAAGTAAGAAAAACTTTGAAATGTTTGCTAACTTCTTTATTGACCTCATGTTTTGCATTCAATAAGACAAATACAAAAGCATAATGAAAGAGCAATTTTACATATTATAACCAGGTTAATTTCAAAAGTAATATGCCATTCAGAGGACAAATCAAAGTGAAAATCTGAGAAAAAATGAGGTTCAGTTCAGCACATTGCTTGTGTGACAACAATTCAATGCTTGGACACACCTGAAAAGCCCAACCTATAGGCACAAGTTATCATCAATATCATTTGATTTTAGAAAGGCTGTTATGAAAAATATTCACCCATATATCTCAGCATTGCACATTTGGGTATCTCTGTTTTGCAAAAGCTGGTGCAATAATACACCATTAGGGTACCTCGGAATATCTTTGGTTGTCCTGTGTAATTCAACAGATCTTTTTTTTAAATAAAGGTTTGCCACAATCAATAAATGGTAAGAAATGAAGGTTTTTTGATGATTGCCCCAGTCTATAGAGGAATAAGACCACAGACAATAAATTGTAAGAATTAAAGGCTTTTGGTAATTGCCCCAGTCTATAGAGGAATCAAACCCCTACTCGCCCCGGCATAGGATTGAACTCTGGACCCCAAACTTCCCAGCACTCAGGCCGGCAATCTAGCCACTGTGCCACTGAGTCAGGAAACTCCCCTGGTCTTACCTTGAGATGGCCTATATTTCTCATCCAGCTGCTTTTGATAGGGCAGGCCAATGGAAACCCTAGCTGTCCTAACCACCATGTGTAGGCGTGCCAGTTCCCTTTGCCGTGATTGGTCAGCTCGATGTCTCTTGTCGAGGGATGCATTGATCCTCTCGGCAAGACCCACCATGTAGGCTACGGTTTCAAATCTCTGATCGTTGCTGGCCAAACGCTTCTCACGATGGATTCTGACCAGCGGCAGTTTTCTCTCGTACTCGCTTTTTGATTGGCTCTCCTGTGACCTCAGCCAGGTCACGATCTCGTCAACATCATCAAAGAAACGATGAGCCAAATCTGCCAGCAAATTGGTGGACTGAATCTTCTCAGCATTAATTTCATCTGAAAAGTGAAATGAATTCATGTAAAGATACGTTCTGAAGGTGATTTGTAAATAAAGTAATACATGGCAAATTGGTAGAAATTGAATTTTTGGCCAAAGCAAAATGTTGTAAAAAGAGCCTGAAACCATTCATGCATGCAGCAGCCAAAAATGTCTTGACTTTTTTTGTAATATCGTTGTGACAAAGAGCATTTTTTGTAAACATTTGAAAGAGACATGTGGATCGCAACATAACCCACAACTCTCTTTCAAATAGGTTGTTAATTCACGAATAATTCTGAATTAATTTTCAGAAGTATTACAGATCTAGATGGCACTTTTCAAGGATATACCTGGACATGAATGGGTCAAATTTATAGAAGATATTGATCAGCACATTCAAATGATCAAAACAAATAAAACAAGCGTAAAAAACTAAAACAACTCTTTGATCATTCATTTGCATATTCCTTGACCCTTCCTATGCTAAGGCTACCTTCGTCCAAAGAACAAGGATGCAAAACCTGTCATGTTGGTATTCAATTGATAGCTCTCGCTGAGTGCTGTCAGATGAGTTTCCCTCATTTTAGACTATTTTTGCATCATTTTGTGTTGGCCAAAATAGCCACCAGCAGCACAAGGGTTAACCAATTCACACTCAGTGCGGCTAAAAAAACAGCCCTGACAATTTTGGAAATATCTTTCTATTAAAAGCATTTTTAGAAAAATATTTGAAGAGGAAATGTTAACCAGAAGTCAAACAACAACTCTCAGTCAAATAGTTTGTGAACTTTTGTTTTATTCCCTAGTAATTTTTCAAAAGTATGAAAGTAGCAGATGATACTTTCTAAAGGAACTCTTGAGTGTGAATGGGTTAAGCAATGTGGGTGCCTAGTCATGAATGAGCTGGAGGAGCTTACCATCATCTATGCTCTCAAGGGTTTGTCCTTGTAGTGCAAGTGTTTGCTCCTTCTCAAACAGCTGTTCCATCCTCTGTCTGTACTCCCTCGCATTCTCCCCAAACAATGCACGCACGCTGTTGAAATACTGAAAGACACAATTAAGCATTGATCGAAGTAATTAAGTGTCAATGAAAAATATTAGGAGCTTGAAACTCTTATCAGAAAGTTTTCTTTCAAAGAAAAATTCATAGCACATTCCTTGATCAAAGTAATATAGTTTCGTTGAAATATATTAGGAGCTTGATACTCTAAACAGAAAGTTTTCTTTCAATGAAAAATGCATTGCAAATTCCTTGATCAAAGTAATAGAGTTTCATTGAAAATTATTAGGAGCTTGAAACTCTTATCAGAAAGTTTTTCTTTACAAATGGAGCAAATCTTTGAAAAAAGTCATACAGACCTATGATTCAGTATTCATAAAATGTGGGAAAGATAGTTATAGGTTGGATTCTAAACTAAAAGTTTCTATCAAGTATTGTCAAGAAAATGTTCTAGTCAATAATATATATCACCAAATCATTGAGGACGTTTTTGTCTCAACAGACTGGAATGCATTAAAGATATACTACTGTATACTCACAAAAGATTGTGTAGAGTAAATTTTGCAAATTTACAGAAAATAAATTTTAACGTTTTTTAACTTTGCGAATTGGCTGCAACATGGAGTGCCAGCTATACACTTAAAGTGGCAGCACTAATCATTGCGAATTTTAATTTTGCATCCGAGGCTAATCGCAAAAAAACGCAAAAACTAAACTAACGCAATCTTTTCCGAATTTACAGTACCTCTTTCTGGCCACCAAGCAAAGAGGCCATCCCCTCAAAATTCATCTCTTGACGTAACTTCAGCTCTTCGTTCTTTTTCTTTGCCACTTGGCGGCGCTGTTCCTCATCAGACATTCTGGAAAAATAAACAACTCAGTATATTTTATATGATTAGAACTGTCATTTTATTATGAAAATAATTGCCACTTTTATAAAAAAAAATGATAAGAAAAAAACATTAGACTTTCCCATTTTCTGTAATAACATGCTATTAGGGTTGCCTCAAAAGCTGAGTGCTCTTCATGCAGAAACATGCTGTAGATCCAGCTGTAGATCCAATGTAGATAGTGTAGATGAGCATGTGCAACTTACATCCTTCACACCTTTTGTACTTTTTTATTTAGATGGTAATTGCACCAGACCAATAAGATATTGTGAGGGCAGCCCCAATAGCTGAGTGGTCTAAGGCATTGCAAAACAATTACTTGCTGTCTCTCACTACTTCGAAAGGCATTAGAATCTGCTTTGAGATATTTGAGAAAGTTTCAAGTGGCTTGGATTTAGTCAGTAGTTTTCCCAAGATACTGTTTCCTCTGGCAACTGGCTAGTCACTATATGACTTAAATATGACAAAAACAGAATAGCAATGAAATTCCTTGAAATTGTAAAAAAGGGTGCTACAAATGACCAGCTAATGTATACGTCTTTAATTGGAGTGCTGAAAATTTCGAATTACAGCCCTGATGGAGGTTATTTGTGCTTCTTTAAATGTGCGCATTCAGGCACTCATAAGGTCGGAGATACAAAGCAGGATATTCATTTGAAGGATGCTTTCTAGTGCTATCATGGGGAGCGCGAAAATAGAGAAAATTAAATGCCTGTAAAAAATACCAGTTTTACAGTACTACTCACTTCCTCCACTCCTATCTATACTCTAGCTTGAGAGATTGCGAAAATTAAATGCCTGTAAAAAATACCAGTTTTACAGTACTACTCACTTCCTCCACTCCTATCTATACTCTAGCTTGAGAGATTGCGAAAATTAAATGCCTGTAAAAAATACCAGTTTTACAGTACTACTTACTTCCTCCACTCCTATCTATACTCTAGCTTGAGAGATTGCGAAAATTAAATGCCTGTAAAAAATACCAGTTTTACAGTACTACTTACTTCCTCCACTCCTATCTATACTCTAGCTTGAGAGATTGCGAAAATTAAATGCCTGTAAAAAATACCAGTTTTACAGTACTACTCACTTCCTCCACTCCTCTCTATACTCTAGCTTGAGGACATGCCAGAAGAGCCGGTCTCGGAGCGTGTCGTATTTCTGCTCCAAGGCTCTCACGTATCTCTTCTCCTCCTCGCTGTACTCAAACGTCCCCAGGATGACCGCCGATAGGTTATCCAGGTACTCGTCTTTCCTAGCCGTTCTCTCAGCCTTGCGCAGTCTGTTCAATACCTTTTCATCCTAGGGGATTAATTTCAATATTCATCAATATATGAAAGATAAATACATGAAAGTTGTAGGTTTCCAGAAAATATTTTATTGGATTAATAGGACTGTCATTGTCATCAATTTTGTTTTGATTCAATCATTGACATTTTTTTTCGATTCCGATTATTTCGATTCGATTTTGATAAACTGCACTAAAAGGATTTTTTCACATGTTCCACACTACAATTTTGTTGCTAGGATCCTAAGATCCTCACAATACAATGTCATGAAAGTTTTCTCAACATTTTTTGATTCAAAATTTTTATTAGTGTTGGCTAAAAATGGCAAACAAATGGTGTAAAAGGTAGGAAAAATGTGTTTACCCTTCAACTGATTAATTGGCATAACAGTTGACATAATATTTTTTCGATTGGAAAAATTACTTTGATCGATGGATACTTGTCATATCAATGATAGTCCTATGGATTAATGTCAATATTCATCAATACATGAAAGAAAACTTCTATACATGAAAGTTGTAGGTTGGATTTTAAACTAAATATATCCAGCAAACATTTTCCAGAAAATGTTCTAGTCAATAATGTATCACCAAAACAGAATTTTGAAATGATTTTTTAAATGATGATTTTTACAATCAATAAAGATGCATACACACACACAAGACTTGACTTCGGATAATAGACATACTGTATATCTGGTCATTTTGTGGTCAGAATACAGAAAGTATGATATTAAGATTTGATGTATTTTATTTGGTGGATGTTTCTTACCAATTTAATGGATTATTCTTGGTAAAACCAAACTGAAAGTTTCCACTATTTAATATTGGCATCCATCCCCTAAATGCCAAATTAATCATTAAAAGTTAAACCCATTGGCAAAATTACAAGGCGGATAGAAATTGGCTGAGACTTACAAAGAAATACTCTTAATCATTGTGTAAAACCTTTCGTAAAGTCTTTTTCAAATAACAATACTATTTCTTTGAATAAGATGCTTCTACATACTCCTGCATAGCTATTGTATACAGGTTTAATTTGCAGTGCTAAAGAATTTGCTTTACAGCCCTGGTGGAGGGTATTTGTGCTACTTTAGATTAATTCATTCAAGCACTCAAACTAAACTATATAAAGCAGAATATTTATTTAACATGAAGGATGTTATTTTGGCATGATCATATGGAGTGTAAAAATTTTGTTGTCTCTCTTAGAGGTACTCCACTGCTTGTACCAGTGATAGGGTGTAGCGCCCCTACCTCGAAGAACCCTGATAAATTAAGATATTTACTTTTTAACCAATTAGTACATGCTTTCCTAAGGCTACGTTGCGCGCAAAACATCCCGTATCAGAGTCTTCGACCAATCGAAGTTGGATATGTATTAGGAAGAAGAAGAAGAAGAAGCAATACATTGTGAGTCTGAAGGATGTTATTTTGGCATGGTCATGTGGAGTGTAAAAAATACCAGTTATACTGTACCTTGTTCTGAATGAGGATACATTGTGAGTCTGCCTCCTGGTCCTGTTTCTGCTGTAGATCAGCCAAGACTGAGGCCAGGACAGAGAGGTCTGAGATGTTAGGCTGCGATTTCTCCAGCTCATCTCTTCTATTCTCCACATAGAGACCAACAGCTGAAACGATAACAAAGAAAGAAACATGTTGTTACCTGAAATTTCTAGAAAGCACCTTGCAAATTTATGCAATTTTAGCTATAGAAAAGGGTTTTATTTTATTGTTATTTGTTCTGTGATAGTATAGGCTTTTATATGTGTAAATGGCGTTGAACTGTAACCAAACTGCTTTGTGCTCTCAACCTTCGGGGCAAAAAAAATTGGAAAATGTGGCCACCTTAATTTCTGACTATGCCAATACACTCTGATTTCATCAAAACAACTCCCTTCTCCAGATAAAAAAAACTATGTAACTTTCAAGATCTGTATATCCTTCACTAATATCTAGTTGAAACTTACCTTCCTGTAGTATTTTGATTTGGACCTCTCTCCGCGTGTGCATGTATTCTGGAGTGTTGTCTCTCCAGTTCATGCGCTGGTTACGGAGGATTTTGAGCTGGGCTTGGCGCTGTTCTGCCGACATGCGACTCGCTGTGTTCTTGGCATGATTGCTGTCCTTGCCTTGAAGAAGCTGAATGAGAACCTGTGAAAATAAAACAGATTGGACTGAAATTTTATGTTGATGTCAATCATCACTCCAAGAAACAGCTGAAAACATTGCTATTTCGAAAGGAGTTTATTTGACTGTATGGACCATAAACAACTGTCCGCTGACTTTCTTTAAAGCGCTTTTGAACATTATAAGTGGAAATGGCGCTATATTAAATATCAATCATTAATCACTTTTTCTGCTATATTTGCCTCGATCATGAATAGGATTAGCCAATGGTAGAAGGAACCAGAGTGCCCTTGGGAAACTACCACCTCTCCCTAAGTCTTTGGCAACTTTCCTTTTCTATCTTAATGAGTTTAATAGCAAAACCAATCATTCTAGCAAAATGTTCAATAGATTTTGACTCCGATAAAGCTCAGACTTCCCTCCAAAAGAACTTCTTGAAGACCTCCTATATCAGAGTGATTAATTTGAGAATAAGACAGATTTCGAAAGATTTTTTGAAGGAAAGTTATTGTTCAAATGCTCCAAATTTATACTCTCAAATTAATGAGGCCTTCCATGTAATTCTCAAGATATATTGGTTGACTTTTTCATTCTTAAAGTACAGAATTTCTTTTTTGGCAAATTATTCATTTCATTACTAATTCTCTTACCTGTCTTTCATTTGCATGTTTTCTCCCTATTTCCATGACAGTTTCCACCTGTAAGTCTACCACACCTACAGTCCTCCCCTTGAGAGGGTCGCCATCATCAACCGATACCTTGACACCCTTCTTCCCTTGGCACTCCACTAGTCTGTTCAAGGCCACTGTTTCCTGCCTTTCACGGTCAAAGTCATATCTGAAAAACATATATGAAAATTTCAATGATAATGATGGAAGCTATTTTTGAAATTTTAAAAATACAGCCTTATTTTGTTAAATTAGCATCATCAACTTTAAAAAAGTAACTAATAAATTGAGATTGCCTTTCATACAGAGCCATTCATGTTTCAGGTAAGTACCATTTTAAACCAATAAGCACTAGCGGTTTAACAGATCTTAAATGATATGGTGTTTTCCCCCATTTCATATCGGCATTTGGTTTAGCACTATGTTCCAGTTCTATCCCTTGGCGGCAGGTTTGATTGGGCAAGTAAAGAATAGAATTCTGTAAAATAGGAAATTAATCCAGGGTGCAAATATACCGAATTTGACCAAAAATAACCTTTCCGAATTTAATTTTACCAAACAGTTTTATTACCCATTATCACAGATGTGGGCAGATTTTAATCCGAATCTAATCATACCGTGATTTTCTGATTCTTTGGTAAATTCGAATTAATTACATGCTCGAAATCATTTCCTATTCTACAGTACTTACCTTATAGATTTAAAGGATTGTGGTCTTTCTGCAAGTCCGACTGCTGTAGCACTGGTCTGGAATTCTCCCTCCGTCTCCAAGAGGGCATTTTCCCGCACTAGTTTACACAGTTCAACCATCATTTCGGAAGAGGAGAATTTCTTGTGTCCTTCTCCGATAAACCTGTTCTTCTCCAGTAGGTGTCGCTCTTGGAGTCTCAATATGATTTTACTACTGCCGCTGGGTTGCTCTGTGATCACAAGAATACAGTTATAAAACATTCCATACTTCTTTGGATGTATAGTTTTACTAGCGCTGAATATTTCAGTAAGCTTACCAAATATGCACTCAATTCAATAACTGAAACAAAACAAATGAGTACCCATATAATGCAGAATGTAAGTACATTAGTCAATTCTCTAAAATATTGTGTACAGGTAAAATGCAAAAATATCCGATCAACCATTTTAACCAAGGAATTCCGAGGCAGGTGGGACAAATCTGTACAAACTTTCAAAACTCAAGTGAAATGACAAAAACATTTTTTTGAAATTTGATATTTTTTCTGGTATAAAGAATTGGCATCTAAAACACTTTTAGGAAAATAAGCAACAAAAATAAATCAAATAAACATCCAAAGCTACACACAAAGAACAAACTCTCTTAGATCATAAAAAAACCAACAAAAGCCAAAGACCTAAAAAAATAACAAACAAATATCATAATGGTAATTCAACAAAGTTATTTTGTAAACAGAGGAACTTGACTAAAAGGTTTTATATGAAAAAATTCACCAGATGTGGCAATATAGAATGTGAGCCAAATTGTTAAAATTAAATCAGATTCAAAAACTCACCTTTTATGAATGTTTCATAACTGCTGCGAATGGCATTATCGATTTCTGCGTCAGATTTTCCTTCAGCCTTCAATTTGAGTCTCGTATCATGTGCTTCCGTCTCCCGCCTGGTGTGAGTCTCGCTGACCTCGCCCATCATGCCCTCTAGTGGTAGAATCTGAACTACCGTGGCTCCGTAGAGGCGGTCCACCTGTTCTGGCAGGACATCCTCCTTACGCATCTGCCGTTCCCGAAGCTGGAGCTGCTCAAATTTGGCCAGCTGTTCCTCATCAGTTAGGACAGAGAACGCTGCTTCTCCTGAAAATACAAAAATAAACATGGACTCCAATAAAATGTATTGATCATTTTTGAGAGTTATTGCTGGATAAAGACAATGAGCTGGTTCAATCACTAGCTATTGAAAATCGTCATGGCGTGTATGCTTATATGCTCAAAATATACTCCGTAGGAGTTGATACATTATAAACCTAAATCATGATTTTCATTAAATGTATTCATCAACATGGTATACAATGTGGACATGTATGCATATGATTTAAAATGAAAAAGCAATATAAAAAAAAGCTTTTTTCTTTTCATCAGCATAATATACAACATGTTTATGGACAGTTGTGCATGTAATTTTATGAGAAAAAGCAATCAATAAAATACATTTTTTCTTTTTTTTTATATAAAATGAGATACTCACCCATATGCTTTTTGATCATTTCCCAGAAGAGTTTCCTCCTCAGGCTGTCATATTTAAGATCTAGAGCATCTAGAATGTCGTTGAAACCAACTCGATTACGCTTCTTGGCATTCTCCTCCTCATCCTCATCACCTTCTAAGCCTAATTTTTTATCCAGTCTATACAGAATTGTAGAGAAAAGAGGAATTCAGTAAACTATCACATATAAACAGAAAAAACAGAAGATATTTATATTGTCAAAATGATTAATGTTCCTACTGCTATACAATGAAGAAAAGAAATAAATGAATCAAAGTAAGAAGTTTCCTTGTTTAAAGAGAACATATCAGAAGAGACTCAAAGTGAGGTTTTGGATTTGCATTAGCCAAACCTAAAGAGAGTTAACCCTTATCCTGCTAACCACAACAATTGTCATGGTGTGCAGCTGCAGCAGTGCTTGTAGGTTTCACAGCAGGATAATTGTTAACTATCAGAAAGGTCCAAACAACTGGGAGTTGAAAATGACTTAACTTGCACAGATTTAAGATCTGAAAAGAACTATAAACCTTCATATTTTTATACTGTATACTATGTTAATATGTGCATGTATAATGTAATGTAATGCACAGCTTAATATTTGCATACAGATATTGAATGACAAGCCGTCATGCCTGCGTGATGTACAATACTAACATAGGGATTGGATGTCCAAATGATGGTACACAGTTTGATAAAAGCAGAGTCCAGGGGTGCGCAAAGTATGCATTGGCTAAACTGCAGCAACATTGCCATGCCCATGGTATACAGTATAACATTTTATCTCTGTCAACTGGTGTACTGACCAAGAGACATTCTAAGAGCTAGTTTATTCTATGATAATGACCAAAAAATAAACTGGATGAACTGAACAATTGAGACCATGTTCAGTTGTTATTTTGTTTGTTTTATCGCTTACTGGTTTAGTTTTTTCTTGGCAGCTCTCTTGGTTCTTTCCCTGTATTCCTCCTGTTCCTTGGCTTCAGCAGTCACGCTGTCCTCATCCTCCTGAAAAAAACAATAGAAAACTATTGTTATCATACCACAAGAATGCCTGTACATGTCTAAAACAGCAATAACAAAATCTTATCATACAACAAACAGCAATGAAAAGTTCTTACCATCAAACCGCAAAACAATGTTTTTTTTAACCCATTCATACCCGTATCAGCCAAAACTGCTACTAGTCAAGTAGATCTCCAGGTTTGAAAAGGTTAATTAATATACTGACATAAAAATGCTGTCATACAGTATCAGTGTCATACTTCACATCACTGACAAGTACACGAAGCACAATACTGCCATATCCAATACATTGCACTCAGTCAACAAATTGGCAACAAGTCAACATTTTGTAAATATGGACATCCTTGCAGATAAATTTATGATTGAAGTCACGGTAAGTAAACATTGAACAAAATCATGATATTGTAAAGGTATTTGGGGTGTAAGC
This sequence comes from Maea johnstoni, assembly GCA_963942565.1. Classification (NCBI taxonomy): domain Eukaryota; kingdom Metazoa; phylum Annelida; class Polychaeta; order Spionida; family Magelonidae; genus Maea; species Maea johnstoni. The sequence continues at coordinate 14,744,631 of OZ012687.1, read as the reverse complement.
ATTGCATATTTGGACTGACTAATTGTGCACACAGCTGATGGCTAAATCATGCTGTGAATGAATTAATACCACAATGGTCATTTTTAGTACAAATTACCAGCAGATTTCAATAAAAAAAAAACATTATAATTATTGTAAATTTAACAATATTTTTTTCACAAACAATGGAGATGTTCTGTGAGTGCTTCATTTGTGAATTTCTGTATGTACATTGCAACATAACCACATCAAAGCATTTTGCAACAAAAGTTGCAATGTCCCAGGGGACTAAGGCCAAAAACAGCCTTGGGGCTGGCCAGCAAATAGCGCTAGTAACTAAGGAGTTAATTTTTTATGCTCTTATCTTTTTTTTTGAAAAATAAGACAGGCTGGATGGGTCCTGACTTAGTCCCTGGACTTTGAACGGGAAGTACTGCACACCATAGTGTATTTCAAGGGCCTAAAAAGTAGTCAGAAGGAATCACCCTTTTAAATATCATTGTAACCTACCTGCATTTTTTTCTTATTAAGATAATCCTTCCATTTTGCCTCTTTTTGCTCCTCCTCTAGACGCTTCTTCAGCTCCTCAGGATCCAGCTTGCACTCTCCTTTGCATGGTTCCGAACATCCCCCCAGGCAGCCATCTTGGGGGAGATTACACAACCAGCTCGCCACCTCGTCAAAACACACATCATCATTCGGATCAGCGCGTGAAGCCAGAAACTTATTCCAGTTATAAGTGGAGAAGCTATCCCCATGGGTTACTTGGAACAAGAGGAGAGCATCCTGTACCACTATCCTACCATTGCCCATTAGATCCAGAGACATGAAATCCCATCTCAACTTGTCCTGTAAGTTCATGCGGCGGTCCAGCTCTTGTAGAACTGACAAGAAGAATTCCTTGTGGACATCTCCCTGTGAACTTGCTCCACAGATCTGCTCAATACTGGCCTGGACTTGCTTGAGTGACACCGGCTGCATGTGGAGCTGTGTGTAGAAGTCCTGCACTTGTTCTAGTGTGAGGAACCCACAACAGGTGGCGTCTAGGGCATCAAACACTGCACTAAAATCAACCAACCCCATCTTGCCTATTCAGATGACCGCAGTTAAAAATTATTATCTACAAAAGTGTAAAAATAAAATGCATGTCAATAGAAGTCATGGACTTATTCTAGTGTGTGGAACACACAACAGGTGGCGTCTAGGGCATCAAACACTGCACTAAAATCAACCAATCCCATCTTGCCTCTTCAGATGACCCCAGTTGAAAATTATCCCTAAAAATACAAAATCATAGTACAGGTTAATAGAAGACTTAATCCCATCTTGCCTCTTCAGATGACCACAGTTAAAAATGATCTCTAAAAATACAAAATTGTAGTACAAGTCAATAGAACACCTGGACTTGTTCTAGCTTGAGGAACCCATAACAGTTGATGTCTAGGGCATCAAATACTCCACTTAAGTTTTTCAAACATATCATGTCTCTTTCAATCAATTAGATGACAGGAGAAAACCTCTTCAAAATAAAACAAAAAAACACATCAACCACCTATCATTAGTATAGGTCACTATAAATAAAAATACTGTTTTTGACAAGAATTCTTGTAATGCATCTTGAAACACATCTAGAATGCAACATGCTTGGCAAAGATACAATGTTTAAAAGACTTTGAAAATAATCACGACTGCAACAATGTATTGAATAAATAGAAACTAAGTACAGATGAACAATGCTACAATGTACACTTGTGTCAGTTGTGACTAGAAAAAGCCTATTTGCAACTTTTCAGATGGCTTTTAGAGAAAATGTAAATGTCCAATTCAGTAGGATGTTAGTTTTTGAATAATTTGTTTTCATAGGGTGAAACATATATGTGTTCAATAGCTTAGCAACCTGAAGTACATTGCATCTTATAGGGACAGTACACACAGTGATCTCTGTAACACACATACATAGATAAAGAACCTGCTATCATATTATAAAGTAGTTCAGACATAAACCCTACCTATTTTCCCGTTTCTGTTTTCATCCTACTGACGGTAGGGTTTAGTGTTAAGTCTTAAAAATTATGTTAGCCGAAATTTTGAGCGGAAGCATTTTGCTATAATCTGGGCACATACAAACAGCTGGGAAACGTATTTTTCCTCTTTTCAATCGCCGACGGCTAGCTCTATGTATTGCCGTCATAATTTAAAGTCAGCGCCGTGTAAATAGGACTATATCAGACTCTTTTCATCTCCAGCCGGCGATGGACTTGGAAAAGTTGTATATGTCCGCCATATTGGTTTTGTAAAAGTCGGAATTATTTACAGAACAGAAATTTGGATTAGCGGAAATGCAACATGTGTCAAGTATATTATTAACCTGAATAGTATTTTGTTTCTATTGCGAAATATCCAGAATATTTGTTGGAAGAAGACATATAATATGGTAATTAATGACACTTTCAGGACCGAGAAGCCTAGCATTGGTTCCGTTTATGGGTTTTATGCTAAACCACTGCTGCTAACATAAAATTAGAGGATCGCATTGAACCTTACATGTGCAACACAGAACATCCACAATAAGATATTGTTGCATATATAGTAAGGTTCAATATTATTGAACTAATTATAAAGTAAATATTCCTAAGCACAATCTTTATGTATATCTGTATCTTTGCATCTTTTTCCTAAAGTGGAGATGCCCGTGTTTATCTTGAACTGCATTGAACACATACAATAATGCATGTAGTTCATGCTTCTCATGTACCTGTCCTCAGAGGCTCATAGTCCTGTGGCTGTGTCCAGTGCCACTGTCACTCACTCACTGACAGTGTCAGACTGTGGCTCTGAGCTCCAGTGGCTGACTTCAAGTGCGGTGTTACATTTAACACACATGGTAACACTAACGGATCTGTTTACCCCAGCCCCTCAACACAGAGCAAGATGTTAACATCTAGGCCAACACAGATGTTAGCAATGGTGTTACATTTTGTAAAGATGTGTGTCCTGCTCAATCAAATTATGTTTGTCATAGTAAAGAACAGCAACATGCTGGGAAGGTGATTCTTAACTAATAATCTCTTTCAATTTATAGACACATACCATTCATATCAAATATTTCATTAGGATAATACAAAAATAAAATAAAATTTATCATTAGTTTCATTCATATTATTTAAATCTTAGATGAAGAAAAGAATGGATTTGTAACAAGATACCCATTACTATATGTAAACTGTGCATAGGCAAAGGACTTATCTATTACTGCTTGACCAAATGAGATCCGTGAAAGGCTGGACATGCCAAGGGACTCTGTTCTGGCATCAGAGTGAGGTCACGAAGGAACAACAACCATTCAGGGTTCTTGTATCGTTTACATTACAGAGAAACCTGGGTCTGGTTTTTATTTATCTAAGTTTGAATCATTATCATTTATAGCTTATGATTATTATTTAATATATTATTATTATTATTATTATTATCTATGAACTGTTGAAATGAAATGAATTATACTCAGGAAACCTCTTTAACTAGCTGCAATGGGTCGTCAGTAGCTGAAGATGGTACCCAACATCATTCATATTAAATATTTTATTAGGATAATACAAACTTTAAATAAAAATTATCATTAATTTCATTTTTATTATCAAAATCATTATCATTTATAACTTATAATTATTCTCATTATTATCTTTATTTTCTCATTATTATTATTCTCATTATTATTCTCATTACTATTATTATTATTATTAATGAATTGTTGAAATGAAGTTAATTATACTCAGACAACCTTTTTAACTAGGTGCAATGGGTCGTCAGTAGCTGAAGATGGTACCCAACACTAACATAGGACTTGAAGTCAAAACGGTGTTAACACCTAAGCCGTTACTGTTAAGGCCTTCAGAAAGTATATGGGGACCATGCTCTTTTCAACACCTTTCACAGATCAACACTAACATTTTGTGTTACATTTTGTGTTAACACACATATTATGGGGCATTATGGGATAGATGTGTGTTACCACCTAACATATGCCCATCACTTCAAATAGCGCGTTACCACCCCTGGTAACACTAACACCGATGTTAACATCTGTGTTAACACCATACTTGAAGTCAGCCAGTGTCATTACACTTTGCATAGCCGGGGCCGACTCTAATACTCATTTTATATATTGACGTTATTGGTATTAGAGTCGGGGCAAGCCCGTATACCCTACAATGTTATTTTTCAATCTTCCCAAATTTCTCCGTCGGTGTCAAAGTTACCTCATACCTGACTGCACTAGGATGACTAATATGATCTAGCAATGCGTGCCGCTAACTTCGTGTGTCGGTAAAATCACTGTTAACGGAATGGTAGTCCAAAGATTTCTTGAGAAGATTTGTTTATCAAATGGTCACCACCATCTTGCCGAGTTTGCGAGAGGTCAGAGCGAGATTTAATCAAAGAGCGACTTCTATTTGTAATTCGGCACATACGGCAGGCCCAAGACCATTTTCATAAACAATAGGCGGCATGTGCCGAATTACAAATAGAAGTCGCTCTTTGATTAAATCTCGCTCTGACCTCTCGCAAACTCGGCAAGATGGTGGTGACCATTTGATAAACAAATCTTCTCAAGAAATCTTTGGACTACCATTCCGTTAACAGTGATTTTACCGACACACGAAGTTAGCGGCACGCATTGCTAGATCATATTAGTCATCCTAGTGCAGTCAGGTATGAGGTAACTTTGACACCGACGGAGAAATTTGGGAAGATTGAAAAATAACATTGTAGGGTATACGGGCTTGCCCCGACTCTAATACCAATAACGTCAATATATAAAATGAGTATTAGAGTCGGCCCCGGCTACACTTTGCAATGTTTAGATCACCTAATTCCCCACACATCTGCGTGACAGTTACTGCCTACCTTTCAAGAAACAGTATGTGAGTCATCCACGTGAAGGAATTGTTCCATAATTGCAATGCATGATGTTAATCAAGCCATTTTGTTGGTAAAGAGGAAGTTACAAACAACATGAACATTGTTCGCGTTCCTTTACTAACCTAGATGAGGCCTAAGTGACCTAGTCGGGTGAGCTTAGACATGCGCAGTGAAAGCCAGTAAAGGAACGGATTTCGTGCTTACCCGAGTAAAATGTCCTGGCGTCTGCCAAATGGCCTTCACCTTTGCCCATATATGGCAACCGTGAAATCGTCTATGTATAAGTCGCACTTCATCACGAATGTCAATTTCAATTCATTTAAGACTAAATCTATCAAAATGTCATAATAAACATTACCGAAATATTAAGCCAGGGCATGTACTGTAAAATTAAAAGAGTATTCCTAAATGCTGGTAACAAAAGTAAACGATTTGCTTATTTTTAAAGGTGCTTACGAAAGCATCAAATACAAATTAATTTTCAGCATTTTACTGTAAATAATGATCATCTTTTATTTTATTTTCACAAGCAAAACAATTGTCGGTAAACGAAGGCGTCCATGTTTGCGCGTTGCATTGTGGGATACTTACCCAACTAACCCACTCAGGGCCAAGTTTCGGCGGTGTCGGTTGTCGATTGTCACATGCTCTGGTTCCCCCCAAAGTCGTTTTCGCGAGCAGTTTCTGGCCTGGTTCTCACCTTGACCTTGCCGAGTGACGTAGTCTGGTTCAAAATCGACAACCGACGATTGACAGCGGTTGACTGTGGTTCGCGCTATGAACGATGGGAGATAGACATTTATTTTTTTATTCACTGAATAATTCAGTCCTCAGTAGGCCTTAACATATATAAACAATCCACGGTAATGATAATGAAGTGTACTTGGGTAACTATAGAAAACACGTAAAACTTGAATTACAAAGGGGACACATGGCGTCCAATCACAGGCGAGAACTAGGCATGCGACAACCACAGTCGTTTTGGCGAGCTGTTTGTGGGTAGTGGCGTAGCTTGTGACTTCGAGAACCACAAACTCTCTCGCGGAATCACGCCCTTGGGAGTCGGTTAGTTGGAGAAGTATCTTGTAGTCGTTGGACGTCACATGTGACGTCCAAGTGGACACAAAGCTCCAATATGTGGACACTGCCCTGGGTGTCACTGTGACATCGCAATTCTATGCCAGTATACCTTAAATGTCCAACTGGTTTGGCGTCCAAGTGGACAGTTTAGCACTTCACTGTGACTGTGACACTGCGCTAAATGTCACTGTGACATCGCCTTTCTGCGCCGGTGATGGACAGTGAGGGGGCTTGTAGTCAAATGTCCAACAAGTGCAGTTCGACTGATGTCCGCCAGGTGCTCAAAAATCTCCTTAATCATACACAATCGGCGTGTATCGATTAGATCACAACAAGAAATCACTCAATTTGAATACTTACTTCATAAATCTTGCACTTTAGACGTTCAAGAGCACTTACAGTGCCGTTTATACACTCCCCTGCGCCATAGAGATAGTGTCGCAACTGGCGCTGGTGTGCTACTCCTACGTCGGCCTCGCCAGCCGTGGACAGGCAGAGGGGGCTTGTAGTCAAATGTCCAACAAATGCAGTTCGACTGATGTCCGCCAGGTGCTCAAAAATCTCCTTAATCATACACAATCGGCGTGTATCGATTAGATCACAACAAGAAATCACTCAATTTGAATACTTACTTCATAAATCTTGCACTTTAGACGTTCAAGAGCACTTACAGTGCCGTTTATACACTCCCCTGCGCCATAGAGATAGTGTCGCAACTGGCGCTGGTGTGCTACTCCTACGTCGGCCTCGCCAGCCGTGGACAGGCAGAGGGGGCTTGTAGTCAAATGTCCAACAAATGCAGTTCGACTGATGTCCGCCAGGTGCTCAAAAATCTCCTTAATCATACACAATCGGCGTGTATCGATTAGATCACAACAAGAAATCACTCAATTTGAATACTTACTTCATAAATCTTGCACTTTAGACGTTCAAGAGCACTTACAGTGCCGTTTATACACTCCTGGTGTGTGACTCCTACGTCGGCCTCGCCAGCCGTGGACAGTCAGGGGGCTTGTAGTCAAATGTCCAACAAGTGAAGTTCGACTGATGTCCGCCAGGTGCTTGTAAAGTTGTTAAATCAGGGCCATTCATGTATATACCTATCAAATTTGATTACGTACCTGTGACATGTCATTGACTAACAAATAAATATACAATTTCATATTATCTAAAGTTTCTTCTGAATGTGGCCCCCATATGTAAGCTAAAAATATGTAAACACTCGCAGTCGTTTCAAACCTAGCTATTATCAACAATTGGTCTGAGGAGCATAACATTTTAATTCTGCCGAGGAAAGATCAATTATATGGGAAAAGGAATCTCACTTCTATCCCAATTTTTTATCCGTTAAATTTCTGCGATTATTTCCTTTGGAACATATTGGATAAGTTGTTCTGTCTGTCTTGCTTATGTTTCACTGTTTCGCCTTAACCAAGGTGTACCGCCTGAAAGGTCTTCTAACATGAGATATGCATAAGCGCCATACAAGTCCCCTCCATGTCTAAAATTAAATATATTAGGTAAAAAGTAGATGATGAAGGAATTCAGGCTTTGTGGTTATCAAATGTTTACCTATCCCTATCTTATGGAATGAAGACCATTAAAAATTTGAAAGATTGAATAAAGACTAATATGGAGCAAAGAGGAACTCTTTTGTTAATAATATTTTTTTATATTTGATATAGCGCTCTTTCCACCTATGATATTCAAAAGCGCTTTTAAGTGGACAGTGGACAGCTGTCAAGGTCCATGTAGTCAAATAAACTCCTTTCGTAATAGTAAGGTTTTCAGCTGTTTCTTGAAGTTTTGCACACTAGTCCGGCAAAGAAAGCTGGATTTTGGGCTTAACATTCTTCTTCATTTTTTTTTCAATTGATTATGGCTGGCAAGGGTACCCACTTTTAGAATATGCCAGATGACGGGTTGGCACCCTTGGGCAATTTGAGATCTTGACCCATCTTTGCCACCACCCATGGTACAAGAATTGGATAAATTGGCCTTTCTCCGGTTTTTGCTGATCCAGATATTAAAATATAAGAGACCTACAGACCCATCCATTTACATAGGCTCGATTTATATAGGAAATAGGTATATAGGTTATCTGGGTCCCTGCTAAGTGTTTCCGAGCGAAGTCATGAGCTCGGAATTACATTGCCGCATCTGCTACAGTCGCCGCCATTTTAAAATGGCGGCGAACGCACAATCTCGTGAGACCTTTTAGCAAGCACACCTGGAGTGTGCGGGAATACTAAAAAGAGATCGCTACTAGACCATTCGTGCCGTAATGTAACGATTGATTCCTGTAAATTCTATAAATTGTATCAATTTCATGGGCGTATCTGAGCTTCTGGTCTCGCTAAGAATCGCGAGTTCAGAAGACGCTCCCACGTAATGTGATTGTTGCGTGTTTCTGGACGTGCAACAATCACATCACGTGAACTTGTCACAGCTGGCCGTAATTGGGTCACGGATCACAACGTGCAGTATTACTTTGACCGTGACCCTGAGCGGTAATAATATAATGCTGGCAATTTAGCCAAGAAGCGAGCGCGAAGCTTTGGATGATTTCATTTTTTCCGTTCTGACCAAGAGATTGACCTTTAAACTAAATGGCATACTCATTATTACGATTTCAAGCTGTCGAAAAATTTACATTTTGCAACCGCTTTTAAAGCGAATTGATAGCCAAATGGAATAAATTGTTGCGGTACTAACGATCTAAATTTCGTTAAAATTGACCTACGGAATGGCGAGCAATTAATTTTTTATTGTGAACGTACATTGCCGGCTGGGTGTCAGGCGATATGTGAAAACGCCCTAATCGAAAACGCCCGATTTTTCAAGTGCTGCCGTGAGCCGTGAGCGGCGGCTTGCTGCGAATGGAAGTGCTCTCTCGCTGGCACATCAGGGGGCCATATAATTCATGGATATTGTCATTGACAGTTGTTGTCAATTTCATTTCAGTTATAATAATTACTGTCTCCATATAATTCATGGATATTGTCACAGTTGTTGTTATTGACAGTCTGTCAACTGTCAGTGCAAGCAGCAATTAAAATACATATCTACGTATGTGCTGGTCCTCGTGTGTCCGATTGTCGTTGATGGGTGAAGCCATATATTTATCTATAATGGTGAAATAACTCATTTTCGAACTTTATTGTTTCAAAGTGACATAGCGTGTGCCGACACACGAAATGAATCCACGGCGGCCAGATCCAACTCTCGGGTGTGTTCTCGTAAGAGTATAAACCTGCAAAGAAAAAAATGGACACCACTAACTACACTACTACTAACTCGACTATGAACGTAAATAACTAAGAAAAAGAGAACGAGAATGGAAAAGAAGAGAAAGAAAAGAAGAAGAAATACACTTGTGAAAAGTAAGAAAAATCGGGCGTTTTCGATTAGGGCGTTTTCGCATATCGGGCGTTTTCGCCTGTATTCGCCGGCTGTATGCGTATCTGGGAAAGATTGATCAGGAGAGCCTGCCAACTCATCAGCTTTTCCTGGGACGAAACTATGTATGTGTTCTCACGTCTTGGCCTTGTGAAATTTAAAAAATGAAAGATGTGAAATGAAATTGGAAAAAATAAAACTTGTGAAAAATCAGCTACAATAGGGAATATTTCGTGCAACAAAGGCAGAGAACTGAAAATCGGGAAGAAACGAATGTGGAGTAATTTTCAAAACTATAACATGTGGTAAGAGCAAAAGGCAAACTTAGATTTAGTCATTAGACATATTGCAACTTAGACATATGCATTTAAAAAACTTCCCGCCCAAGACTTTGCCCTTTTCGAAAGGGCAAATTATATACCATTTTGAGCGTAGATGACCAGGCAACAAAAAGCGCACTCTATCGGCGGAATATGGCACGAAAATGACGTCATCGAATCCCGCCAAATGACGAGTGGCGACATCTAGGGAAAAATGTTGACACTAGCACCAGTTATGCTGATACACTGTTAAAATGAATTACTGGTCTTTCCGTGGGTCAATTTCAATGCGGTTTAAGTTTTTAGAACCGCCACAATTAATTCTACTTGTCAATTAATTCAAGTTGAAATATGTTGCGAAATGACGATTTTGCAACAGATTGAAATCATTGTAATTTCGTGCCATATTTTCTGTCAATCGCTACTCCTACTGTGAGGTTATTGCACAAATATAAAGTTTAGATCATGGAGCTCCTGATAAATTTTCGCGAAGAACAAGTAAATATTGACGTCACGTAACTTTTTGACTGCATTTGAAGGGGAATGGCAGCGGCGGATCTTGGATTTCAGGGTACGGGGGTGTGCAATTTGGACCTTTTATTTGACCCTAATGGGAAGTAATCCCAGTAATCCCGGCAGGAAAAAATAGGTTGTATTCTAGAAAACTGCGGAAGAAAAAAATATTGCGGCCTATCACGCCTGCACCATCGTAGGCTATCGTTTCGCATACTTGCTCATTAATTTCCAAGTTTACTACCATTTTTTTCAAACTTTACTTAAATAATCCTTAGATCGTGTCCTTTCTAAATCTCATTTTAAAAATTGTAGGTCTCGTCCCAATTTCATATATACCATCAATCTCCCCGTGCGATGCATGGTATTGGGGAGAGTGGGAAAAAATTGCCTCCGCCCCCCTAAATTCTGAATATGCCCCCTCCCTCTGCCTCATTTCCCTTCCGCCCCTCAAAATAGTGATCAAAAGAAATTTTCGCCCCCCCCCCCCCCCCCCCCAATTCAGATTACCCTCCACCAAAATCTGAACTATTTGTTTTAACGACCCCATTGCAAGTCAACTTTTTAGCTCATTGCCAACAATGACAATCTCGTGTGTTTGTACTCTTGTCAATAGTAGGCAATGGGCAAATTTTACCATGGGACCTAATGAGCAAAATCAACAGACAACATTTGAGACAAAAAGTATGTTTATACACGCGGTAGTGCTGCAAAGAGGTTGCCTAGTTTAGAAGGCAAAAACAAACTTTTTGTGGGAAAAAAGAGGAAAGAGCGGTTAGCCAACTCAAGTTAGATAGACTATAAGGGGCGCACCGGGTGAGTCCTCCCTCCTGGATCCACCTATTAAGGCAGAAATATCGAGCTGCGAAAGCATTTAAAGCTTTGAAATTGTAAAAATCATGAATTCCGAATCTATGGGCACTCTTCCTCGCCATGCCAATATCATTCAAAGGAAAGGAAAAACTATTTAGTAAAGCTGCCGCTCGGCCTTTGCGCTTTTCGGAAGCGCGAATTATATTTCCTTTGTCTGAGGTCATCAACATGAGGTCTTTGGATGTTGTGGGCGACAGGAAGTCTCAAATATCGAATCCTCCAGTAAACGTTTACCCAATAAAGTAAACGTATAACTATAACATTCACTGGAATGGTTAAACCTTAACCTAAAAAGTTGAGGTTCACTGAAAAATATTGAAGGTTCTCTGATTGAGGTGAACCTTAACATTTCAGGCGGGTAATCAATTATCAATGAAAAAATATTTGGATAGATGTTCACCTAGTAATAACTAGTTAATGCAATGTTCACCCAAATTATACAAAGGTTAATCCTTTTCAGATCAATGAAACTCCAAACTAGTTGAATCCTTACCGGTCCTTCTTACAGTGTACAGTGCCGACATTTAATTCCTGCACTGAATGTGTAGGGGCCATGGCATAGTACAAAACTGCACGTCTGATTGACACCCAGTTTCCTGGGCACGGATGCATGGATAACCTCACATGCAACTGAACATAGCTTTGATTCGCAAGGTACATGGGTCAGTAATGTGATTGGCTTATTTTTTATGACATCTTAAGATACCTTCGTCTTATCCACCTTTTATGTTATCCATCGGTTGTGTACAACCGGACACTAGGAGACGTCCGATCGACTGGTGCAGGAATTAGATGTCTATAACGTACTAGTAGTTGTCCCTGTCGGGCAATTTCAATAACATGTAGCTGCATATCTTTCCCTATAACGCAATATCAATCACACACAAGTATATGCGTAGCATTGGGCAACTTTTCACTTTTGCAAGTTAATTGATCAAATAAAAGTGTTCAACCAAAACTGTACGAAAATCTTAAACAATTTAGAATATTTATATTGAAAGAAAGATTCTTTATTTTTACACTTTGCGAAATTCGGTACTCTTTACACATCCGTAGGTGTTCCTACCATGATTTATAACGGCTCATGAATGGGAGTTCCGCACTTGTCATTCGCCGGCCGAATATTCGGAAGCCATATGCAGGCAAAGAATTGAGAGCGAAAATCCATCCGAGTCAGGGGAATTCCCCAATAATCATGACATCTGCTTGGGTAATTTTCAGGAAAGTATGTTTTAACATTCGTAACTTGTGGCTAATTGTCAAATCCCTATAATGCCATCCGACAGAGGGCATTAAACCTTGTTATTATTGCTATTCTGATTTTAACCATTTGAGTGTACCATGTGATTAGCTGATAAATTGTCATACTAGTATCGTCCCTATGGCTGATAGGACAATTTGATAGGTTACGGCCTTCTGGCCTATGACAAATATCATGGCGCCCTCTGCAACAGTCAATAAGGCTATACTATAGTATATTCTTTTAGAAATTTGAAGACATTGTTTTCCCACACAATGCAACTAGTGCAAAGACAAAGTGTTATCTAAGAATAAAGAGTAAAACGTATGGCAAAAATCATACATTTTAGCTATCAAGTTATTTGCTACCAGAATGAGCAATATTTCGAAGTAGAATAGTGAAAGTCTTATATAAGTCGATGTAACGCTGTTTACCTACAGTTGTTGTCCAACTACAATTATCAATCTATTTGCTTCCTAAATAAATCATTTATAAAAGTAGAGTAGTGAAAGTTATATATGAGTCTATATAATGCTTTTCAAAAAAGACCAAAATGCAAACGAAAATAGTACATTTTAGCTAAGTGACATATTTTCTGACCCCTGTTCCATTACAATAGTCAGGGCGTGATGTCACCAGTGAGACGATGCCACTCTTGGTTGTATCAGTATTGGGAAATGTTCTTATTTTTCCAGTGTTCTTTAGTTGGTAATTTGCAGAATTGATAACTTGTGATACATCTGCAGACATATTCATTTTCGGATGAAAAACAGCACCCATATTACCGACCGGTTCTTTAGGAACTGGTACTATTACACCATTTACGGTAATACTAGGAATGGAGATTTTCCCGAGCATCCGTGGGGTACCCATGACCAGCACCTCTGTCTTGCCTGCATTACATTTCAGTTTATTTTGAGACATCCATGTATCGATGTCGGTATGGCAGTTTTGCAACTTAGCTACATGTTCGTCGACTTACAAGTTCGACTTTTTGTAGTATTGAAAGTATTGAGAACCTCAATAAACTTGGACAAATAGGGACAATTGTAAATGTCAACTGAAATACAAGTTACAGGTAGCCAATGTCTAAGCTTTTGTCCAAGGAAGGCACAGAACATTTCAGGTGCTTAAGGAAAGTGGGTTTTTGGAAGTGGGTGTCCTTGATATCTTATTGTCATATTCACAATAAATGACGTTTCATGACATTATTGGCCTAAATTATCCCAAAAAGTAGTTAATAATAAAGCCTTAATGACTGTTCACCAGGGCGGTATGGGTATTTAATGTGCGCCTGAAGGCATGCTGGTCAGACCAAGGGCCGAAGTCCCGAGGTCTGGTCAGGATGCCTGAAGGCGCACATTTAATACACATAGTGCCCTGGTGAACAGTTATTAACTTTTTATTATTGCTTCCCTGCATACGACGTTTCTTGTGCTCTTATTGATAGTATCTTGTGATATATAGTGTGCAGACCAACAATAAGCTCTGGAGGGCTTTATGAGGTGACATTTAATGCCCTGCGTAACATGGGATTTAATGACCAGTCACATGGTACAAATCCTGATTGCTGATTGGAAAATCCAAAGCAAGCAATAATAATGGTAAATCATGCCCTACGTCCATCGTCGATATTTTTTTTGCAGATGCTTGATTAAGCCAGCAGGGTATATCACACAATGGAATAATCATAACCCTGATGAAGAAGAATGTTCAGCCCAAAATCCAGCTTTCTTTGCCGGACTAGTGTGCAAAACTTCAAGAAACAGCTGAAAACCTTACTATTACGAAAGGAGTTTATTTGACTACATGGACCTTGACAGCTGTCCACTGTCCACTTAAAAGCGCTTTTGAATATCATAGGTGGAAAGAGCGCTATATCAAATATAAAAAAATATTATTAACAAAAGAGTTCCTCTTTGCTCCATATTAAAGCCTTAATGACTGTTCACCAGGGCAGTATGTGTATTTAATGTGTGCCTGAAGGCATCCTGGTCAGACCGAGGGCCGAAGGCCTGAGGTCTGGTCAGGATGCCTAAAGGCGCACATTTAATACACATACTGCCCTGGTGAACAGTTATTAAGGTTTTTATCATTGCTTCCCTGCATACGACGTTTCTTGTGGTCCTGTGATATATAGTGTGCAGACCAACAATAAGCCCTGCAGGGCATTATGAGGTGACATTTAATGACTGCGTCACAGGGCATTATGGGGATTTAATGACCGGTCACATGGTACAAATCCTGATTGCTGATTGGGCAATCCAAAGCAAGCAATAATAATAGTCTTTATTCAATCTTTCAAATTTTTAATGGTCTTCATTCCATAAGATAGGGATAGGTAAACATTTGATGACCACAAAGCCTGAATTCCTTCATCATCTACTTTTTACCTAATATATTTAATTTTAGACATGGAGGGGACTTGTATGGCGCTTATGCATATCTCATGTTAGAAGACCTTTCAGGCGGTACACCTTGGTTAAGGCGAAACAGTGAAACATAAGCAAGACAGACAGAACAACTTATCCAATATGTTCCAAAGGAAATAATCGCAGAAATTTAACGGATAAAAAATTGGGATAGAAGTGAGATTCCTTTTCCCATATAATTGATCTTTCCTCGGCAGAATTAAAATGTTATGCTCCTCAGACCAATTGTTGATAATAGCTAGGTTTGAAACGACTGCGAGTGTTTACATATTTTTAGCTTACATATGGGGGCCACATTCAGAAGAAACTTTAGATAATATGAAATTGTATATTTATTTGTTAGTCAATGACATGTCACAGGTACGTAATCAAATTTGATAGGTATATACATGAATGGCCCTGATTTAACAACTTTACAAGCACCTGGCGGACATCAGTCGAACTTCACTTGTTGGACATTTGACTACAAGCCCCCTGACTGTCCACGGCTGGCGAGGCCGACGTAGGAGTCACACACCAGGAGTGTATAAACGGCACTGTAAGTGCTCTTCAACGTCTAAAGTGCAAGATTTATGAAGTAAGTATTCAAATTGAGTGATTTCTTGTTGTGATCTAATCGATACACGCCGATTGTGTATGATTAAGGAGATTTTTGAGCACCTGGCGGACATCAGTCGAACTGCACTTGTTGGACATTTGACTACAAGCCCCCTCTGACTGTCCACGGCTGGCGAGGCCGACGTAGGAGTCACACACCAGCGCCAGTTGGGACACTATCTCTATGGCGCAGGGGAGTGTATAAACGGCACTGTAAGTGCTCTTGAACGTCTAAAGTGCAAGATTTATGAAGTAAGTATTCAAATTGAGTGATTTCTTGTTGTGATCTAATCGATACACGCCGATTGTGTATGATTAAGGAGATTTTTGAGCACCTGGCGGACATCAGTCAAACTGCATTTGTTGGACATTTGACTACAAGCCCCCTCTGCCTGTCCACGGCTGGCGAGGCCGACGTAGGAGTAGCACACCAGCGCCAGTTGCGACACTATCTCTATGGCGCAGGGGAGTGTATAAACGGCACTGTAAGTGCTCTTGAACGTCTAAAGTGCAAGATTTATGAAGTAAGTATTCAAATTGAGTGATTTCTTGTTGTGATCTAATCGATACACGCCGATTGTGTATGATTAAGGAGATTTTTGAGCACCTGGCGGACATCAGTCGAACTGCACTTGTTGGACATTTGACTACACAACATATCATACCCCTGTGTATGTACTATATGTACAGTATGGGTATGTACGTATGGTACATATAACATTGTCCTATATGTACATACACAGCTTTCTACGGGTATGTCTTTGTAGTACATACACACGGCTGTATTTGCTGTCCGTGTATGTTCATATTGAACTATTAGACCCTGGCCATCGCCAGCGCCCTCTATTCCACCACGTCTCAACGGGTTGCTAATTTGTCAACTCCTATTTTTTTACCCTTCACTAAAAAAAAAACATGGCGGATACGAAGTCAAGTAGAATGAATTGTGGCAATAGAAGTGGATACAGTAGTGGCATGGCCAGGAAGCGAGCTGATTTTAAGGAAAATTCAATGGTCAGTAGAATGAATACTGGTTGTTCTAATATGATGAGAAAGCAAAGCTTTAAATGCTCGCGCAGCTCGATGATATTTCTGCATTCCCCTTCAAATGCAGTCACAAAGTGTTTGTTATTGTTATCCGTGACGTCATTACTTACTGAAACTTCGCTGAAACATATTGGAAGCCCCTTCATATGAGCTTCATATTTGTGCAATAACCACACACAGTATGCGTAGCGATGGACCGAAAATATGGCATAAAAATTACTACGACTTCAACCTGTTGCAAAATCGTCATTTCACGACAGATTTCATCTAGAATTAAGAGACATGTAGAATTATTTGTGGCGGTTGTAGCAATTTAAACTGCATTGAAATCGATTCACGGAAAGATGAGTAAAGTCATTTTTACCGTGAACATCGAAGTTACGACTTTGGAATACGCGGAATTCCATCGTAACATGACGTCATTTCAATACGTCAGCATTTGTCGCACGTGAGCATGTATGTTTCAGTTGTTGCATAGTTCGGCGTGTGTTGCACGATAGTCGGCGACCAAGACGCTATTTTGACACAATTTAAAGGAAACAATCCAAATTTATTATTTGATTAAGAAATATTTAAAACATGAAACGATCTGGCGGCAAAATGTGCTCTTAAAGCAAAAAGTTATGCTCATTTTTCCGAGGTAATAGAGCGAGCAGGGTGGAGCGAGCGAGCCCGACGAGAGACGAACAGACAGACGTCAACACCAAAAATCCTGCCTCAGTGTGTATCCTGCCATTACACTATATATATACCGTAAATGCTCGCTACGCTGAGCCGGCCTTCGGCCGACTCACTACGCGAGCTAATAACCTGAACCGCATTGAAATTGACCCACGGACAGACAAGAAATTCAGTCTTAACGTGACTATAGTAGTGGCATGGCATGGCCAGGAAGCGACGCACCGATTTTAAGGAGAATTCAATGGCCAGTAGAATGAATTCTTGCGGTTCTAACGATCTAAACTGCATTAAATTAGAATTGGCCCATGGATGGTCGAGGAATTCAGTTTTAACGTGAATATTATAGTAGCGGCTAGTCTAGGAGTGTCATCGATAGTCGCTACATATGGGGTTTTTCATTTAGCCTGTACTTCAGCTGTCAACTGTAAGTACAGACACGATACGTTTGAGCCCGGCTTTTGAGCGATCAATCGCTCAACAGAAAACACGACGCTCCCCATCTTGTTGTGTGGAACTCTTCCTCACAGAAGCGGATACATGTTGCTAAGTGATTTTCCAACCGGCAGAGGTCAGCAGCGGACATAAAATTCGCTCACCTCTGCCAGCCGAAATTCTAGCGATATCACTGTCTCTGCTCGTGCCGCTATTTATAGAGTAACTGGGTCACCGGCTCGTGACCCGGAAGCTCGCCGTGTGGAACACTTGACTCTCAGCTGCCCAGCACGAGCACGCAGTTCCTTCTCTCAAGTCTGAATCTAATGTTGGGTTTTAACAAGGGTAATTCATAGTAAATATGATGATTGATGAAAGCTGAATATAATAATTGTACTGATCTCAGAATATGGTGATTGAATAAACCTATTTTAGCGAACATTTAATGTAGATGTGTATTGTTTGAAAGTATATCTACTTGTCTAGACTGACAATTATATCATGTTGCCATAGCAATACCTAGGCATTGTTTTCCAACACAGTGCATACCAAAGTGTACTCGGTTTTCTACCCTCGTTCATTGCCCTGGTTCGTTGCCCTCGTTGGGTGTCATGGCAACCATATGTAAACAACATTTGAAAGAGCCCTGGTTTCCACAAGTTAAAGGCACTTTTCCCAAAAATTAAACAGCAAAATATATTTTTTCATGATATAATAGCCATTAAGACCTCGCCAGGCAGCAGTGTTGGAAAACCCAAGGCCTCGGGAGGTCTGATGCATCTCACAGCCTAGGGCCGCAAGGCCAGAGGCTGTGAGATGCATCAGACCCCCTCAGCCTTGGGTTTTCCAACACAGCTGCCTGGCTCGACCACTCTGAAGCCACAGAAACAGCGTCTCACTGAACATAGTGTGTTTTCGAAGCCCGGATATTTTCATAGCTATGCACTATAATCGATTACAATGATCAATGGTTCAGGTATTCATATGTAAGGAGGTGACTATGTGTCTGTAAATTATTTGCTGTTGAGACCATATTGTTTAGATTTCACTAGTGGCAACTGAAAATCTCCAGTTCACAGAACCCTCACGGTTAGGGATGGGGACCGCGGACCGGTTCATATGTGATACCGGCCTGAGCATTGCGGTTAACCAGTCAAAAACCGGACCTCCCTCTACACGGTTCGGTTTTCTATGCATGCACAGGGTTTCTGGAGGTGTAATAAAACTGTCAGCACCTACCTCCTCGCTGGCCTCACAATGTCTGCCAAGCGCTACGATCAAACAGCCATTTCAAAAGCTCTCAAGTCTGGTACCCTGCCCACTTTCACTATGCTCAGAAGCCTTCTGAGCGTAGAGAAAGTGGCCAGGGAGCTAGTATATAGGAACTTTCCAGTTCAGGCAAGTTCAGCCACGCATTCCATTGCTTAGTTTCGTATCCAAGAAATGTCATTAATAAACCGTTTAGGAAACCGTGATAAAACTGAACCGTAGAAGCAAAACCAAGAACCGAACCGAACCGTAGAATTCTCAACGATCCCCATCCCTACTCACGGTAGTTTCGCGTGTATAAGACCCACCCATGTATAAGACGCACCCCTTGTTCTGGCCTTTGAAATGATGTATAGACCTTAACTTCATGCAGAGTGTGTACCCCCTTTTCGAAAAAATTGTGGTAGATCAAACTCCTCACGAGTAACAATAGAAAAATCCCACATTTGAGACCTGGATGCAGACCTCTTTCAGACCTGGGTTAGAAATGGTCCTGATAAGATAAGTTACAGGTCTGCGTCATAGTCTGCAGTGGTCTGTAATAGGTCTACATGGCTGCTCATGGTCATGAACAGGTCTGCAAACAACCTGAGTCTGTTATGAAATTAGTCATTATAGGGTCTGTTAGTGGTCTTGAAGAAGTCAGTTAAAAAGGATGGTCGGGAAGCAGTCAGTTAGAGGTCAGGAAGGTTTTGAAGCAGTCTCAGACTGACAGTCATCCAGACTGCTTCAAGACCTGAACAAGACCACTTACAGACCTCCGACTGACTGCTTCATGACCTTTCATGACTGCTAACTGATTGCTTGAAGACCAGCTGCAGACCAGTGGATGACCTAGATTTACTAGAGAGTGTCATGTGACTGCCCACTTCGGCCTGGGAACGGAATCAAAGCAGACATAAATGTATACAATTTTTACAAGGATAACTAATACTAATACTATCAGTCATTTTTTTCTGCTGTCCAAATATTTCTATTTATGTCAAGCTCCAGAAGTGAAAGGGTTAAGATATGATTAATTCCATCAAGAAATTGAATATATATGCAAGTTGATACGAAACAGAGCATATTCTAGCATGTTTAGTCAAACACAGATGTTAAGAATATTCATCCAAGAATGATATGGAGGCAATAATCCAATTCAGGGGATTTAATAGGTTAAATAATTTATAAGCAGAAGTTAAAAGGGGAAAACACTCTTCACTAGGAATTTAATCAGCAGAAATAAAACAGGTACAATGACCTGAATGATTTGATATTTCAAATCTGCTTAAAATGCAGTTTTTCTCATGCGGTGGTTGAAAACGAATATCCCACATATTGAATGAACCCCCTGCTCTTAGATGAGTTCACTTTACCTCTAATGGTGACATATCCAGGCAACTGAACCAGAATTTACTAGCAACTGTGAATGAACCACTCCCTATAACCTTGTCATTTGAAATATCAATTAAGCAGGCGTGTGTATGAATGAGTCTGTAACACTTAATGCTATCATTCTGAAGTCTATTATAACTGTTACAGTAATAAAGATTCCCAGATAAGAGTTTATATTACTATGGTATAGGCTTTTGATTAAGATGTCTCAATTCTTCGAGTCATGTAGAGGTCAGTTAAAAGTCAGTTAGAAGTCTGGTAGGTCGCAAGTAGGTCTTGAAATGGTCTTGCATAGGTCTTGAAAGGTCGTGAGCAGGTAAGGAATGGTCTAGAGTGGGTCTGTGAAAGGTCTTGTTCAAGTCTTGAGTCAGTCATAAACAGGTCATGGCAGGTCAGTAAGCAGTCATGTTGATGTCAGTTCATGGTCTGGGCATACAAAGATAGAAATGAAAAATTGCCAATTCTTCAAGACCTAATGCAGACCTGAGCAAAACCCTAGGTCTTGAACAGGTCTTAAACAGGTCTCGAATGTGGGAGTGCAGCATTAGGTCCACTTCATAGCACCAGGTCTACTATACGGGTCAACTCTATAGCACCAGGCCTTCAGTAAAGGTCCATTTCATCGTACCAGGCCTACTGTAAGGGTCAACTCCATAGCACCAGGCCTTCAGTAAGGGTCCACTTCATAGCACCAGGCCTTCAGTAACAGGGTCTGACACTTAGATTTCAGGCTAGGGGCCCGAAAAGGTCTTTTGATAAAAATTAGTGGTCAAAAAATCTAGGGGCCAATAGCAAAACCTAGAGGCATATGCCCCTGGGCCCCTGGGAAAGTCGAACGCTGAGTAAGGGTCAACTCTATAGCACCAGGTCTTCAGTACGGGGGCACTTCATAGCACCAGGCCTTCAGAAAGGGTCCACCCCATAGCACCAGGCTTTCAGTAAGGGTCAACTCTATAGCACCAGGTCTTCAGTATGGGGGCACTTCATAGCACCAGGCCTTCAGAAAGGGTCCACACCATAGCACCAGGCTTTCAGTAAGGGTCAACTCTATAGCACCAGGTCTTCGGTACGGGTGCACTTCATAGCACCAGGCCTTCAGAAAGGGTCCACCCCATAGCACCAGGCTTTCAGTAAGGGTCAACTCTATAGCACAAGGCCTTCAGAAAGGGTCCACTCCATAGCAACAGGCCTTCAGTAAGGGTAATCTCCATAGCAACGGGCTTACATTAAGGTTCATCTCTATAGCACCAGGCTTTTTAGTAAGGGTTATTTCTAAATTCTCTATAGCACCAGGCCTTCAAAAGGGTTGTCTTTATAGCACCAGGCTTACATTAAGGGTTATCTCTATAGCACCAGACTTTCAGTAAGGGCTTACTCTGTAATACCCGCCCATCATATCTATAGCTCCGGGATTTCAGTAAGGGTTCCCAGGGCTCAACAGTACCCTACCAATACAGGTAGTCAGGCAGAGCAAGTTGGACCCAAGATCAGATAGGCCCGCCAGGCTTTCAGATTGTCCCTCCAATTTTTATGGAACAACCCCATTTTTATTTGAATTTCAATTGTATGTTTTGCCTTGAAATGAATTTTTGATTAAACTTGATGCACCAACAATGCGGCAAACTTGACAATCAGAAAATGAAGGCTTTAAATCAACACCTCTATTTTCTGTTCAATCAACGATTTATGAAATAAGAAATTGAAATTAAGAAAAAAATACCTGAGGACTATTGAGCTGGTTTGTTATGTACACTTATGACTATCATGCTATCTACTGTGTCGAGCCCTGGTTCCAAAAAAACAAGTGTTCATTAACGGTAAACTCTATAGCACCAGGCCTTTTGTTTGGGGTTATCTCCATAGCACCAGGCGTCCGGTATGGTTAGGGATGGGGATCATTGAGAATTCTACGGCTCGGTTCAGTTCTTGGTTTTGCTTCTACGATTCAGTTTTATCACGGTTCCCTAAACGGTTTATTAATGACATTTCTTGGATACGAAACTACGCAATGGAATGTGTGGCTGAACTTGCCTGAACTGGAAAGTTCCTATATACTAGCTCCTTTTTTAATGGCTGTTTGATCGTCGCGCTTGGCAGACATTGTGAGGCCAGGGAGGAGGTAGGTGCTGACAGTTTTATTACGCCTCCAGGAACCCTGTGCATGCATAGAAAACCGAACCGTGTAGAGGGAGGTCCAGTTTTTGACTGGTTAACCGCAATGCTCAGGCCAGTTTCACACATAAACCGGTCCACGGTCCCCATCCCTAGGTATGGTTCATCTCTATAGCACCAGACTTTCAGTAAGTGTCAACTCTATAATACCCACCCTTCATATCTATAGCACCCGCATTTCAGTAAGGGTTATCTCTACAGCACCAGACTTTCAGTAAGGGTTATCGCCATATCACCAGGCCATCACAAAGAATAAGCCAAGCACATCAGTTACCCAAGTAGCTTGCGAATCATTTGTGATATCATCTATGCCCAGGAAACTGGGTGGCAATCACACTTGCGGTCAGGTTTAATGCCCGCACTGTACCTTTGAAATGACATTAAAATGTTGCTTTTCTGTTTTACAGCTTTGTTTTGCCATGGACGATGCTGTAACAAACCTGAAGCTGATCGAGGCGGGAGTTCCCAAAGAGAGACTGTCACTACTGGCAATACCCATGTTCCCCATACAGATCCTCGTACCCCTCTATATTAGCTGCTGTACCCCTGACCCTGACCCTCAACGTCTTGATGAAGGCAATGCCCTACAGGTGAGCTGCAAATAGATTTGTGGAAGACTTTCTATTTACATCTTTTTTATTTCAATAATTTCGATGCCAAACATCCCAAACATATCAAAAATGCAATCAACAAAGCTTGATTTGGAGAACATTTATAACTGAAGAAAAATCTGAACCCTTCCAATGCTGAGGCTACTTTCATCTAAAGCAAAAAGGCACAAAGATTTGTGAAAATCATCTAAACCTTGTTATGTTGGTATACAATGAATAGCTCCCACTCTGTACTCTCAGATGATAACCCATGTGCCTAGATATCAGTCATTCTTTAGTTTATGTTGCATCATTTTGTATGGGTCAAATTTGCCTGCAGCAGCTTTTGGGTGTTAATTGCATTCTGCTGTGTATTGCATTAAAGATGCAAAGGTGATGTTCCCAAGATAGACCTTTTTGGGACCATTTAGGTTAACTTTTATTTAAGATTGCATTTTAACCCATTAACATCTGGAGTGTACACATAAATACATATATTTATAACAAAAGAATAATATGATTATTTGTTTCTGATGAGTGAGTCAATTCCTTTACAGATATTTTTCAGATTTTACTCATAGATACCTCATTAGTCATCCGACTGCTCACTGTCTCTCACCACTGCCTGTGTTCAAATCCTGACCGCTGCATGTGAGAAAGTTGCCTGTGACTTGGGGTTAGGCAGTAGTTTTTGCTTGGTACTCCTGTTTCCTCAACCATTTACCACTTGCTCGTCACGTTTTAGCTTATACATAGCAGAAAATGTTACGATAATCAAATTTCCTGATTTGCCTGAAAACGGACGTTTCTGATTAATGACAAATTCCTCTTCAAATATAAGTCATATTTGAAGTTGGCACAGCATTTGGAAATGATAATCATATCACTTTCCTTCTTTCAGGAGGGAATTGGCAGAGTACAATGGCCTTTTGGTTTGTGGATGGTTTAACACCAAAATCATGCCAGGGGGGGGGGGGGCATTGGATATTGTTCTACACCACAAGCGGCTGAGGTAAGGTGGTTGATTTTGATCAAAAGAAAATTGCCCTGTATGGTATTTGTACTTAAATCATAGTTTTAGCCAGCAGGATGTCGGAGCAAAATCAGAACACACAAACTCTTAAAGCTCACCCTACAGGACACCCCCCAATTTTTTTCAGGAATTTCCTAAAATGTCTGTTTCATGCATATAATTTATTTTTTTCACTTTGATACATTTCAATTTCCATCAGATTGTGTAAGGATATTACGCCATTTTTTAAATAAGTAAATACATGTATATGGTTATTATCTGGATGCCCAAAAATGAATCCATTGCCAATTTTGAACACCAAGTTCCTTAATCCTGTTTAAGACCCCGTCTTACAGTAAAAGCCTCCTTTCAAGTGCAGTTCTGCAACAGGTTTACCACTAGACCCATTGCAGAAAGGGGATGATGTTTCTAAATAACCTGTGGTCAGGTCAGTGGTAGACACATGGCAGACCTGTGGTTGACCATTAGCACCATTCTGTCACAGATCCGCCATTTGTCTATCATGATGTGTGGTTGAAATGTGTAGTTAAGTGACATTGCCTAGGTTAGGTAGTTAGAATGTGGTAGTCCCTGAGTTATAGAGCAATAAATAGACACAAATGGACCACAGAACAACCTAGTTACACACTGCAGAAATATTAAGAATACGTACACTCAGTTTTATTCTGGTTTGTTTCAAAAGAGCATTGCTGGAAATACACTATTAAGCAATTTCATCTTTTTACAAATTTGTCTATTGTGTTTTTGGGAACTGCAAGTCTACAAAAAATAAAATTGATCTCCCCTTATCCTCCCTTAAAATTTGAACAAAACAAAGCAATTATTTATCCTTAAATTCTACCATATTGTTTGTGATAAAATTTAATGCAATTTATTTCTTTTCAGATGTTTACAAAAGAAGGAGGAACTTGTATAACAACCATAAAAGGATAGGTTATGGAGTCCGCAATTTGTACAGTACTAGGGATACTCTGTTTGCTATGGAGATGAAGTCAAACAGCTGGACAGCCTTCTCGTAAATGCATGGAAATGAACTCAAATACATCTTTCACCGAAACTGATACACTACAGGATCATGTGACTTGAAGGATATATTTTCCTATTCAAGAGTGCCCAAAACACACATGTATATGAGTGGTCAATATTTTGTATGTAGGTATATAAATATACATTTAAGTTTTCACTTGTCCGAATGGGCTTGTTGATTTCTGAAAACTAAGCACATATTTATATAGAAAATGACTCAAATACCCAGAAATATGCAAATAGTGCAAAAAAAAATGAAAAGAAAATGATTTCTTGATAACATATCTATGCCTTTCCAGCATATGATAAAATTTATTTCAAACAAGTCAACAATTGTGTCAGGCAAGTCAAAATCATTAACCACTTGCCAGGCATTGTAAGTTATTGTTGAAAATTATATGGCTAATTTGTGACTAGCCAGCTGTAAGAAGTGGAAAAAACCAGAGTATGCGGGGAAACCACGGCTTACCCCAAGTCACTGGCAACTTTCTGACATGCCCAGGGCAGGATTCAAACCCAGACAGTTGTGAGAGACAGCATGCATTCAGTGACGGCGCCTTACAACCACATGGCCATATGTATATATGTATATTATGTATATATATGTATATATATATATATATATATATATATATATATATATATATATTTATATATATATATATATTTATATATATATATATATATATATATATATATATTTAGTTCATATATATATATATATATACATATATATATATATATATATATAAACTGTAGAACACGAAATTTCCGCGTGTGTTTATATATAGCGTACTTAGCGTGTGGTTCCGCTTCGCTATATATAAAAACGCTGTACTTTTTTATTACTGTACTGGCGCTATCAGCGGCGGCTATCTTCGCTAACATAAAGATACGTTATGATGCAAAACTCCCCAATTCGCTATACTTGGGACACGCGTGAATTTCGTGTTCTACAGTATATATATATATATATATATATATATATATATATATATATATATATATATATATATATATATATATATATATATATATATGTATATATATATATATTACATATATATATATATATAGAGAGAGAGAGAGAGAGAGGTTTTGAGATGTTTGTCAGCTACATAGTACTGGGCATTAGGAAGGACTGTGAAGCGGGATGTCCAAAAATGGTCAAGAAAAATAAGTGTTTGATGAGTGTTTTTTAAGAGTTTGGGGGTCAAAATGGCACCTGAAATGCTGTTGGCAAAGTCTGTAAATCTGGACACTCTTTAAATGGATTAGAAAATAAGGACCACACATCTGTTATGTGGAATTTGATTTTATTATGTTATTTTCATATACATAAAACGATGTCATTCAATAATTTCACGATTTCATGCATAGAAAAAATGATTTCTGCATCTTGCCTTTTTTAGACAATAGGTTTTGTTGATAGAACATAACTGTAGAAAATAGTTAAATGAAAGAGATCATCAACCTTGGAAGCGTGTTTTCACCTTCTACAGGCATGAATGTAGTTGGTGAATTATAGTTTGTGTTATTCAATATCATCATTTTATACCCATGAGAAAAATCTTATGAACCTATGCATATTATATATATATATATATATATATATATATATATATATATATATATATATATATATATATATATATATATATATATATATATATAAATATATATATATATATATATATGGATTACCCCAATTTTATCAAATATGACACATTTGCCAAATAATAAGTGTTTTTAAGGGAGACTCCACAGGTAGTATGTTATGAGTTTAGATTCTCCACTCTATACCCATAAGCGGGTCTACCTGGTGGCTATACATATGTGCGGCATTGTGGAGCGCTGCATATAGCCCTTCTGCCATATGTAAGAAGACCCCTTGGACCTATTTGTGAAGAGTGGGAAATTTCTTCTTGGTTCCCGGTTTCTCATGGCGATATGATCTAAGGTGTAGAAAGCGAGGTCTAAACCAATTCTTTCCTCCCTCTAACCTCAATTGTTTTTACCCCATTTATGGCTCTAGCGCTCACAATGTTTTGTTTATAATTTTCAATTTTTTTCAACCACTTAATTTTTTGGAAATATTTGAAATGTTGAAAAGTGCTTCACACACAAATCTTCTTTAGTAACATTTTATATTTATACCCGTGGTGTCCCTCAGACATAATAGGGTATATATGTATATATAGATAGATAGATAGGTAGATAGATATAGTTATTTATATGTTTATGAAGTGCTTCATTGAAAATATGTATGTATTTTTGCAAGTAATAAACTTTCAAAACCTATGATTTGACTTGTTGTGGTTTTGGGTAGGTTTTAAAGAGATAATGTAGTAAAAGCAAAACAACAAAAGTACCTCAATATAGATGGTATCTTGGGCAGGGTTGAATTTCGTTGGTAGGTAGAAGTGAATGACCAAGGGCCCAGGGTAAAGCATGGTATATTCTTATTAAGTAGGGGGGTGCTGGGGGGGGGGGGGGGGGGTGATATTGAAATGGACCACTTTTACTGTATACTGTTACAGCACACGTAGGGTCAAATTACTTATTTACGAACTTTTCACCCAAATCATTAATTTATTTGTTCCATTAAATTTGAATGAGTGTGCTGGGATTTTGCCACCAGGGCAGCAACACTAAAGACGCAATTGGCTTGTTTGATATTTTTCTTTATTATTTTGTTTAATTAATTTACTCATTCCTATTCATTTATTTAGTATTATGATAATTTCTTTGGGGAGGGGGGTGGGTGTTGATCGCAGATTAGACGGGGCCATAAAAGATAGTTATTTTCTAGATTTTATTGTCATTTTCATTTGGAGAGATGGGCGTTCAGTAGCAGAAATGTTGTATTTACCATACTCAGGGTTTATAGTCGATCTATCTTCAGTAAATAAAACTTATCAGTATTATTCAACCTAAATCAATAAATATATCCCAATAATGTCAACATGTTAACCACTGCCACAACTCATGAGCCCTTCATTCTCTTCAATGTTAGTGATATGATTTACCACTAGGGCGGCGCCACCAGACGGAATTGAATACAGAATATTTGAAGGAACTACTAAGTCCCCAGGTTACAGGGTTAAAAGTTACCAGTACAGCCTTTTATAGTGACCTTTTATTATTATCTTTGGAAGAGCGGTTACAGAGATGTAGAAATGTAATGCTCTCATTGTAAGCAAGGAGTAAGGTTATGTATAGAACAATTTTAGTAGCACTACGTGCAAACGAACTCAATGCGGCATATGTCTAAATATCCACCTGCTAACATTTTGTCTAACTTATGTTCTATTAATAAAAACACGAACGCTCCTTTATTTCCGATATGGATAAAAACAGTATGCGAGGGTATAAATGTTTGCATTTACCACTTTCATACTTCGAGGGAAGGGGATGGTGTTCGGATGAAAACAAGTATCAGCACTTCACACAAGTCAACTGAAATATTTATCTCCTTAAAATCCATCTGCTAGCATTAACAGTGCGCATGGCTTACATTAAACAAAGTCTTTGTACCATAAATCTATTAAAACTTAGTCAACCCTCCTTATTGCCGAATGTTCCGCTCTCTTTCTGTCTTCGATTAATATATTCATCATAAAATTTGGGCGACACTATTAAGATCTTTTCAGAATAAAAGATATAACGGGTATCTAGCACCGCAGTCAAGCCTTGGTTACATTTACAAGAGTTACAACTTTTATTCATGCACTCATTGACTTCCTTTTTTTCGCAAACTATTGAAAAAATCATGTAATTTATGTCATGAATGTCTTATTCTCCCTTACTAGTATTGTTCTTTGCTACTTTCATCCTTGCCGAATTGCCGAGTTTAATTTTCACCAATATTTATCGAAACTATCTAGTCAGTGCTTTTAACAAGGAGACAAGAAGAAAATGACAGGTCTTTAGGTTACTTTTCGCACCACAGATAGAAACAATTGTGAAATAGAATTTTTTGTGGCAGATTTAATTAAAATGGTACAGAAGAGTTGCCCAATTGGTAATGTATTTGCTCATTCTTATATAAGATATTGTTTAGCAAGGGAACCCCACTTTATACGTAAGTGATTGATCATACATATTTCCTGAAAATGTTTCAAATCATCAATTACAAAGAATATGAAGATTACCCTATCCAAAATATTGTGTTAAAACATGTTTTTTAAGGATGTGATTTAGAATAGGCAGGTATAGTCATAATGTTATATATTTGATGAAAGTCTGTTTTTGTACCACTTATTCAAAATTGGCAAAAGTGTCAGGTCAAATTAATGAATTATTCTAGTTGACATAATGTCCAATACTCAATACGTGTCACCGTTATGGAGTATCGTAGGACCTTAACTACTAATATGGTTAACGGTTTAAAGGGTCAGAAAAACCGAGGTAGTAAAAGCACAAAGGGAATTACCCTATTGTTGCCATGGGACATTGCCAATTTTATTTGCGAAAGAGCAAAGAGATCTCTAGATCACTCGTAGCTCTGTAGCAAATTTACAGTGCAAGAATATATAAGAAAAATAAAGAATTCTCTGGACTAATTTTTTTACAATTTATTATATGTGACATAATGCGTCCTGGCAAGTGAGTATGACTCTAACAAAGGGATTTCTCCCCTTATGTTGTCACAACAATAGGGAAACAAAGGCATCGTCATTGTCTTTTCATGTCATAAAAAAGCAAAAAACGTACCCTTTTACTCATAGCTCTGTAGCAGAAAAAGTAACTCGAAGCACCCCCTATTTTACTTCGCGTATAGAATGCAAACTTACAGGGCATGAACATATCAAAAATATTAAAAAATTCTCTGGACTAATTTTTTTTACAATTCAATTTGTACGATAAATTGCCCTATATTTGCGTCCATATTTGAGAAAAAGTGATAATTCTTAATCCAACCCCTCCAATTTAGTTTTAGGCTGCGCAAAAGATAAAGTAGGGTTTAAAATACAGTTTGTGCAAACAGAAGGAAAATCTACTTCATGAATTATATGCAAATTAACGTTAATAAAGATTGACAGTTTATTTTTCTACATTCGAACAACCCGGAATGAGCGCAAAATAGAAAAAAATGCATGAGATGGCGGCCATTTCATTATCTAACCACTAGCCCTGCCAGAGACCACTAGGAATAATGAAAGATTGATCTACTCTAGTTTCTGGACCTGCCTCTCGTTTAGAATAAATTGTTTGTCAATACAAAGATATGAAAAAAGGAAACATGAGAAATACTTTTTCAGGTCTACATATATTCGTAGAAAATAGAAAAGGGATAAAGAATAACTTTATCTATCTAGTTAACCTTTTAAGCAAACTTGAAATTGTTGGTCTCTGAGAATTAAGGGAAATTTACTGAAAGGCTCTCATGACTGGTGTTAAGTCATAGCACAAGTGAAGGGATCCGTCTCCAATTGGCTCCCCCCCCCCAAAAAAAAAAAAGAATAGAAAAAAATAAACATGTATTGCTATCATGCTACCATCAATTAAGCATAGCCAAAACTATCTACCCTCATCCCCAGGATGTCCATATTGTTGAACCCCTCCAAAAAGTAAAATGGCTTTTCATATAGCTGATATGCAAAAATGTCTCAATTCAGTTAGAATTTCTCTCTTCCTCGATAACATATGTTGTTATACCTCTTATGTAACCCCTCGTTTAACTTTTTAGTTTTCTCTAGTTGACCCATGGTGGTGATTTCAGAAATCATTATTAGCGGTGCCCCCAGTGTCACTTTTCAGAACTAAATTGAACCCCCCCCCCCCCCTTCTCAAATGCTGGATCCGCCCCTGTCGTGATCCCAGTCTGCCCAGAGTCGAAAGGCATCACATGTAATGATCAACTCCACTGCTCAAGATTGACCTTACAATAATATCATATAGTGTAATACAAACGTTAGGACTAGAATTGATGGAACTATTTTTTGTATGACTCAGAGAGGACTGACCTGAAAAGTCTTTCGCATCTCACTTTAAATAGAGATTTAATGAACGTAGTCTGGACCCCGTCTGGCAAAGAGTTCCAGATTTTGGCACTTATGTAGTGGAAGGACTTTATACATTTGGTAAAATGAGAGCATTAACACTGTGTCTGGAGTTATAGTGGTGGAATTGATTTACTCTTTCAAAAACCTGAAGGTACTCTGGAGCCTGTCCATCAATGCAGATATATACATGACTTGCGGCCAGATATTTTATTCTGTTTTCAATGCTAATCCACTCAACCTCATTAAAGTCATTGGCTAACAAGTGTGCTGTATTGGAGTAGTTTAAAACATATCGCAATTCGAACATTACTACTATTACCATTATCATTATTATTATTATTATTATTATTATTATTATTATTATTCTTATTCATATTCTTATTATTGTTGTTGTTGTTGTTGTTGTTATTATTATCATTATTGTTATTATTATTATTATTATTATTATTATTATTATTATTTTTATTATTATTATCATTTAGATATGGGTACTCATCTGAGTATTATCCAATGAATAACAACATGACAGGGTTTAAAAGGTATTCAATATTCTTTGCATTCTTATTTACTTATCTTTTGGGTGAAAGTAGCTTTAGCATGGTTGAGTTTGGTGCCGAAAAATATGAAGATATCTTCATACATCGCCACCGCTAAAAAATTTCATGGGGAAAATTTACCACTGGCGCCACCTTTTGAGCACAGTGGTAAACAATCCCTGCAGACTGCAGCTCAACCAGTTTAAAAGATGGCGGAGCAGGAACGCTGCCTCGAACGCACCAAGGAACTGGAGGGAGGGACGGATTCATAGCATAACAAGGTAAGTAAATAAACAAAACATCAAAAAATAACATTGCCAAACGAACCTGCCACGTTAAAAAAACGTCTCTGGAGGGCGGCCGCTTCTGATAGAGGGTACAAGTCTACAAATAAATCGCGTTTATTTTGCTGTGCTGGGGCTCTAACTAGGACCTAACTAGTAGGGTAGTTCATTTAAAATAAACGTTTTTGGGGCTCTACGTTTCTGTCCAGATTTGATTTTTCAGCCCCTTAACGTTTATTGCAGTTGTGGCCTATTATCTAGACCACTCGGCCATGAGGGAAATCATGACTATAGTCTGTCTGACTCGAGTTTGGCAATCACTTTTGCCACTTTTTTGTGACAAAACGTTCGAGTTTTCCATCCAAACTTGGCAAACATGTTAGGAGCACTACTACGTACATGTGTAAACATATTTTTTGTCTCAACTCCGCAAAATGTTGATTTTGCTCATTAGGTCCCATTGTAAAATGTGTCCATTGCCAACAATACTATCTCGCGTGTTTGTATTGTTCGCAACAGACAAACACGTGAGATCGTACTGTCGGCAATGTGTACATTTTACAATGGGAACTAATGAGCAAAATCAACATTTTGCGGAGCTGAGACAAAACGTATGTTTGTACATACACATATAGTCTGCCTGACTTGATTTGGCTAATAGCTTTTTCCTCTTTTTTTCCCACAAACAGTTCGTCTTTGCCTTCCAAACTTGGCAAACCTCCTAGTAGCACTACCGCGTGTATGTATAAACATACTTTTTGCCTCAACTCCGCAAAATGTTGATTTTGTCCATTAGGTCCCATTGTAAAATGTGCCCATTGCCAACAATTGCCAACAGTACAGACACGCGAGATCGTCATTGTTGTTAATGGGCAAATTTTACAATGGGACCTAATGAGCAAAAATCAACATTTTACAGAGTTGAGACAAAAAGTACGTTTATACATACACGCGGTAGTGCTACTAAGAGGTTTGCCAAGTTTGGAAGGCAAAAACAAACTTTTTGTGGGAAAAAAAACGGAAAAGCGGTTAGCCCAACCAAATCAGACAGACTATAGTAGTGCTCAAAAGAGGTTTGCCAAGTTTGGATGCCAAACTCGAACGTTTTGTCACAAAAAAGTGGCAAAAGTGATTGCCAAACTTGATTCAGACAGACTATAACAGTGGTAACCATCCTGGTACAATGAATTGTATTCCAGCATTGTATTCCATTATAGCACTTGGGTGTGGCATTGTCCCAACATTATATTTTGACTATGCCAAGTAAAAGGAGGCCCAGGCCGGGGTTCTGCGCAATGCCTTAAGGCCGGGATTCTGCGCAACGGCTGTTGCTATGGTAATGAAACATTCAGGCGGAAAAATCAAATAAAAGTATACAAATGAATGTATATTTTCTAAAATGAGGTCTTGTTTGTAGTTCACTAGATATACTCCATACATTGAACCCATAAAAAACTCAGAAAAAGGATGATGAAAAAAAGATTATGCCTAAAAAAAGCTCCCATGATGCTCTGCCAGCGACTCGAAGCGGACGACTAAACAAGATGGCTGCCAAGAAGAACATAATTTAGAATGGTTATATAACAGAATATATAACAGTAGCATCATTTCAGGAGACATTGCTGAGAGCAGTGCATATCTCTACAGTGTAACCTGAAATGATTTCATGACTGATGGAGAATCATGTGACCATGCATGCATTCAATTGCTAAGCAATTAAAAGTGGCATGTATATTTGACTGGTAATCCTTAGGATGTGACAACTTGCAATTACTTTCTTGCCTGCATCAAATAGGGATCATCATAAAAAGTATTTAGTGAAAGATGTCTTTATTATAGTTTGGTAGTACAGGTGAACTTGGATATGACGGACCACTGCATGACGGACTTTTGGCTATGACGGACGATATGCTTGGTCCCAGTCCCATGCATATTAACTACATGTATTGGACCATGCATAGGACGGATTCCGTATGCCGGAACTCAGCTACCACGGACCAATATCACGGCACACACGATGCTATTTACTATGTAATTAGCATTGTGTATGACGGACAAACACGTTTCTAGCAGTCGGCTTATTCTCGCCGAGACTAACACATGTGCTGAGTTACGATTGGCCAGACAGAACTCAGTTAACATTGTCTAGTATTTCTCAGCAGACAAATAGATGTATAATAAAAGTCCAGCCAGGCATATTCTTTCCCTGTTTTGACTTTTATATAGAGATCAACTGAGGTTCCCAATGCAATAAGATACACACTTGCATATGACGGACTAAGTCCATCATATGCATATGACGGATTTTGCATATGACAGACCAATTTTCCAGGTCCCACTGAGTCCGTCATATCCAAGTTCACCTGTATATAAAATAACATTTTTGGTCCTGAAAAGGACCTTTTGCTATTGCTTGGGTTACTCTTTTTGAAAGATTTGGTGGTCCTGAAAAGGACCTTTTGGTAGCTCTAAGAAGAACTTTTTCTGTCTTTAAACAGGATACTGCTCCGACATGTGGAGCAGAATGTTTTCAAAGCCATCCTTGTTTCTGTTGTACCAGTTTTCCCACATGAACTGGTCCAAGTAACCTGGCAACATTTCTGCTGTTGTCCCTGACATTGCTTTCAGCCTCCTCTTACAAACATTCCAATATTTTACTCTCAATGCTTTGGGTGTGAACCCCAGTAACAGGGTCCACAAAATTCTCACTGTGATTTACAGCCTGATAGGTATAGGCAACATCATTTCCTAGACCATGATAGGCACGCCACTGATCAGACCAAATAATTGACCCAGCAGCAACCTTTCTTCTTATGATAGGAAGCAGAGTTTCTGCATCTCTCCTTGCAACCATTTCCATATGTACTTTGGCAGGCTTATAGCTAGTATCAGCCATGCCAAATACCCACTGTTCAGATGCTGGTCTACGACCACGCTGATATTTGGGTTTGTGACGAAACCTTGGAAGGTAGGATATAGCGGCGAACCTTGTGCCTTCGCCGCTGTCGTTGATGTTGTGATACTTTTTGTTACCGCATAGTGGCGCTGCTGTAGTGATGTACAGCGCCATTACGCGGTAGCGATGGGAGTCGCAGCAATGGTAGTAGCGGCGATGGTGCTGGCTTTGCCGCTATATCGTACCTTCAAGCAAGAATGAGCAGAATGTGGATCTAACAAGTTCGCCTGCAGTAAGTACGACTGTTTAGTTTTCACATGATGTAATTAAAGTACCTGACAGACAACAAATACGTTTTAGATTTTTGTCAGGAACTACTCTAAGTGTGTACTTAAAGCGTAGTTCAAGATACCGATAGCAGTACCAATAAAATACCATAGCGTTCCGACGATACCGGTTATGTTACCGTACCGCTTCACCCTTAGCGGTATGCAGCCCTACTAGTTAGTCCAATGAATTAGCCGTCTTGCTGGTTATTTTTTAATACTGTTGGTCCTATCTCCAGCTTCGACGTCGAATGAAGTTAACCTGGTTTCACTTGAGCAGCATTCCGCCTTGTTTTTGAGGCGGGACAAAAACCGCAGCAAAATCGACTTTTTTGGTTTTAGTTCTGTGTACGTACTTGCGGTTCCAATATCCTTGATATGTATTTCAACAATCCGTGTGGTTCCTTGTCATTGTCATCCCTTATCAAGCCGTTTTTGAGGCCTAACACACGAAGACTTCTAGAAACGAAGTCAAAGGGACGCCATGTTTATTTTCTGCAAGACTTGCACGTGAGCAGTTGCATGTAAGTCCCAGAATTACATGGAAATACGGAATCAAAATGAAAAGGAATAAATGGTACAATGAACCAAAATAAAGAACCACAACGATACACAATGATATCATTTAAAGGAAAAATCCATGACAGGTTTGAGATCTGTGTGCTTTGGACGAAATAAGCCTTAGCATTGGAAGGGCTAGGTTCAACTTTCCCAGTGGCATATGCCCCTAAATCTTGCTGTGTGTCCCTAGATTTTTTGGACTAGGGGCCTGAAAAAGTATATATGATAACCAGAAATCCTGTTTTTGACCACTGATTTTTGTCAAAATACCTTTTTGGCCCCCTAGCCTGAAATCTTAAGTGTTAGACCCTGATTAGGGTTAAAAGAAAACAGAATCCTGTCATATATGAAATATTGTGTATGTTCTCATTTTGTTCTAGGACAAACTGACCAAGGTAGAGCGTGCCTCGAAGTTCAACCTGAACAAACTGAACCATCAGTGGCGCAACATCATGTGGGAGCCAAGTCCAAGGAGCTGAAGAAAGACATCGAGATCCCGAGCCAGACATTCGAAAGAGTTGTGGACATAAAGGAGGCGGTCAGTAAATCCCTGACCAAGGATCTCAGCGAGGCGGAGGAGCAGTCCGCCATGGCACCACGCAGCCACCTGCAGAATGTCGATAATCTCATAGGTAGAAATTCTATCTAAGACATCTATTAACCCTTATGCTGCTGGTGGCTAATTTGGCCAATACAAAATGATGCAAAAAAACCCCTGAAAAATGACTGAAACCCTGGCGAATGGTTACTCAACTGAAAGTTATCAGCGAGAGCTATCCAATGGATATCAACATGACAGGGTTTAGATGGTTTTCAAAAATCTTTGTGTCCTTGTGCTTTGGATGAAAGTAGCCTCAGCATTGGAAGGGTGAAATCTATAAAGAGTTTTTAAAGTGACACTTAATTTGAGCATCATTTGTTCAGTTATACTAAATGTATGACAGATCCTTTTAAGGGACACATGTTGTGAGTATTGTTTATTAGGTTGACATGTTAAGTTATACTGATTTGTGTATATAATTTATTTATAGCAAGTTTTTAGGGACATATTGTGAGTTGATGAGTTTGGTATCTTCAGTTATACTTAGTTTCAGATAAGAATGCTTGTTTGATGAAGGGTCATTCCGCACTAATTGCGACATAGATGTGAAAAATTAAATCATAATGTACACATTCAATACATATGTATTCTAAAACTAGACATTCTGAAGTTTTGGATTTTTGACTTGGATATAAAAAAAAATGTGTTTAGTGAACTTTATTGATGGTTTAATTGAGAAAAAAAGGAATGTGTGTGTTGGATGCGTGTCGGATACGACATTGGTTTTTCTTCAATAAAAACATTCTAAAACATGATAAATGTTACATTTTGGGTTGGACACATGAAATTAAGTTAGTTTGAATAAATGGTAATGAATTTTGAAGAAAAAAATATTTTGGGTAAAAATAAGCTTTTGTCCAAATACTGGCTGTCGTATCCGACACAAAAAAACATGAAAAAGTTTATTTTTCTCCAAAACTACTGCATCAAAAAAAAATGCCATTTCATGAAAGTCTCAATTATCCCTAGCCCTATTAGAACCCAGAATATAATGTGTAGGGTCTGCTTAAAATTTGGGGGAAATAGGTGTTTTTCATTCGTGTCGGATACGACAAACGTGTCGGATACGACAGCCTATCTTGAGTATACCCAACCTATTAACATTTAAGATGAACCTTTTTTCAATGGGAAGTCCAAATATGTTTTGAAAAGTACATGGTCAATACCATGAGGATGAAACAGGCTCAATTTCTCAGTTCCAATTTACATTGTTTGTCTATCAATTCCCATTTGGATTGGTTACCCTTTGGCTAATTATCTGGTGCATGCCAAGTGCGATTAATCCTTGATAGTCTAAGCAATTAGGACAGTAGAAGGGTATTCAGTACTATTCACTCTACCACAGCCATGAGGATTTGATTCTAATCTAAGGTGATCCACCTCTCTGTTCCAATGAAAAAACAAAGTTTTAATTGATACATGTACATTGAAATGTAGAAAAAAGCATTAAGTCAAAATGTTTAAGTGAATTAGCTGTACAGCTCATTTACACCAGGAACGTTTTTCAAACGTTCCTGTTTACACCCATTAGAGAAAACGTTTGTTGAAGAACACAACTATATCAAGATTTATACATGTATGATAACGTCCATCTGATCTACTTGTGACAAACTAATGCAGTCAAAAGGAAGGTTTCTATTTCCTTTCTTGGATCTTGCTATCCTTCCAGACATAGTGAATACCCCACCACGGTGACACAAGGGTATCTACTGGTCCCTGGTGGACACTGTCACCAAGCATGTGTATACTAGTCAACATCCTCATCCTGTTTGAACTGGAGGCCCACAGGTACTAGCTTGAGTATGGGAGGAAGCTGATGTTATATGCTCAGAATCCTAGGAAAAGTATTAGTTACTCTTAGTGAGGAGTTAAACACTGAAAATATTACTGTTGCCAAATTCTGAACTCCTGTCGCAAAATTTGGCAATAGCTTGGTCAGCTGGTAGACGGAAGCCAAACCTGCTTCTATTCAGCTTTAACATTTGTTATAATTGATATAATTATTGATATAATGGAATGGCTTTTAAGTTATTCAGGGTATTTACCTTTAGATAATAAATCTAATTCTTTCAATCTCAATGTCAGGGTAGCATAAATTCATGTAAATACAGACAGCAAACTGAATCAGCATGAGGTATGTCTCTCAGAATGACAAATAATTATAGAGCATGAAAATTTGCACATCAACTGAAATGTGATGGTAATTATTTAAAGATATGGTACTGACCTTTACATGTTTACTTTGTCATGAAAAACATTGCAGGAATCTTATTGGAGAGGGTAGGCTGCATAACGTCACATGCTCAGTCATTGAGCAAGTGAGAAATTAGTAACAGGTATACCCTCGCACTTCTTACTTAAATGTTATATTTCTTAATATTTCAATGAAACTTTTCCAATATGCAAGATGTCTGTATGGCCAGGAATATAAAGTATCTGATTATTGTGAGTTTTAATAAATTGTTTACTTGGAGCAATTGTACATTGTTAAAAATTCAGAAAAAATAATATATTTTGGGTAGTGTCATGTGTAACATGTTCCAAAATTATCTAAAAATGCTCCCTAGAATCATATAAGTATTTCATGCAAATCAAACTTTTCAACATAGTACATCCTTGGTTTGTTTCAGTTCTGATATTGATCTGATGACAAATATAATTGTTTTTATATTGATTTAAGGTAGTGGACAAAAGTGTCGTATCCGACACAGCCTAGCTTGTCGTATCCGACACAACAACCTTTTTTTAGAATCCTCTCACAAAACTGCCAAACAATATCTTTTTTAAGAAAGTTGTTCATGACTCTTGTTCAAAACCCTTTTAAGATGATACCTAGACATTTCTTGTAGTGGAACTCCCATGAACAGAACAGATATTTTGGTATTTGTCCAAAGTTGAGAAAACCTGCGTCGCAAGCTCGTCTTATCCGACACAATTTTATTTTCCTCAAAAATTACATTTTTTGTGAGAAAAAAATTATGAAACAATAGCACATGTTAGATAAGTCCTTTATAGACATGATTATAAAGTTAAGTCATCAATATACCTGTTTTCCTCTGAAAAATATAAATTTTAAGTGTGTAAATGTCGTATCCGACACAATGTACGCTACCGC
Organism: Maea johnstoni; assembly: GCA_963942565.1. Classification (NCBI taxonomy): domain Eukaryota; kingdom Metazoa; phylum Annelida; class Polychaeta; order Spionida; family Magelonidae; genus Maea; species Maea johnstoni. The sequence continues at coordinate 14,705,324 of OZ012687.1, read as the reverse complement.
GGAATGACCCTGAACCTACTTGCATTTTCTCTGTAAAGGCTTCCATTCTCAGGGTCTGACACTGATTTCAGGCTAGGGGCCCAAATCAGGTCTTTTGATTGAAGTAAGTGGTCAAAAACAGGATTTCTGGTTATTATACAAACTATTTTGGGCCCCTAGTCTGAAAAATCTAGGGGCTCACGACAAAATCTAGGGGCATATGCCACAGGGAAAGTCGAACCCTGATTCTTGAAATGAAGGTTAAGTGAAACATACACTGTGTATATGGTACAGTGTAGTAGAAAAATAACACAAATTCTTACCATATCTTACGCAGAAGCTTCACTGATATGTGTTCTCATCTGTGATTTTATTTTAGAGATGTGTACATAACATCTCAGCATCAGAAGTCAAAAATGAATGCAAGGATTAGACTTTTAAATATCTGTTGGAATCATGGTCTTAGCCAGCAGGGCGTCTGGGTGTCGTTTGGACACCCAAACCATTGAAAAGCACCCCTCAGGACACCCAATTTTTTGGTGAGGATTTTCTTAAAATGTCAATCTCAAGCATATAATCAATTTTTTCATCTCCATATTATTCCTATGACATTGTTTAAGGACATCATACCTTATTTTGATAAATTCATACATGTTTATGGATTATGGATGAAATCTGAGTGTATTGTGGTCCCCCTCAAAAATTTGGACGCCCAAAAGTTTTTCACTTCAATTAAAGGCCCCCAGTTTCTAAATCCTGGCTAAGACCCTGGTTAAAATGTCCCTTTATTGTATATTTGCTACATGTACGATTAACCCATTGAAGCTTAAGAGTACTTTTAATAACTTTGAAATTGAGAATAGTTTTACAAAATATTTGAAGAAGTTTTAGGAAATGTTCTGAATGACATTTCTCCATCAAATATTTTCCTATCTTTGCTACTGTTTGCAAAATGTAATTAAAAATTGTGAGGCTGCTTTTGGCCGCTGTAAGCATTACTGAGTTAATTGTACATGTAGCAAATATGACTAAAAATTTATGTTTACTTTCACTGTTTGTTTCAGATCTTCTAATGCACTGTGCTTCGTTTACTCAAGAACTACAACGAGACAACAGAGGAGAGGAAGAACGCCTTCGAGGCACTCAAGAGTAAGGATGAAAAAAGCGCATCAGAGATAGACATGCAGATGAGGAAACTGCAATGAATAGCTGTAAGTTAACATTTAGTGTGTGAGAAATCAGGGAAGTTATGCAATATGTACATAGTCAATGGAGGTATAAGTATGTTTATGCTAGTTAAACAATCTGATTACATTTTGATGTGATTATAGATATAAAAAAAAAAATTGTTAGAAAATAAAGAATTTTTTAATAAATGACTTTTACCTAGGATCAGATTGGTCAGCTTAAGTCCAAAATGGCCATCTATGCCAAGAAATCTGAATTATATTTTTGGTTTACTATGCATCATTCAGTCGGCGGAGGTCCAAGATGGCCAGTTATGCTAAGAATCTGAATTATAATTGTGTTATTTTATAATATATATTTTATGTTACTCATGCGAGAGACTGCGAAGAGAGGAACAGACAGCCGAAGGATGAGAGAGAGAGAGAGAGAGAGAGAGAGAGAGAGAGGATGGTCACACACTGTATATTATTTATTATATTATTGTTTTATTCAGGATCAGATCAGTCAGCTCAAGTCAAAGATGGCAAGCAATGCAAGGGACTGTGAGGAGAGGAACAGACAGCCGAAGGAGGAGAGAGAGAGGCCATGGTTGCACATTTCCAGGAGCTCAAGGGACAGATGAACAAACTACGGGAAAACGAGCGAGATCGACTCACGAAGCTCACCCTGGAATCCAATGGCGCTATAAAGGAGCTGAATAGGAAAACTGAAAAGGTGCCTATTACCGTATTTCTGGGTTAAGCGCACTGTCTTAACCCTTATGCTGCTGGTGGCTAATTATTAGGTTGAGGATGTTTAACCCATTTACACTCAAGAGTTACTCCAGAATGTATTGTCTGCTTCCCTTATACTTTTGGAAATAACTTAGGAATAAAGGGAAATTTCACAAAATATTTGAAGGAGAATTATTGTTTGGCTTTTGATCTACATTTCTCCTTCATTTCTTTGTCATAAAATGTGTATGCAAGTAATATATTTCCAAAATCGTCAGGCCTGTTGTGGCCGCTCTGAGTGTTGATGGGTTAAACCATTTGACCCTTCCAATGCTAAGGCTACTCTCGTCCTAAGTACAAGGATGCAAAGATTTTTGTAAAATCATCTAAAAACCTGTCTTGTTGGTATTCATTGCTTAGCTCTCGCTGAGTACTCTTAGATGAGTACCCATGCGTCAGGGTTACCTCATTATTAAGGTTTTGTGCATTATTTTGCCACCAGTAGCATACGGGTTAAATCATCCATGCATGGAATAATTGTCTGAATCTATTATACTAAAATAATGAATTTAAAATAAAGCCTAGTCTTGAAGAAAAGGTGTTTTTACAATCCTTCATAAAGTTTTTATTCATTCATTTTTATTTTTTTAGATATGCAAATATGACAAGGACATCACCAAAATTATCTTGCTTTTTGGCCACTATAGGCAAGAAAAGAGAACAGATCTATATGAGGAAAAAATTTAGAAAAAAAAGCTTTAGGAATTATTTTAATCATGATACTGTAATATTGTTAATGTTTACGTTCTTTAACCATCCAATTTTTTAGATGTGCATGTCAACTTATTTCTGTGGTGAAATTACGCTACATGCATTTATTCAAACTTAATACATAATTCATACATCTGAAATTCTCTTTTTCATCCCTTTTTCACCGATAGGTTACAGATTTGCGAAATATATACTCATGCGAATATTTTTTGCTATACAGTATTAAAAGAGATTTTCAGATTAATCCAAAAGGATAGCAAGTTATCATTTGAGGAAGCTAAACTGTGTTAGTCACCTTACAAGATCAATTACCTCACTAAATTTGGTTCTTCCACCAATCAAAATGCAGGTATTCAAACACTTGTTTACTTACCAAGGTATAGTAATATGGAATTCCTTATCATTAAATATTGAAATGGCACCATCTCTCTCTGTGGCCCGAAGCGTGTGAATTGCATAATCCTTAAATCGGAGGGCCACAGTGAAAATCAAACTCTGTATTTGACTGTGTTATCCTTGTGAAATAAAGATTATTGTTATTATTATTATTATTACTATTATTATTATTATTATTATTATTGTTATTGTTATTGTGTAGGGTGAGCGTATCCTGAAGCTGGCTGAGATGTGTCGCCACTTGGAAACAGAGGAGGAGAAGGTGTTGCCGTTCTATGCCTCCTCTCTCACCCAGGAGGAGCAGGAAGACGTCTTGTATGCCGTGACGGAACCGCCCTCCGAACCTCTCGCGGCCGTGAGTACATTCTGGGTTCACCATACACACACACTTACACATTAGAACACATAACCACTGATACATGCACACACACACATACACATTGTGGGTTTACCATACACACATACACATTAGCACACATACCTATCAATAAACACACATTCTGGGTGTACCATACACATGCATACACATTAGCACACATACCTATCAATACACACACATTCTAGGTGTACCATACACACACATACACATTAGAACACATACCTATCAATACACACATTCTGGGTGTACCATACACACATACACATTAGCACACATACCTATCAATACACACACATTCTGGGCGTACCATATACACACATACACATTAGCAAACATACCTATCAATACACCCACACATTCTTGGTTTATCGTACACACGCATACATACACATTAACACACATACCCATCTATACACACACACACACATATGAAAACAGAGACTACTCACACTTATAAACACAGACACTCACATATGCAAATACTGACCACACTAACCCATTCAAACAACACTGACCACACATAAACTAAAGATATACTAAAGATATTTATAAAATACTTTAAATATGAATTCACAATGTATTTGGAGGAGAGTTTTTGATTGGAGTTTGATTTTTGATTTTGTACAATTTTTAAGTTGATTTTGTACAATTTGTTAAGTGCTGTCAATAAACATACAATACAATTGATGTTAATGAGTTATTTCCTTGTAGGTGATGCATGAGTATGCTAGTCTGGAGAACTTCTGGAAGTATATATATCTCTGCTTTGTCATTCCAGAATGAATGTCCCTGTTGTGGACCCAAGGGTGAGGCGGCCAGCTCAGACAGCAGTGGAGGCAGCACACATAGTTCAACACATACTTCCACCGTAACATACAGCAAAAATAAAATGGTGAAAATGAAGCAAGAATTAACCCATTCATGGCCTGAGGGGCCAGATGATCTGCTCAAAGAGGATTCACAATTATTCAAATTAACACAATATTTCCAGGGGTTCTCTGGCGATGAATGGGTTAACAACATAGCAACAGACATAACATTGAAAAAGATTTCCAAGAAAATACCAAAGGATCAGTGCCCTCATTTATTTCTTGATTATTATTTTTATAAAAACTATTTCTTTTTTAGGTGATTTTAATTATCATCATTAAATTTTTTCACTGATTGAAATTTAATTTTTGTATTTCTATTCATTTACGGATTACAATAAATACCCAATATTTTGTGTAAATACAGTGTATCAAGAATTTGGTATTGTAATTTTGATGTATGTGATTTTGCCATTTTTATTTTGAATAACATTGTAACATTTTTCCAGTGGTGTACAGAGATTAGAAAATAAGTATCTAATAATATGTGATATTGAGCAAAGGTTCTCTGACCCCAGGATTTCTTAGAAGTACTACATTCTTATAATAACTGATTTATTCATAAACAGAATTTGGATTGTCTTGGGAAGGATCTTGAGGTGTTATTCAATTTAATTAATCATAATTACAATATCTGCCCATGTGGCTCCATATTTAGACACTCTGTGCATGAAAGGATTAATAGTTGTAGTTAACCCTTAACGCGTGGCTGACGGACCAGTCCGCAATTCTCATACCTTGCGCTGAAGCGACGGACGAACAGGTCCGCAAAGAAATTCACCGCAACTGCAGGCCGCCGCCATCTTGGGTAACTTCCATTAATCAGGAAGTTATCCATCGAATTCGGCTTAGTAACTTGAGAATAGGTGATATAAGTATCTCACCTATTCTCATATGTTTTTCTTTGTCAGATTGACAAAGAAAAACATCAATAGTATACATTAAATATGAAGTGAGAGGTAAATCGCGGCCGAAAATGAATTGTGTCACATACTTTGCCCCAAGGATTTTTAGTGATATGTGATAGCTTCATAAACCTGGAGCCAGTTTTGCACATATCGCCTAGGAACTGAGCATGTTCTTAAGTGAATCGGTGAATCTATCATATGCCCAAACATCAAAGATATTGTGGTGTTAAAAACTGCTTTATGTATGCTTTTGTCATCATGTTGTGAATATATGCTACAGAAAAGAAAATGATAAAAATTTATGGCCTTTTGAAAATAGGACTTTAGAAACTAAGCATTTTGGACATGCCCGAATGGGAAAGCTTTGTTTAACTTGCTTCTGCTGTGTTAATGTGTGATAGTGATCATTTTGTACATATAGATTTTCATATGATGTCACAACTCTGTAAAATAAATATGTATATAAACAATATCCTTTATGTTGCTTTGTTTTTCTTTATTTCTTTAGAGGATATTACTCCTCCAGCTGTAACTTGAATACCTGTGGTCACACACTTGGGTATCTTGTTAATATGCATTCATTAAAGGGGAACTAAAGGCTCACATACATATTAGCTTCAGGGCTCGACGGTCCCCAGAAGGACCAAGTAGGCTGGCGGGGCTACCTGAACCCAAAATCAGGTAGTCCGGCCAGGATTTTAGGTAGCCCCGCCATTTATTCAAAAAAGGCAAAAAGGTTCTTTTTACCCCTTTTTATGTTAGTTATGGTTCTTATGTTTTTTCTCTTCTATTTTGTAGGTTGCATGCTTAAGGAATGCTATATTTTTCTTTTTTTAGCCACTGGTATGGCATATTTGTATAATAACATTCTAAATTACTTGGCCGAGTGGGTACTTCTAGTGATAATGGTCAATATTAACTGATAACATTCTAAATTACTTGGCCGAGTGGGTACTTCTAGTGATAATGGTCAACATTGACTGATAACATTATACAAATATGCCATGCCAGTGGGGGTAACATGATGGAATGTTTCCCCGAGGGAGGATGGTTTTCCCGAGGGCGGAGCCCGAGGGAAAACCATCCTCCCGAGGGGAGACATTCCATCATGTTACCCCCACTGGCATGGCATATTTGTTTTATCATACTGAACAAACCCCATTTGTAATTTAAACAAAGCAAGGTCACAGATGACTGGTGATTCACACATTCCCCGCTAGGTGTCGCTAGTGACAACGGGCAACATGAAGCCCTCACTGATGGCATCAGGCAACATGATGATTGTTCACTGTTAAGTCAGCCAATCACGGCTTACGATCTTCAAGTGAGGTATGATAATCTAAATTACTTGGTTTTCATTGGCCCGAGTGGGTAGTTCTAGTGATAATGTTATATGTCATTATCGACTGTGATCACTGGGAGTACACATTTGACCAATGAGTATGAAGAAATTTAGAATATTGTATGTCGTTATCGACTATGATCAGTAGGTACAACTTTGACCAATAAGTATGAAGAAATTTAGAATGTTATTAGTCATTATCGACTGATCACTGGGTGTACACTCTCGACCAATGAGTACTAAGTAATTTAGAATGATATCAGTCATCGACTATGATCAGTGGGAGTACACATTCTTCCAATGAGTATGAAGAAATTTAGAATGTTATTAGTCATTATCGACCCTGATCCCTGGGAGTACACACTCCGCCAATGAGTACTAAGTAATTTAGAATGTAATTTGTTGTTATCGACTGTGATCACTGGGAGTACACTCTCAACCAATGAGTAAGAAGTAATTTAGAATATTCAGGCCTCAACGCTAACTCAAAATGATACTGGCCCTGTAGGACGAGTAACACCTAGCATCTGCTGGTCCTGCCAAATTTTTACTATTCCTACACTTTTTCATTAACATAACAAGAAAGAACATTGCATAAAATTCATCACAACATTTATCTTTATAGATTTTATCTTCATTTATTTACAAAACATTTGGGGACATTCTCGGGGGGAAACTTTTTAACAAGAATGTCTCCAAATGTTTACTGGGCCTGTAGGACCAGTTGAGGTCTTTTTTTACTGGCCCGAAGCTGTTTTGGGGGAATTTTTACTGGCCTGGGGCCATAGGTTCACCCTTAGCGTCGAGCCCTGTATTATATGTCATTATCGACTGTGATCACTGGTAGTACACTTTCGACCAATGAGTACTAATTAATTAAGAATGTAATTTGTTGTTATCGACTGGGATCATTGGGAGTAGACTCTCGACCAATGAGTATGAAGTAATTTAGAATATTATATGTCATCATCGACTGTGATCACTGGGAATACACCTTTGACCAATGAGTACTAAGTAATTTAGAATATTATATGTCATTATAGACAGTGATCACTGGGAGTACACTCTCGACCAATGAGTATGAAATAATTGAGAATGTTATTAGTCTTAATTGACCGTGATCCCTGGGAATACACACACTGGAATTTTATTAACCATTCGCCGGGTGGTTAGTCATAGTGATCATGACCAACAGTCACTGGTAACATTCTAAATTACTTAGTACTCATTGGCGGATTGAGTGCCCCAATTGAAGAAGGTCGCCAATGACTAATAACATTCTAAATTACTTGGTCCTCATTTGGTGGATATTGACTGATAACATTCTAAATTATCAGGTCCTCATTCGCCGAGTGGTTTCTCCTAGGGATAGCTGTGGACAATAACTAATAACATTCTAAATTACTTGGTTCTCATTGGCTGAGTGGGTACTCCTAGTGATAACGGTCGACAATTACTTATAACATTCTTGATTACTTACTGTCTTAGTAATCACTTGCCAAATGGTTACTCCTAGCGATCATGTAGAAAAACTGAGAATATTCTTTAGAATCTGTTTGACTTGTGAGAGTGGAATGCCTCTTTTTAATGTGAGAATGCATTTTCAAGGATTAGTCTTTGTTCAAATCAAACCTTTTTTTGAAAGGATGAAACTGAAATGTCCCTTTTGAACTTGAGGATAAGAGAACCTCATCCAAGCATATTAATTATAGGTCAAACGACTATCAAATTTAAAGCTGATGAAGCAGTCTCTTTTGGGTTATTGCATTGGATTCAATTGCTTTTCATATTGAATAAGACAGTATTATAATAGGAAAAGTGATAAATGATTTCTGTGCACATTTTTCTTAATTGCTTAGGCCATTCCATTTTATTTACTTGTCTTACAAGCTCAGGAGGTAGGAAATGAGCCATTTTGGAATAAATTTTTTTGGAAAAATGTGACTTTTTTATTTATTTCATTTTTTTTCTAGAGTCTGCTGACTAGGACTGGTAGCGATACATTTCTACCCGCCTATTCTCAACTAAATGAAATCAATCAATCAATTAATCCCTGTAACCTGAAGGGTGGGAGGTATACCTCCTCAAGTCTGAGGCTCTACTACATCAATGATTGCTTCCTGTAGTTGATTGAATCACCCTTACACAAAATGTATTCTTAAAACTCGCACTTTTCATTTTTTTTCTTTTTTTTGGAGTCTGACAGAAAATTTCAAAACCACTTCGTCCGTAAGACACCAAAGGTGACTTTTTTTTTTTTTTGGAGTCTGACAGGATTTTTTTTCCAAAAAAAGCTTGTAAGACAAGTAATTAAATTGGAGTGGCCTTACATGTTTGTTAGGACTGCAAAGTGGCGGACGATTATTATTCATTGCTGATGATAACCTTTTATATGCAGTAAAACCCACTTACAACACTCTGAGAAATCTCAGTTTAATTTTCCCGAAACATGAGGAAAGAACATAGTACAGTGATCTTCAAAATAACTTAAAATCATGGGGTCATCAACTTAGTTTTTTAAACAGATTTTTGAAAGAATATTGAAGTTTTAACAGGTTTCTTTCTTCGCAAAATTTCTCCTTTCAGAGATACTGACACTGCCTGAAATACTGTTCTGTTGTGTCAAAATTATTTTTCTGCTGTGCAATACAAGTAATTATGGTGCAAAATCAAGGAATTCAAGAAATAGGTTTTTAACCCAAAATTGGTAAAAGTCAGAATTGCTGAGTTTAATTTCCACCAAATTTTGTCTAAACTATCTAAACAATGCTCTTATCAAGATGACATTAAAAAAATGGCAGGTCATCATATTGGTTTTCGAACCACAGAAGGGTTTGTTAAAATTGCACTTTTTGGCAGATATTCATAAAAATTGTGCAAAAAAGTTACCCAATTGGTACCGTGTTTGCCGTTTACCAATATAAGGTATGTTTTAGCAAGGTTATCTCACTTTATACATATATGAATGATCAAACATATTTTCTTAAAATGTGTTAAATCATCAAATTCAATAGATATGATAGTCACTACAGCCAAAACATTGTGTAAAACTGTCTTTTAGGATAGGCAGGTATAGTCATGATGGTTCATTTAATTAACATCTGTTTTTGTAACAATCTCTTTTCAAAATTGGCAGTGAGTTCAGGAAAATTGTAATAAATTATTTTGGTTTGTTCAATACTCAATAGGTGCCACTGGTGTATAGTATCGTAAGACCTTAAATGACATCTGTTTTGAAGGAGCTGTCCAAATAATCCCCCAGGCAAAGTATTATGTTTTCCCAGTTATTGAAGACCATGCCATTATAAAAGACCAGTTCTGCTCTGCTTGTCAGTGGTCAGGTTTGACCCTCTATTATATAATATGAAAACCCATAGGTACAATTTCAGTCGGCATTGTTGATATGGCTCTGTACCCATCTGCTTTGATAAGAGAATGTTTTTGCAGATGTAGCCAATATGTATACTTTGATTGAGTTAGCCACTTGGATATAATGTATTATTAGAGTAAATAAAATCCATCCTACATTCTATGAATATTCTGTCATGCTTTGTTTTGCTTAACCTAAGTACTCGAGCAAACTGACCAAATGCTCTCACAATTACCCCCTAGAAAATTTTCACCTTTAAGGGCAATTCCTGTTCAAAAGAAGTGGGTTAAAATCTCCTTTATACTCCACAGTGGCAAACATTCTTTGGCACCTTCCAGTTAGGACCCAAATCAGGATGCTTTGTTCTAGATAATGCCGTGTATTATGAACGAGAATGGAGACCCATTTGTGACAGGCATAATATCATAATATTATGAGTACATAAACTGAATTTCAGAAATATTGTCATGTCTGAATAATCAATAACAATTTGAGTAGCCAAAAATTTGAACATAATTGTTTTCAATAACTGAAATTTCTCTATAAGATTTATTAACTACCCTATTGGCCAATTCTTCCTTTGTAAATTCATGGGTGTAACTAACTGAACAGCAATACTGATCAATGCAAATATTTCAGAAAAGAAAACATGTTATACCATATACCAGTCTTCAACATTCTTTTATGAAGTGAGCATTACAAAAGAGAAATATTAATAAAAAGAATTGTTAAGCTCCTGGTATGAGCCACGCCATCTTAAATTGTAGAGAGCTATATGCTTCTCCTTTTCACACCGACGGTCAAACGATAAACCGGGCATATATGTAAGGAAAATAAAACCTGTGAATTAGGGAAAGAGTTGTGGAGTTTCTGTGGCTAGTTTAAATCTTAGAATTGAAGGAAAAACAAACTTGTGAATCAGGCCTTGACACTAACTTTTTAATTTCAAGTAACAGTAGAGCCAAGAATCTACTGGTCCTCCAAATTTTTGCTTTTACAAGAATGTCCTCTAATTTTAAATGGCCATGTAGGACCAGTGGAACTCTGTTTTTAATGGCCAAAGCAATTTATGGGAATTTTGACTGGCCTGGAGCCAGCGGTTCACTTTAAATGTCGACACTGTGAACTTAGAAAAGAGTTTTGGATTTTCTGTGGCTAGGCAAACCTCAAACAGTAGTGAAAATAAATTGTTGTGAATTTCCTAAATAGTTGTGGATTTTTCTCTAGTAAGTCAAACCTGAAAGAGTTGTGAAAATAAATTGTTGTGAATTTCCTAAAGAGTTGTGGATTTTTCCCTAGTGAATCAAACCTGAAAGAGTTGTGAAAATAAATTGTTGTGAATTTCAGAAAGGGTTGTGGATTTTTCTCTAGTAGGTCAAACCTGAAAGAGTTGTGAAAATATATTGTTGGGATATATATATATATATATATATATATATATATATATATATATATATATATATATATATATATATATATATATATATATATATATATATATATATATATATATATATATATATATATGAAAATAAATTTTGGCATACTTAATGTAAGCAGCAAAGATTAATATATACCAGCCCGAAAGGGTGAAATGAATATATATATATATATATATATATATATATATATATATATATATATATATAGATAGATAGATAGATATGCATATATATATATATATATATATATATATATATATATATATATATATATATATATATATATATATATATATATATATATATATATATATATACATGCATACATACATACATTAATAAATGAATGAAGAGGGTACTAGGTTGCCATACATACATGCATGCATGCATGCATACGTAAGTACGTACATACATACATACATACATACATACATACATATATATATATATATATATATATATATATATATATATATATATATATATATATATATATATATATATATATATATACACTTAACTCAAGTAAAATATGTACGGACAGCAACATGATGTAAACTGCCGGTATTGAATGGTATAAGCTCTGTATATACAACACGCCAACGCACATAGTGCATTATTTATCATCTATGTACAATATGCACATACTGCAGTATGTAACATATGAACAGAACATATACGTCCAATATGCACATACTGCACTGTGAAACATATACGTACAATATGTACATACTGCAGTATATGCCATATACGTACAATATGGACATACTTCAGTATGTACCATATGCACAAACACACTATAGGATGACCTGGACTACAAGCCCCCTCTGCCTGTCCACGGCTGGCGAGGCCGACGTAGGAGTAGCACACCAGCGCCAGTTGCGACACTATCTCTATGGCGCAGGGGAGTGTATAAACGGCACTGTAAGTGCTCTTGAACGTCTAAAGTGCAAGATTTATGAAGTAAGTATTCAAATTGAGTGATTTCTTGTTGTGATCTAATCGATACACGCCGATTGTGTATGATTAAGGAGATTTTTGAGCACCTGGCGGACATCAGTCGAACTGCATTTGTTGGACATTTGACTACAAGCCCCCTCTGCCTGTCCACGGCTGGCGAGGCCGACGTAGGAGTAGCACACCAGCGCCAGTTGCGACACTATCTCTATGGCGCAGGGGAGTGTATAAACGGCACTGTAAGTGCTCTTGAACGTCTAAAGTGCAAGATTCATGAAGTAAGTATTCAAATTGAGTGATTTCTTGTTGTGATCTAATCGATACACGCCGATTGTGTATGATTAAGGAGATTTTTGAGCACCTGGCGGACATCAGTCGAACTGCACTTGTTGGACATTTGACTACAAGCCCCCTCTGCCTGTCCACGGCTGGCGAGGCCGACGTAGGAGTAGCACACCAGCGCCAGTTGCGACACTATCTCTATGGCGCAGGGGAGTGTATAAACGGCACTGTAAGTGCTCTTGAACGTCTAAAGTGCAAGATTTATGAAGTAAGTATTCAAATTGAGTGATTTCTTGTTGTGATCTAATCGATACACGCCGATTGTGTATGATTAAGGAGATTTTTGAGCACCTGGCGGACATCAGTCGAACTGCATTTGTTGGACATTTGACTACAAGCCCCCTCTGCCTGTCCACGGCTGGCGAGGCCGACGTAGGAGTAGCACACCAGCGCCAGTTGCGACACTATCTCTATGGCGCAGGGGAGTGTATAAACGGCACTGTAAGTGCTCTTGAACGTCTAAAGTGCAAGATTTATGAAGTAAGTATTCAAATTGAGTGATTTCTTGTTGTGATCTAATCGATACACGCCGATTGTGTATGATTAAGGAGATTTTTGAGCACCTGGCGGACATCAGTCGAACTGCATTTGTTGGACATTTGACTACAAGCCCCCTCTGCCTGTCCACGGCTGGCGAGGCCGACGTAGGAGTAGCACACCAGCGCCAGTTGCGACACTATCTCTATGGCGCAGGGGAGTGTATAAACGGCACTGTAAGTGCTCTTGAACGTCTAAAGTGCAAGATTTATGAAGTAAGTATTCAAATTGAGTGATTTCTTGTTGTGATCTAATCGATACACGCCGATTGTGTATGATTAAGGAGATTTTTGAGCACCTGGCGGACATCAGTCGAACTGCATTTGTTGGACATTTGACTACAAGCCCCCTCTGCCTGTCCACGGCTGGCGAGGCCGACGTAGGAGTAGCACACCAGCGCCAGTTGCGACACTATCTCTATGGCGCAGGGGAGTGTATAAACGGCACTGTAAGTGCTCTTGAACGTCTAAAGTGCAAGATTTATGAAGTAAGTATTCAAATTGAGTGATTTCTTGTTGTGATCTAATCGATACACGCCGATTGTGTATGATTAAGGAGATTTTTGAGCACCTGGCGGACATCAGTCGAACTGCACTTGTTGGACACTTGACTACTAGCCCCCTCACTGTCCATCACCGACGCAGAAAGGCGATGTCACAGTGACATTTAGCGCAGTGTCACAGTCACAGTGAAGTGCTAAACTGTCCACTTGGACGCCACACCAGTTGGACATTTAAGGTATACTGGCATAGAATTGTGATGTCACAGTGACACCAAGATAAGTGTCACAGTGTAGTCCTTTACTGTCCAGTTGGACGTCACATGTGACGTCCAACGACTACTAGCCGTTGTAGGTTAGTTGGGCCTGGCGCGAGTAAGCGCCAGAGTGACGTCATCGCCTAACTGGAACGATCTCGCGCTTACTCGCGCTTACCCAGAGCTTACTCGCGCAAGTAATGGAACGCCGTAATTGTGTACAACTTCCAAGGCAATACAAGTGACGTCATTGCATCGAAGTCCCGCACTGGATGTTATATTACCATATATTTTCGTAATTATGCCGTTGTTTACGTTAACCAAATATGAAAAAATATCAAATTGCAGAAAATTATAATACATAAATTTTCTATTTGTTATTTAAGTTGTGGTTGAATTAAAGAACGTGCTGCATTTACTGCGAGGCACAAAATGGATGCAAAGCTACCTGGAGCATGTGGGTCCCAAGCTCAGGATGTATTTCGTGTTCACTTGTACAAAGCGTGCGCTAGAAAGTGGAGAAGGATATTGTTCGACTTATTGGTAGTTGATGCTGGGAAGAAGCCAGGATTCCTGTTTGATCATGGTTCAGTAACGCCAGAAAACATGGCTAAACTTGTCTCAGATTTGCATCAGTTGGGATACCTGAAAAACCGTCTGCTAATTGTCTCCCTTGAGCAAGAGGTGTTCATCTGCAACATTGTTGCATTTCGATTATATGTTAATTGGATACAATCTCAGGGGACCTTGCCTATTGTTGATGTTACTGGTCACATAAAACAGCCTGTCCTCCTGGAGAATTCTGCAGCAAGAAAAATACTTCAACAACTGTTAAACTCTAGCAAACATCTATTGGAGCTACCAGAACATGATGATGGTGAAGACAGAAACTGCAATTTGGATATTGTTTGCATTGACAGTGACCTTGGGGATGTGAACAGATCCACCCTGTATGGGTTCTTGATAGGATATCCATCACTCTACTGGTATTCTGGTGACTGTGAGACTAACTGCCTTGCAATGCAGTCACTGCGTCGCTTTTCCTTATCCTGTTCAATACATACCCATAACTCGTCCACCTGTTCTCTCAGTTTGGGTGAGGGAACTGCATATTCATTCACTGTGCCAGAAAACCTCATTTCCATCCTGAACCCTGTGGTCAAAGTGTGGTACAACCACATCCTCGCCGGAGAGTGCCACCAGACTAAATTGTGTTCTAACTTTCACCTGGATGAAGACACTGTTATTTGGGCAAGTGTAATTCTATAGACTTATCCTGCCGTTCTTAGCAGGATATGAACCAATGACTAAGAATTCAGACATTCCTGCTAGAGCATTCCTTTGTAAACTGTTTCCTGCATCAGCTAATGTTGTCTTCTTGGCAAAACTCAATGTACATGTATCTTCAGCTACTCAGGATCTTGTATATATATATATGTATCTACAGTTTACAAATTTTGTTTTCATTATTAAAACAAATAATTAGTTCTAAGTTTCATTTCACATATGGGACAGCCAGCAATGCAGGGTTGAATTCCAGACTTGGGGGATATCAGGAACCCTTGCTCATTTGATTCACAACCTCGGACAGCGCTGATTGATTAGTTGGTGTTCAAGGTGTGGGCCCTATAAAGCAGAGAATACACATGCTAATGAGGCAATCATTTCCATATTGAAAAAAGACCAAGGTCATTCTGTTGAAATAAAAAAAAAAGTTTCCTCCAAATAAGTGTACTCCCCCTTTTTCTGAACAAATATTGGAAGTGGCCTTCTAAAACAAATTTCCAGAACTACTTCCAAAGCTCTACTTCAAATCCTTATATAGATCTACTACATTCAATAGGTACATCTATTGTGTCAAAAAGGGCAACTTACACTACAGCCATGCCCTAGAAAATGGTTTGTTGGGGAAAACGTGGTTAAAACCCTTGAAGCTGACATTGAAAATTCTTCATAGGAGCCTTGGCCTGTCCAAGAAGGAGGTTTTCAGAAAAATACAGGTCTGTTCAAAAGACTGGCTGGATGGGTCCAGGCTAAGTCCCTGTCTCAGACGGGATATTGATTTTATTTTCTATTGCTTGAACCAGGGACTTAGCCAGGATTTTCATAACAGGGTGTCCAGTCTTGGATTTCAAGAATTTAGGGTGTCCAAAATTCCTGACTGAAAAAGTAAAAATCATTACACTGATTATGTACATTAACAAATAAAGTAATTATAAATATGCTTAATTCTTCAAGAAATGTCTTTGTTATTATTTAGAAATTAAACTTTTTAGAGATTTAACTTGGAATTAGTTTTAAAAAAAACATGTATCAATATCTAGGGTGTCTTTTTACCTAAAATCAGGTATTTTTCATTAACAAGGGAGTCCAAAAGACACCCTGCTGGCTAAGACCCTAGCTTGAACACTTAGTGCTATCAGTCCTTGATGCGCCATTGATCAAGCGTCCAATCAGGCATAGCATAACAAAAGATTGTGTCCAAGCTTGTAGCAGCAGTGGAGGTGCAGCTTATCGAAGGATTGACAAAACCCCTTTTTGCAAATTTTTTCCTAACCTGTTACCAGGGTCTTAGCCAGGATTTCAAAAATGTCTGTCCATAACAGAATTTCCACAAGTTCTCCCCGTCTAAATTTTGCTACTAATCTACTTCAAAATACTTATAAATACCAACTACAGCCTATTGTGTCAATTTTTTGCCTGTCCGAAAAAGGAGTTTTTTTTATGAAACTGCCTGTCAAAAAGACGGGTCCTGGCTAAGTACTTGCCTGTTACCTGCATTTGTGCTTATCCGGTGGTATAGTATTTGGATATGCTTCTACCAAAAGGCTCTCACCAGACTGTATGCACTACCACTGATGCCTATCTGTAGATATCCAAATATGAGTCAGTAACCTTAATGTTAAGAAATAATTTGAAATAAGAACACAACTTGTAAAAACATTAAAACATCACCCATTTTAAGAAATGTTGATAGTCTTTATACTTGTTTAGCTCAGCCCTGTTTTACTCACCAAGACCCTCTTAGTTCTATCAATATACTATGGTAGAGTATAGACTGATACAAGGTCTTAGCCAGGATTTGGAAACTGGCTGCCCAAAATTGGCAATTAAATTTTTGGGGGGCATCCTATTTTTCAAGGGTGGCCACAATATACTCTGATTACCACCATAAACATGTATTCACTTATTGAAATAATGCATAATATCCATACAAAATGTAGGAATTATATTGAGGTGGAAAACCTTAGATATATGCTTGAAATTGACATTTTAAGAAATGACTCATAGAAATATTTGCGTGTCCTGAGGGTTGAGGGGTGATTTTTGAGGGTTTGGGTGTCCAAAAGACACACAGACGCCCTGCTAGCTTAGACTATGGACTGATAGGACCAGCTTTAGCACATCTGATAATCAAATTTAACAAAACATGAATGCCCATTGAAGAAGCGCCATCTGATGCAAATATCAAACATAACACTAGACTAAGTTCTTTGAAGATTATCAACTATTTTACAATATTTGTAAAGTGGTTCATCTTCTTGGTTCTTCCTTTGCCAAAAGTCAACTCAAGTCTATTTCAAAAGTAATTGGTAATTGCTTCTCTTATCCTATGAAATCTTTTTGGGATACACATTACTTTATCACTGCCATCCCGTGTCTTAGCCAGGATTTAGCAACTGGGTGCCTAAAATTGGCAGTTGTAAACTTTTTGGGTGTCCAAATTTTTAAGGGGGATCACAATATACTCATATTTCAACCATAAACATGTATAAATTCATCAAAATAAGGTATGATATCATTAATCAATGTCATGGGAATTATAAGGAGATGAAAAAATTCAATTATAAGCTTGGGATTGAGATTTTTAGAAATTCCACACAAAAATATTTGGGTGTCCTGGGGGGTTCTTTTTAAGGGTTTGGGTGTCCAAAAAGGCACCCAGACGCCCTGCTGGCTAAGGCCATGCTGCCATCCATACATTTTATTGCATGAGTAGTGGGTATTAAACAAATTTGCATTGTAACAATACATGTATACACATATTGGGTGTAAGTGCTCCACTTGAATGAAGACATTCACTGATCAGGGTCTTAGCCGATATTTGGAAACAGGGTGTCCAAATAGAGGTTTCATAGACTTTTGCGTGTCCAAAGTGTGGTACAAAATACATACTACTAATAAGATGTACCCTATACCTTTACAGATTTTGCTTTTTTAGGCCAGATGCTGCTTTGTGTGTCTTATAAAAGTGACACTACAGCTTCTACATCTTCTATCTTCTAAGAAAAGTCATCTTCAGCAAATTCTGACATAAACTTTAGGGTGTCCAAACTGTCAGAAAACAGTGTTCTGCGTGTCCAAATGACACGCTGGACGCATTACGGCTAAGCCCCTGTCACTGATACATGTTAGTATTGCCTGCAGATGGTTGGTTTACAGTCATAACTATGAGTACTTAAAGGAAGACTAATTTAGTTTTTCATTCTTTATATTTTATACAATTGTATAGTAATGCTGTAGGCAAAATAAATCTATTCACAAACCTGGCACCTTATTACCCTGAGTTTAACCAATACATTTCTCCTGCATAATGTGTTGTAAAATTAGTGTCTTTCTTGGCCACCAGAGAGCAGCATAGACTGTTGTTGGCAGTCACTGGCCATATGTTGGAAGCTCGCTGCTGCTATGGTCACCGTCCATCTCAAATAGGTGACCACTCTTGCATGCATTTGTTCTCTTATTGAATCGCTATTTATGCCACAATATTCTTTTTTTCTAAATTATTTATATTGACATGGACAACTTATAATGTTGGCTATAGTGTGATTCTTGCATGTCAATGTAAAAGGTAGTAGAGAGATGGATGCAGACATGCTTCTTTCACAATTATGCACTGCCATTGAGGAAGAGTCTGTACACTCCAAATGTGAAAAGATAAAATATTTTTTGATATAATATTTTTGGCTGGCTGTTTACAAATAGTTATGTTTTCTGAGACTCCTGATGTGAATTATGAAAACAGGAGGCACCTTTTTTAGTATTCAGGCCTTCGCTACAATCAATTCTTATCGATGCACACTATTGTACTAAATATTAATGTCTTTATCAAGATATATAGTTGTTTGTTATCCCTGCTCTTACGACATTACATATAGCGAAATGTAAACAAACAAGAAAAAAAACTGCTGATTAATGTATTTTACAAATATCATGATATGTAATCAAAAACAAATTACAAAAATATGATAAATGCTCCAAAATTTCCATCACAAATAAAAAATGTACTATTTCCCTCATCTCTGTCCAGGAGTCTGAAACCATAAAATGCTTCAGTGAATCATCCTATTGGTATAAAGGTTCTACATCTTGGAAAGCCAAATGTTGCTGACTTGTGAGTGTCAATAACGAGAGGTTACTTTTTGCAGGAAAGCTTTCCAGCCAAGATAACTAGCTAAAATGTGAATACAAAGCGACTAAACCAGAGAACAAACTATGTCATCTAATAAGCACAAACTTTGATCAAGATCTTTGTCTTAGAATTAAGTAATAAATAATAATTATACATATATATATATACATATATATATATACATATATATATATATATATATATATATATATATATATATATATATATATACATATATATATATATATATATATATATATATATATATATATATATATATATACATGTATATAATATGATGCTGGCATGGCCAGGAAGCGAGCGCGAAGCTTAGGATGATTTCATTTTTTTATGTTCTGCATTACCATAAGATCAATTGTGTGAAATCTCTACGATTTCCACCTGTCGAAAAATCATCATTTTATAACAGGTGTAAGAGGGCAGTAAAACGCTAGTAAAACGAATTGTGAGATTTTGAAATTCGAAACCAGGCGAGTTATTTATTTTTGCCATAAACATTGGGTCCATCACTGTGGCAAATATTCCCGCTGCTATAAAGATGTCATAAAACTTAGTAAAATTTGAAAGCAGATCAAGAGGCACGTAGAGGAAATTGTGGCGGTTCTAACGATCTACACCGCATTGAAATTGAGCAACAGAAAGGCGTAGCTTCGGATGATTTCATTTCATACTGACCAAAAGCTTGGATTGAGCGAAAAAAATGGCATAGAAAATACAAAGATTTTAACCTTTCGCAATATATTTATTTCTAAACAGATTTGAGAGCAAATTGAGAAGCACGTAGAGGAAATTGTGGCGGTTGTAATGATTTAAACCGCATTAAAATTGACCAACGGAAAGGCGTAGCTCCGGATGATTTCATTTCATACTGACCAAAAGATAGCATAGATTGATATAAATGGCATTTAAACTACAACGATTTCAACCTGTCGCAAAATCCTCATTTCGCAACAGATTTGAGAGAGAATTAAACGGCAAGTAGAATGAGTTGTGGCGGTTTTAATGCTCCAAACCGCAATAAAATTGACTCACGGAAGAGCGAGTATTTATAAATTTATTTTTACTTTTCAACCTATATCGTCCACCACCGTCACCGTGTCCGCTTTCCCTGACGTCGCGTGAGCAATTGTTACTTTGTTGCGTAGTTTCGCGTGATGCCTGCTCAAAACGCTATTTCGATACAATTGAAAGGGAACAGTCCCTACTTATTACGTGACAAAGCAATGTTCAAAACATGAAAAGATCTGGCGGCAAAATGTGCCCTTAAAGCAAAAGATGGTGTTCATTTCCCAGACTTCCCTTCAGACTTCAGAAACTTGCGCCTGCGTGACCGGATATGCCACAACGGTACGTCACATCCGGTCGTTCAGCGGTCCCTCAAAACTTTTCTGGTCCACATACAGATTGTATATATACATTGTATCTACTTTACACACACGTACGTTACATGAATGCTCGCTTGCGCCAGCTGCACTTCGTGCAGCAGCGCTGATGCGCTCGCTATGAATTTATATATACTAGCAGGCCCCCGTGCACAGCACGGGTTTGGATTCTACGTCATATTCACTGATGTACGGGTTTGGATTCTACGTCATATTCACTGATGCGCAGGAGATTTAGAAATTAAGAAACAACTAAGTCAAGGTATACCTCCCCCCTAAATTACACAGTATTTTTAAGAAAGGGAATTTCAAATTGAACATCAAGTGGAAGATGAGAGGATAGTTGATGAATCAAAGAGTGGAAGAATTGGAATAAAAGAGAGCAAGAATCAGCTTCCATTCAATTCACAGGATTTCTTTTCCCCCACCCTCCCTTTTTTCCCCCTCCGTCAATAACTCTAAAAAGTTATAAAAGTCTTAGTGAAATATAAATTGTACTCGCCACCAGCAGCTCTCGCCACATGACCTGTGGTATGGGCCACATATGGGGATCCACTGATATACCCTGCTTGTAGCCAATGGATACAATATTTTTGAATAGCATAGCCGTTAATTGCCCAAGTGCACTGATTACACAGCAGACAGGTAAGGCACACTTGGCAACACAATGTGTGTACAGTGTGCACTGGGCCGTATGTGATTGTCACTGACTGCTCGCTGTCTCTCACCACTGCTGTGATTCAAATCCTAGCTTGGGCATGTGAGAAAGTTGCCAGTTGTGACTTCTGCTTAGGCAGTGGATTTTGCCAGAATTACAATAAAAAAGTAAATATATACAATAAGGAGAAGGAGGGAAATATAATCTTAAAAAAGGAAAATGGGGTGCACAAACTAAGTGAGAAGAAATAAATTCATAGGATACAGAGATATATACGATACAAAAAGGGATATCGTAGAATGTAAACGATCATGCAAAGCAATACCAAAAATCCAAAGAAAAAAGAAAAGTAAAAGGAGAGAGAAATATACAGATCTGAAGTTTTAATATAGGCTTGAAACAGTTGAAAGGAATTCTTAATGTCGCGACAGGACTTTAAGGGATTACGGAATCAACTCAAAAAATTCAAACAAATAATAAAAAATGCTCTGCTAATTAAATATGATCACCCCCCCCCTCCTATCAAGATATGGGACTTCAAAAGAATTTGTTGCAAAGAAAGAGAGAGAGAGAGCAGTAAAGCAATAAGAAATGCTTCATAAATCAGGTAGCTCAAGCCAAGTGGAGAGAGATGACAAAAAGTAAATACAGAAGAAAGAAATTGCAAATTATGATAAAATGAACAAATCAGACTTCTAAATAGAATACAAAAATGGAAAAAAATACAATTATTATGGGCAGAAAAAGCAAAGTAATGAGGTAAAGATATGATACACATACAATATATACACAATAAGCAATATATAGTATATCTCCCCAATTCCAAAAATTCAAAAAAATAACCACCATCTACACACCCCTGGCAAAAGGTCCACAGGGGCAGTTTTGATCGGCATCGCGTATGTGCCTCGGAGTCGGCATTTTTAAATTCCAAAACTGGAACAGGAATATCTGCCCCCATCCAAACCTTAACTTATGATGTGCATGTGCGGATTTCTTAAATTTAAGTGTGTTCATGTGTATCTTTGGAATCTTAACACCAGAGGAATAAAGATTCTTAGTATTCATCACCTGAATTCTTGAATTTCTTTATATTACCCCATAATTCCTATATAACAGCAAAAAAGAATGCAGTGGAGCAAAGGAGAATCCAGAGATAATGGGTTAAAGAATGACACAGTAGATTTTTGCAACATTGTATTGTTTTATAGATCCAGTTGTATCATATTGTATGAAATACATTGTTGCTGCAATTGTATCATTTCAAATGTAGACAGTTGTCATTGCTCTTCTGTCCTTCGTACCCACCCAAGACTTTTTCCCAAATTTAAAAGTGCTCATAAATGCCCCCGATGGGCAAATAAATGCTCCCAGTCCCCCAAGCCCACCCCGCCCAAAGATCCACACACAGTGGGATCAGAGACAGAGAGAGATACAGATATAATGGGTTAAAGAATGAAGCAGTAAATTATTGCAACATTGTATTATTTTATAGATCCAGTTGTATCATATCATATGAAATACATTGTTGCAGCAATTGTATCATTACGCAGACAGTCATCGCTCTTCCATCCTCTTTACACACCCGGGACTTTTTTCCTTATAAAAAAGCAAATATGCCACCGATGGGCAAATAAATGTTCAAACAGCCCCCTTCTAACCCTCGCCCAAAGATCCACAGCAGCAGTTGGGACCGGCGAGGCACAGTCACTGAGCCTATTCCAAAAAACCACCTCCCAAAGTCGGTATTTATATAATGACTAGCAGGCCCCCGTGCACAGCACGGGTTTGGATTCTAATTCATACTCAATGATGTGCAGGAGGTTTAGAGGCATAGAATAAAAAAAAATAAGTAAATAGATAAAAAAAAGCACAATCAAACTACCCTTACCACCTACTGAACCATTGGCTTTGCTCTTGTTTTTTTAGTTTCTAGTTCTCAGTCATGAGTAATCACCAGCTTCAATCAGAAAAAAAATGAAAAGTTCAGGCCCACCTTATAGCAGGCCCCTGCTTGCAAAGAATATGCATACTTTAGTTTTTATAGCGCCGCATTGATTATACTGCAGACATAGGATGTAATTAATCACCCCCCCCCCCCCCCCATGATATCAGTGGAAGTCCAGCAGCAAGTGTCAAAATATAGAACGCATGATAAATAAGTAGTGTTCAGAATGTTGCAAAGAACAAAGTGTTGCAAAGGGATGCAAAAAGGAATTTACAGGGGAGAGAAAAGGAAAAGAGGAAACATAGGATGTAATCACTTACCCCCCCCCCCCCCCCATGTTATCAGTGAGATTCCAACAGCAAGTGTCTCCAAAAAATTATAAATAAGTAGTGTTCAGAATCGATCACAATTTTCAAGATGAGGTACCGCTTCAAAACACATCTGTATGTCATATAGTCAAGTTGTGGTACCCTATGACGTGAAGAAATTTGTATTGGGGGCATGGTTATTAGTGGTCGGACGATTAAGTGAGAACCCCAGCATTCGGTTAAGCTGAGGCCGACTCCACCCGTTCGAAGAGCATTTGAAATAATCGATTATTTCAAATGTGAAATTTCTGAAGAAATTTTGTGAAATCATGTGGCCAAAACTGACAAAAACATTAGAACTTCCGCAATAGATTTGTTAACTCTTGAGTGTTGACATGGAGCCGTTCCGTGCCAAGACATATCATGTGGCCAAAACTGACAAAAACATTAGAACTTCCGCAATAGATTTGTTAACTCTTGAGTGTTGACATGGAGCCGTTCCGTGCCAAGACTCAACATTTGTGTCAAGGTATAGGGGCTGGAAATAGGGGGTAGCAGAAAAGGTAGCGCTACCTTTTCTAGGAAATTACTACCTTATAATATTCGCTACTTTAATAAAATCACTACCTTTCCCAAATTCGCTACCTTCAGGCAATCCCTACCTTTTAGAATTCACTACTTTATAAAATCACAACCTTTTCCAAAATCGCTACCTTTAGGCAATCCCTACCTCATAGTATTCACTACTTTAATGAAATCACTACCTTTTTTAAAATCGCTACCTTTAGGCAAACCCTATACCTTACATTATTCACTACTTTAATAAAATCACTACCATTTCCAAAATTGCTACCTTTTAGTATTCACTACTTTATAAAATCACTACCTTTTCCAAAATCGCTACCTTTAAGCAATCCCATGCTTTTAGGTAGGTATTGCCTAAAGGTAACGATTTTGGAAAAGGTAGTGATTTCATTAAAGTAGTGAATACTATAATGTAGGGATTGACTAAAGGATGTGATTTTGGAAAAGGTAGTGATTTCATTATTAGTATTGAATATTATAATGTAGGAATTGCCTAAAGGTAGCGATCTTGGAAAGGGTAGTGATTTCATTATTAGTAGTGAATAATATAATGTAGGGATTGCCAAAAGGTAGCGATTTTGGAAAAGGTAGTGATTTTTATTAAAGTAGTGAATAATATAATGTAGGGATTGCCTAAAGGTAGCGATTTTGGAAAAGGTAGTGATTTTATTAACGTAGTGAATCCTATAAGGTAGGGATTGCCTAAATGTAGTAATTTTGGAAAAGGTAGTGTTTTTATTAACGTAGTGAATCCTATAAGGTAGGGATTGCCTAAAGGTAGCGATTTTGGAAAAGGTAGTAATTTCATTAAAGCAGTGAATACTAAAATGTAGAGATTGCCTAAAGGTAGCGATTTTGGAAAAGGTAGTGTTTTTATTAACGTAGTGAATCCTATAAGGTAGGGATTGCCTAAAGGTAGCGATTTTGGAAAAGGTAGTGATTTCATTAAAGTAGTGAATGCTATAATGTAGGGATTGCCTAAGGGTAGCGATTTTGGAAAAGGTAGTGATTTCATTATTAGTAGTGAATAATATAATGTAGGGATTTTCATTTCTTCAGACGAAGAAAAGAAAAATCAACAGAGTTAAAAGGAAATAGCTTATACAGAGTGCACAATGACAATATAGCACTGAGAGAAAAAATGGTTTGACACAGCCAGCGTGAAACAATATTTTATATTGTGGTGGGCCCATTCGATCGCCCAAACCATACAAAATTAAGTATTCAATAAGAAAACATATTATGATTGATGACAAATGCTGTGGCAATCTAAAAGACTAATGCAAGAGAGAGAGAGACACACAGAGAAGAGAGTATTGAAGGGGAGAGATAGAGGTAGGAGTGATAGAGAGACAGACAGAAAGACAGACAGATGGAGCGCGAGAAAGAGGAGAGTTATCGTAACACCACAGGTCTCTGAGTACACATGCACTCATTCTCTCTAGTGCTGTATGGTGTAGAGTTGGAACCTTTTTGCAACATTGTATAATTTTATAGATACAGTTTACCACAGTGTATGAAATACATTGTATCAGGCAGGTAGAGTTGAAAGAGGGGGAGAGCAACATTGTATAATACTTATAGATACAGTTTACCACAGTGTATGAGATACATTGTATCAGGCATTGCCATTGGCAACCGGACCATTTTTCAAGAATAAAGGCATTAAATGCCAAAATTTCAAAAAAATAAAAGCGGCTGCACAATTCAGACACCCCCAGCTATTGAATCACAGGGGCAGTTCAGCTCGGCAGCGCGTATCCACCGAGGAGTTAGTGATTTAAATTTCCACAACTGCGAAATTATAGTATAGATGATATATATATATATATATATATATATATATATATATATATATATATATATATATATATATATATATATATATTTGATAGCGTGATGAAATTGAAAAAGTGACTGCACAGCCTGTGTTTATGTTCGCTCAAAGTAGCAAATAACATAATCATTTATTGTGTATATCTGCTTTATATATGGTCTGATGCAAGTCCTGGCTTTCACTCTGTGGCTCATTTTCTTTGAGGGAGCAAACGTTTCAAATCGCCGCCACTTTCGACCGAAAGATCAGCTAAGTGAAATCAAGTAACAAGCACGTTTTTATGCGATTTTTGTTTGATGGCGTACACACTGACCAGTGCGTCAACTATGTCGCCGGAGGAACTTTGTTATGAAAAGTGCAGTGTTTGTTTGTGTTTTGGAATTGACACGTGGTTAAATGTCAAAGTGGTCCAGTTAGTTCATTTCCGGGTTATATTGGACGTCGCTGATTGGCTGATGAGCTAGTCACATGTTCATTTCAACATGGAGCCCCAAGTTGAACGTCCCGAAGTCTCTCAGCGATCTCGTCATGCCTCGGCAAAAGACCAGATTATCCTGTCGGATACTGAAGGAAAACAGAGGGTAAGCGAACAACACATTATATAGCTGCATTTACTTTGAATTTCAGCGGAGTTTGATTCGCAGGTCTTAGGTAAACACTATTTTATCGGAGCCCACATGGCGCTCTTTCTCGGCGTGTCACAGGCTTGCCACTCATCGGCATCGCGTGGAAACCGGCAGCGGAAACATTGAAATGTCGATCTTTCACTCGGCTACGAAGTGGTGCGCAGATTCTTTCTCGAATGAAGAACAATGTAAAGTGGTTTGAATGGCTGATCTCTGTTAGTGTACGAACAACTGGGGATAAAGTGAGCGGATAGGATAAAAATATACACTACTCCGCATTGATTGTGAGGCACTCTGATTCCGTTGTCTGCAGACAGCACCGCAGGCAGGGAATGACAGGAGGCAGTGCTAGTGACACAAAACACTGCCGAGTGCCCTTCTGTCATTAAAATCAGCTGATTCTGTGACCGTATTAGAGTCTATAACAATAGGAAAATGAACACAGCTGGCCTGAATCATAGATGCGCAAGTGAAATTTGGTGAGCTGATCAGTATAAAGGAACGTGAAATATTCTTCTAATACAGTAATCATTAATGTAACAATTTAAATGAAACAAAATAACCCATATGTTGAGGGTCATACGAGTACAGATGGAGATGCCCTTCACTTTGTGACTTTGCACTTGTATAATATATTAACAGACATCCACTAACGTTTGTTTTTTAAAAACACCCTTTTACAAATAATCAAAAAGCCCAGCTCCTCATAATGGTATTCATTTTTTTGGGATTGGAGGAATTTTAAGTGGAATTCAATTGATATAGGTATTTTCAATTAATGTTATACTATTATGAACGAGTACATCTTTTTCCAAAAATCAGTGGAAATAGAATAATTATTGACTTATCTCTTGATAACCTTAGTGTTTGGCGCATCCTCTCCACTTTAAGGGAATATTGTGAAAGTTTTCATCACACCTGGCTCCTATGTATTTGGTTTTGGGGAAAATGCTAATTTTACGTTTAAAAATACAAAAAATAAAATTGAATTTAAGTAAAATAATCTTTGATATTTCAGTAAAGAAAATATTTCACATTTTGGCTCGATTGCAATTGTGGAAAGATGTGAATCAAATCCCGACTGGGGCATGTGCGAATACTGATTAAGTTTCCAATGACCAAACATGGAATGATGTATAGGTTATTGTAAGTCCAGACCCAAATGATGAAAAGTTTGTGCTTGAACACCCAGATGTGTTTAGCTATAAATCAGATTACACTTGAGCCTCCAAGGCCTTACTAATAACAGTAAGGAGTAGGGGGCTTCCACGGCCGGCGCAGACAAGGTATTGTTTACACACAGCACACTGGGAGTAAGAGACTTCGATCTCCTGTTCATCCATGTGGAAAGACCCAGCCACAGGAGCTGTAGGTGCTCACCCATACAGAAACATTGTACTACACCGATCATAGCATAGTAACAGCCAGCATACATTATAAACGTCTCGCTGCAAGTCTGTGTTAACTGGCACCTTCCTAAATATTAGTCTTGCTCAGGGCTGTTCATTAAAAAATTGGGGAGGGGGGCAGAGGAAATTTTGTCCCCCAATTCTGAATATCTAGGACACCCCTAGATTATATATTATATATATATATATATGTATATATATATATATATATATATATATATATATATATATATAATTATAATCAATTATTTCTTAGACATTCAGAACTAAAATTTTCTTTACAAGCCCCTTCCCTCTTCCCCCCAAATTCTGAATTGTTTGCCCCCCCCCCCCCCATGGTCTTAGCCAGCAGGGCGTCTGGGTGCCTTTTTGGACACCCAAACCCTTAAAAAGAACCCCTCAAGACACCCAAATATTTTTGTGTGGATTTTCTAAAAATCTCAATCTCAAGCTTATTATTGATTTTTTTCATCTCCTTATAATTCACATGACATTGTTCGATGATATCATGCCATATTTTGATGAATTTATACATGTTTATGGTTGAAATATGAGTATATTGTGATCCCCCTTAAAAATTTGGACGCCCAAAATTTTTACAACTGCCAAATTTAGGCACCCAGTTTCTAAATCCTGGCTAAGACACTGCCCCCCCCCCCCCCCCAGCACTCTTTTTAAATTAAACACCTCTGATCCACCCTAATTTGATTTCAGTTCAGGTTAAGTTCTGTATTAATCTTCGAGGGTAAGTTAACCCAATATTTAAAGTTATGTTTCAGGCCTTGACATTAACTTTCTGAGGCACTTGCCCCGCGGGCAAGTTCCATAAGGCTTTTACTTGCCCAGGCTAAATTTTACTTGCCCGGCTTCACTAGGGGTCAGGCTTCAGCTAGAAACTGAGGAGCACTCCTGGGCTATAGGTTCCCAAATCTTCTTAGTCTGAGTGGGGTGTAGGTCGCCACCCAGTCCCAGGCTCTGATAAATATATTCCCTGTAGATTGGAGCCAATTTTCTTCAACATTGGACTTCTAACTGGACCCGTGATCACCCGATGTATTATGCGTCTGATAATTCCACTGGTCAGCCGTAACAATAACTGAACAGAAGTACTTGTCCGACGGTCAATATCACTTGTCCCGGAAGACAGGACAGTGCTTAATGTCAAGCCCTGCTGTTTGATAACTGCAACTCCTGAAAACATCTATAGTTTGATAGAGACATCAAACCTACAAACAAGCTAGTATGGTGTTGGTGGTGGCATAACTGCCATTATACTAACCCAGCCTGAGAACCAGGCAAACATTGTAATGGCATAAACACCACCTCATCACTGGAAAATTCTAGCACTGTTTATTTACTTGTTAGTTATTTGGGCCACCCATGCATGTCGAAGTAGACCATAGGAATTCATGATATAAACTGGGGTATCTAGGCACAACCGCTGTTGTTATTAGCATCCCGCATGTGTTTGAGCCAGAAATCTAGGCCAATATCAATTATGCATTGCCAGCAACTGGGAGACCCACTTATAAATATTTACTCTATTTCTTGTAGTACATGGGATAATTGAGGGCTCCAGTCTTTGGTCAAGAGGGAGTTCTTGATGAATTCATGTGCCTGTGGAAGGTCAAGGAGGGGTGGAACTCATTAAAGGTCTTCTGCGTCTACCCCAGAGGGCAGGGCAAGGCTCAGATTTATTTGATTAGGTCTAGTTCTTCTCAAGTACCACTTTATTTATCAGCACAATTACCCTTTCTCCTCAGCACTGTGTTTGCTCATGCAATCAACTCAATCAAATGATTCCTTTCATCCCGACCATGACTGGACCTAGAGGTCAGCATGGAGACCTTAGAATTGATTTCATGGCTAGTATAGGACTAAAGAAAATGAATCAAATGTCTCATATGATTATGGATTTGATCAATTGATCAAGATTATTGTAGATAGTGGATACTTTACTTTATACTTGTTCTATTCAATATATCTGCAAATGAATTTTTGAACAATTTATGGCTTCAAACGTAAGGCACTTGAAGGCAAGAGATCTGCCTCCCATTGCCAAGTGTACAACCTCTGTTTTGAGTCTCAGCTGAGTTAGTTGGTTAACCTGATCATTTAACCCTTATGCTGCTGGTAACTAATTTTGTCAACACAAAATGATACGAAAAACCTAAGAAATGACAAATCCTGGCAAATGGGTACTCATCTGAGAGTACTCAGGGAGAGCTATCCAATGAATACC
Organism: Maea johnstoni; assembly: GCA_963942565.1. Taxonomy (NCBI): domain Eukaryota; kingdom Metazoa; phylum Annelida; class Polychaeta; order Spionida; family Magelonidae; genus Maea; species Maea johnstoni. Next base: position 14,674,946 of record OZ012687.1, on the reverse strand, counting down.
AACATGACAGGCCGACAGGGTTAAGGGTGGTTTTCAAAAATCTTTGCATTCTTGTGCTTAGGGTGAAGGTAGCCTCAGCATTGAAAGGGTTAACAAATGTGCAGTGTTGTGAAGGGCTGTCTATAGATAGCAACCTAAGCAAAGGAATTGGAAGACTCTTTTGGATGGTTCCCGAATGAATGGAAGTGGATGTTGCCTTGGGTTCATGTTTCTATCTAGTAGGAGAATCACCTACTGTATCGAAAAAGCAACAAATCTTAACAAAAACAAATTACAAGCACTTGCATCACTAAAAATGATCTACATTTTCCGAATTATGGCCTAAAGCCTTTCAGCTAGAGTATACCTGGGATAGCTTACAAGCTACCTATATCACAACCATATACTAAGAAGCAGAATATGAATGAAACGTGTTACGGATAGCCATAACAGCTAGATTAATCATTCCATTGGACATAGACAAGAGTAGGAAATGGTTGGTCTATAATGGATACTACTGCTGAGTGCTGACTGTCTCATTCAGGATGTGGACTAGATATGTTAGCCCATCTAAATGAGAATATATGTCTCTCTCTCTCTCTCTCTCTCTCTCTCTCTCTCTCTCTCTCTCTCTCTCTCTCTCTCTCTCTCTCTCTCTCTCTCTCTCTCTCTCTCTCTCTCTCTCTCTCTCGCTCTCTCGCTCTCTCTCTCTCTCGCTCTCTCTCTCGTCTGCCTTCCCATCTACTAAATAAGGTGTACAGTCCTGTTGTCAGCAAGGATAGACCATAAGTGTTGTATGGGTTGACATACTGATGTCTCCTTGTGGAGGGAGAATAACTTATAGGAAATCAGGGAGATTAATAGACAGAAAGAGGAAACAAGCACAGGAGCATGTTTTGCGTGTAAAATCTAAGATGAAGAAAAGATATGTAGCGAGAGACCAATTACTATATTTGCTATAATGAAGGGCTGGACACAACAGTGGTTTGACCGTTTCTCATCTGGCATCAGCGTGAGGTCACGAGAGAACAAGACCAATCAGGGCTTTCGTATTGTTTACCTTACAGAGAAACCTGTGCGCCAGCATCATCTGAGCATGTGCTGAACACAACTTTTTGGGCTATTGGTTGAGGCGAACATGTTCAGGTTGACCGGTTGGTTTCATATCCACTTATTTTTTATTTATCCAAGGTACAATCCAGCTAACATTTTACTCTGAAACGTGGCTGACATGTCCTATGCAGTCATTGGCTGCCATGCACAGTAATCATCTTCAAGACAGGAACTGACTGGAGGGCACATCTTGTTGTGCAGTGTCGCCCCTTTGAGTCAATCCTCACGCACATTGAGTATGGTAAGGAGGAATCTATGATCTTGGCTTAATTGGACCAGCACCACTCTCTTTGATTACTCACTCATCAGAGGTATTATTAATAGGGGAAACGTTAAGTGAGAATGCCTTTTTATAAGTAGCATTTATGTGAACGCCATTACCCCAGTCTAAAGGTGATCACATCTCTACAGAGGTTTCACTTTGATGTACGTATGTGATAATGCTAGTGACTTGGTCAGAGAGCAGTTGTCAATAGAAAACATTTTGAGGGGTTTTACACTGGAATACAAAATGTTGATTTTCATGCTAAAAATGTCACTTTCTATAGTCTTCCTTAAAAGCAATGAGGTATATGTATATTTCTGTCAAAATGAACCTCCTTGTATATAACAAGCCCCTACATAGGTGTCCTGGACCCAATTAATCCTGTGCAGGGATTGACAACGCCCATTTCACTTCACCAGTATACATCCGGTTTGCTGTCTAAGTGCATTTATTAGAGACAATGGACTCTGACAATGGAGTGATATGTTTCTATGCTTTCCCATTAGCTTTGTTCTCAAGAGTGGTACACAACTTCGTGCTGTGCATACAAATCATGGAATGACTGACAATCCCGTTCTCTGGGGTTCTTGTCTGTTGCAAGTGCAATTTGGTCATACTTACTGTAGGGAGCCTGCCATGGTAGCTGATTGGTCTAAGGCTTTTCCCTGACTGCTTGTTGTCTCTCACCACTGCTCTGATTTAAATCCTAGCCCATCCACTAGCGTCCAGATTTTTCTATCACTTACTACCTGTACAGGCCAGGCCTGCTAGGGAAGGAAGGTCATGTGAGCACTTTGGTGGATACAAGACTCTAAACCGAATACCTTTACCTTTGCTACTGGCTACTGAAGACTTAGCTGCAATATTGCTGAAAAAAGTGACAATGAACAAAAGTCATACTGCAAACTTTTAAGTACCTATAGGAAAATCAAATGGCTACACAACAAATACTTTACTTCAGGGTTTAAAATACCTCCAGCCTGAAGCCTCTAGAGATACAGTTTCTCTGAGCTACTGTTATAATTCATCTAGCCCATGGGTAAGATATACATGAGACAATATATAATAGTAACTAATTAATGTATTTGTATCTCTTTGACTTGAACTGTACATACTACATACTATACTCAGAGGGCCCCAGGGAAGATCCTTACCATTGGACTGAGTTACCCACTTTAAATAAAGATTATTATTATTATTATTATTATTATTATTATTATTATTATTATTATTATTATTATTATTATTATTATACTTGTTAAGGCTTAAGATACACAGGGCTTTCAATGATGTATGTAAATGCCTCCCTATGTTATTGATACAGCAGGGGTCTTGCAAGGTGCCTGTGCTATGATTGCTTAATCAATATTATTGATTTCTGTCTATGGGAATGGCACAGACCATTTAATTATATGCTACTGTACATATTTGCAAGGTAATGCTTCAAGCCAGTGGCACGTGTAGATACATTTCTATAAATCTATATAACCAATGGGTTAATATTACTCATACTTTTCTATCTTATTCTATTGCATTTATAAAAAGAAACATGCGTGCATGGGTACAGCTGATCAGAATGAGAATGATACTTTGTTTGATAAGTGTTATTGGTTACTCGACATTAACATTATAAGTTTTGGAATTTTGATATAATTCAACCCTTCTTCAATCTTTGAAAGTGCTGGAAGAAATTTCAACTGGACACTCACTGCATTTGACAAGAAGACATCTTTGCTACTGGGAGCAAGTAACCTGGTGCACTGAATGGTATTGGTGCCGCGATGTTCTTTTGTAGTTGATGCATTGCAGATTTCTGTGATGTGAATATTATTTGAATGATCACTTTCTAAATAGCTATTTAGCCAAGTATTGTTCAGGAGAATACCGTAAATTCTTGGTAATTTGGGACACTTTTTAATAATTACAATTTCTGAGAATTTTCGGTAATAGAGAGAGAGTGCTACTGAAGGATGATATGATAGTCAGTTATGAAGTTATATGACTTTTTTCTCAAAGCATATGCATTAGAGATTTAATGGCTGTTACCCCACGTCAGGCCTTGGATTGGCATCACTTTTCTTATGAAACCAATCCATTTCCTAGCCTTGTCATCATTTTAGAAGTTGCGGTGATTTACTTACATCCACACATTTCATTTTATGCCTATTACCATTTACGGCATGCAACTCTTGCCCATGCTGTAGACAGCCTGCCAGATTCCTGTTAACCTGAGTACCTGGGAGATTGAGTTGTTATGCGAGGACCTATTAGGATCTAGGGTATGGTGTTTATAACCAATTATTATGATTGACAATGAGAAGTCAGACGTTTTTAGAGGGCTACAGCTACCAAGATTGGGTTATCTAAGTCATGCAGCTAGTCTTAACCCTTATGCTACTGGTGGCTTACCAATACAAAATGACAAAAAATTGCTGAAAAATGACTAAAACACTGGCACATGGGTACTCATCGTAGTCATCTGAAAGTTTTAGCGAAGGCTTTCCAACGAATACTAACATAACAGGTCTTAGACGATTTTTGAATCTTTTTGCATTATTAAGGGTATGGCAAGTGGATGAATTTGATCATCCCAATTTAGTTTCTGTGTAGTTTGCGTGAATGTAAAGTTAGTCTAAATTTAAGGCTAAATATTGCCATGGGCATGGAGAATTTAAACTTGTATGTGAAACCCCCCACAGGCATGCAGAAACATAGATAGATTACAAGTGGCGTGTATGCCCTAGTTATTTAATTAACAAATTAGGTTGCTGAATTGCATTCATTGTAAAATTGATTCCTAAGAGAAAAGGGAGACATAGCACAAGCAAGCATTTTTGATTCATTTTCTTTTATGAATTTTGATTTAAAGTGCTTTCAAAATTAAAGTAACTAATGTGATCACAATCATCACCATTGAGTATCTTTTCAGGTACCGGTAGGATGTAAACCTAAATAAGTGTTATTTTTCTTCTATCGCCATATTTCATATTTTTTCCTATTTACTGCTTTCAAGTATTATAATGAACTGCATTGCTGACATAAATGTCAGATAAGCAACTTATTATGCACTTGATGTATGTGTTAATTTGTTGATAGACTATAAGGCAGTTAGTGCTCTCCTGTATTTGTATTCCGCCTATAGGCCATTGTGAAGACAGCTATAGCCCTAGGGGGAGTATTCAGTTCCGTTCTGGAGACATTATTGATACATAAGACATCGCCAAAGGCAGGATCTGTAGGTCTGCAACCAGTAATAAAAGGATACAAATCTCGCCACAAGGATACTCGAATTTCCTCTTGTCAGAGAAGCAGTGTTTCGCTTCCCTTTGCAGGTTATCAAAGTACAACTGAATTACCGGCATCCCTTGGTTGGGTGTTAAATTCAGTCCTCTCAAGAATACAAGTCATCAGTCCCCTTGCTGTCCTTAACGCACATAATCCTACAAGACTGACTTTCTAATCCTTGCTACCATAACATCTTTACACGTTCTAGAAGAAAAAAGATAGGTATGAATTTCCTGTCTAGGTGTCAGTTCATTAGTTTGTGTAACAAGCACTTCAACAGTAAAAATGCATTCGAAAAATTTGAGATGTATTACGATTTTGAAGACATTGACTAGGAGAAAAGTTTCTATGACTGAGTTTGAAGACGACAACAGGTCTCATTGTAAGAACCTGGAGCCTTTGGAGGAGCCTCTGCATACAAGCACGAACGAAACATATGGTGATGAAGACAAAGACATGGTAAGGCAACCTATCCTGTATATATAAGGATAGGCACATTTAGAATTTCAGCAATCTGATATGATATCGATATTCCCTTATGATTAGATATAATAGATGTCAACTATATTTCAAAAAGTTCACTAATAAAAAAGCAAACTGCTTTAATCTCCCATCCCCCCCCCCCAAAAAAAAAAAAGGAAAAAGGGGGGTGTTGGGTGTTTTTCAAAAGACAGTTTTGTGCTTAAATGGTAATTTTGATTTTGCTGAAGACAGGCTCATCTTATTAACAATTCCATCCCCACCCATACCTCCAAGTTAAAGAATCAGAAGTGAATCGAATGGTAATACCGTTACAAATAGACTACCTTTCACCCTGTGATGATTATGATTATGCCTTCCATCAGCATGGATATAGTACCAACCTGCAAATCATAGTGGACCTGATATCCCTCAATTGAAAACCAACTGTTCCCTCACTGAACACCTATTATTGAGTAGAAGAATGACGTGGGCTTGAGTTTCATCCTTAGCATCATATCATTGGCTTATTATTTTATGCCTTGGAGGTAGTTTTTATCAATCTTAACAAATGGCGTCCACTTCAACCGTGTATTGTCATCAGTACTGAGAGACTGCCATTGAAATTTCCCTTTCAGATAATAATAATAATAATAATTGGAATTTATATAGCGCCATTTCCATTCATAAAATGTTCAAAAGTGCTGCACATTGTCATAGTTTGAGTCATAGTCAACAACGCCTCAACTAGCAGATCAGTTTCATATACTGCTGGAGCTTTGACTATATTTCTGTAGTATTCCTGAGCTTGCTGAGTAATGATATGTCTGTCTATTCATGAAGGTAGGAATTCTGAATTCTTAGATTTTTGAACTCGCAGTTTATACATTGAATTACATTCTTTTATTGTATGCCTGCATATTGAGTCATGTTTAACACCCACATTTTTACTTAAATATCATTATTTGCAGCCAAGGGCTGAAATAAAACTCTAACTGTTTTGAGAACACTAATATGGATGGCTTCTGGCGAATATATCTAGTAAAATATACCTAGTTTATTTACACATAGTTCACTCATCTTTATTTCTTATAATAGGACGTTTTAATAGTAAGAATTATACCTTCCAAGTTAAGCTTACTCCAATAAAGATGATTATGTGATTAGGGTGTATAATAATCGTCACAAAATGATTAATACTTTAAAACAATTAAACCAATAAATACAAGGAAATTACCCAAAACATGTTCATGTCTCATTTTCCATTTAAAAAGAAAAGTTTTCTAACATAGTGTCATTGTACAAACTCCTCATTGGGAAAAATCAATTATATAATTGATTACATAGAATGCATCAATCAATTAACCCATTATATAATGGATTATTTAATTGAAAATCTGAAGGATTAATCATATTGATAAAAAATGGATGATACATCTTCCATTTTGTTCAAAGATTATTTTCAGACCCTTCATTTAGATGGATGGCTCTCTTTAGTTTAACCTATTAATGTTCTCTGAGGCCAAAACAGCCTGACAATTATGAAGAAATCTTTCTGGAAAAAAACATTTGGGGAAATATTTGCTAATCAGCACACTACCAAAAGCTTCATCAAATATTCTGTAAAAAAGAATTCTTGATTGAATAGTTATTGACAAAAGTAATAAATGCAGATGACAATATCTAGAGGATAATGGGTTAATGGGCTAGTGTTGCCATAAACCTTTTCCTGCATGGTGCTAATGCTATCATGAGCAGCTGCAAGCAAAGGTCAGCAAAGGTCGTCCATCAGCATGGCCAAATATCTCAGGTATGTGGAGTAATCCCATGCTGGACTGCCCACCCCGACCTCTTGCTGCAGGATCATGCTGAAATATTGTCCTGGGCTCAATGTTAACTTTTTGCGTAGGGCTCAACTGAAAGGAGCTGTTAACCCAATCACATTTTATAGGTGCTCGTGAATTTTTATTGTCTGGATCCACTGTACATTTCAGGACAACAACCCTTGCGATATAAACCATACATTTACTAGGCATTTGAAGAGGAACTGTTGATGAGGTTCAAGAAATAAACCTTACATATTCCTTTGTGCCCTTATCAGAGGTGTAGTAACTAGTAAAACTACCACTAAAACGGTTTTGTATTTGAGTGTGCAAAATGATAAAACAATTAACAAAATCAGTGGCACTGGATAAGTGTCAAGATTATATCTGATATTTAGCAAGCACGTCACCTAACATCAATATAACAGAAATCTGCGCTAGTCAGTCCATCAGATCAGACTTGTGAATTTATGATTTGGAAGGACATCTTAATGACAGCCATTCCGAGGTACTTGCATGGATTCAAGTAATTCACACCCTCATCTTGGGGCCATCAAGTGGTCGTTACACGTTACACGGTGAAACTGTCAAAAAGGTGGCAGAACCTGCAGAATCTACAAGCAGCCAGTCTTTTGAACTAGCAAGAAAAAAATTGAAAGTAAACCTGTAATATAAGAGAGACTCTCAGCATCATTTTAGCATACAGTGAAATCCCCTAGAACAGCCTGCTTAGCATCTAGGATGGTCAGTTGGAATGACAAGAAAAATCTGTTTTTAGCAAACCTCTGTAATATAAGAGGCACTCTCAGCATTGTTTTAGATAGCATGCAGTGAACGCCCCAGAGTAGACTAGGCTCCTAGTCCATGTAATGTTCACCTTCCCTTATGTGTTGACCAAGCACTGTGGTGTGGTACCAGGTTTGGTAGATAGATGGCACCACCTGCTCCTCCTATCTCTATATGTTTACAGAACAGCCTGCTGGTCATCTAGGATGATGATTAGGATTCTGATGTGGACACATGGTGATGAGCCAGGGAGACCTGGTTATGACTTAATTAGCTACTAGCTGCTGGGGAACAGCTTGTTCAGGGTAATTTCCATCAAGTCCGCCACTCACTGCTTTATATCATATCCTCTTATCTTTGACCCTGTTCACCTTCAATGTTATTCAAAGCATTTAAGCCTTACCAACTCTAATAAATGAAATAATCCTATTTTCATTTTCCGCCATATAGATATTAAGTCCTGAATACAGGTTTATCCTATAATCCAGAGGATGTGTAGAAGGTAAGCTCGGCCCCAGCATAGGTATCAGAGACAGATCTGGGGGGGGGGGGGGTTCATGTATACCCCCCTTTCAGGTGACACCTTATGCACCACCATGCCACTAGTGGTAACATTTAGAACTGTACCTATATTTTTCACTGCTGGGCCGACCAGCTTGCTAAAATGTTCTGAATTGCAATTATGATTTAAGATAAATGTTTACAAATGAATTTCACTTAAAATAGCCTGAGTGCATATATGTTTTATATATGACACACCTTTGAGACATTAACAACTAAGTGGCTAGACTCGAATAGTAGAGTTCTCTTTAACATTTCTCTGTAATGTTTTCCTAACTTTGCTTTTGCCTGCAAGATTTCAACAAAACTGGCAGGCTGATTTTGGCTGCTGTGACCTTTAATGGGTTAACCTGGTTGTCCAAAATGGACAATAATACTACAGGGTACCCCTTAGATGTGTATGTACAGGTGAACTTGGATATGACAGACTCAATGGGACCAGGAAAATTGGTCCGTCATATGCAAAATCTGTCATATACATATGACACATACTTGATATGCATGGGACTGGGACCTAGAATATTGTCCGTCATATGCAAAAGTCCGTCATACAGTGGTCCGTCATATCCAAGTTCACCTGTATTTCCTTTTTCACCCCTGAGGGCCAGGCCAGGCCAGGCGCAGACAGTTCTAAAGCTTTATCTGACTCATGCCCTCTGCATCTCCTTCAGTTTTACACAATCAAATCTTGTTGGAAATGTAGTTAGGATACTTCTCAACAGTATCATCAATTAGATGGAGGGGTAAGTGCATTGTCTCGTTCCAGAAGACACTTGTTGAAATTGCCACACAGATGCTCCTGCAGTGCTGCTGCTGCTGGTAGCACTATTGATCAGATGTGTATGTTCCTGTAGGTCATCACTCGAGCTGGGAAGTATACAGAGGGCTAGAAGTCCTGGGTTCTCGGGTTTCTCCCCTGAAGTCACATGGCAGTGCTCAGTGCTGCTGCTGACGGGAGGCGTGCGGTTCATGGCAGGAGTTATGTGTTAGATGAGAAGTGAGATCAAGGTCCAAAAGCCTCCCATTTGTTTTTCCGGCTGATTATCTGGCTGAATTGTTTCTCTGACTCGCTGGATCTCTGACTCTCTTATGCTGGCTGGTTCTCTGACTCTCTTATGCTGGCTGGTTCTCTGACTCTCTTAGGCCTAAAAAAATAAGTTGTTTGTTTCCTGTAACCCCACCCTAACAAGTTTTTATTTTTAAAAATCCCTACCCTTAAGTTTTTTCAGCCATCCCGACTCCCAATCATCAAATAACATGCATAAAACACACATTTTTGAACAAAAAATTATCATAAAAAATATATTTCCTACCTACCTACCCTATTGTATTTCAGACCGTTACAGGAAACAAACTTGTTTTTTCTAGGCCTTAGGTAGGCTCCTGCTACACTCAGAGACCATTCCATAGGATTTTTGCATGAAACATGGCATTCCTCGCTCATCCTCTAGATAAATATTCTTTTTGTAGCTCGCATCGAAGGGGAATGGCTAGATTTTTTGCAGAGGCTCTTTCTCTGTTAATTTGATGATATTTTAGGGCACATATTCTTTTTCACAGTTCTTTCCTCGCTGCTTGTTAAAACTCTTTTTCATGCCTTTCTGTAGCTTCTTTTTCTGGCTTAAAAACATGGGTTTCCAATTTGTGTTGATATGTGACTAGTTTTCTTGCTGAATCTCTTTCTGCAAATAGCTATTGTACTGTGTTTTTTTCTGAGGTTCTTTTATAGAGTTGTTTCGTTGCCTGAAATCTCTTTCACCCAATTGTTTCTTTGGCTGGTTTACTGGCTAATACTTCACTCCATTGTGTTATTTCCGAGGTTATTTAGAACTACAGAAATCTGTTTCTTTGAGGAGTATTGGTTTAGTCAATATCTATCATACTTTATTGCCAGTCATATGTCCTTCGTTGTCACTGGCCATATAACTGGAATATTTACAGATGCGGAGACACAGGGCTGGTGTATGTGCATATAGGCAAAGGTCCCCTTAACCCATATGCTGCTGGTGGCTAATTTGGCCAATACAAAATGATGCAAAAACTCTGAAAAATGACTGAAACCCTGGCAAATGGGTACTCATATGAGAGTACTCAGTGAGAGCTATCCAATGAATACCAACATGACAGGGTTACAATGGTATTCAAAAATCTTTGCATCCTTGTGCTTTGGACGAAAGTAGCCTCAGCATTGGAAGGGTTATATGTTGCTGACCAGGTTATGTGAATATACGCTTACAGCCAGCACTTAACCACTGTGTAGGAGCCTATAAAACCCTTTTAGTATTGCAACAAATGCACATTCTTCTTGCCTTTCAGACATGAGTTATATAATTTACTACTTACCGAAGTGGAATGGGCTGCCTCCATGGTTGAGTGCAGGGTCTTAGCCAGGATTTAGGTGGCCAAACTGGGTGCCAAAAATTGGCAATTGTAAAATTTTGGGGCATCCTTTATTTTTAAGGGAGTCTACAATTCTCATATTGCAACCACAAACATGTATAGATCTACTTATCCGAATAAAGCATATTATCCTTATATAATGTCCTCAAAACATTGTGTGCTGCGGCTGACGCGTAAACTCATGGATGTATATATATATTATATATATATATATATATATATATATATATATATATATATATATATATATATATATATATATATATATATTCATTCCATAAATTAAGCACAATTACTGTACCATTCCACCAACAGCCCCTCCTTCTGCTCTACCTCACTAACACTAGGCCTTACCAGGCTCTTAACAGCTAACAAGAGCCTCCATCTTCATCACTTCCCGAGCTAGCTGATTAAGATCAGTGTGCGTGCTCTCGGTGCTTGGCAGCCAACTGGGTTCACCAATCTCTCTTATTATACTTGATGAGTAGGACAAGTAGTCTCTGATTACTCCTTAGCAGTGTCAAGTGTCTAATACCTCCTAGGTGGAACACTGCACAAGTACTTGTGGTTTTAATTTTAGTTGTGCACTTGTTTTTCCTCTGGCTTAGCAATCTAGGGCATTGCGATGATTATCCTCCATGTTTCATCACTGCACAAGGTCTTAGTGTTGACTGCCATGTGAGGCATGTGAGAAAGTTGCCAGTGGCTTTGGGTTAGTTGGTGGTATTACCCGGCTACACTGTTCACCCTGTCTCATCACTGCACAAGGTCTGAGTTATGACTGCCATGTGAGGCGTGTGAGAAAGTTATGGGTTAGTTGGTAGTTTTACCTGGCAACGCTGTTTACCCTGTCTCATCACTGCACAAGGTCTGAGTTTTGACTGCCATGTGAGGCATGTGAGAAAGTTGCCAGTGGCTTTGGGTTAGTTGGTGGTATTACCTGGCTACGCTGTTTGCCCTGTCTCATCACTGCACAAGGTCTGAGTTTTGACTGCCATGTGAGAAAGTTGCCAGTGGCTTTGCCGAGCGGGGCAAGTCAGGGTCTTGTTCAGCTTGCCCCATTGCTGTTTTTTTTGCCAAATTCACTTGCAACTTGCAACAGGGCCAGTGGTTATGTTGCACACTGCTACTTTGCAAAGAAGGAAATGGATTAAGGAATTATACTAAATTCAGGGCTTGACATGAAGTGCTGTGAACCTGCTATCTGCAGGAAAATCACTAGATAATTCTGTGCTCATGTTGAGCCATGTAATAAAATACTGCACTACCTGTATAAATTAGCAATTTCCCATAAAATTGCTTAAATTGTCTTCAATATTAATGGTATAGGTCAAGCAGCACCTTCTCTCATTAACCTTATTTGGGCATGTGGGGTTTGATTAACCTTATTTGGGCATGTGGGGTTTGATTAACCTTATTTGGGCATGTGGGGCTGGATGAATGACGTAGGGGAGTTTAGAGGCGGGTGACTGAGGTAGCGAACATTGTAATTCCACATCTTGAGGGGATGGTAAGGGCACGTTTTCTGCCTACCTTTAATTTAGTTCTCTTTTCCATTAGCTCTCCACCTACAGAAAATACAGTTACCAATCTAACAGATGCTTACACACGATAATTGGCTGCTTTGTTTTAGCGATACAAATCTCTGGGGGGTATCGCTGACACTCCTAGATATTACTGAAACAGTTACTAAATGCTAAAATAATTTTCCTTCTTGGATATTGGTATTTGTTTATGTATTGAGCACTGGCACTAACCCTTTGTGAGACTTGGTAATGAAGAGGTTAAATGGTTTTGCAGGGAAATGCCTATCTACTCCGAGAACTGAGATGCTCTTACATCTTACTGCATTTAAGGATTTGGATAAGACCTTCATCAAATATTTATCCCTTGGTTTAACTACTTTGATGCAGACCATCCATCTAAGGAAACAGGCATGCAGGTGTACGTTTTTTATTTACTGAACATGTGCTTTTATATAGCTTCAACCTTGCCTCTAAAGCAAAAATAAAAAAATGAGGCCCAGTTATGATTTGACAAATATTTTATAATCTTTCAATATTTTTTTGCCAAAGCACTGATAATAATAATAATGGATAAGATAATCATTGTGAAATGATTATTAATCACTAAAATCTTAGTTATACTTTTTGCATAGTTTTACTCCTGACTGAGGCATACAATTGCACGCAATCCTGCATTTTGCTCTTGTCATTTTGGAATGCTTACTTAATGCTACCATTCCAGCACTGTCTCCTGGTACATAAGATAAGAAAATTTTATAAAGGTCTCACCCATAGATAAATGATACATACAAGACAAGATAAAATGAAGGACGGTCATCTTTGACCTACGAGAGACCAAGGTACATGAGACCTGGTACATGTACCCCTACTAGAAGTTATTGATTAGTCTACACTCTACAGGGCTCGAAATTAGGGGGTGCCGGGAGCCGAGGGCTCCCTTGAATTCTCCTGCCGCTCCCTCAAATTTCTGCAAGGAGGCCAAAGATGTACTGGTTTCTATACACATATCCAGGTAGCTTTAGAAGAGGCAATTGGGCTCCCTCGATAAAATCTTAATTTCGAGCCCTCTATCATACTTATGATTGATTGATTGAATTGAAGAGAAAAAAGGTTTCCCTAAAGTTACCATAGTGGCTAGGCTGTCATAGAGATTCACTTCTCTTGATGTATTACATATTTACTTCCCTAAGTAGCACCCGAACATCATAGATGCAGATATTATAATAATACACAGAGAAAAAGATATGTTCCCATATTACATACCTGTCACTCATACACTGAAAGACTCAACAATAGCCTATCTCTTCATGATAGCTTGCATTGTTCTCAGGCAAGTGCAGGTGTTGTCTTGCAAGAAGCAATAAGATGCAAATTGATACAGATACAAATCCTTGGGATTGTAAAGCAAGAAATTGTAAGGTGCCAATCCCTTAGGTCAAAAAAGAAAAGTGTTATGTTTGTGGTTACCCTACCGACCCTGTTTTGACCCCCCCCCTCCCCTACCATAAAGTTTTTTTAAAGCTTTTTTGGTCTTAATGCAGGAACGCAAAAGAATTGCAGGTACACAAGGGACTTGTTTTAAATCTTACAGTACCACAGGGACTAAGTAAAAATCATATTAGCCCAACAATGATGCATATATAAAGCATACAAGCACAAACAACCGAACTGAATATCTATATATTGCCACTTCTTATTAGAATACCTGGCAATCAGCAAAAAAAGAATTGAAAAAAAAAAGCTTACCGATCGACCCTTTTTTAGGTGGTCATATACCCACAAACATAACATTATTTTTTTTGGCCTAATCAACTTGTAGGTAATGGTTCCCTAAACTAAGGAAGGTGAACTTTTAAGGGACTAGGAGCCTAGTCTAATGTGGTAGCTGTCAGAGAGGTGAGTATGGCATTCCCGGGCCAGCCTGGTAGCAGCACTACCAGGGTTTAAAAGATTAAAACATCCAATGCATTATCAGTACATGAAAGTCTGACTAAAATGTCTTTTTTACTGTGTTATGTCTGCACGGACACCCAAGGAAAGAGTAACGACCTTGAACTTTAGTTTTGCCAGTATTGCATGTCAAGATTTAATTGTTTACCATTTAAGTTTTAACCCATTCACATTCCACATACAGGGCCCTGACAGTTAAACACAAATATAAGAATCCTTAAAAACCATGTTGAATAAAAAAGATTTTTTTTATGTTGAGACTGTCATTTTCCAAATATTCATATATTGAACATTGTCACTATTTTTCAAGATACTGAGTTAAAGGTAAAGGTTTTCGGTAAATAGTCTTGTATCCACCGAAATGTTCACACAACCTTCCTTCCCTAGCAGGCCTGTACACACGGAAAACCATTTCAATCCCCGGAGGGATATTCCAGAGCAGCTGGCAGCATATAGTGCACAAGCTCTAAGGCACTGCCTTATAAATGCTAGGTACCCATTTTGCAGCTGGGTAGACTAAGGCAATATGGAATAAACTGTCTTGCAAGCCCAAGGACAGACAAGTGCCGAGGCCGGGATTTGAACCAGCAACCTAGTGATTACTAGTCCGACACCTAACCAACTGAGCTACTTGGAGTTGTAGTTTGCCATGGCATTCTCACCACACATGTTATTCTGGAAGGCTGTTTTGATTCAATGGCTTTTTTCATGGCCAGAGATGCTTGCTGACTCAATTAGCAATTTACTGGAAGGTTTTATTAGATTGTTGTACCTGAGCTCTCTACTAATACCAAGGATACGAGAGGTTTTGGCTGTAACTCAATACTAGTGATTTCCCACTAGAGCTGGAAAACTTATTAAACTAAGCTGTTTTTCATATATGAGCCTATGCATACAATATAGTATACTTTCAGAGGAAGGGGGAGAGAGTGTGGTGTGTGAGAGAGAGAGAGAGAGAGAGAGAGAGAGAGAGAGAGAGAGAGAGAGAGAGAGAATGAACAAACGAAAGAGAGTGGAAGGGGGGGGGGGGGGGCATTTATAGACTCTACTAATCTCAACATTCCTTTTTGTTAAGAGCAGTACCCAAACCCTTCAAGGCCTGAATTAGATTAATACGCCAATGTTGTGAAGTAGTATTATTTCCTTTTCCTGTTAGAAGAAACCTTAATCTGATGGCAACCTGAAAATATACTTAAAATTAAGAGCACACACTCGTGTAAGTCTTGGCTGAGGTTGTATCCTGTGTGAAATGTCGGTTGTGGAATGGGAAGCGCCTGTATTGATTAATGTGGGGAGCAAGGTAAATATCAGTGGTGTCCGAAAGTACACTGCTACAATGTTAAAGTGAACACGAGGAAAACAGGATTAACCTTGGTTGGAAGGCAGGGGGTGCAGAGAAAGAGAGAGGGAGAGAGAGGGCTTACTCTATCCTAGTTTACTGAAATTTTTAAATAAGTGCATTTTTGCAAGACTTCTGCATTTTGCAGGTGTAGTCAGAGAGATCTATTTATAAATATATATCTCTCTGGTGTAGTTGAAAAGAATCACAGAAAGGTGTTGCTGCTATTGAGATAATTATAGTGTACAAGTAGTACTGTCATTATTGGTTGAATACCACTTGACATATG